>VDFB02000017.1:448378961-449020701 GCA_007258455.2 Sequoia sempervirens
ACTTTACAACCAGTCATTCTCAGGAAATGACTGGTCTCCATTCTTATATGCACATTGTGTTTTTACTTATTCATGTATAAATTATTTCTTCATTTTCATTGAATAATTAAAGTTAGTCCCTTGGATTGTGAGGGACATGTACACTTCATGATTATTAATAAAAGATTACATTTGTATACATATGATTCTCTTTTCTCATTTGTTGTAATTACAACATTGGAATGAAAAAAAATGTAATATGTTTCATTTGACAATCTTTTTCCATGCATATTAAACCTAGCAGACTTATGGTTTATCTTTTAAATGTTTAAATGAACAACACAAAAGAATAAACACTAAACCTGATTTCAGATGAAAGCTAAAAATCAAGTAACATTTTTGGCGACATGTTTTCCTGCTAAACATGAGACCAACTTCCTAAGCTTGTCCATTGGGCAATGGGTCACTCAGAAAGCTAACAAAACTTGAAAACAACATTGCAAATTGCTGTACCTTAGCAAACTAGCAAGAGACACTTTGAAACTTATTGAAAACCCAACACTGCAAAATGAAAACTACCTAACTGTGTTGAACAACACTTAGGGAAAACTGAAAATGCATCTATGAAATGAAACTACACTAATCTAATCTAACTTGCAAAGAAGCTAGTCAAGCAAAACCATTGACAGGTTGGGAAAAATAACACCCCTTTTTAATCAGCAAATGATGCATTACATGATTATGCATTGCTGAAAGAACATGAAAAATATGTAGATATTCAAAAGATTGTTGCAATGTTTCATGAAAGATGTGAGGAAACTCACTTACACCTTGATCTCAATCATGCCTATTGATGTCCTGAACTGGACAGGTGAGTTGAATTCGATCACCTTTAGTTGCAACTCCAAAATCAACTTCTTCTTCAATTGCATCGTCATACTTGGGTGCAAGCATGACCTCTAGTACTTCAGTGGCCTCCAAACTGGCTGAATATCTAATGGGACAGCCTCTTGAAAGGACGAAGCTTGAACTGCCCTTGCTGGCTGCTTCTCTTCCTTCCTAATTTTCATGGTTGTCCTGCTTCGTGCATAGTAATTTTCCATGTTGATTCTTCCTCCATGGTTAATGAACAATCACCTTCCACCAAGGTAGCTAATAACTTATCCAAGATGTAAGCTCTTGGAAGGCTCTTAAAATCAGCTTGTTTAACCTTAAAATCGATATTATCACTCAAAGAGATGCACTCCAAAATAGGCTTTTCTTCTTTAATGAAGGCAGGAAAGTGTTCAAACAGTGAAGTAGCTTCCTGAAACAGACTTTCAGCTGATAAATCAGCTTCAAGCTCTGCTATACAATAGAAAGGAAGCTCATCAGACCATACAAGACGTTGCACATCAGGTTCATGACGAGTTTGTTGTTCACACTTGTGAACTTGCTGTTGAATTTCTGCATGAGTGCCAAACTCCTCTAGTAAATATAATTCCTTGTCATCCAATTTTGAACAAAAATGTTCAATTATATCAGTATACACTTCTTCATAAATCTCAACATCAACTTTCTCATGCATAACATGCTCAAAAATATCAAATTCGGCTATACACCTCTCCTCTTCAACTTCATGTTGCTAACTTATGACTAGATTTATGATCTCCTCATCATGCTCAATGAAGCATGGAATATCATCAAATGAAGCTATGAAATCATAGCCTACATCACACTTTTCAACCTCTTCAAGCTATTGTCCTGATTCTTGAGCCTGCAACTCACCACACTGCTTGATGTCTTCTTGTCATTCTGAAACTGCATTTGGAGTGGGAACACTCACACCTTTTTCATTCCAAATTGTACATTGCTCTTCTTGGTCAGCCTTTTCCACCATTTCACCTTGCTGTCCTGTTGGAACATTTTCACCATCTTTGACAACGGTAGGAGGATCATTAGCTAAAACATTGCAAAAAACATTTTGAAATCTTCTCTTGTTCAACTTTTGCAGTTGTAGCCTATATTCCTTCATGGCTTCGTCACAACAGAGTTCACACTTCTAGTCTCCTCCATGTTGAGTGAGCTATAGAGACCCAAGGGTTGCTCTTCTTTTTACTTCTGGATGTTAGAGCATGGTTCTAATTGAATGATAGATGAAGGAACTTCCACCGGGTAGAGTAGACAACTCTTTCCAACGGAAACCCTCACGGGTAGAAGGACCATTGGTAGGAGGTGACTAATGGGCTCAAAAATTTATCTTGTTTAAAATGGGGAACTTGTACTTGGGAAACCTCCTCATTAATGGGGTGATTCAACATTGGGGAGGAATTGAGTGAAAATAGGAAAGGAAGGGGCTGCTAGAGTTTCTAATACCTTAGTTAGCATTCCTCTGCTGACCATCTACTTGCGAAATTCCTCATGTTGTTTCCCTCCACGCTCTTGAATGTCTGTATTCCTAGTGGGCTAATTCCTTTGATGCATGTCAACCTCTCTCTTATTCCATGTAGGCTAATTACATATAAATTGTCCTTTATAATGGGTTTTAATTTCACAAAACAATTTAAAAAAACCCATCAACCATATTACCAAAGTCAATTTTTCTCTTGACATTGAGCTACGACCTTGTACTTGCAGGTCCAAGGCTAAGGGTTGGTTGGATACCTTTTTTGAGCCTAAATCCAAATGAAAAACATGGATAGAAAAAATAATCCAATCATAAATGGGTTTCAATTTCACAAAACAATTTAAAAAAACCCATCAACCATATTACCAAAGTCATTTTTTTCTCTTGACATTGAGCTACAACCTTGTACTTGCAAGTACAAGGCTAAGGGTTGGTTACCATACCTTTTTTGAGCCTAAATACAAATGAAAAACATGAATTGTGAGTTTTAAACTTTTCAAAATGAGTACCCAATTTAAAATGGGTACCTATTCTAAAAAGTGAATCGGTACCTATTTTAAATTGTGATATTGCTATCAGGATTCAACTATGTAGTTTTGAGAGTCAAACTTATTGAGTCATTTTCACGAGTAGTGGTTCATAAGAACTGATATCTCATGATAGTGAATGGTCCACTTTACACTCATTGCATCTAGGTGATGCTCACAGGGGTGAAGCACTGGGCCTTCCCGGGAGGTCACCCATCCCAGTACTACTCTAGCTCAAGCACGCTTAACCATAGAGTTTTCCCCATGGTTAAGCCCACTTAGCTTGGAACCCCATTTGCAAATCCTCCAACAAGTGTTGTGCCTTATGAACCATTCATTATAAAGCCCCTTGAGCTCATCAATTGATAAGTAGGAGGCATTTTCCATAGCATATCAAATTGTGATATTGCTATCAAGATTCAACTATGTAGTTTTGAGAGTCAAACTCATTGACTCATTTTTCATGAGTAGTGGTTCATAAAAACCCATCTCTCATGATAGTGAATGGTCCACTTAGCGCTCATTACATCTAGGTGATGCTCATAGGAGTGAAGCATTGGCCTTCCTGGGAGGTCACCCATCCCAGTACTACTCTAGCTCAAGTGCTCTTAACCATATATTTTTCCCCATGGTTAAGCCCACTTAGCTTGCAACCCCATTTGCAAAACTTTCAGCAAGTGTTGTGCCTTATGAATCATTCATTATAGGGTAAAAGCACAAAGTTGTGTCATACTTTATAAAGGAAATGACCAACACTGATCCAACTTTTAAACTTGAATTGCTAAAAAGTGGCATATATGTTTTGAATTTTTAAATGATGTAAACTAGTAAAATATGTATTTTTTAGTATATTTTATGTTTGTATTTTTTTAAAAAAATTACAAAATTATTTTAAACTAGTTTTTAATAAATTAATACTATAATTTAGCTAATGATAAAATGCTAAAAAATGAAGTTGCATGAGACGTCAAACTTTTTATAGTAAATTTATTTATTTTTCTTTCAATTTTTTTTTTGTATTTATAACTTGAAACTTTAGTGCATGGATATATTTTTTTTCAATTTTGATAGATATATATTTTTAAATAAATATGAAAATGTGCGTGAATAAAAAAAAAAGTTGCTTCCATCAGATGCCAACTTTCATATTAATTATTATCTAAAATGGAAAAAAAAATACCATCTTGAAATAGATTCTTTTATCTAGTGCATCATATTTTTTTTAATAAGTTTTAGTATTTTTCCTTGGCATGGTAATCAACCTAATATTTTGTACTGATAACCTACTTTTAGTTAAAATAAAAACTAAAATAGAAATAATAATTAAACTATTAAAATAAATATATTTTTGAAAACTACACTTATCGATCTACAAAAGGGTATTCTTGTATTTTAAAAAAAAATTACTTACATTAGTAGGTGTTATTGAAAATTTAGGTTTTTCAAATAATTTTATTTTTTGGTAAATTGGACTGAAAGTGGTGCTCCATATATTTTTAGCCAACAATTTTAGTTGAAAAAGTTGTGGAAGTATCTAACTTAGCTAGAATGAATCTTACTAGATCATATGCTTGACCAAAATTGATTTTTAGTTAGAAATACTTAAATTCAGTTGTGCTAATCAGTTGGCTGAAAGTGTGAGACAACTTTGTGCTTTTACCCTATAGAGCCCCTTTAGCTCATCAATTGATAAGTAGAATATTTTCCACAACATTTTAAATTGTGATATTGCTATCAGGATTCAACTGTGTAGTTTTGAGAGTCAAACTCAATGACTCATTTTTCACCTAGATTGTCACCTAGATTGTCACCTAGATTGACTCATTTAGCTCATCAATTGATAAGTAGGAGGTATTTTCCATAGCGTGTCAAATTGTGATATTGCTATCAAGATTCAACTATGTAGTTTTGAGAGTCAAACTCATTGACTCATTTTTCACCTAGTGGTTCATTTTGCTTAACTCGGGAGGTCACCCATCCTAGTACTACTCCAACTCAAGCGCGCTTAACCATAGATTTTTTCCCATGGTTAATCCCACTTAGCTTGTAACCCCATTTGAAAAACCTTCAACAAGTGTTGTGCCTTATGAACCATTCATTATAGAGCCCCTTTAACTCATCAATTGATAAGTAGGAGGTATTTTCCACAGCATGTCAAATTATGATATTGCTATTAGGATTCAACTGTGTAGTTTTGAGAGTCAAACTAAATGACTCATTTTTCATGAGTAGTGGTTCATAAGAGCCCATCTCTCATGATAGTGAATGGTCCACTTACCACTCATTACATCTAGGTGATGCTCATAGGGGTGAAGCACTAGGCCTTCCCAGGAGGTCACCCATCTTAGTACTACTCCAGCTCAAGCACGCTTAACCATAGAGTTTTCCCCATGGTTAAGCTCACTTAGCTTGCAACCCCACTTGAAAAACCTTCAGCAAGTGTTGTGCCTTATGAACCATTCATTATAGAGCCCCTTTAGCTAATCAATTGATAAGTAGGAGGTATTTTCCACTTGTCAAATTGTGATATTGCTATCAGGATTCAACTGTGTAGTTTTGAGAGTCAAACTCATTGACTCAATTTTCACCTAGATTGTCACCTAGATTGACTCATTTAGCTCACCAATTGATAAGTAGGAGGTATTTTCCATAGCGTGTCAAATTGTGATATTACTATTAGGATTCAACTATGTATTTTTGAGAGTCAAACTCATTGACTCATTTTTCACTTAGTGGTTCATTTTGCTTAACCCGGGAGGTCACCCATCCCAGTACTACTCCAGCTCAAGTGTGCTTAACCATATAATTTTCCCCATGGTTAAGCCCACTTAGCTTGCAACCCCATTTGCAAAACCTTCAGCAAGTGTTGTGCCTTATGAACCATTCATTATAGTGCCCTTTTAGCTCATCAATTGATAAGTAGGAGGTATTTTCCATAGCGTGTTTTGAATTGTGATATTACTATCAGGATTCAACTATTTAGTTTTAATTTCCTTGTCAATGAATTTGACTCTCAAAACTACATAGTTGAATCATGATAGCAGTATCACAATTTGACACATTGTGGAAAATACCTCCTACTTACCTGTTTTAAAGCTAAAAAAGAACACTTCCCCTAAAAGTGGACCCAACTTCTTGCACTTACCCCCCTCTCTTCTCAACTTGCACAAATGGGTTTTGGACTCTTGGAGGCCCCTAGTGGTTGGTAATATTGAGCTCTTCCCTTGTGCTAAATGATTTTATTGATTCCTTTGATTCTTCTGAGGATGGATGTTCAAAGTTAGGTCAATTTTGGGCTTTGGGTGATCACTCCTTGCTCAAACCCTGGAAATCCTCCTTCAACCCCTTATTGAACCTCTCAATGTGCACCTGGTGTGGGTTCATCTTTTAAATATTCCCCTCTAGTTTTGAGAGGATTCTTGTTATGAGGCCATTAAAAAACTCTATTGATTGCTTCTTGAAGGTTGATGATTCCACCTCTTTCATGGGGCATTCGACCTATGCTCACATTTTGGAGGATATTGATATCTCCATGCCTCTTCATGAGGATGTGTTACACCCCAATTGTGTAATTACTATTTGCTATTACTACATAGGGTAAATATGAATGTAAAGTGAATTTTGGAGATGAATAAATTGTTCTTGTACCTTGTTATCATATGAATGTTATCTCATTTGATGTTATTTCATGGAAAAATACTACATATATGTGAATGGATGGTTATTGAATTATTATTCTAACTTTGGAGATGTTTTATGTATACTGCATATGTTGTGAACAATTGACTGTTGTGCACATGTGTTAGTGGATGCAGGTATATGTTCCATTCCTCCACCTGCGGAGGGAAAATATCACTCAGGAGAAGATCTCGGTCGGGTAACCGGTAATGTAAACTATCTGAACATACACACACCACAATAGAATGATTGAGTTGAGTTAGTTTGTGGGAAATTGGTAAGCCATCCTTAGTTGATGTGTTAGCATTACTAGAGTATTTTTTACTATTGTGTGCATTATTGGGTGATGTTTATCTATTTAGGATTTGGAGATATTTCTTGTACTGTTACGATTATATTGATAAAGTGGGACGAACGTTGAGTATGTGTATATATATGCACATACATGTCAATGGGATCTAATGAAATGTATAGATGTACTACACACAAATACTTATCAATATGATGGTAATTGTGAATGAATTTATGTGAATTGAATGTGAACATATACATATATATGTATAATATATGTACACATATCCATATGTATATATGTATTGATACACGCGTATGTTGGAAAATGGACACGGTCACACAAATGTATCAATATAGATATACATGCATATATGTGTACATAGAGGCATATAATTTTATACATACATATATATATATATATGCATACATTTGATATATTGTGTTTATTATATTGAAATACTATCTTGCTTGTACTCTTATATATATAAAAATATATATTAACATATATATGTATATATATACATACACACACACACACACACACACATATATATATATATATGTATATGTTATATATTATATATATTAATATAAATTTAACATATTTAATATTGGTTGAGATCGACCATCATTATCATGATAGAGGCCGATTATTAGAGGCCGACTTTAAGTTGCTTATGACTATTTTATTGAAGCCAAGTTTTACTCATATTGTAACGCTTTATGAAACACATATATTTCATTTAAAGCTCATAGCATTATGTTGATACAAGACATAGACTAAGTCGACACCACGGAGAAGATTATCTTTGACTAAGTAAATGTAAATTGCCATGTTTAGTACATCTATTGAAACATGAGAAAAAGCTAACGACTTTGTCAATGAGAGTAAATACCTAAATCAACTCATTCCAAATTGAAGTCGATAAATGTTAAGTGTTGCAAATTGGTAATTGATTGTTTCTTACCACATAGAAACCGCACCAACTTGAGATGAGGGTGTAAGCTTTGGCGCCACCTCTAGAAGCTAGTTCTTGTAGATGTCTTTTGCTAGATATAATTTAAATTCTCCATGTGCAGATTTGAATGAGTCTTCATTTGCTATCAATACTGCAAGTCAATCTGTAGATGATTTTGCTGAGTATGAACTTGCTTAGCTACCACCTTTTTGCTGAGTTTTATGTGTTGCTTTTCATGGACTTTGCTATCCATTATCATTCCTAAGCTGTAGGCTAAGAAGATACCAAGTTGCTTTATAAATAGCAAAGACATTTCATTAGAGAGGACGCATTATTAGCATTTATCTTGCAAGTCTTATGTTGCATTATTTTCTACTCTATTTTTAAATTGTGAGAAAGAGAGAAAGAAATCTATTTATTTGTGAGAGAGTTGTTGCTTGAGAGAAGTAAACTATCAACTTAAGGGTCAAAATTCATTGTGACATTCTAGAGAAGTTGTTCTCAAGATTGTTGTTGTTGGAAAGGGCTGCATTGCTGCCATTTATTTGGATAAGCAATAAAAAACATGGGGATCTTCTTCTCTGATTATTTTACTTATGAATGATGTGTTCTCCATGTATGCTTGAATTGTATTTTCAAGTATGTTCATATAGAGAAAATAGAATGTCTTTGAAAAGGGAATTGAAGCTTTTATGTTGTCTTGTAAATACTCCATAATAGGAGATTGGTGTTAATCATAGGTATTGGATATAGTTATGATTGAACATAAGTGGCACATGTGATACACTTAGCGAAGTTATTGATTTAACTAGACAAGCTTGTGTTTACTTCTAGGATTGTTTATCCAGTATGGGAGGGAGCTTGTGCACTTACTTGTTAAGTAGATTTATTCCAAGTAGGTTAAAATGGTGATAGGTTATCTCTGAGGTGATAGATTATCCATTTAAGGAAATACCTATGCGTAGTTTAAGATGGCCTTAAGTCAAATCAGCCTTGAGTAGTGTATGTGATAGATGACCTTCCTTCGGATTATCATTGAGAATACTTTGGCCAAAGTATTTTGAAGACCTTTGGCTCCACTGTTAGTTCACTATGATCCTGTATTACATGCTAGTTCAAGATTGTGGGATTATAAAGTTCTAGTTATGTAGGACACAACACTATGCTCATTTGGTTGTTGTAATCGGTTACTCTACCAATCTCTTTGTTGAATGGAAGGGTCATCTATCGAATGGTAGATGAGTGGGGGACTGCTTTAAAGAGTCCAAGGTTGGTGAAAAAGTGCTTGAGCGATGCTTCTCCTCTACAATAGGCGACAAAAGAACCAAGATTTGAAAGGAAGGATCCTAGATCATCTTATAGCTATTTGTTCCAAAGCTCATTGAGCTATGCATGTAAATGTATGCATTCTTGTAATGATGTAACTTGTGAATTATTGTAATGAAATGGAGTCCTCATTATATTATTTTTTGCATCTTTGTTCATATATTCTCAATAAAGATTTTTTTTTTTATTACAGTGGTTTATTACATAGTTTATTTACTCGTAAGGTGAAAAATTTGAAATTTTTACTTCATTGAAGGGCTAGTATGTTATAGGATGTGGTTCAAATGGTGGGGGTTAGACCTTAGTCTCAACCACTTGAGTATAAGGGCATTTTTTTTAGGTGTGTTCATTGCTTCACTACTGGTCACCTGGCATCAAATTGTTCTCTTGCATCAAAAAGGAGCTGCTACTTGGTGGAGGAATGCCAATGATGATATCCTGACTCTTTAGACTTTTGTCTCTTTGTTGGATGTATCATCATTCAATATTTTGATGAGCATCTTGCTCTTGGTGTGAATTGTTGTCTTGAGGACCCTATAGGGGTTCTTCCTCCTTCGTGCTTATTACCTGTTCCATCAGTTACTTCTATTCAACTGCAGATTTCTATTTTGGATGATGAATGTAGTTTTCCTTATTGTCCTTTTGTCCCCTTTGTGCTGATGGTCTTCCCATGGAGGTGTCCCCTCTTGTTTCCCCTTGCAGTGGGAATTTGGATGATAATATCACTTGAACTATTGTTTGTAGAAGGAAGAAAGGTCCCTCTATTGCCTCTTCCATTAAAATCATTCTTGAAACTTGTTGGAAAATTTAGTTGTATAGGGTCAAGACCCTTGTTTCTCACTTTTTTCTAGTTCTATGCTCTAGTCAAAAGTACTATTGGTCTTTGATTGGTTTTTCCAAGTCTCACTTCTAGTGAGATTTGTCTCGCTTGCCTCAATGGATGTTCTATATTGGGTTTAAGAGACCTTTTCTCGTTTTACCTAATCAAAACAATAAATTGACTTTTATGTAAGTTTAGAAAAATTAGTACATAAGTTCTTAGTTTAAAACACACAAGTTTGTCATAGCCAAGAGTAGAACTTTTAACAAATAATGAAATTATCTTAAAAGGTGTTAATGACCCCACAACTTTTATTTTATAGAGAAATAATCTATCACTTCCCTATCAATAAACATCCACAACTAATCTAATAATAGTTCCCTATCAATTATGTCCATATGTAATTATCTAGTAGATGATTTTATTTCAACCAAAATGTGATTGTTTAAGATTTGCAAGCCTACATAGAATCCCTAAGAATAAATAAATTGTATCATAGAAAATTTAATATTTTTATGAGATATTCCCATTACTTTAAATAAAGATATATAAATACTAAACACAATATGTAAAAGGGATCTAAGTTAATTGTAATGACGTTAGTCAATCCCAACCTTTACTCTTATGAGTTACTTTCATTTTTGAAGCTACACATGAAAGTTTTACTAAGGTGATAGTCAAATGAATTAAAATAAAACATAAACAATAATGCAATTACTTCAAATACAATTTTTTGAAAAATAAATTATCATTCTTATTAAAACTTTAATTAAATAAAATATTGGATTTAAAACAAATTTTAAAATTTAACTTAAAATAAACTATCTTTTTTATTTTAAAGATTTTAAAATATTAATTTTAACAATAGCAAACAACGTATCAACTATCTAAAAATAAAGTTAAATTTATCTAAAAATTAATTAGTCTCCTTGTCCTTTTCAATTTTTTGCTTCTTACCTTTATTTTTTGAAGTACTTTTTCTCATTTCCTACAATAAGGGCTTTGAGGTTTTGAAGACTTCACTATGCCCATTTGAATTAACTTATCTTGCTCCCTAATCATGTTGGAAATAAAGTCATCTAGAGAATACATTTTCCATGTGTCTCCAATAGCCTTTTTAGTGGAGTGTAGACACAAACACAAAATATTTAGGACCCAAATTGGATGATATAAAAGTGACCAATTGAGTGTCTTTTTTTCTATTCTAGGGCTCAAACTTATGATCTCATTCTCTAACTCACAACTCTTTAATTTCATCTAGCTTCCCAAAGAGTTTTTTAAGTTTTGCCAAACTTCATTGGGTGCATTTAAAGCTTCAATAAGAAAGAAGAGTTTCAACGAAACTGTAAGACACAAGAACCCAAAGGCTTAATCACATTTGTTAAACATTTTACTTTAGCCTCATCATTAGATGGTTTGACCTCAATACCCATAGTTACTCTATACATACCATTATTCTTAAGCACAAGTTTGTTGGAACACTTGTTCCATTGCACTAAAAGATCAACCTATTAACGCCTAATACAAACGAATCCACATGAGACGATTAGTCCATGTATCGAATCCAAAGAGAGACGCTAACGATTAGTCCAACAAAGTTGCACTTTAAGTTTTCATTGATGATAGTTAAAAGATGTTGAAGGAGTAATTGATTGTTGTGAATCCACACTTTAGTGAGAGCTGTTTGCAGAAATGAAATGCAAAAGTAAAGAATGAAAGGGATGAGGAAGTGCAAAAACACAACACAATACACCCCCTTTAATTCAATTGTTGTTTTCCCTTAGATTGTGACACTTTACAATTTAGTACATAAGATTTTTAATTAGAACAAAAAAATTGACACTTTATAATTAATGTGAAATCGTATCCAACAAAGCAAACTTGGTATAATAACTATTTTCTAAAATTTGCTTTCAATAGCAGTCAATAGATGTTTACAAATGTGTTCATTCTCTACTTACCTATTTTATTTTCACAAATTTAAAAGCTTTTCTAGAAATAGCAAGAGCTTAACACCCTCTAAAATGAATGAAATTGAAGGTCTTTACCAAGCACCCGCACTCTTCAAGTCTGCACATAGGTTATTCATGATTCAAAATGACCTCCTTTAGATTGGATCGCCAGGTACACAATGGAACACCCTTATATACAAAAAAAAAGAGACACTAAATAAAACAACCTGCACATGTATATACAGAGACGTCTGCAACTTCAATCACTGGTCTTTGCACAACTCAGCATGCTACTGATTCCCATTGCATTCAAGGTCAAGGTCAAAGATTCACAGCCTGCACTGGTTAGAAAAAGATCATGGCCTGCGTAAGGTAAAAGTCTCACGACCTGCGATGGTTGCAGCTCAAAGCTCAAAACCTCATAGCCTACGCTACTAAAAACACAAAAAAATCACAAGGTAAAATCCTCACACATTGAATAGTGAATACACCTTCAACAAAGATTCCATGGCGGCCAAGGAAGAATATTCAACCAACAAAATCCAAGTGAACCTTTGCACAAAGCTCGCAGTCTCCACCAAACTAAATCGACAAGTGTAAGAAATAGAAATTTCCTTCTCGTGCTTGCAAGGAGAAACCAACGATAACACATGCTTGAAAACAGAAAGCATGCTCACACAGTCTGTAAAGGCACACATGCACTAGGAGAAACTAGGTCCAAATAGTTTGCAAAGGTGCACATAGACATACGCTTGCAACACACCCCCAAAATAAAACACCCAGATCCATGATCTGTGGCCTCTTATCCACATGCCAACATAGGGAATCGAGTTTCTGCAACTGCAAAATGTTTTCCAACCAAAATACAAAGGAATACAAACAAAACACAATTCTACAACAACACAAACCAATATAAATTTTTTAATTTGAACTTTGCAATTAAAAACTAGACCACCAAAAAATCAGTTTGGTTTCGATATCATGTTAGAATCGATATCTTCTGGTGAAATTATGACATCGGTTGGATCATGAGTGATGTACAATCGCATGCCCTACAAAGTTATAAAGATGAAAGTATGCACACAAAGAATAAGAAAATAGGCAATATAATAACTCTTGATAAACTGGAATAATTAAACTTATGTAAAGATGTACATTTATAGTACAAAGGAGATAATTTGTCAAACTTGAAAAGTGACTTGCAACTCCATGCAAACAAAAGGAAAGAAAGTACACCTAAGCAAGTTTGTCTCAAAGAAGAAAAAATTTCTAGATAAGAGATACCCATGAGAAGTAAGAATATTCTAGAAGAAATAATATTTTAAAAATATTCTACACTAACAGATCTTTCTTTTCTCCTTTGTAATCTTCACTCTTTTAACACTTGCAAACATAATTTTCATTGTAGTTCATCATGTTACATTTCTTCCACCATTATTGCTATTTATATAGAATTTTTACCCTCTAAATGAGAAGTCCAAGTTTTTTATCATACCCCAGCACCTTCCTTGGAAAAATTCAAGTATTTAATACATAAAAAATGTAATTTGGAACCTTATTGCTAAGCTCTTTCACATGGACAACTAACTTGTTCTTATAGACACCTAATTTGTCTTGTCTTACAAGGTAGCTTTTATCTTCACGTGGATGCGTTATAACCATCTAAAACATCATTATAATTGTCCAAAATAATCTTATGGAGAGTTGGATGCCCAAAACCAACTTAATGTCCAAGATTCCTTCTCGATAAATAGTAACTCATTATTGGTAAAAAATAGTTATCGACCCTTGATAAAAATTAATTACCATACTAGTAAAACCTTGATGATAAAAAAATTTACTACTAATATTAAATTCCTCATCATTTATGAATGATTTACAAACAATATTAGGATTAATTAAATGCATAGGATTTACAAGGTTGATGACACCTTAATCCTAACAATATGATGCTCCATATTTTTCTTCTTCTCTTGTGGTGTCCTTTAGACCTCAAGATGTTCAATGTTTCACATATTTGTTCGATTCCTTCTTATATATCCTTTAGTATCTCATTCTATCCAACCTTTTCTCTATGCCCTTTAAACCTCAAAATGTTAATATTTATACTCATTTGGTGGATTCCTTGTTATTGTATCCTTTTACTAGCTCTTTGTACAACCCTCTCTCTCCCCCTCCATATATTCCCCTTAGAAACTTCTCTTCCTCTTCCAAGGTGGTATGATGCTAAGGATTTTTATCTATACTAGGATGTTTTAGGTCATGACACTAAAACGTGTACATTCTCATAGTACTAGGTCCAGATCTTGTTGACAATTATTTTATAGATGTTGAAAGAAATAATGATAAATGAAACACAAAAAATTCTCCTCCTAATTAAAAAATTTACATTTTTACCAGTTACCCATTTCCCTAAGATAACCATGAAAATTGTGTAGATTATATGGAAATATGTTCTTCTTCTATCATGTTTTCTTCTATTTCTAATTCCACTTCTCATTATATTATCTCTCCTTTTATAAATCCTTAATATTTTTTCCTTTTCATGGTTGGTACTTTTGATATGGGTCTCGATTTATCTTTGTGTTCTCTTCTAAGCACTTTTTCTCTTTTTAGAATTCTTAATAATTAGTACCACAAACCTCTCTATATTGAATCATCAATTATATATAATATCATTGATTGAATCCCTATGAAATCAAATTGTGCATTACAAAATATATTTATGGAAGGGCATCTCTATGATATACATCACACTAGAAATATTATGCTACACTTAGTGAATCATGACTCTTTCATCAACACATTATGTTGCACATGATTCTTCCCATTTGGACTAATCGCAAATTTCTTAATGTTCCCTACCATAGTATTCCTTCTTCTAATTATTTTAGTGTTATCTTGGGTTATACTTGCTTCATGTTGCATAGGAAATTCCTTTGGTGCTTCACTAGTTCTTATAATTTGTCCATGATAATTAGAGGTTGAGGCACAATTCACAATTGTATAGGAAGTGATTTTTTTTGCTTGAATATAAGTATGGTGGAGTCAAATATCAAAATAGGAGTGTGATTTGCAATTTTGTAAGATTACATGGAGACTTTTTGAGTTTCATAAAATACAAGGTGGGTGAAACTTATTTTTTGACAAGTATTTGGCTAAAAATACAATAGTTAGGAAGAATTCTACAAGGAAATAAAACGTGGAGTGTAAAGGTGGTAAAGAAAAATATAAATGCAAGGGTGAAATTTTAGAGGTAAATGGTAATTATATGGAGGGATAAAATTTTATAGAACTAATGTATGGTAGAGTGGTAGAGTAGGGATGCAATTAAGCATAGATTGCATTGAGGGTTTGGAGTTTCACATAACATAGAACTAAATTGAGATTGGAAGAGAAGAAACAAAGAGGAATTGCAATTGCAAAGATGAAGAAATCCATACGAGAATAATGTTGTATAAATGGTGGATGATAAAGTAATTTTCATATTTACAATACTATGTAGAGACCTTGAAACTTTGCACTAATAAGCTAGTAGAAATCAAAGGTGTGCACACAATCTACAAATATTACATAATTACTCTAAATTTTTGAAATTCTTTCGGGGCTAGTATTTTGACCTCAAACCATAAAACATGAAAATTTTGACACTTAGGAATACAAAAAATACTTAGAGGGTTAAATTATTTACACCACAAAGCACAATTATATCAATGGGATGACTATTCAAATTATATATTTGTGAAGGTTAAAATAAAGAACATGAACAAAAATAAAGGTGTAAGAAATATATTTGGGGTGGATGATAATAAAACACATACCTAATGGAAGAAACACACTTTTATTTCCCCCATAAAATATAAGGTCATGGATCTAATCAACTCATTTGTTACATTAAAAAAAATTCTCACAATTGAAAAAACTTAAGTTTAGTATCTTCAAACTCTTCTAAATGGACTTTTAATGAATCCCAAATTCCCCAAGTAGTAATGGAAAATCCCATGCATGTAGCCATTGGCTATTAATATTATATATATTGTTAAGAATCCAAAACTCCATGTAAAATATCAAGAATTCCTCCAAATAAGAGTTGAATCCATAGTTAGAATACCCTTGTATCCTATCATTAAACATGATAAATGAGCAATAATACTTAAATGGAGTGGTGTAGCTACCATGGTCGCCACCATTATTCTATTTCTATCTTTATGTCCCTACTTAAGTCTTGAAACAACACTCATAAGAAATGTAATGCTTAAATACTATCCCATCCTCAAGGGAGGTTTAATGACTTTATGCAATTTTATCTATGATATTTAAAAAAAATCATAGACCTTTGTTAAATGATAAAACATCTTAAGTTTTTTATATATCAAATAAATACAAAAATAATCAAATATCAATCCACCTTATTTTCCCATTTTGACCTAAAGCTCTATTATTAATGGTTTTAAGATAGTTTAGGAATATAGAAAGAAATGACCAAAAAAATAATCAAAGATAATGCAAAAATAATAATGACCCAAATGCTTACTTCTAAACAACTAGACTTCATCACATATACCAACACTTGGCCAAAAGTCACTATCTAACAAAAATCACGACTAATGACTAAGATGGCATTAATGACACATCAAAATGACAAACACAATACACACAAAAGGTTGTATACCTATAGGAAAGGTACATTTGAACCATCAAATTTTACTTTCTCCCTCTACTCTTAGTAATATGGCATAACAATTAATATAAAATCATAAAATATGACCCATTTTAATGGCAATAATAGATATCACTAATTAAATCTATAAAATTGAATTACTAATACTAATTAACAATAAATTTATTTTTATGTAAGTTTAGAATAATTAATACAAAAGTTCTTAATTTAAAACATATAAGTTTGTCACAATTAAGAGTAGAACTTTATACAAATAATCAAATTTTCTTACAAGGTGTTACATGACCCCACAAATTTTATTTTACAAAGAAATAATCTCACTTCCTTATTAATTTATATCCACACAATCTAATATTAGTTCTCTATCAATTTATGTCCATACGTAATTATCTAGTAGAAAAAATTATTTCAACCAAAATGTGATTGTTTAAGCTTTACAAGCCTAGAAAAAACCCTAAGAATAAAAAAATTGTATCATAGAAAATTTTAGATTTTTATGAGATATTCCCATTACTTTATTATAAATACTAAACACAATAAGTAAAAAGGATGTAAGTCAATTCAAATGAGGTTAGTCAATCCCAATCTTTGCTTTTATGAGTTACTTTTGTTTTTGAAGCTACACAAGAAGGTTTTACTAAAATGATAGTCAAATGAATTAAAATAAAACATAAACAATAACTTAATTACTTCAAATAATTTTTTTTGAAAAACAAATTATCATTCTTATTAAAATTTTATTTAAATAAAATTATTAAATTTGAAACAAATTTTAAAATTTGACTTAAAATTAACTAATTTTTACAATAACAAACAACACATCAACTATCTAAAAATAAACCTAAATTTATCTATTAATTTTTTAAATGAAACATATCTCATTAAACTTCATACCTGGAACAAGATAATCCAACACTAGAATTAAAGCTCATGAAACACACCTCATTCCTAAAACAAAATAATCCAATGATAAAGTTAAAATTCATAATACACACCTCATTGAATTCCATACATAGAATCCAACACTAGAGTTAAAAAGGAAAATTAAATTGCAATGAATCCAAGCCCATGAATTCCAAGTGGACGGCTCTTTATCTCGACTGAAAAAATCCAAACCTTTCTTTCCTGGGGTATTGACTAAGGTGACTATGACATCTCTCTACTGCCACACAATACAAGATAGCACCTAACTAACTCCAGAGGACAAGAAAAATGTTTTCTTTCTTACTGTAACCTTGTAAGTTGAGAAGCCAGTGAGCACATATAAGTTACTGGAAATCCATGGCTTCAAGGGCATGGAATTATTGGTGGGTCATTGTGGGATTGGCTTTGATGAATATGATGGGTTGTTCAGCAGAACAGCATGTGGTGGGGGACGACAGAGGATGGGATCCTCTCTCAGATTTCAAAGGATGGGCTTCTCGCAAGATCTTCCGTGTGGGAGATAACCTCTGTAATTGCCCTTCCCTTGTTAGGAATTTGTTCAGAAAATTTAAGAAGTTGCTTGATTGGGGTTTATAGATTATATATGTACAGATAATATTGGGTTCTTTCATATCTATCTGAAACCTGTCTGTAGATATTAGATTGGCTTCACAGTTGAAGGAAAGGTACTAAAATTTAGACCCACCAGTGCCTTTAAACATTAGAAAATTTAACATAAGATTGAAAATATCTACAAATATTTATTTTTCCCTGTGCTATTCTTAACAAAATTCAGGAAACGGCTGTGTCATTGATTTTACTAGGAAATATGCAAGATAAAAATCAGCAGGAAAGAAAGGTTGACAGAGATGATAGTTGATGCTCCTTGTTTTTGGGATGGTTTTGTAAAAATGAATTTTGATGGAGTAGTAAAAGGAAATTTGTGTTTGGTTGGAGGAGAAGTGATATTGTGAAATTTAAATGATTTTTTCTGGTAAGGAAAATTTATAATTGAAGTAAAATAAGAGACATTGCTAGGTAGATTAGGTAATGTGGAAACTCATAATTTTAAAGGGTTAATGGTTGAAAGGAAATTTGATAGTAGCAATCAATGTAATTGTGAAAGGTTTAATTCAAAATTTCTGAAAACAAGGCGAGTCTTACCAGGAGTAAGACTGAAACAAACAGACAAAGAAACAACAACTAGCAAGAACCAGCAGGAAACACCAGAGACAGTAGAAAACCAGCCTTATTTCTGAATTCAATCAAGTTATTTCAGCGTACCTTTCACTGATTTCAGGATTCTTGAAATCTGTTTAGTAGGTGCAGTCAGCATGACAATGTCAATACATAAATTACCTAGCGACTCTCTCCTTTTAAACCTTCCCAATATCTTCTGAGTAAAGGTTGAATGGCAACATGTCAAGTGAATACTTAAAAATAGATCTTACTTTAGTTTAGATAAAGGTTGGCCTTTCTGCCCAGGAAAATCATGCCAAACAACTAAATTTTGACATTTGACAGGGTTTGCTTATGCCTCCTCCCAACAAAGCGTATTAGAGCTGAAGAGCCGACAAGAGTTTGAGAATTGTGATGTGAGCAACCCAATTAAGTTATTTAATGGAGGTCTGGATGCAGTCCCACTCATTGAAATGGGTGACAGGTATTTTACCAGCGGAAATGCAGAAGCCTGTCAACGTGGGATGAAGGTGCACATTAATGTTGTATCTGATGGAATCCACAACGGTCAATCTGACAATTTCGATACAGTTTCAGATGGGCTTGACAATGCCGCCAAAGATCTGGGTTTAGATTTAGTATCAGATGGATTAGAGAAGGGTAAAGACAACCATGCATTGAAATCAGATGGAATGGACCATTTTGCTGCTTCTGGTGATAATGTTTCAATGAAGAAGAAGGCAATAGTGGAGGCCATTGCTGAAGGGCCCACATCAGGAACAGATGGATTATCTGGCCGCCCTCGATCAATACTCATAAACCTCGCGCTCTCCCTTTGTGGCACTGTTATCACCATGCTCTATGCCATGGTTTAGCTTCAACTCTCTATTAAAGACATATATATCTTGTGATTACAATGTTGTGTCTTTTCCGTTCAACTGAAACGTCACGAACAGTTAAAATTTGCATGAACAACACTTATACGTGTTTAATTGAATTGACACTAAGCAGTAATATATTGGCTATTGATTAGACATCCATTTCTGGTTTTACTTAATATCTTCGTTTCTGCTTGTAGAATTCATGTTTTTTAAATATTTTCTGTGAGCGTTGGGATGACAACAGGTTGCAGGTAATGTATTTTGATAAGCCAGTTATCGGATATTCTATTGGACTCAGACTGTAAATATGTTAAATGGCCGTAGACTTCCAGAAATCATGATAAAAGCATCTTTTTTCTCTGATGCAGAAGTTATTAAAATCTGAAAATCCTTTCGTGAATAGCACTGAAGACTAAACCTGTTACAAGCTGGACCCTTGACCTTGCTGGTGTTTTTTCATGGTAAACTGTTTTGATGATCTTTTGAAAACTCCATGTTTACATTCAAAGCTTTTTTTTTTGAGGTTTATAACATCTTTAGTCATGGAAATGGAGGAACCCTGTGCAATACAAACATCACCTTAGTTTGGGTAACTTTGGGTTGTTAATCTGTTAAAATATTTAGTTTCTTCCGTCCATTTGGAGGACCTATATAGTAGGAGATATTATGGAGATATTATGTTCTTGTTCTTTTCTGTAATCTCGAGGGATGAAAAATTATATTATGACCCTTTCTCTTTAAGTTTGTTTTAAGTTAAGCATAATCATCAAAGTAGCTATATGTAAATGAAGTGATAATTTGTACGTGCACACAGTATCACAAATAATGGCTGCTTTATACGCATTGTTCTACTTATTTTTAGATATTTACTATGGTGTGGTGTCTGTAGTAGCTGGAGAGAGCTTGCAGATGAACAGATAAAAACTACAGTGGCATCCGTTCGTCTGCAAGCTCTAATAAAGCCATGGTAAATATCTTAAAACAAGTAAAACAATGCGTATAAAAGCTGCCATTAAAATTAAACAGCTTGCATTGTTGACAGATCTAACTGCATGAAAATTCTAGCTGATGAAAAGAAAGTGATATGAAATAGGGAAAAACATAATTCTTAACAGTGTCATCCATACAAAATTTCATTTTGTTGAAGAATTCATATGTATTTTTCCACTCTCCTCCGGTTTTTCAGTCAGTCATCGTTCTTTTTTCCAGTAGATGAGATTTACCATTCCAAATATTTCTGTGATAAGTTTTTATATTTGTCTTATAGCACCAAATTTAATTCCCACTGTTCGAAGAATCTTGGCATATTTAGGCCACGAGTATCGTATGAACCAGGTCCATGGGTGCAATTCTGCACTGAAGTAAGAGATTGTGGAATAAGGTCAGGGAAAACCCACTTCTAGGGCAGGTAGAGGTGAGACTGCAGGGTTGGAGTGATTCCTCCTGCAATTTGGTGTGCAATGCAGTTGCACTGAATGGACAGCTTATATCCAAAGGGTGTTCCCAAAGGTGTCAAACTAGTTTAGTACATCAACTAAAATATAACATGACAATAGCAATCAATAGTTACACATAATGTACACTTGATTTCAAATATTGTGATTAGGTCAAAGGAAAACTACCTACTCTCCATAACAAATGTATTTCAATCCTTTAATATGTTTTTCTTTTGTTATTATATACATAGTGGTAAGGTGAGGATTTACACAACATTTAGGATTGCTTAAATAATTCGTTTAATATCACTAAATCATGAACACCATACATAACCTAGACTAAAAGTAATATATTCCTACAAGTGATTCATCTTAAACCAATGTGGACCAATACTACATTGGTAAATAGATTCATGAACAATAAAGGGGAAAGACTTGTCATCAAATAAATTGTCAACATAAATAGATTTTCATTTTTATGATCATTAAAGATTTACATTCATATAATAGACATACTTAATAATCCATAACTAGAACTAAATTGACCCATATGAAATCAAGGAAAGGTTATAATAAAGTATTTGTAATACATTAGGTGTTGTCAAATACACATAAAACTTTCATTACATTTATGTCAAAAAAATATGGCATGATAAAATATATAACTATGATAACATATTTTCTTGAATCACTATAAACAACAATGGAGACATAACATCACCTATAACTATACGTTACAAAACCTTCCTACTCTTTATTTGTTTCATTCTCCCATTTACAACTTAGATCTTTAGTGTTGGATGCTTTAAAGTCCATTGTAGACCTTCCTATCCTAGAGAATCGGCTTAAAGACCAACCATTTGCATGTAGAACAAATTGCTATTTTATGGACCTTTAATTAAGCTCTTTGCTTGATCAAGGAACATTGGTAGTTGAGGAACTCACAATGAGGGCTATAAATTTTGCATAAGTCCATGGATTCCATGCTTAGGGAGATCTTAGATCTATGAAACTCAAAAAATGAGTGGTAGAGATCAATCACAAGGAGATTATGACAATAAGATATTGTCCACCATCAATTATGATAGCATGGTTGCCTATATACTTTACTAAATTTATATCTGAAATTACACCTCAAACATCCCCAGAAGTACTTGCAAGGCATGGGAAAAGTTATTCATTGATCTATACTTGTTCCTTCTATTTATGTTTAACCAATTCTTCATATACCAAGGTATGGGGAAACCTTTAAAAATTGCAAATACATTCATTTCAAACTTACAACATAACTTTAGGTAGTTGAAATAGTGGAGTATATTTGCATCAAGCATTCCTTTAGCAACATCCTAGCTATTTCTAGTCAAAAAACCAAAAGAGAATGAGACAAACACTATTATCATGACAAACAAAGGTTATGACTACATACACACAACAATATATACAAGACAAGACAACAAAAAGAATTGTGTACAATGTAATACAACAATTATAACCAATGTCAAGAAGGTATGCAAAAATTAGATACATGACTATAAATAATATTTTCTTATACAAGTTTAGGTCATAACTTGCATGAAACTGATGACACAAGGTTATGAATAAGCTACTACAACCACTTATCTTTCTCAAAGATAAACCTACTAAAGGATCTAGTCTCCCTCAAACCAAAAATATTTTTTTCACCCAACTACAACTATTGAAGTCTTTTTATCTACATGCATCAAATAAAAAATATTTCCCAAAAAATTAAGATCATCCATTAATCTAATTACTATACAACAACCATTAATAATAGTTTCTAGACCTATTCCATGATGCATCACTTATGCATAACCTATATAGCTACATGTAGCTTCTTATACTAATATTACCATCATCAACATCACTATCATATGATATACCAATGCCTTCATCTACTTACCTGCATACATAATTGTCATCTTTTACTATTTAACCTATGTAAGATGTTACATCTAATTGCTTGTTGTTTACAACGACTTATTTATTATGAGAAATAAAAGCATTTGAGGGGATTGGTTTATCAATATATTTTTTCTTCATTCTCTCCATATGATTAAGGCATGTATAATCCTATTGTAGGGTTATAATCTTCAAATAATTTCACATTGAACTTAAACTAGCCTCATTGTCCTCAAGTAGCATGTTAATGCAAGAGAGTGCTAGGCTAGAAATATTTTAGAATATTGAAAAGAGAAACAATAAACCTATGAATAAGATCAATTCCTGACTCTCCTTTCCATTTGATATTTTCTAATTCTTAGACGACAACAACAAGATTGATAGTCATTAAAAATTCATCTTTGAAAATTGTGATTGAATCATTCTAATAAGAAAAATAATATTCTAGAAAAATATCATACCATTTCCACACCATTCAATATAAATACGTAACAAATAATCTCATCCACATGTTCTCATCTTCAAACTTAAACTTATCCATGAATTCTAAAATTATAGAAACATGTGCATACCCTTCATGGATGGAATATCCATCAAACTTAGGCATTTGGCTAGAGATCTTGGATTTGATAGTCTACTTTTCATAATTAACCCAAAGAGGTGTAGTCACTTGTAAATGGGATCTAGGTGAATGACAGGGAAAAGTATAACTTAATTTTCTATAACAATAAGGAAATCATTAGATTGCAATAGCCTAATTTGGTCTTATATTTATTTATCATTATATCAAGCCTTTATTTTGCATATTCTTTTCTACATATAGATTAGGGCATAGATTTTTACAAGATGTAGGGCTATTTGAATAGCAAGGATAATCATCATTAGCATAATTATGGTCCAATCTAGTTCAAAATAATTTATAGGGGTAGATTTATATTAAAAATTTAAAGGAAAAACCTTGTGAGTATCAAAGCCACACTAGTAAGCCATGATTGATCATACAATGCCATGCAAGGAAAAAATTTAAGGTTTATAAGTAAAAATGTTTCTTCACTATGTAAGAAATTATGCCACAAAAGAGAGGAAGAAAAAAACATGCACCTTATAACTAATCATTTTAGGTATGAGATGTACTCTTGAGACATCAATAGTAGTAAGGTACTAACAAAAAATATTATTTCTAGTTAGCAAAGTTTTCACATCTTTCACACAAGAAAATCCTTGACACATACTTAACCTTCAACTTGAATTAAATATATTCTAGGTTCAATTTTATCAATAGAATCTTTAATTATTTTCAACCCAACAATACTTTTATTTTTGACACCACTTGGTAGGCATGAGTTGATAGGAATTCAAATTCACCCAAACAGAAAATGCATAGCTACAAAAATAAATGACAACTAACCAAGGTCCTCAAAGTAATTTTTGAACCATTTCTTCCCTAGTAATGGTGTAAAATGTTAGATCCCAAAGCTACACTCTAGAATCCTAGAATATTTATTGTCTATGAGGCTAGGTATTTGGTTTCAAGAAGGTAAGGAAGGGGTTTCATCAATAGATTATGGATGGTTAAAAGCCTATGATGAGAGTGGGTGGTCTCTCATACAACCTAGGCTCAACTAAAACTAAAAAGGGTATTCCTAGAGGTTCCAAACTAGTTTAATACATCAACTATAATATAATATGATATTAACAATCAAGAGCTACAAAGAGCTACACATAATGTACACTTGACCTCAAATATTATCACTAGGTCAAAGAAAAACTATCTACATAAAGTTCCTCTAGTATATTTAATAAGACCTTGCACTACACCTACATTCAACAAAAGTCTTTCAATCCCTTAATATGTTTCCATTTTTCATTAAATACATAGTCATAAGGTAAGGATATATTGAACATATTTCTTTGAATGTTTTACATTTAGGATTGCTTAAAATAATTTCTTGGTTAAGATCATTAAATCATGAACATAATACATATTAAAACCTAAATTGAAACTAATATACTCCTAAAACTAATAGGACATGTAAAGTGAATAATATTAAATCAATGTGGATTGATGCCTACTCCATTGGGAAATTGATGCAGAGCCAAGGTGGAGGTCATTCACAATAGTGGAAATTATCAATTCTGAAACAAAATGACTCTTCTTTACCATGCATTTAGCCTAATAGGCATCAACTCACCCTCAAGTTCTCCAATCACTCAAGTTTGCAAAATAGGCAAAAAAACTTCACAAGTCCCCTATCAAGGTTCTTAGCATTCATAAAATCATAATTGAAAGATCCTCAAACAACCACTTGTTAGCTCTCAAAAACGCAGGCAAAATACCTCAAGAGGTTGCCAAACTCTTGGTACGTTTTAGGGTAACAGACAAGGCCAAATGATTTGAACCTTCTTCTCTTCAGGTGCTGCTAGACTTGGGCAGGTGTACCTATGTGAATGAGGTAGAATTTAGGTCGTATGACTTGGTTGGATTTGGCGGATCTATTACGATGGCACAAAATGTAATAGATGAAAGTTTGTTGAATGCTCCTATTCCTAATATTGAAATGTGAATTTTTTTTAATAAAGATTTTATAGAATTCTAAGATTTGGATGGTATGACTAGTGCCTACTTCTGTTGGGCTAATGGAGTCAAGAGGTAAATAATATTTTTGTCCTATTTCTGGATACAATTCAAATTGTTTGGCACTTTTATGTTTATAACTTGTATAAACAGGCAAGAGTGTAATTATCAAATTCTTCTTAATAATACAAATGTCCTTTTCCAAATTACTGTGATTAATTAGAAGGATTTAATCCTGTCTTATAGGAACCAATTAACTGAACCACACAAGAGCAGCAAGTGTGCTTTGATAAATTGAAGAATATCCTTGATATTTCAATTTAAATAATCAAGAAGTGACAACCTTGGAGACAACCAAATAATATTTTCAAAGAAATTCAACAAACAACTGACACCATAATTGGATCACCAAATTTATGCATTCTTCTACATTACATAATTTGAAAATATTTTACAATGTACATCATGATATTTATTTTGGCATCAGTTCACCCTATCCAACTACCTAACCTACTTATTTCTCCTAAATCTCATCCACTTTATGATACATTTTCACTTTGCATATATACATTATAATAGGGCTACAACCTTTCACATCATCCATCTAGTGCAACTCTTCTTTTTGGCGCATCTCTTTGTTTAATTGTTCTCGGAAAAATAAAATATTTAATTAGTTGCCTTATCGGAAATTTAAATATTTTAATCTTCATCCTTGTGTCTTTGTGAATAATAATCATCATTTCGCAGTACTTTTGAGATCTTAACAATCTTCACTAATCCTTTTGCTGAAAAATCTCTGGCTTATTCAATTTAATAAAATAATCCTTGGGTAAAATAATTACCCCCTCCACGACTCTCTGAAAAAATATCAGATCAGATTCTGAGGAGACGCCGTCATAGAGATTAGTTTATTTAGGTTCCATCAACATGTACACAAAATGGTTTTTAATAAATCCTCTTCCTCCGAAAAATATTAAAAATCAAACTTGATCACTTTGTAACTGTTATGGGAATGTAGTCATAAAACTGTGCAAAATCAGTTTGGTTTTGATTTTGCAAAAATATCAAACGATGCCCTGAAGACTTGAGAACTAACATGGAGGTAGATTTTGGTGTAGAGAATCAAAGGAATCAACCATTTTGTTATGATCATTATTCATTTTCTTAATAGTCACCCTCAAAGTTGACCACTTTAACAGGATTTTCACTATGCTGACAACATATTTTCTAAAAAAGTCTTCAACTTGGCCTTCTGAAACTTTGTCAAAATTGATCGTATGAAGCTAAAAACTTTCAGAGATACTCCCATATGATAGATGAACATGTATGCAAAGTGATTTCTCTTGAAACTGTACTGACTTCGTTCTGTGATTTTTCAAAGTAAGCCATTCAAACAGATTTTTTAACTGTACTCCTGAGTGTTAAAATCAATTTTTTGAATATAGGGACCTAAAATTTGCATGAAATTTTAAGTCCCAACACCACCAAAGAAAATTCATTGAACTTCACAAAAATCACCACTTTGCACACTAGTTTTCCTTGTAGCAGTGGGAACCCTGTTTTTCAAACTTTTGACGAGACTTTTCCAAAACACCTAGGAACCCAATCTTGGATTTAGATACCCATTTCAGTGGGTATACAACATAATAGAAAACCAAGCACAACTCCTTCAGACCGAACATCTCAAATTTAGGTTTTTCATCATTTTAAGCCTCAAATTAGGCCATTTTCCAAAGGGTCTACCTCTAGATCTCCACCCCAGACTTCCTAACCCTAAAAAATTCTTGAATAAAGTTCCCAAACCACATATTTTCAAGGTCTCATGACCCTAAACACTCAAACAAGCCTCCAATGCTAAAACCCCCCCTTTTCACCATTTCCCTAGGGTTTATTGATTTTCCCATGTCCAGGACACCCACCAACCTGAAACCACTTGAATACTTCATTAATTTGCTTGTACATGCTTAAAAAATCATTACATCAGACTTCCCCCATGTCTTGCATATACTTCCTTTGTAAAGCAACCAACTTTCACTCTTTTTCACCCTCTTCCAATAAGGTTTTCAACCTTCTACTCAGACCAGACCTTCCTCAACCTCTCAAAATCTTCAAGCACATCCAAATACACCCAATAACACCAAAAAAAAAAACCTCCAACCTATTATCTTTACAAAACTCAAAATCCCATACCCTAGCTATGCACAAAACTTGACTTCTTGCAGGGACATCATGGATTTCACCCTCAAAGACTCTCTCAAACTTAAACCAACTTACCTAGCACTATTTATAGACTATCAAGGCCCATTCCACCCAGGTACAATAATCACAGAAGGGTGGAATGGCCTCTATGGCTCATTTTGACTCTCAAACCCCTATACCCTGTTATATAACCAGTACACAAGAATCACCCTCCTTTCCTCTCAAAACTCAATGTTTCTCTACAAGAAAGGATTAAAAATAGGGAAAATGTCATATTAAAGAGTATTCAAACCATAAATGAACACAACCCTACTGTACGGACCGTACACAGGCTGAAAAGAGAGGAAAACACAAAAAATTACTAAAAACAAAGCTTTTTATTGATTTCTTCCTTCAAGAATGATTCAAAAACCTTTGCACAAGCCCTCAAGAGACCTTATAAAAAAATTTCAATCCAAAACTACTCAAGGAATTCCTACAACTAACCATTCAACCACCTAGACCCTTACATTGCTTCATTTTGCTTTTTTTTGACAATTTGTTGACAATAAACACATTATTATGCATCCTTGTGCATTTTTTTAACTAACATTAAAGACCCAAATTACATCAATAAAGGGCTCAAAGGCCTTATTTAACATGAAATAACTCAAATACCCCTACTATCCTAATGTCTTCCTTCAAAGGATGAATTTTTGAAATTGTGTGTATTGGGTGCTCCTGCATGAGAAATAGAGTCGTGAATAAAAAATAGGAAAGACATAACATTAGATAAAATATCAAAATAACTAGATTTTAATTTTTATGATAATAAAAGATTAGATCTATGCAATAGACATACTTAATAATTCATAACCAACACTATAATGACCCATATGAAATCAAGGAATGGTTATTACAAAGCATTTGAAATACAATAGGTGTTTTCGCACATACACCAAATCTTTATTACATTTATGTCAAAAAAATTTGTATGAGAAAATATGTAATTATGATTATATATTTCCTCGAATCACTACAAATATCCATGGAGACATGTCATTGCTTGGAGCTAGACATTACAAAACCTGCCAACTCTTTATCAAATGTATTCTCTCAATTGTAACTTAGAAATTCAATATTTGATGCTCTAGAACCCATTACAAACCTTCCTATCCTAGATAATTAGAGATCGACCATTTGCATGTAGAACAAATTGTTATTTATAGATATTTAGTGTAAGCACCCAACTTGCTTGAGGAACATGGGTAGATGAGGAACTTGTCACATGGTTTATAGAGTTTGCATGAGTCCATGAATGTCATGCACAAGGATCCCTCAAATCTATGGAACTCACAAAATGTATAGTTAAGATCAATCATGGGGAGATCAAGATAATAGGATATCAAGACAATAGGAGATCAACTTTCATCAATTATGGTAGCATTGTTACCCACATAATTAATCAAATTGTAGCTAAAATCACACTTTAAATGTCCTTGAAAGAACCTATAAGGCATGGGGAAATTCTTCACTGATCTACAACCATCCCTTATATTCATGTTGAACTAGTTCATCGTAGACCATGTTATGGTGAAAGCCTTTGAAAATTATATAATCAATTGAAAGTAATACCATAACTCCAAGTAGTTGAAACAATAGAGTATGTCTACATTGAACACACATCTATTGTAATGTGAATTTTAATAATGTTGACTTGAACGACAAATATTTACAACTTCATAACCTAATTTTAATTTAGGCACAAACATCTCTCCATGTTGAAGTACTCCTTTAAAACCTATTCATTCTGAACCAAAAGAAAATAATAAAGTTGCGCAAACTTAAACAATTTTAGGAATTTTTTATTTCCCTATGAAATTAAAAATATTTAGGATATTTGAAAGGATTTTGATAATTTTAAAACAAAGGGATCTCATTAAATATATTCTTGGATTGATTATATATGATGAACCAAATGGGGAAAGATAAATAAAATAATCTAATACTCGAGAAAAGTATGGTGTTGTAGAATGGAGTCACAATAGGCTTTGGTTGGGGACATGTGTATTTTGCAAACGTGACAAGATCCCAACATCTTTTGTTAGTAGACCAAAATGTGAGACCAAAAGAGAATGAGAAAAATTCTCTCACTCATGATAAATACGTTATGACTCCACACACACATAATATATACAAGATAATATCCCAAAAAAATAATTATGTATAATATAATACAACAATTAAAACCAATCATAAGAAGGTATGAGGAAATTGGATTTATAGCTACAAATATGAGTTTATTAATCAAATGATTAAAAGTTATAAATTGCATAAAAATTCATGGAATAAGGCCATGGATAATTTTCTTCAACCACTTTCCTTTGTTAAAAACAAACCTGGTGAAAGAGCTGGTCTAGCTCAAACTAAAATTATTTCTACCACCCAATTTTAGTGATTGAAGCCTTTTATTTTCATGCATAAAAAAACATTACTTAAGAAGTGAATATCATCTCTACCATTAGTCTAATTAATGTAAGGTAGCTACAAGTAATAGGTGTTGGACCTATTCCATCATGTGATCACTTATTCATATCATAAGTTGGGGTAAAAATTGGAAGGCTAGGTGAACTTCTAAAGAAATTAAAATTTGTTATAATTATTAATTTTGATCTCTTCACTTGAATTGAGGAAAAAAAGAGAGTTCCTGCAATTTACGTTGCAAGAATATATATACCTAGGTGACCACACTCTTGACCTACACAAGGAAGGAAATCATAATGCATTTTAAATTGGAATGCCTCAAACTCATAGATACAATAAATTTGGGCTAAAACATGTTAATCTTCTTATTGATATATATGTGTTGCAACTCAACAACACCATCAATTTTATGCTAGACCCATGTGGGAAAGACTCCAATTTAGACACATTATTTTCCATGCTCATTAAAAAATAAATCTTCGTTACAAGGAAATCTTCATAGTTTGTCATATCTTTGTCAAAATCTAGGACAACAAGTGGCCAACACACATAATTTTTGCAATGTTTCAATGCATTCCATATTTGGATAAATTTTTTGACATAATTTTCATCATCGTCATCATCATCATGAGTAATATTGAGGATCTTCAAATGATGGATTGGTTCCATATGATTGTCTCTCTATTTCAATCTCATCAAAATCACTTGTTGTATTAGATTCACCATTTTACACACATGTAGTGAATTTTATTTTCAAGTTTTTCTCTTTCTCATGAACACACAATTTTACTATAAAACAAGAACCCTTAGTAAAAATTTGTAAAACTTGTTTAGTCTCTATTTTTTGTAATGACAATCATGTCTATCGATGCTTTTTTATTATTCAAACATCTAACTAATATAAATCGTCAACAAAGGAAGAAAATGCATAAGAATCATAGCTTGAATAAAAGATCTTTCAACCTCCTCACAATTAACAATAATATTGTTAAATTCATCATTAACTTGTGCACAACCATACCCATTTCATTTTTATGCAAGAAGACACAATTGCCTCTAATTTCAAAATTAGGGACAAAAGAGGGTAAATAATTAAATTTAAGAAACTAGTTTCATATTTATCCATGATATCACATTTCTATGAGCACTCCATATAGCTTCAAGAGCTAGTCCATTTGACTATTCATTTACACACACACCTTCCCCTTTTTCCAATGAGTTGTACAAACACCGATGTCATATTCAACATTCTCACAATGGAATTCATCATTTATTTCTTCAAGAAAATCACCTAGGGATGACCATCTAGCTATATGCAGGTTCTTATATTGTTGTTATTATCAATATATCACTATCATATAATACAAAAATGCCTTCATATACTCACATTCATACACAATTTTCATCTTCTACTATTGTGCCTATGTTAGGTGTGTCATCCAATTGATTATTGTTCAAAAAGAATATTTATTATCAGCAATAGAAGTATTTGAGGATATTATTTTAGTAATATATTCATTCTTTACCCTTTTTTTTACAAAGTCAATTGGGGAGGAGCTTTTTTTTTATTATCATCACTTTCCTATAGTAGGGGAGCAAAATCTACCAAGACATTATCAACAAGGTCAACCAAAAGTTTTTATTGTTGGAGAAAATAAGGGTAATCTAGGAACCACATTAATAAAAAATTATTCTACTCAACTTCTTCTATATGATTGGAAGGAAGCAAGACCTCTTTACTAGATACCATTTATTTATGATTAGACTTTGTAAGTTCAATTGGATTAATTGAAATACCCAAAATAGAAGCTTCCACAACTTGACCAAAATAATTTTGTTTATTCATAAAAGGTTCAAAATCATTAAAATTCTCAAACAAATTTATTCTACTCAACTTCTTCTATATGATTGGAAGGAAGCAAGACCTCTTTACTAGATACCATTTATTTATGATTAGACTTCGTAAGTTCAATTGGATTAATTAAAATACCCAAAATAGAAGCTTCCACAACTTGACCAAAATAATTCTCTTTGTTCATAAAAGGTTCAAAATCATTAAAATTCTCAAGAAAATTAAATTTATTACCAATGTCACCTTATGGAGGTTTGTTTTTATGAGAATTCAAATGCTTTCCCTTATTCTAAGATTTCACAGGTATAAATCCATTTGAGTCTACTTCTTCACCATGAATTAGAGATTTTCCTTTATCTTTGACTTTGCTTGCATAAACTTACATGAAGAAACTTATGATACCTATAGCACAACTTCTTATGATAACTCCTCTATAGGTGTCCATACACATGGCATAATTGAAATCAAAAGGGGATATCTTCATATAATCTATTTGATGAATCTATTCTTACCAAATATTATCTCTATAGACTCATGTAACAAAGGATTCAATCAATTTCAACATATATGTGAGTATAAATTGATACCTTTCTTCCCAAAATTTGATGAAATGGGCCGAAAGGATTTTTGAGAATAGTTACAATAGATTGTAATCTATTAGGTCTCTAAAAATTAGTGGGAAGATGAAATAGTCATATCTAGATTAATATTTTTGAAGGGATCCTCCTCCATTGGATCAAATCCCATAAGTCAAGGTTTGATAAATAGACCTTCTTGATTATGGAAATGTGAGCCCCCTTCAAAAATCATATTTTATTTTGTCATTTGTGAAAAAATGCAAATGAATATGTGTTTACTACTAAAATAACTTCCATGTCACCCTTTGGTTGTTAGTTTCTTTGATCCTAAAACTCTAAAATTGTAAATAAATCCAAATTCCCATAAACATATAAATTGATGCATGCTATGAAAGATAAAGCACATCATTAGCTACCAATAAAACTAATCTATTCTCACTTTTTGCCACATACCTAGAAGTGTTTACTTGATTATCAAATTTCTACTCAAAATGGTACTCATTAGTTGCATGCACTAGGAACTAAACAATTTCATCATATCTTGAGGAGAAGGCCTCATCAGATCAAAAAAATCTTTGAAAGATAAAGGTGGGGGGTCTATAGGACCCCAATCAGCACCATGTTGCTAACCAAAACTAATTCAAAACCCAAAAACAAGAAAAAGTGAAGAAAGATAAAAAATCTCTAATTGCACAAGTAGATTCAAGGAATAAGTAAAACCAAATACAACTTTGCATATCACTAAGCCAAATCCCACAATGGAATGTAGGTTGTGATCACCAAAATAAACCTCTAACAACCCTTTATGTTTTGATAGAACAAGATTTAAGAAAAAAATTTGTAAAAAGTGAATAACTAGAACACAAGCTCTCACATATATAGGCATGCAAGAGCTAATAGCCCCCATTCTCACACATAAAACTAGATCCAACTCCAAGCTTTCTATTATTAATAAAACTTTATTTTAGTAAAATTATTTAATTTGAAACAAAATTTGAAATTTACCATAAATTAAACAATCTTTGTTACTTTAAATTTTTTTAAAATTTTAACTTCTATAATAACAAACAATGTATCAACTATTTAAAAGTTAATTTTTTTTTTTAATAAAACACACATAATTAAATTCTATGTATAGAGTAAGGTAATCCAACACTAAAATTAAAGTTCATGAAACACACCTCATTCAATTCCATGAATAGAATAAAATAATCCAATGCTAAAGTTAAAATTCTTAAAACACACCTCATTAAATTCCATACTTGAAACAAGATAATCCAACACTAGAGTTAAAAGGAAAATTAAACTGCTAGTGAATCCAAGCCCATGAATTCCAAGCGAAGGTTTCTTTATCTCGACTGAAAATATCCAAACCTTACTTTCCTGGGGTATTGACTAAGGTGACCATGACATTTCTCTACTGCCACACAATACAAGATAGCACCGAAATACCTCCAGGGAACAAGAAAAAGCTTTGCTTTCTCTCCTGTAACCTTGTAAGTTGAGAAGCCAGGGATCGTATATAAGGCACTGGAAATCAATGGCTCCTAGGGCATGGAATTATTGCTGGGTCATCGTGGCATTGGCTTTGATGAATATGATGGGGTGTTCAGCAGAACAGCATGTGGTGGGGGACGACAGAGGATGGGATCCTCTCTCAGATTTCAAAGGATGGGCTTCTCGCAAGATCTTCCGTGTGGGAGATAACATCTGTAATTGCCCTTCCTTTGTTATAAATTTGTTTAGAAAATTTAAGAAGTTGCTTGATTAGGTTTTATAGATTACATATGTACAGATAGTATTGATTCTTTCATATCCATCTGAAACTCGTCTGTAGATATTAGATTGGCTTCATCACGATCTACACCATGGTGACTCTCTCCTTTTAAACCTTCCCAATCTCTTTTGAGTAGCTCTTTTAATACATTTATAGCAATCAAAAATGGTTTTATGGCAAAATGTCAAGTGAATACTTAAAAATATATCTTATTTTAGTTTAGATAAAGATTGGCCTTGCTACCCAGAAAAATCATGCCAATCATCTACATTTTGAAATTTGACAGGTTTTGCTTATGCCTCCTCCGAACAAAGCGTGTTAGAGCTGAAAAGCCGAGAAGAGTTTCAGAATTGTGATACGAGAAACCCAATTAAGTTATTTGATGGAGGGCTGGATGCAGTCCCACTCATTGAAATGGGTGACAGATATTTTATCAGTGGAAGTGCAGAAGCCTGTCAACGTGGGATGAAGGTGCACGTTAATGTTGTATCTGACGGACTAGACAATTATCTATCAGACAATTTCGATGTTGTTTCAGATGGGCTTGACAATGTCGCCCAAGATATGGGTTTAGATTTATTGTCAGATGGATTAGAGAAGGGTGAAGACAGCCTTGTGTTGAGATCAGACGGAATGGAACATTTTGCTGCTTCTGGTGATGATGTTTCAATGAAGAAGAAGACAATAGTGGAGGCCATTGCTGAAGGGCCCACATCAGGAACCCTAGATTTATCTGACAGCTGCCCTCGATCAATTCTCATAAACCTCGCCCTCTCCTTTTGCGGTCCTGTTATCACCATGCTTATTTACGCTATAGTATAGATTCAACTTTCTTTTTAAGGACATTTATATCTTGTGATTATAATGTTGTGTATGAATTTCTGTCTTTAACGTTCAACTGAAATGTCTCGAACAGTTAATATATTGGCTATTGATTAGAAGACCATTTCTGGTTTTACATAACATTTTCGCTTCTGTTTTTAGAATTCATATTTTTTAAATAATTTATGTGAGCGTTGTGACAGTTGGTATGCCAGTCATCAGATGTTGTATTGAACTCAGACTGCAAACATGTTAAATGGCCGTACTTTTCCAGAAATCATGGTAAAAGCATCTCCTTTCCAAACCTGAAAATCCTTTCATGAATAGCATTGAAGACTAAACCTGTTATAGAGCTTGACACGTGACCTTCTACGGGCTGCTCACATAAGAGCTCTGGATCTCTACCCGCCAAGGATGCTTCTGAACAAAGAACACAAGGTGGCAAATCATGTCAGAGTCTACTCAGTATGATTTATCTTACTCCACCTTGCTCCAGCTTTTCTATGGTAAAACGTTTTGATGAAATTTGCACTAGATCACTTGGGCAAAATTCTGCAAACAATGGGAACTATATTTTGTTGATTTAAACATTTTGTGGCATATCCACCTTCGATTAAACTCCAAAAGAGTTTAGGGTTTAGGGTTTGCTTGTAGAGCAAATTGTTATTTATAGATCTATAAAATAAGCACTCAGCTTGCTTGAAGAACACCGGGTAGATGAGGACACCATGACGTGGCCTATAGAGTTTGCACAAGTCTGTGGATGCCATACGTAGGGAGCCCTTAGACCCATGGAAATCTGAAAATGTATGCTTGAGATCAATTGTAGCGAGATCACTTATGGTAGCATGGCTACCCACGTACTTCATCAAATTTGTAGCTAAAATCGAACCTTGCATTCATGTTGAACTAGTTTGTGGTATACCAAGGTATGGGGGAAGCCTTTAAAAATTGTAAAGATATTCATTTAAAAATAATGCCTTAACTCCAAGTAGTTGAAATACTGGAGTATGTATTTAACCGTATAATAGTAGAGCTTTGCAACTTTAGAACCTTCGGGCATGAACATCTCTCCATATGCATTTGAATAATGTTAGTGAACAGTAGAGCATTGCAACTCTAGAACCTCATTTATCTTCAGGCACCAAAATCTCTCCATATTGAAGTGCCCATTCAAAACATATGCACTGTGAATCAAAAGGGAACAATAAAGAGGCCCAAGTTTAAACACTTTTAAGATTTTTTAAATTTCCTTAGGAATTTAAAGGACATTGAGGACTTTTGCAATGCTTTGACAATTTTAACAAAGGGGTCCATTAAAAATCTTCTTGGATCAGTTATTTATTATGGATCAAATATAAAAAGACATATAAAAAGAAGTCAAGACTCAAAAAAAAAAATGGAAATACAATTGAGTCCAACTAATTTATAAAGAGTTCACTAAGGATCAAGTAATACAATATTGAAAACCACCCTTATATGTTGAGAAACAAGGTGACTCATCTATAATCATTGACCACCCAAGTATAGGGGTAAGAAGATTTTTTTTAAAAGTTCTATGTGCCTAATTAATGCATCAAGATTTTTTTTTAAAGTTCTATGTGCCTAATTAATGCATCAAGCTATGTTCATAAGCACTCACACCTATTCGACTAGGCACACAGTACAAGTAATTTATGCAAAGATTTATCCCATGTGCAAATATGGTTAATATTAATATATACATTTATCATGCCTTAATTAGAGGAAAGAACTCCTAGTAGTCAAGTGGCCAACTTTACACCCCTCAATCTCATAAATGCTAAGTCAAACACTACATACATACTCACGTATACATATACATATATAATGTATTTGTTTGTGTATGAGGGTTATAATGTACACATACTCCCATGTACATATTCATAAACTTTTAGATGTTGAATTAATGTAGTTCATTAATATTATTCATTATTTTGATATTTTATTTTACTTCAACTATAATATATGGATTCATTTGAATTTGATGGTTTGTGTGTATAATATATTTGTATATATGCAGTTGTATATGTGTAATATTTGGAGAAGACCAATGATATTTTAATAAGCAATAGGTTTGAACATGTGCATAATGTTTGTATGTATAAAGTTGTAGATTTGCAATGATTCTAAGTGCCCAATTATTTCAAATATTTATATGTTAATATTTTGTAAGTAAAAATGTTTGTTTCTATATATGATTTATCTATGAATTTAAATTTTATATCTAGAATGGAATTGTATAAAATACTTCATGCGTTATCATTTTTTCCATTTAGTAATCAATGAAAAGAAGATCCTTAGATATACATTTTTGTTTAGCACTAAGGAAGAGAATATAGCTAGCAATTGTTGGAATATCAAGATTTAAATTAATAAAGTCACATTAGTGACTAATTTATTATTGTTAATAATTAGTTACTTTTCTATATGTCGATTATTTGGGAAGTTATGAAGGAGAGGCTTTATAAAATCCATAATGTAATACATTGAAAACCAACTCTCAATAATATTATTATCATTTTTATTTTTATTACCAGTAAATGTAGATGCTCTTGATTTTTCTAATATGGTATTTGATATGAGGGAATATTTTGTGGATGGTGGTGGTGTTGCTTTCTCCAAATTGTTCTTTTCTTTTTCCTACATTTAATACTTGTTGTGACCAATTGATTTCTATAGCAGAAATATGAAGAGAAAAAGATGGCACATTTTTTACAACAAATTTGTACAACAAAAGAATGGAGGATTTGTTGACTCTATAGTGTTTTAGGAGACAATCATCCCACTATTAAGTTCAAAATAAGTTCAGCCATGGTTATCCTTTAGGAAATACAAGATTGGAGCATAGCACATTTCAACTACTTAACTTTAATATTCAAGAGCATCGAAATTTATAATAGTAAATATTGGAACAAAGGTTTGTTGTCATTTTTTATTATTTCTAGCCTTAAAAAATTAAATAGTGGCAAGGGATAAGGGAGACATAAGTAGTTAAGTTTTCTTAAGGTGAAAGAGAATTAAAATATTTGAAAGATTTACTAGTTCTTATACAATATAACAATTAAAATTAATATTTATTATTTTGGCATTTAAACATGGCTAAATATAGTGCTTATGTTCTTGTCATTTATACTACACCTTGTGAGTCCTTCAAATAATTACATGCAATATTAAATGGATAAAATGTAATACAATTATGTTGGAGATTGGAGGATTTGGAGGTTAGAGTTTTTTCATGATATCAATTCAGCTTATTGCTTAGAGATGATGCTTTTTATGAGAAGTATAAGTGTTATTTTCTTTCTTTTTTGATGATAAATTTTTTGAAGAATGTATATTGTGATTTTTTTTTAAGACAAGAAGCGATCAGGTGAACTCAATATAGATTATTGCCTAGATAGTCCAGGAGTATGTGGATTTTGATAATTATACTCTTTCAAGGGTCATGAGATAACTTGATGGAGGAATAGATTTTTGTCCACTGATTAGGGGGATCCATGATTTGGGAGTTCAAGGAGGTCGTAATCTAGGAATTCAGGACTTCATCTCAAGAGAAAAATCTTTTTGAGGGTTATGAGGCATCTTGATGGAACTATACTTGGTTCAAGATTATTTTTTTTTTAAAGAAAAAACTTCTAAAGAATATGCATTTGTTTGTTTTAATCAACATGTTTTGGTGTGTGGAATGTAAACCTTAAGGGGGGTGTTGGAATATTAAGGTTTACGTTAATAAAGTAACCTTAGTGACTTGTTTATTACTATTATTAAATAATTAGTTTTTAAAAGAGGAAAAAATGGGTTTTACAGGGACTCGAAACCACAAAGATTACAAAAAAAAGAAAAGATCATCAAAGACCCCGTAAACAGAGAGGTTGTAGAGAGGACAACAAAATGACAAAGCCACAACCACCAAAAAAGGCCAACAAGGGCCACAGAAAGGACCCAAAAAGACATTATTAAATAATTAGTTACTTTCCCATATAGGTTGGTTATTTGGGAAGTTATGATGGAGAGGATTTATAAAAGCCATAGTTCTATACATTGAAAATCAACTCTCAATAATTTTATTATCATTTTTATTTTTATTACCATGCAAATGTAGGTGATCTTGATATCTCTAATAGCAACATAGTTGTTATATAGGTTGGTATAAGCTAAGTGAATTGCAATCTCATTCATTTGATGATATAGAGTGGAAGTTACTTAGAGGAGATGGATTAGATCAAGATAACTAAAATAATGTCTACATGGGTGTTGCAATAGGCTTACAAATCATCATCAAAAATATCTCAAACATATTCTTAGCACATTTCATCGAAAAACTAAAGATTTTGTTTTGTTTTTCTTACCTTTAAGCCAAGAAAATAGTGTATAAGCCTAAGATAAATCATGCCAAACAATCAATTACAACCACTCTTTGTTACATTAATTAAATTCTTCACTAAATTGTCAATAATGAATAGATTATTGACATATACAATATTAATTACAACCTCCATCTTTCTTTTTGAGTTAGCAATTGAGACCATATAAACCCTAATGGAACCCGTGGTAACAAGATATTATTTACCTTGCAATACCAAGCTCTAAGAACATATTTGAGACTACATAGAAATTTGATGAGTTTGCACAGCTTATATTCTTGTTCAAGTGTTACAAATCCATTATATAATGTTCCTCAAAAATAAATTATTTATCCATTATCAAAAGGGTGAAAGTAGAGATATGGGGGTGGAGAATGGGGTGAAAATCCTTTGCAAAACTTAATGTCCATTTAAGTTAAAGTACCTAAACCTAAATAGGCATGCATCAAGATAGAAATACACACCTTTAGTCCTTACTTTTTTTGATAATTGACATTAAAAAAAAATGAAAAAAACATCCTCATCAATTTTCAGTGTAATACACATCTTTCCCCAAAACTAATTAGAAAAATAATTTCATTTAAGTCAAATTATGATGATTGTACATATGCATGGTATGGTTCTAAAAAAGGTGAGTTTAAAAAATGGTTTTTATACATCATATTAATAATTAATTTGTATCATCTAGGTAGTATAATAAGTTACATATTTGGAAACTAGACTCAAAATACTATATTTCATATTACTAGAATTTTTTAAGATTCTATGCGTAAGTGCTTAAAATTTTTAGTCCAACAATGACAATTTTTGAAAATCAAGAAAAACACTTCCACTTTTTGAATATTTTGTGGACCCAACTTATTGCACCTACCCTTTTGATGAATTTTCCTTGGCCTTCATGAGAGCTCTTTTAGACCAACAATGACCTATAAATAAACTTTACAAACTTAATCCACTTCAAACAAGGCCTCAATGAAAGGATAAAGGATATTTTTGAAAGAGGGTATTTTCTTGAATGGATTCAAATATATTTTCTATTAAGATACACTATATCTAAATATTTGGAAGGTGATAAGGCATCTAAACGACTAGCACATTTTCATAATCTAAGATAAAAGCGTTTACTTAGATAATCCCACTTTTTTTTTATTAGCCACTTATTCTTCTCCTTTCTCATCATATCCTTCTAAATATCCCAATAAAAATTTCACAAATAATATTTTCAAGTTTCCCAAACCTAATACAAGTATAAGTGTTATCCAATCTAATGCTACATCTTCTTATTCTCTTATGGTATCCTTTAAACCTCAAAATGTTCAATTTTTCACATATTTATTGGATTCCTTGTTATATATACTGTATTAGCTCATTGTATTCAATATTTTCTCTCTCCTTCAAACATCAAATACTAAAATTTTCAATCATTTGGAAAATTTCTTATTGTATATCCTATAGTAGCTCATTATACCCAACCTTATATCTCTTTGTATCTCTCTATCTCTTACTCTCTTATATTCCCATTGGAAACTTCTCATACTCTCCCAACAGGGTATGATGCTAAGGATTTATGTCAATACTAGCATGTTCTAGGTCATGATACTAAAAAGTGTATATTCCTATGGTACTAGGTCCAATATCTCATTGATAATTATTTTATAGGTATTGAGGGAAATAATGATATAGGAAAGAAAAAATATCGTCCTAATAAGAATATATAGATTTTTACCAACCCATTCTCCCAAGATAACCATGAAAACTATGTAGATCCAATGGAAATCTCTTCTTTTTATATCATTTTTTCTTCTACTATGTCTAATACCACTTAGAATTTTATTACCTCTAGTTTTATAGACCCTTGTCAGCTCTAATTTTCATGGTAAGTACTTTTGACGTGGCTCAAGTGATTTATATTCATTTTCTCTTCTTAGTGTGTTTTCTCCTTTTAGAATACCTAATAATGAGTACCATGGGCCTCAAACCCTAAAATATTTTTTTTTTGACTCTTGGGCATATAACAAAGACTTAGAGGGTTGAGGTAAACAACACATAGAATGATTATATTAATGGAGAGAGAGGATGAAATGTCAAATTATATATTAGTGAAGGTATTAATATGGAGCAAACCAACAATGAAGGTGTGAGAAATATATTTTGTGGTGGGTGCAAAAAAAATGTGTACATAATATGATCAATCCACTTTTATTTTTCCTATAAAATATAAGGTCATGGCTCGACTGAACTAGTTTACCACATTCCAAATCCTTTCTCATAATTAAAAAATCCTTTATATTTTTTTAAATTATTATAAATGCACTTCAAATGAAACCCAAAATCTCCTAGTTAGTAATGCCAAAGCCCATGCATATAGCCATTGTCTATCAAAATTATATCTACTATTGAGAATACAAAACTCCATGTAAAATATCATCTCTCTCCAAATAAGAGTTAAATCCATACTTATAATTTACCCTTATATCTTATCATTCAAAATGGTACATGAGTAATAGGATGTAAATGGAGTAGTATAGTCACCATGGTCACCTCCACTACACTATTTCTATATAGATGTCCCTACATGGAAGCCACAAAATATTGAAACAACTCTCATAAGAAAATTAATTCTTAAATAGTTACCCATGCCTCAAGGTAGGTTTAATGACTTCATATTGGTTTAGCTATGATATTTTTAAAATCACTAGACCTTTGCTAAATGAGAAAATATTTCAAAAAATTTAAATATCAAATAGACTAGAATTAGTTAGCTATCATTCCACCTTATTTTTCCCTTTTGACCTCAATATCTATTATTATTAGTTGTAAGATAGTTTAGAAATATATTAGACATGACCTAAAATAGTCAAAGATAATGGAAAAATAGTAACTCAACCCAAGTGCTTACTTCTAAACAACTAGTATTCATCACATATGCCAACACTTGGCTAAAAGTCACTATCTAACGAAAATCATGATTAGTGACTAAGATGGTGTCAATGACACATTGAAATGATAAACATAATACACACAAAAAGGGTCTATACTAACATGAAAGGTACATTTGAAAAATAAAAAAATTACTTTCTTGCTCTACCCTTAGTAACAAGATATCCTCATCCTAATGATGCATTAATTAAATATATCAAATTGAATTGATAATAGTAACTAACAATAAATTAACTAAATTTATTTAAGTTTGGGACATTTAATACAAAAGTTATTAGTTTATGACATTTTTTCCAGAGCTCCCTTGTTTATGGGGATTGTATGTAAAGTAGCATCTATTGGATGAGGGTTGGGTAAAGGTGAACTTTGATGGGGAAACTCAAGGCAATCTAGGTCCATCAAGAGTAGGGTGCATTATAAGAGACCATAGTGGAGAGTGGATAGCCAAGATGGGTGAAAAGATGGGTGAAAAGATTGGTGGATGAAACCAATAATGAAGCAGAGTTCCAAGCCGCTTGGCTGGGAATAAATCTCTACAAAAAAATTGGGGTACTCAAAAATCCATCTCGAAGGAGATTCTATGATAGGTATCAACGTAATCTGAAAGAGAGCAACTCCAAACTGAAGATTAGACAAATGGCTGTCACTAATTGTGGGGGAGTTATCAGTCTTTGAATATTTTAAAATCTCACATATTTATAGGTCCAAGGAAATGTCAAAGTCGACCAAATATCTAAAGATGTGATTGATATTATTGGTGATTTCAATGGGAGGCCAACATTTAATAATGGTTGTCTCATACATGTGATCTGGCTTGGAAGGTTACGATTGTTGAGACCAAGGCAAGGATTGTCAGGGGACTTAAATGCTGAAGGATGTGGGTGGCGGTCGATAGCTTTTAAAATGACTCATAGAGGAGTGCAATTAGCATAATCAATCATGGGGACAACCATCTCCTTGGGTGCTAAGAAGAGGAATATGGCATTCCGTGGAGTGGTCTTAGACACAAGGCTCGGGCGGATTTTCAACGCCGAGGATGAGGAAACCTTAGAGACGGTAAAATGAATAATGGGTGACAGATTTCTCTTTTCTACCTATCATTTTAGAGTTAACTTTGATATCTCCTCTGTTTTTATGGCATGGCTTCTTCATGCACAGAAGGAGATAGACATTATGCATTTCTTGATGCAACATTTAGTTAAGGCATGATGGCGTGAAACCATGAAGTTCTACTTGAACATGGTCGTGGAGGCGTTGGGGCTGAGACTAGTTACCGACGTTTGGCCTCAATTAGCCTTGCCAATTAATGGGCCATGGATCCCTTTTGTTATCTGGAGTATCGATGAAGATGTGGATGCTTGTATGGCGAAGGTTTTAAGCAATATAACTCTTCAAAAGGAACTAACAAGGGCATGCAACCTTGTGGACGAGCTCGCAGTATTGGCTTTGTTCGCTGCTAATGAAGAGCAAGGCTGTAAGGGGGAGGAGGGAGGTGTTGCGGATGTGGCGGTGATGGAATTAGAAGACTAATTGGGGGTGACCAGCGCGTGTGGAAAGCTTCGAATACTGGATGTTCTTTTTGTAATTTTTTCATGTCTTTATGAATGGTTAAACGATCTATTTGGGGTTAGGCCACCTTTTTGTGCCTAATTTATATATCAAAAAAATAAAAATTATAGAGCTAGCATTAAAGCTTTATGCAAAATATTAAGCTGTCTTAAAAGGTGTTACATAATGTCACAATCTTTATTTTACAAAAAAATATTCTATTGACTTTCCTATCAATTTATGTAGACATAATTATCTAGTAGACAATTTTGTTTCAACTAAAATGTTATCATTTAAACTTTACAAGTCTACATAAAAAGTTCTAAGAATTAAATAACTATATCATAAAAAAAATTAAATTTTTATGGGATATTACTATTAGTCTAAATAAAGATATAAATATTGAATTGAATGTGTGAAAAGAATCTAAGCAATTGAAATGAAGTCAGTCAATCTCAACCTTTATTATTATGGGTTACTTTCCTCTTTGAAATCGCACAAGAAGGTTTCACTAAGGTGATAGTCAAACAAATTCAAGTAAAACATAAGCAATAAGGTTTCACTAAGGTGATAGTCTAATACAAGATTTTGAAGAAAAAATTATCATTCTTATTAAAATTTTATTTAAATAAAATAATTTAATTTGAAAGAAAAATTGAAATTTACCATTAAAAATAAACTTATTTTTTTAAAGATATATAAAACAATTTAACATCTACAATACTAACTATTTAAACATAAATTTTGTGAAATATGCCTCATTAAATTTCATACATAAAGTAAGATAATCCAACATTAAAATTAAAATTCATAAAACACACCAAATTAAATTCTATACATAAAAGAAGATAATCCAACACTAAAATTAAAGTTCATGGAACACACCTCATCAAATTCCATCCATGAAGGAAGATAATCCAACACTAGAGTTAAAAGGAGAATTAAATTGCAATGAATCCAAGCCCATGAATTCCAAGCGGAGGACTCTTTTTATCTCGACTGAAAAAGCCCAAACCTCTCTTTACTTGGGTATTGACAAAGGTGACTATGTCATCTCTCGACTGCCACACAATACAAGATATAGCACCGAAATAACTCTACCGAACAAGAAAAATGCTTTCTTTCTTTCCTGTAACCTTGTAAGTTGAGAAGCCAGTGATCATATATAAGACACTAGAAATCAATGGCTCCAAGGGCATGGAATTATTGCTGGGTCATCCTGGCGTTGGCTTTGATGAACATGATGGGGTGTTCAGCAGAACAGCATGTGGTGGGGGACGACAGAGGATGGGATCCCCTCTCAGATTTCAAAGGATGGGCTTCTCGCAAGATCTTCCGTGTGGGAGATAACCTCTGTAATTGCCCTTCCCTTGTTTTAAATTTGTTTAGAAATTTAAAGAAGTTGCTTGATTAGGGTTTATAGCTTACATATGTACAGATAATATTGATTCTTTCATATCTATCTGAAACCCATTTGTAGATATTAGATTGGCTTCACCATGTTCTACACCATGGTTACTCTCTCCTTTTAAACTTTCCCTATCTATTTTCAGTAAATCGTCTGTTCTCATTGTGTACTCTTTCCTTTTAAGTAAATCTTGTGTTCTCATTGTGTACTTGCTAGATATTGCATATGTGTAATTGATGTAACTAATTGAATTTGAAAAGAAAAAGATTATTAGATATTGATTCACCCCCTCTCAATATCACCATGTGCCCATCAACTATTAGCAGATGAATATTTCATGGTTAGATAGCGGTTATGCAGAGGTGTTACGTAATTACAAAGTTTCAGTTATTCTCAACTGTTAGTTGCACATCTTCTCCTTTTATAAATGTATGTGCAACCCATTGAATTTATCAATCAACTATTCACCTTCATATGGTATCAGAGCCACTAAAATATGTGCATGAAGCTGTTCGTAAGAGAATATTCGATGTGATCTTGTGCTTGTAGTAGCGACAGTTTTACTCCAAATGCTTTTAGGATGAGGAATCTCCACGAGTGAAGGATGTCAACGCCAGATCGAGGAAAGACTGGTATGCAGGAGGAGTTGTTCCATGTTCAATCCAGGCATGATGTAGACGTTAGAAAATTTTAACTAACATCTGCTGGCTGTTTGAAGTTAAAGTCATAAGAAGAAAGGCATTTAAGAAGGCTTCCAATTCAAATAGAAATAGAATAGTTTACTGCATGCGGGGCAGGGTTTAGACATGGTTCGACTAGCACAAGCTGTAGGGAATAGAAGTCTGAATGTTATAGAGATCTGATATTTGATTCCTGCGGCGTGGGCACAGAAAGGAGAAAATGTCACTCCACTACTTGTAATCACCATTTTATATCACACAACGGGGACATTTCCATCCATCTAAGATCTGGAAATTACTTTAATTTTACTAACTTATGCATTCTTTTTTCTATGGTTGCTCTGGGTTTCTGATTGCACTGTGAATGGGCATTGGTTGATTATTGGTTACCTCGCAACATGGATCCATTATTCTTGAATCAGTAAGTTGAAGGACACTCAGAGCGGTTCGATTACTCTTCACGATGGCAAGTGAATGATGCAATTTTGTGTGGATTGATGGTATGTGATATATTGCAGTTTTATTTTTCATAGTTGCATGAACGAGGAGGTGGTGTAGTTTAGTTATCCAAAGTTATTATTTGGATTTTTAGAGGTGTGAACGTTTCTTAGATCAGTTTATTTAAAGGTTTTGTGAAAGCTTTATGGAAAGGGTGTTTTCTATAATTGGAGATATAAGGTGCTCATTTATGGATGAGTTTGGGTGCATTATTGGTTGAATTATTTTTTATTTTTAAATGGTCACATGTAGTTCATGTGTTTCTGGTATGTCTTCGTGCATGTATTACATTGATTAGGTTTGTAGAGATCTTTATTGGGGAGAAAAAATCATTGTTCTTGTTACTCATGGAAAAGAAGGGGTATAATACTAGTTTTTGTGTTGCTTAGGCTTTCAAAGGTTGTAGTACTTCTTTTAGTGCTACTTTTGGAGGGTAAGGACAAACAAATGTCAAATTGGAGGTTGGTGACATTGGAGGATGGAGGAATTTCCATCATCTCAAGTCAACTTCTCATTTTGAGATACTGCTTTGCATGAGAAATACTTTTGGTTTTCTTTCTTGTTTTTATTGTTGATGGTGATGGATTTCAAGAATACATATATTGCGAAGTTTTATTTTTTGGAGATAGGTAAGGGATTTTGTGTTGAACCCAATATGGATTGTTGTCTAGCAAGTTTATGAGATTATGATTGAGAATTATACATTTTCGAGGGTCATCAAACAACTTGATGGAGCCCTATGTTTTGAGAACTCAATATGGATTATTGTTGAATAATTTGGCAATTACTGATTTGGGAGTTTATGAAAATGGTAGTCCAAGAACTTGGGAATTTAGCTAGAAGCTACACCCTTCTGAGGGTCACAAGGTTGCTTGATCAAGTTCCATTTGATTCAGGATTTGTTTCTTGAAAGGATGATCTTCTCAAGAATGTATATCTATTTTGTAATCAACAAGTTTTGTTATGTAATCCTTGAGGGGGAGTCCCTTGGCAAGGTGAAATTTAAGTTTTAAGGGGTACATTTGTAGAAATAATGTAATAAGGGGAGAAGTTAGTATAAATATTATATTGTTAGATAGCGGTTATGCATAGGTACATCACACAATTACAAAGTTTTAGTTATTCTCAACTGTTAACTACACATCTTCTCCTTTTATTAATGTATCTGTAGACCATCAAATGTATCAATCAACTATCACCTTCATTTATCTTCTTCATAACATGGGGACTATGTAACACTAATGGACTACTATTCCCTATTCTTCTTCTATAATTAGAGAAACTATTAATGTTTTTCACTATATTCTCTTGATTTACTTTTTTCATATCCTTTGCGTCCCACATTTATTGATCCTTAATTTAAAATGCACATTGACAAGGGGGCACCCACTATGCATGTTCATCAATTCAATGTAATATATGTTGACTTCATCTAGGATGACAAAATCAAAGTAAAGCTCTTTCTTCATAGTTTAAAATATCATGTTTTATAATGCTTATACTCTCACTTGTACAACTCTATTTTCTCTTAAATTGATGAATTTTCTTTAGCCTTCGTGAGCTCTTTTAGACCAACAATGACCTCCAATTAAACTTTACAAACTTAATCCACTTCAAAAAAAGCTTCACTGCAAGGATAAAGACATGTGTGGTTTGATTTAAGTCTGTACTATTCATTGAGATTCCTTATCACCTTCTAAATCTTTAGATATATTGTATCTTAATAGAAATATACCTGAAACCATTTAAGAAAATAACCTCTTTCAAAAATATCCTCCATTTCTTACCATGTGTGCAACACTCTTAGATTATGAAAATAATCTAAGAGAAGATAACAATTTTTACTTAAATAATCCCACTTCTTTTTGTTCATCCACTTATTCTTCTCCTTTCTCATAATATCCTTCTAAATGTCCAAATAAAACTTTCACAAATAATATTTTCAACTTTCCCAAACCGAAGACAAATCTAAATGTTAACCAATCTAATGCTACATTTTTTTATTCTCTTGTGGTGTCATTAAACCTTAAAATGTTTAATTTTTCACATATTTGTTGGATTCCTTGTTATATATAAATTATTATCTCATTGTATCCAACCTTTTCTCTATCTCCTTCTAACATAAAAATACTATAATTTTCAATCATTTAAGAAATTTATTATTATATATCCTTTAGTAGCTCATTATACTCAACCTTATATCTCTTTCTATCTCTTTATCTCACTCTCTCTCTTATATTCTCATTGGAAAATTCTCATACTCTTCCAAGGGGGTATGGTGCTAAGGATTTATGTCAATACTAGCATGTTCTAGGTCATAATACTAAAAAGTGTATATTCCTATGGTACGAGGTCCAAGATTTCATTAATAATTATTTTATCAATATTGAGGGAAATAATGATATAAGAAACAAAAAATATCCTGCTAATAAGAGCGTATAGATTTTTACCAACCCATTCCCCCAAGATAACCATGAAAACTATGTAGATCAAATGGAAATATCCATTTTCTATAATTTTTTATGTCTAATCCCACTTAGAATTTTATTCCATCTATTTTTATAGATCCTTGTGAGATCTACTTTTCATGGTTAGTACATTTGATGTGGGTCTTGATTTATATTCATTTTTTCCTCTTAGTGATTTTTCTCCTTTTAAAACTCCTAATAATGAGTGCCATGGTCTTCTTTATATTGAAGAATAAATTACATATAATACTATTTATTTTATTCATATGGGCCCAAACTATGCATTCAATATAATTACGAAAAATAATTTGTATGATACCCATCACACTGAACTATTACACTACAATCAATATCTCATTTCCATTTTTATTGATACATTACATTGTATGAATATTTTTATTTAGATTAGTCAAAAATGTCTTAATGTATTCTACCATATTATTCCTATTTCTAATTAGTTTAGTATTGTATTGGGTTATTTGTGTCTAGATTTTGCATAGGATGTTCCTTTGGTGGTTCACTAGTACTTGGAATTTATCCATGATGATTAGAGGAATTGGGAAAAAGTTCGTAATTGTATAGGGAGTCAATAAAAGCATGATGTAAGAGTAGAAATGTAAGTAGGAATGCAATTTACAATTTTGTAAGATTACATGGAGAGTTCAAAGTTTCATATAACATAAGGTGGGTGAAACTCAAGGCCCAACATGAAATTAGAAATAAATGTAATGTATAAGAATAAGTATATGAGGAAATAAAAAATAGAGTGTAGAGGTGGTAAAGAAATATGCAATTTCATGTAAGGGGGAAAGCTCTAAATGCATATGAAGGTAAAAAGGTAAAAATTTAGAGTTAAATGGTAATTATGGAGGGATAAAATTATATAGAAATAATGCACTATAGAGTGACAAGGTGGCAAGACAATTAAGCATAAATTGTATCAAGGGTTTGGTGTTCCACATAGCACAAGACAATTGAGATTGTGAGAGAAGAAGTGATGAGGTAATTCAATTGTGAAGAGGAAGAAATCAATGAGAAAGGAATGTTGCATAAATGGTGGATAGGAAATCAATTTATAACTTTACAAGATTATGTAGAGACCTTGAAAATTTCTAGTGATAAGATGACAATAACCAAAGGTGAGAAATTAACCTACAAATATTACATAATTATTGCAAAGTTTAGACATTTTTTTGGGGCTAGCATTTTTACCTCAAACCCTAAAATATAAAAAAATTGACACTTAGGAATATAGTTCAAAGACATAGAGGGTTAAGGTAAAAAACAAAAAGAATGATTATATAAATGAAGAGATAGGAGGAAACATAAAATTAGATATTAGTGAAGTTACAAATAGAGAGAAAGAGCAACAATGGAGGTGTGAGAAATATATTGTGTGGTAGTGCTAACAAAACACTTACATAATAGGAGTAACCCAATTTTATTTTCTCTACAAACTATAAGGTTGAATGGCTCTAGTAAACTAGTCTTTTGCATTCTAAATCCTTTCTCACAATTGAAAAAAAATTTACTATTTTTAAACTCTTATAAATGCACTTCAAATGAGTCCAAAAATATATCCTTGTTAGTAATGTCAAAGCCCATGCATGTAGCCATTGTCTATCAGTATTATATCTACTATTAAGAATATAAAAATCCATGTAAAATATCAACTCCCTCCAAATAAGAGTTAAATCCATAGTTATAATACCATTGTAGTGTATCATTCAAAATGATAAACGAGTAATAAGATGTAAATGGAGTAGTATAGTCACCATGGTCACCACCAATACACTATTTATATCTAGATGTCCCTACTTGGAAGCCATAAAATCTTGAAACAAATCTGATCATGAATTTAATGATTAAATAGTGTCCCATTCCTCAAGGTAGGTTTAATGACTTCATATTGTTTTAGCCATGATATGTTTAAAACCATTAAACCTTTGCTAAATGATAAAACATTTTAAATTTTTGAATATCAAATAGATTAGAATTAGTCAAATATCATTCCACCTTATATTTCTCCTTTTGACCTCAAACTCTAATATTATTATTATTAAGATAGTTTAGAAATATATTAGACATGACCTAAATAATCAAAGATAATACAAAATAGTAACATTTGACCCAAACACTTACTTCTAAACAACTAGTATTCATCGCATATGCCAACACTTGGCCAAAAGTCACTATGTAATGAAAATCCTGACTAGGGACTAAGATGATGTTAATGACACAACAAAATGAAAAACATCATACAGACAACAAGGTTGTATACCAATAGGAAAGGTACAATTGAAAAATCAAAATTTACATTCTCACTCTACCCTTAGTAACAATACCTCCTCCTCCTAATGATGCATTAATTAAATTTATCAAATTGAATTGATAATACTAACTAATAATAAATTGACTATTATGTAAGTTTAGGATAATTAATACAAAATTTATTAGTTTAAAACATATAATTTTTCCAAAGCTAACATTAAAGCTTTATATAAATAATGAAACTTTGTCTTAAAAGTTGTTACATGAGCCCACAACCTTTATTTTACAAATAAATAATCTATCGACTTTCCTATCAATTTATGTCCACACATAATTATCTAGTAGACAATTTTTTTTCAACTAAAATGTCATTATTTAAGCTTTAAAAGCCTACATAAAAAACTCTATTTTTTTTAAAATTATCATAGAAATTTTTAGATTTTAATGGGTGTAGTGTTGAAAAATATCATTAGGGACATTTTCACATTTGTTTGGGCCCTCCTTGCAGAATTGAGCTTAATGATGCTTTGATTAGTGTTGTAATGTGGTTGACACATTCACATTAGGTCTTGGGTCCTTGTGAACTAATGGATAAATGGTACCTTGCTAAAGCATTGTGAAGTGTTGTAACACACTTTCACACTTTTCTAAGGTTTTATTAATTAACTAAACCTAATAAACCTCTTTTAAATCAAAATGTACCTTAATCTTGCCTTATTTGGAGTGTTGTGAAGAGTTGTAACACACTTTCACACTTTTCTAGGGTTTTCATTAATAATTGAGCTTTCTTATGCTTTAATTGGCCTTATTTTGCATCCACAAGCCTCATTTAATGCATTTTTTTTAGTATAAGCCTAACAAAAATCAATAGACAATCATAATTCAGGTGTTTTCAGGTTGAATAGCCTAGATTTAGTGATCTGGGACTCATTCGTCACCTTGGGCGAATGAGTCCCACCTAGCTTTTTGGGTCCCAAACCTAGTTTCACACTTTTCTAAGAATTTTTAGAAATGGTCCCATAAATTATGCCTAATGGGACTCATTCACCACCTTGGGAAAATGAGTCCCGTTTGGTCAAAAATCAAAATTAATTCAAATTTTTGGCAAGATTTTATCCTCCTAGATTTGATGTCAGCTTGTAGTGTTGTAATTAAGGGAATTCTTTCATAATTAAGTATAAATATAAGGTTCTTCCACTCATTTTCACCCAAGCATTCAAGTATTGATCCTTATAGCAAGTTTGAGTTCACAAGAGCATTCAAAGGCAAATTATCAAGCATTTTAGAGCATTCTTCAAGCATCAATCATCATGTCAAAGATTCCAAGCATAATGTTTTTTTTTGAGCTAACAATTGTGATGTATGGTTTTATGATTCAAGAAAACATTTCATTCAAGATCTATCCAATTCAAACAAGAGTCAAGATCTACATCCATTGGAGCCACTTCATACATGTTTGTAGCCTTTCATTGTTAGGGTTTGGTGAGTTGCAACATCACATTTTTTTCATTTATCATTTTCCATTTGTATTTCATTCTATTTCAAGGTTTGATTACCAACAAGGGGTTTGACCAAGGAAAACCCCTATCCACTAACAAAACAACATTGTCCCTCTTTTTAGTGTGTGATTTGTAGGTTTAGATTGAAGACACATTGAAGAGGAGGTTGGAGAAAGTTGTCAAATTCCTAAAAGTTGTCAAAGTTGTCACTAAGCATTAGAGAGCATTAGAGAGCACCTATAGGTTGATTTTTAGAGATTCAAATCTAAAAACCTGAAGAAGCAAATTGAGCAAACTAAGAAGAGAAGATTCAGACTTTGAAATTTTAGAAAACCCTAACTAGACTGATTCACCACTTTTGGCGAATGAGTCTCAGTTTTGGTAAAAAATCATATTTTTGCACATTCGGATACTCATTTGGCAGATTCTTGTTCTCACACAGAAACCCAAAATTTGGACTGATTCACCCAGCTTGGCGAATGGGTCCCAATCAGCACTAAAGTCAAAGTTTCCAACATTTCAGAGCTCCTTCTAGTCATCTCCAGATTTCTAGGTGCACATAATTCATCTTATAGCTTTCTGTTCTGTTTCATTTACATTTCTAGGTCATTGCATTGAATTAGGGTTTAGTGTTACATCTTGAATTTCATTTATCTTTCCAAGTCTAAACTTGGTGGTGAACCCCTTATTAGCTTATATTCATTCCCTAGGACAACCCTATTGCAAGATCTCTTTCTCTTTTGCATTGAGATCTCTAGGGTTTGTTCTTGAGTGAAAGCTAGTGAAGATTGTCATTCTAGGTCCTAAACCCTAGAAAAGCGAACAATTTTCCACCTTTCAATGGGATATTATTATTAATCTAAATAAAGATATAAAATATTAAACATAGTATGTGAAAAGAACCTAAGCCAATTGAAATGAGGCTAGCCAATGCCAACCTTTATTATTATGGATTACTTTCCTCTTTGAAGTCACAAATTTTTTTTTCACTAAAGTGATAGTCAAGATAAAACATAAACAATAACTTTATTACTTCAAATATAATATTTTGGAGAAATAAATATCTTTTTTATTAAAATTTTATTCAAATAAAATTATTTAATTAAAAAAAAAATACCATTAAAAAAAACTTTTCATTTTAAAGATTTTTTTATTACCTCTACATAACAAATAACATATCAACTATTAAACTTAAATTTCATGAAACACCCCTCATTAAATTCCATGCATGAAGGAAGATATTCCAACACTGAAATTAAAATTCATAAAACACACCTCATTAAATTCTATGCATAAAACAAAATAATCCCAACACTAAAGTTAAAGTTGATGAGGTTGAAGGAAGATAATCCAATACTAGAGTTAAAAGGAAAATTAAATTGCAATGAATCCAAGCCCATGAATTCCAAGTGGAGGACTCTTTTATCTCGACTCAAAAAGTCCAAACCTTTCTTTACTTGGGTATTGACTAAGGTGATTATGTCATCTCTCCACTGCCACACAATACAAGATATAGCACCGAAATAACTCCACTGAACAAGATAAATGCTTTCTTTCTTTCCTGTAACCTTGTAAGCTGAGAAGCAACTGATCATATATAAGACACTGGAAATCAATGGCTCCAAGAGCATGGAATTATTGCTGGGTCTTCCTGGCGTTGGCTTTGATGAATATGATGGGTTGTTCAGCAGAACAGCATGTGGTGGAGGACGACAGAGGATGGGATCCTCTCTCAGATTTCGAAGGATGGGCTTCTAGCAAGATCTTCCGTGTGGGAGATAACCTCTGTAATTGCCCTTCCCTTGTTATAAATTTGTTTAGAAAATTTAAGTTGCTTGATTTGGGTTTATAGATTACATATGTACAGATAATATAGATTCTTTCATATCTATCTGAAACCCGTCTGGAGATATTAGATTGGCTTCGCCATGCTCTACGCCATGGTGACTATCTCCTTGTAAACATTCCCAATCTCTTTTGAGTAGTTCTTTTAATCCATTTATGGAAGTAAAAAATGGGTTAACGGCAACATGTCAAGTGAATACTTAAAAATAGATCTTTCTTCCAATGAATATTTTTTTTTAGATAAAAGTTGGCCTTTCTGCATGGTAAAATCATGCCAAACATCTACATTTTGACATCTGACAGGGTTTGCTTATGCTTCCTCCGGACAAAGCGTGTTAGAGCTGAAGAGCCGAGAAGAGTTTGAGAATTGTGATACGAGAAACCCAATTAAGTTATTTGATGGAGGGCTGGGTGCAGTCCCACTCATTGAAATGGGTGACAGGTATTTTGTCAGTGGAAGTGCAGAAGCCTGTGGACGTGGGATGAAGGTGCACATTAATGTTGTATCTGATGGACTCGACAACGATCGATCCGACAATTTCGATGTTGTTTCAGATGGGCTTGACAATGTACCCAGAGATTTCGGTTTAGATTTACTATCAGATGGATTAGAGAAGCGTGAAGACGGCCTTGTGTTGAGATCAGACGGAATGGAACATTTTGCTGCTTCTGGTGATGATGTTTCAATGAAGAAGAAAGCAATAGTGGAGGCCATTGCAGAAGGGCCCACATCAGGAACCCATCGATCAATCCTAGAATTATCTGGCCGCCCTCGATCAATCCTCATAAACCTCGCCCTCTCCTTTTGCGGCCCTGCTATCACCATGCTTATCTACGCCATGGTTTAGAATCTTCATTAAACTCTCCGTTTTAAGGACATATATATATCTTTGTGATTATAATGTTGTGTATGAAGTTATAAGTTACGTGAACATGACACTTATGCGTGTCTACTTGAATTGACACTAAGCAGTAATATATTGGCTATTGATTAGACAATTATTTCTGGTTTTACGTAATAGCTTCCTTTCTGCTTGTAGATTTCATATTTTAGAAGTATTTTCTGTGAGCAATGGGATGACAATGGGCTGTAGGTAGAATATTTTGATAAGAGTTCTGGATCTCTATCTGCTAAGAATGCTTCATGGTTTTATTACTTTTTGTGTGGTGTACTGTAGTAGCTTCTGTGGCATCTGTTCATCTGCAAGCTCTAATAAAGCCATAGTAAACATCTTTTAACAAGTAGAACAATGCGTATAAAAGCTGCCATTAAAATTAAGCATCTGGCGTTGTTGATAGTTCTAACTGCATTAAAAGAAAGTGATACGAAATAGAGAAAAACATAATTCCTAACAGTGTCATGCATACAAATTTTCATTTTGTTGAAGAATTCATATGTATTTTTCCACCCTCCTGTTTTTTCAATCAATCATGCGACCATCAGGATTTCAATTTCTTTTCCTCGTTAGATGAGATTTAGTCTTGCAAACATTTATGTGATAAGTTTTCATCATACTTACTGTTTTGTATCATCATTGTTATAAAATTGCTTACTCCATGCTGATGAAGAATGTACACACAATAGTTTTGTCTGCATCTCTCTCTCCCTTATGCTCACAATGATTTATCCTACTACAGCTTGATTGCACATTTTCATGGTAAACCGTTTTGATGAAATTCTTCACTAGATCACTTGGTAAACAGTTTATATAATAGGGAAACAATTCTGCAAACAGTGGGAACTATAACACCGCGCAGTGCATTTAAGCCCTGAACTTCACCAGGTCAAAAGTAAAAATCCCACACCAGCTCTTGAGGCAATGAAATTGCACATATTAAATACAGCGTATGCCCTTGCATTGAACGGATAAATTAGTGTGTTTAGAAAGAATTGCATAAGCGGGATCTTATATTAAACACACAACTATTTTTGTCAGGCAGCTATTTATTTAGAATCATTCACCACCTAAGAGTAAAAATAAGAAGAAATTTTTGCAAGTTCTATGTGCCCAATTAATGCATCAAGCCATGTGCATATGCACACACACCTATTCAACCAGCCACACACTTTAAGTAATTAATGAAAATATTTACCTTATTTGCAAATATGATTAGTGTTATATGCATTTAATATCCCTTAATTAGAGGAAAGAACTCCTACTAGTCAAGTGGGCCAACTTCAAATCCCTCAAGCTCGTAAATTCTAAGTTAAATATTATATACATAGATATGTATATACATATAACACACATACCTAGATTATAGTGTATTTGTTGGTGTATGGGGTTATAATGTATACACACTTTCATTTACACAATCATAAATGTGTAGATGTTCAATATAGTAGGACTCCTATATTATTAACTATTTTCAACATTGTATTTTACTTCAACTATAATATATACATTTATTTGGGTTTGAGAATTTTAATGTATCAAATATTTGTATATATGCAATTGTAGATGTGTATTATTTGAAGATGAAATACTATAAATTATTTTAAATATTTTACATGATGTCATCTACAATGTACTTGTTTTTCTAAGTATGAATATTTGAGCATGTGCATAATGTTCGCATATATAAATTTTTAGGTTTACAATGTTTTTGACTGTATAATTATGTTAGATATTTTATATGTCAGTGTTTTGTATGTAGAAAAAGTTTGTTGCAAATATGATTTACCTATGAATTTAAATTTTATATCTAAAATGGAACCATACGAAATACTTCATATGTTATCTTTTTTCCAATTTAGTAATCAATGAAAAGAAGATCTATAGATATGCATTTCATTTGTATCTAGAATGGAGGCATATGTTGATATATGGAAGGGAATAGGATAAGTAAATGAGGATCCCTATTATTTGATGATAAATATTTCCATTTACCTAAGGAGATGCATCAAATTGAGACTATTGAAGTCTTGTCTCCATGGGTATTGCAATAGGCTTATAAACCATTGCCAAAAATCTCTCAAGCATGGTCTTAATATATTTCATCTAAGATGAGAAGATGTGTCCCTTTTTCAATACATTCAATTGAACAAAATAGTGTAGAATCCCAAGATCAATCATGTCAAATAATCACTTAAGACCATTATTTCTTAAATCAATTAGATGATTCTCTAAACTATCAATTATGACTAGATTGTTGAAATATACACAATAATTATTACCTTTGTCTTGCCCTTTGAGTTAGAAATATAGACCATATAAGCTCTAACAAAATTCATGTTGCATAAGATATTCTCTACCTTGATATACCAAGATCTAGGAACTTGCTTGAGACAAAATTAAAATTTGATGAGTTTTCATAACTTTTGGCATTAGTCTAGTGTTACAAAAAGGCTTTCATTGGATCATATTAGCCTTATCTTGTAGGCCATCATCGAGGAAAGAAATTTTTATTTCCACCTAATGGGATTTCAACTAATTTGTGCACCCATTGGAAAATCGATGAAAGTACAATGATGGGGGTGGAAAATGGTGCAACAAATAGGGGTAAAAATGCTTTACAAAAAAATAATATCCACCATTTAGGTTTAGATACCTAAACCTATATGGGTATGCATTAAATATATCCAATTTTTAAATAAAAAATATCTAAAAAAGAATGTCTAATCCAAACCTAAATAAGTATCAATTAAAATAGATATCCATTTTTCTAAAATTAATATCTATTCAAAATTAGATATCAATTTTTGGATACCCATTATTGAAAGATAAAACCCCCTATTTTCCCACAATGGTAGTCATTGCAAAGAAGCTAATAAATATTTGAGTATAGAATGAGAATATCCATTAATTTCATTTGATATTCAAACCATTTTCACTTGATCACAATCCTACACTTTCTCATTTTTCAACCATTTTCACTTATCATTTAATAATTTTCCAAATGAAAAGTTTAGGTTTAAGTACATTTTTTTAAGAAATTATTTATTTTGATTATAAATGTTGTTCAAATGGAACAAATCAATATGAATTCATCTATGACCAAATTTTAAATTTAATTCAGTCTTTAGTCTAAAATTTCTATCAAAATGAACCTAAAAATGACCTTCAAACCTACCTCAAACTAATGAACAAATATTAAGATCCAAGATTATTAAATATTTTTCACTTTATAAAAAAATAGATACATTTAATAATTATCCTCATACTTCTATGAATTTGCATGGATTTACTAAATTAATATAAGTTGTAATTGATTTGGTTATAAATATTGATTCTAAACTTGATAGATTTCATGAGCGGAGGGTAAGAGGGCATATTATGCATGGGTTTTCTTATGAGAAAACTAATGAACTAGATAGAAAAAACATACATTGCAACCTTAGTTTATCAATTCCATAACTAATCAACCCATTGCTACATTAAAACCTAACTTTCTTAAATCATGCATACATGAATAGATTTCAACTAATTTTTGGAAACATTTGTGGATGGTCTTTGACCAAAACCACATGGAAATATTAATGTACCTCTTCTTTGTTGAGAATTTAGGTGAGGTTGAGTCAACAAATATCTAAGACCCTAGAGGTTATACCTCAACTCAAAAGGTTTTCCCAATAATTGATGACACCACATATGTAGTGCATGCACAATTGCGACAATCTCAAGGTTATGTCAGTGCATAATTTTTTTCATAGTTTTTAGTTTTCGGAACTCATAAGCAATTACCCATATTTCTTGTATGAGTACACCACCTAATCCTTCTCATGGGGTATTGGTGATGACTACAAATTTCCCTTCTGGGTCAAACACTTTAAGATTGGTGTCATAGTCAATTTCTCTTTCAATAGATCAAATGCTTCTTGACATTTCCCTAACCATTCAAACCTCTTTCCTTTTCTTTGAAGGGAGGTGATGGGACATGCAATTCTTGAGAAGTTGGCTACAAAATTCTTGTAATATCCTACTAGATCCATGAAACTATAGAATTCTTGCACGTTCTTCAGTGTTGGCTATTCTAAGATGGTCTTTATCTTTTTAGGATCCACTATAATTCCCTCTATTGAGATTATATAGCCTAAATATTGCACTTCCTTCTAGAAGAATGAGCACTTTGATAGCTTCCCAAAAAACTTGTTCTCCTTTAACCATTGGAGGACAAACTGCAAATATTGATAATGCTCTTCCTCATTTTTAGAATATATTAATATGTCATCAAGGAAGATGAGTACAAATTTGTCTAGACAATCCCTAGACACACTATTCATCAAGTTCATGAATGTTGTAGGTGCATTTTTCAGTCCAAAAGGTAAGAATGTGCACTCATAATGCCCATATCTAGTTCAAAATTTTTTATGGATGTCCTCATCCTTAAGTCTCAGTTGGTGATACCCAGACCGCAAATCAATCTTGGAGAAAAATATTACCCCTCACATTTGATTGAAGATATCATCTATGTGTGGCATTGGGTACTTGTTATTGATTGTGGCTTTATTGAGCATATAATAATCAATGCATAATTATAATGTGTCATCCTTCTTCTTGACAAAAATCACTAGTGCTCCCCATAGTAAGAAACTAGGTCGTATTAACCATTTTTCCAACATCTCCTCCAACTACGCCTTCAACTCCATCAAATCAGTGGTAGTTGAATCCAGTAAGGAGCTTTGGCTATTGGCTCTAACCTCAGTATGATGTTGATGGAAAAATCAAAAGCTCTCTTTAGAGGTAACCCAAGAAATTCATCTAGGAACATGTCCTCAAAATTTTGGAGGAATGGGTACTTTTCCAAGTCTGAACCCTTCTTACCCATAGGATCTATGTCTCCTTCTCCCTAAAGTTTTTGAGATTTATAAAATAGAAAATTGTCTTGAAATATTAACTCTTTACTATCTCTAGGTTCTTCTATCTCCTCCATTTTAACCACAAATAGTTGGCATCCTCTTTTCTTAGCCCTTTTCAATTTCATGGCATATATCTACCTCAACTTGACCTCGCTGGAAGTTCCTTGAAGGAAAACCTTATTCCCTAGGTCATCTAAGCAATCTACTATTTTGGTAAAGCAATCCACCTTCACCCTATTCCTCCACATCCAATTGATTCCTAGTATTTAACATCATAGGAACCTATGGGGGCCACATAAATATTGACTTTTGTTAAAAACTTGGTAATTATACCCTTGCCTCAAACATGCACTACTCTACTTGAGCTCTTGACTGATTGGCGTACTCTACTGACCAAGAATTTTCCATGAACCCATCCTTTCTAGTTATTTTACTTAACACCTTAGGAGACATTGTAAAACACTCTCTTTCTCCAGTATCTATCAAAATTGAAATGGGTACACCAAATAACATACTTGTAGTTTCTATTGGTGTAATCTAATATTTTGCATACCTGTTGTCCAATGTTGCATGTATTCTCTATTGGAAAGCAACTTGCTACATTGGAAAAGAATTCCCTTGGGGTGGAGGCCTCAGTGCTTTATTGGGACACTTGTTCACATAGTGGTTGTCACCACACAAAAAGCACCCTCCTAGTGGTCCCCACCTTTCAGTAGGCATTCAATAATTTTCCTCATTCTACTTCCCTTTATTGTTATTACTACCTCCATTTCTCATATCTCGTTAGTCCTCATTTCAGTCCCTCAGTTACCCCTATCACCTTTCTTGTGAGATTCATTCTTTTCACCTCTTTTCTTGAATGGTTGCGAGGTTTGAGACCAGTTTTACTTTTTATGATTCCTTTATTTGTAGGTTGACATTGACTTAAGCCTCTACTCCTATTTTATAGTCTTTTCATATACTTGGTCCATCATGGTCGAACCATGAATATCTACTTCCCCACCGATCTGGGCATTCAAACCCATTATAAACTTTCAAATTCAGAACCATTCATCCTTATGATATAATGGAACATATTTGAGGAGGTGGGTGAATTTCTCCTAATATTCATTAACAAATGATTCACCCTATTTCATATTTTGGAAATCTATTAACTTCTAATCAAAATATAGTTAGGGTAGCCAACTTTGTTTGAGTATAGCCACAAACTCATCCTAGGTTAATTTCAGTGAGCTCACCCCCAGCTCCATCTTCTTGTTCAACCATCATGTCGATGCTTCTCTAGCCTATTGGTATGCCCCCCATATGGCCTTTATTACCTTAGAATAGCTATGGATTTCAAAATATTTTTCTATCTCTGTCAACCAAGCCTTAGCAACATCCCCACTTACTGAGCCATCGAACTTGGGAAAGGTTACTTTCTTCATATCCCTCGATAGTTCTCTAGCTAACTGGTCTCTCATCTCTTCATCTAACTTAGTTTCCAAATGGTTCTCCATGTTGGCCTAGCCTCTAGTGGTTTAATAACTAAGCCCTTAGAGTTGTGACTTAGAGATTGGACATTTGCACTACGTAGCTATCTTACTCATCATGAAGGCGCATTTCATTGTCAACTTAGTGACATAAACTTGAAATGGGTCAGCATTGTATGTGCACTAGGACTCCACTGTAGTCGTCCATAAACTTAAAAATAAATGTAGTACTAGAAATAAAATGCTTGAAAGAAATCAACTTAAGCACTGAGCATGAATCAACAACTACACTAAACTTCAACAACTAGACTGGAAATAGAAGATAGAAATGGAAATCTCAGCAAACAGGCGAGAAACTACTTTGTCTACCTTGGTTGTAGGAACAGTCACATAACAAAATTCTAGTGGCTGTAGGAACAAACAACTGCTGAAATTGAAACTAATTGTTGAACATAAAAATAACTTTTAAACTAAATGGGTGGAATTCTGACCAAGTGGGCCCCCTTGAGTGAGTCTTCCTTAAGCTAACTCAGTTGTAGCAAATCAGAATATCATATTATTTCTTGAAAACATGATTACAACATTTCAGCGATATGACTGTATTACTAAAACTAGAAAAGTGCAGGTACAATCTCAAAACATCCAACCTTATGAAAAGGGGCATATGACCATTATTTATAGAGTGAAAAACTTCTAATTAACCCTAACTACCTAGGCATTTGACTCCATCAAAATAGGAGGATGCCATTTATTGTAGAAAAGAGAGGGAGGAAGTTATGCATGCGCCAAATTTGGTCAAAGTAGACTTTCCCCAACAAAAATCTAGCACAACACATTCCCTAAAAATTCTCAACAAACAAACATGGCCATTAAAAGGTAGTTACAATATTTCATTCGAACAAGGAATTTCCCTCCATTGGAATTTTCCCTCCTTTGACCTCTTAATGACCATCTTTTTTACTCTCTTGGCAACCGACCAGCTAGTAGGTGTTTCTTCCACTTTTCAAACTTCGTTGATATCAGCATCTTAGTGTAAACCTGCATAATGACATTATCAAACACAAACAACTACATATCCACAATTACCTTAAATTAACATCCATTCAACCACATGTAAAATTAACATAGATAATTCACATAGCATGTTAATGTCAATAAAAGTCACAAGGATAAAATTTTGCCCAAGGTTTATGGTTTTAAGGAAATAACATGGAAAATGTCAACAACCAAGTTCCAAAGTCTATGGTAACAACAAAAAAATATAATAAACCCTATCAAAATTGAGCCATTAATTGGACTCATCATCTCCCCCCAACCTAATTTTTTGTTGGTCCTCCAACAGAGAGAGCACTATTCTTTTTCCTAGTCAATGCTATAAAGTCACCAACTACCAATTGTCCCAAATTGGTCTCTGTAGTGTCCAAATTTGGGTCCCAGTAGAATCCTTGCTTGTTCTCCAATTTGTTCCACCTTGACCTTTCTATAGCTATGTCATAGTGATAACATTTGTAATCTAGTATAGGCCATATCAGAGTAGGTGGCTGAAATGTCAGTGGAAACCAATACTTATACCTCATCCTTCCAATCTGTATGTATTGTCAACTCATTTGCATGCTGCAACATAATTTTGCAAAGAGTGGGGTTTAGCTTGTTTCGACTCATCTATCAAACTGTTCCACCTCTGTGATAAGTACTTCATTACTGATTTCGCTATAGTGGCAGCTACCTTCTCATATTCCTTGTATGATTCTTCTCTAATAGGCATGATCCTATTTTTGTAGCTTGGGCAATAAATAATTCTATGCCATGTTTGGCAAATTTCTGCAGGGTTATTGGATTCAGCTCTAAGAGGCAAGAGAGTATGAAGTTCTCTTTCCCTGTAAGTTCTAAACTGTTGCCCCCAACTAATTTCATTCTGAATCCAGGACATAAATTCCCTCAAACTGATATCTCCAATGTACAGTAATGGGTTCCAATCATGATCATTAGTCACAACATAATTATGCAAGTATAATTCACAAAGCATATTTTTAACTTCAGGTGGGGAAAATTGGTAGGCTTGGAAAAACTAATGTGGAGTGTAAATAGAGGGGCTTAAACCTAAAATAATCCTTGACAGCTTGAAGGAAAGACTTTGCTCCTTCAAATGCAGTGCATACACTCTTGGAGGAATTCTGCATGCTAGCATTTGGGGTACTAAAGCTACCACATTATCCACCTTATCCTTCAAGGAAGCAACCTTTGCATTCTTTTCTTCAATTTCTGTATTTTTCTTTTTAACCTCTTCATGTAGCTTGTGTTTTTCCTTTCTCCACTCCTCCTCTTTCCTTTGCATCTCACTCCATAGGTTTAGAGCTACAATATTCCATGAAAAGGTAGGAGGTTTATGTGTTCTTACCAAAATATTTTCTCTCACTGATTCTTGAGGTTCAAACAACACTAGTTGTAGTGATTCTGGTTGTTCATCTTGCTCAGGTTGTAGGGGTTCTTGATTCTCATCTTGCTCTTGATTTTCAACCTATTTTGCAATAGCATCAAGCTTTGCTAACCTTATGTTTGCTTGTTCTTAAAAAATATCTTTTTCTTCAACATTTACCTACCCCCTAGGGGCTTCTATCTCTTCACTAGATGTTCTCCTAAGTCTAGATCTTCTCTTTGGAGGTATATCAACGACTGGCCTAGCTGGTTCTGATTTCTTAGGAGGGATTTTATGTTTTTCTTCGGCTACAAGAAGACCAGTGTCAACAACCTTCTGTTTCCTAGGGCTTGGTGTTACTTTTTCTATCATTTTCTTCTTGGTCTTCCCTTTTCTCATTTATGCCTCTCTCATTTGTGCCTCCTCTCTTCTAATGGAATCCCTAGTTCAAATTGGGGTTTTGGGAAGAACATTAACCTCAGGGTCTAAGGAGGAACTTTCTTCATCTAAATATTTTGACTCAAAGTCCTAAGCCAAATTCTATAGCTTGTTCGGCTGCAGGAGGGTTTGAGCTAGGGTTTTCACTAGAGGTTGAAGCTCCAAGAGTGGTTTCAACAACCCTCTCTCCCCTACTAACCCTATGAGGTGGAGGCTGACCTCTAGGATGCACATTTTCTAGTCTAAACTGATCAATGTTTACAAATTCCTCCCATGTCATACCAGACACCTCTTGTAAAGATTTCTCTACTAACAATTTTATTAAACAATGATGGGAGATAGAATTATCCCTACCTTTTTTGCATTTCAAAGCTGCCATGATTGCAAGGAGGTTATACAACACATTCGTCACAGTCATTCTTCTTCCATGTCTCATATGGTTCAAGAGCTTAAAATGAATATAATGGAGGAATGACCGATGACCTTCACAAGTAATATACTTGACAATGTGAATGACTACTTGTTTCCACTTCTTTGGCAGAGAAGTTGTCGTTCCTTGCTTATCTACAACTAGTGGAGGGTTGCTAGGTTTAGTGAGTTTTTCCCTAGTTGACCTCACATCTTTGGAAGTAGGGTATGGCTCTCCATCGGCAAGAAAACTCATTACCTCTACAATTCTCTCTTTAGTGGCTATCACCTCAAGCCCTTTTACCATTGTCTTCCCATTAGAGAGTGTCTATACAAATTCTAACGCAATGTCCTCATTGAAGTTGTCAAGTTTTAGGAAATAATTTAGCCATCCACAATTCCTTAACTCGGCTAGAGAAAGTGCATCCTACAATATCACGTCATGAACCGTAGATTCATTTCTAATCAACTGACCTCCCATTGTTTCAACTACCCACAATCAAGCAAACGCTTCTCTGAAATTTCCTTTCCTGCAATCTTTCTCTGAAAAACCCAATTCCTTCTTCCTACAACTCCTCTGTAGTGCTAACGCCAATGTCATATGAAATTTACCCTTTTGGTGACGTTTAAGATTATGACTAAGGAAATAAAGAAACATAAATGAAGGGTATATCATCAAGAAAAATGGTGGCGGTTTAGTGTCATTTCACACATGTAAGCTATCATTACACTCTATCATTCAAATTGGCTTATTTCAAATTTGTTGACATGGATGACACGTGGACATGTGGGTCAAAACTCCCCCAACCTAAATTAGAGTGCATGTGTCCGCATAGGCTAGGTGGTAATTATGATGTGACAAGGCAGAGTACAATTATATGATATATGTGAAATATCAACATTAATTTACAGTAATTAAATAAATGCACTAAAGATAATTAAGCTATAACAGATTGTCACGTACGTACCTAAAAACTTGGAGTATCTTTTGCAAGGAATGTGGAGAAAGTATTGGTTTCCTTTAAAATTATAGTTGAGCAATTAATGCAGTGGTGATGGAATGAAGTGATAGTGAAGTGAAGTGATTATGGAGTTATGGAAGCGAGAGAAGATGGAGATGGATAGGCAGATGGATTTATTGATGGAGAAGTCGATTCCCACAAAAGTGGAAACCTTTATTATGATGTGATTGCATGCATACCTAGATTAGTCTGAAGGAGGGATACTAGGTCCACTTCCATCTGTTGTAGGAAGTTTGGAGGTTTGGTGTTGAATAAATTGTTGCATGAATTCTTGCTTAGACATTGGTTTATGATATAACCTTAGATTGCGACCGTTGACCAAGAGTTTGAGTACTCTAACAGGGTCAATGGTTGTGAGTTGAAAAAAACCATTGGAGAAGAATTATGCAACTTCATACGGTCCTAACCACCTGGTATGTAGTTTTCCTGCATTATCTTGATACCTGGAGTCATAAAGGAGTGCCTAGTCACCTAGCTGGAACTGCTTTTCCTTTATGCATTTGTCATGCCATTTGACCCTTTGACTTTGCACTATCTCAATATGATGAAGGGTTGGCTTTATCATCTCATCCAAAGCATTCAACTATATGATTCAATCCCTTTGTGCCTCGGATATGTCTATCCAAAGATCTTGTGCAGTCCTAAGATTTTTATGCTCAAACTCAATCGGCATCATGGCTGTCTTCCCATACAGTAATTCAAAAGGAGTGAAACTAGTGGTTGTTTTCCAAGTTGTCCTATAAGCCCATACAACTTCTAGAAACCTATTTTTCTAATCTCTTGTATGAATAGCCACTATTTTGGTCAAGATAGCCTCTATTTCTTTGTTGGTCACCTTAGGCTGGCCAATGGCCTGAGGGTGATAAGGGGTAGATTTTTGATGCCTCACATATTCATTGACCAATGTTGTGACAAGGGTTGATGTAAACTAAGCCCCTTGATATGTCACTATCTCCCTTGGAACCCCATAACGTGTGAAGATTTCCTCATAGAGGAATTCTGCAACTTTATTATCTCTGGCATGTTTCATAGCTTTAACCTCAACCCACTTGGTCACATAGTCAGTGCAAACCAAGATGTAGGATTTTCCATTTGATGGAGGATCAATGAGACCTACAAAATAATGTCCCCATTTATCAAATGGAGTGATGACTACCTGGGGGTAAAGAGGCATCCCATCATATTTTATTGGTCGGCCCATCCTCTGACAGCTATCACACTTCCTAGTATACTTGCATGCATCCTTATGAAAGTATGGGCCAGTAATATCCTGTATTAAGAATTTTCATTGTTGTCCTCTTAGTTGCAAAATTCCCTCCACAGGGTTCATTGTAACATGCATGCAGTATATCATATGTTTCATCTTCCCTTACACATCTCCTCATGACATGATTTGGTCTAGTGTAGAATAAACAACCTACAATCCATTAGAAAGGAAAAGTTTTCTCAATGAGCACATTTCTCTCTTTTAGAGAGAAATGAGGAGGAACTCTCCCTGTAACCAGATAATTAGCTATATGAACATACCAAGGTTTGTGCACACTAATGGAAAACAAATTTTCATCAGGGAAAGAGTCATCAATGAATCGAGTATCCTTTGATGTAGTCAATCTGGAGAGAAAGTTTGCTACAAAATTTTCCTTTCCTATTTTTTCAACAATGGTGATGTCAAGTTCTTGCATCAACAATGGCCACCTTACTAGCCTACCTGAAATAAAGGGCTTATTCATGAGGTATCTTATGGTTGCATGGTCTGTATGAATAATGATCTAATATCCTGTTATGTAATTCCTAAACTTGTTAAGGGTATAGATGACTGCCAACATTTCCTTCTTTGGACCACTGTGCAATTAAGTTCAACTCCTTGTAGGTTTTTACTAACAAAGTAGATTGCATTCTCAATTGCTCCTTTTCTTGTCCCAAGATAGCTTCTATAGCATAATCAAATGCATATGTATGAATATGGAAAGGGAGTTCCCAATTAGGACCTTTGAGTATAGGAGCATGTGTTAATGCCGCTTTCAAATCAAAGAATGCTTTGTCACAGTCCTCTACCCACTGGAACTTGACATCTTTAGTTAGAATAATGTACAGTGGTGCTGCCATTTTACTAAAATATTTGATGAAGTGCCTATAATATCCTGCATGTCCCAGAAAACTTCTAACATCTTTTTGCTTTGTAGGAATAGGCAGATTGGTAATCACCTCAATCTTGGTTGGGTCCACTTGAATTCCTTTCTAATAGATGTAGTGACCAAGGACTACTCCTTCCTGAATCATCATGAAGTGTTTCTCATTATTCAAGAACAAATTATGGTCTTCACATCTCTATAAAACTTTGGTTAGATTTTCTAATGCTTCTACAAAATCAACACCGTAGGTAGTAATATCATCCATATAGATCTCCATACAATCATGTGAGATATCTAAAAATATACTAATGACTGATCTTTGAAAGGTTACAGGTGCATTACACAAACCAAATGGAAGTAATAAGTAGGAATAAGTCCCCCATGGATAGGTAAAGGTTGTATTTTCTTGATCCTTAGGTGCAATTTGTATCTGATTATAACCACTGAATCCATCTAGAAAATAAAAATGATGCTTACCTGCAAGTGAATCCAGTACTTAGTCTATGAAAGGAAGGGGAAAATGATCCTTTTTGGCGGAAGATTTCAGTTCTTTGTAATCAACAAAAACTCTCCATTTACCTCCCTTTTTAGGCACAATTACTAATGGGGAAACCCACTGGTTGTCTGAGATAGGGTAGATAAATCCTACATCCAATAATTTTTGTAGTTCCCCTTTTACAATCTCCCTCAATATAGGGTTGATTCTCCTTTGTGGATGCCTTACTAGTGTATAGTCATCTTTGATATATCGTATGAGTACAGAGATTTGGGTCCAATCCTTTCATGTCATGGTAGTCCCATGCAAATGCATGTTGGTGGGTCTTCAACAGGTTTGTCAAGGACAATTGCTGCTCTTGACTCAACTTGGTGTTAATATTTAGATGTTTCTCTTCTGAAACTTGCACTTGTGTGGTCAACTCAATCATAGTTGTTTCACTAATGCTTGGAATTTTTAGTTCATGTGGCAACAAAGTATGAAGCATATCAGTTGCTGCAAGAAGTTCAGTTGTAGGAAGAGCGGGCAGAAGTGTCTTCATTGGACCTACAAAACCAATTTCATAAGTGGATGACTCTTCATGCACCTCACAATGGTTCTAAATTATGTGGGACAACACTTCATCTTCTTCCTAAACTTGCATGAAAGGACTTTTTCCTATCATCATGAGTTGTTCCATTGAATTGACTTCCTCATCCTCTTCTCCAACATGCACCCAAATGGGGTTATCCATATCATGGGATGGTTGAGCAAGAGGGTAGAGAACAAGCTTTTTAGTTCTCCTCCCATTAGAAATAGTCATGTCTCCTGACCAAAATCCAATGTAAGCATCTGTTATGGCTAACCATGGCCTTCCTAGAATAATGGGATACCCTCCTAGTGTAGCTTTAGGAGAAAGAATCGTGAAATTGGTTGGGTACTCCCAAGAGTCTAGAGTTACAACAAGTTCTTCTACTATACCATTTGGTTCGATAGTGGAACTATCAACAAGCTATAGGATAGTAGGAGTAGGTCTCATGTTTGCAAAATTTAGTCGTTGCATGATATCCTTAGTCATCACATTTATTGCTACTCCCAAGTCAATTAGAGCATTCTTTACTTGGATTCCATTTATAACAACTTCTATGACAAGACTACCTAGGTCAGTGTATTTAGGAATAGTGACTTTCCCAAGTATGATATCTACTAACTGTCCCACTACATGAACTGTAGTGGGGTCTTTCTTTTTCCTCCCTAGCTTTTTGAGGCATGCTTCCTTGATTGCTTTGCCATATATAGGGACATTTTTTTATGGCTTGAAACAAAGGTATCTTAACACATATGTGTTTCAACTAATCCAAAATTTCAAAGGTTGTTTCCTCCTTCTCTTCCTTTTGTTTAACAACTTCTAACCTTTGAGGAAATGGTGGATCTTGATCAATCTATTGAACTAGTTTAGGATTTTTAGGCACACTTGGCTGAATGGGGACATTCCAATGTTCCTCTTCTTCCACAGGAAGCTCGGTGATGATAGGAGTGGAAGGAGTTGGCAGAGTGGTTCCTGAATGTAGATGAATGTCACTCACACTCACAACATAGGCAGGGAATTGATTAGGATCTATAGAATAGACTGGTTGATGCTGTCATTTTTTATTTGGGTTAGGTGTGGGTTGAGCTGGTAACTGAGTAGGTCTAGGTGTGCTAGAACTTGAGCTAGTAGGAGGAGGCATTATGGCAGGCTATTGAGGTTGTGGAGGTGGTTGCATGTAGCTATTTTTCTAGTTTTTCCATTTTTGTCCTCCCCTCCATTGGGATGTTTGTTGCTAGTTTCCTGGAGGTGTTGCCAATTCCCTTGAGATTGTTGCTACTAGGGTGGAGAGTTTTTGTGATTGGTCTAGGTATTTGGAGGGTTGTTCCAAGGTTGAGGTGGATATCCTCCATAGTTGGATGGGTATGGGGGTTTCCATTGATTACCAGATGCATAAGAATTAAAATAAGGCCCAACAAAAGATAATGGATTTGGTGGCATACCTTTTCTTGGGGCCATGGTCTCCTTTGTGAAATGTAGTAGAATTAATCATCATCACCTTGGATTGGCTTGAACTTAGGTGGAATTAGCTTACTTTCAATGTTAGCTACCATTTTTCATCTACAATCCTTCTTTTTTCTGCAATGAGGGCAATATTCTGCCAACATTGCCTCTGCCTCCTCATGTTTCTTCTTTGCTTGAAGTGTATCTAGCTTCAAGTAGCCATATTTTTTATGATGTCTTGCTTGAAATCTACCAACAAGTGAGTAATCTCCATCCTTGAAACTCCATTGGTGGATGATTTACCCATAGAGGATTGGTAATCTCCTCCTTTCTTTGAAGCTTCCCTAGAATAGCTCTAACATATCTTCTTAATATCATCCCAAGGAACTTGGGTGATATCTCCTCCTCCCATTAGGTCCAGAGCATCAATGCAGCTTTCATTGATCCCTCTAAGGAAGAGAAACTTTTGAGACTCTTCAATGAGTGTATGATGTGGATTTTTTTGTAAGAAAAACAAAAACCTTGAAATGTAGTCCTCCAAACTCTCATCTTCCTTCTACTGCATCCTAAAGATGGTATCTCCTCTCATATCACTACCCCTACAATAGTCTTTGTACTTCTTAAGAAACTTTGTTTTCATATTATCCCAAGTCTCCACAGTATTCCTACCTAAGCTCATAAACCATCTTAATGCAACTTCTTTCAAGGTAGTAGGAAACAACTTAAGCCTATGAGCATCAATGGTATAATCATAACTTATGCAGAGGCTATCAAACTCAAACAAGAAAGTGCCAGGGTATTCTATGAAAATCCCATAGAACTTAGGAAGGACTTAAGCAGGGATGTTTTTGAGGTTATTGACTTCATTCTGATGAGTGATAGGAAATGGAAAAGATGGTTGGTTGGGTCTGTTTCAATTTGCATCAGTCATGCCTACTTGGTGGAGTTCCAAAGAAAATGGGCTTCCAATCATATTTTGGTCTTTAGAGGAAGTTTCAAAACTGGTCAAATTGGGAAATGCATTAGTAAAAGGGTGTGTCTCTTCTTCTTCTTCGTCTATTGGTATATTTTGAATCTCAACTAGCTGAAATGGGTCAGGGTCATTAGGAAGGAATCTCCCATAAGCATCTCTTCTCCTACCTCTATGCATGTGGTATCAACTTAGTACCAACCAACTCACACAAAGAATTGGTGAAAGAATAGTAGGTCATTAGTCTCCTAAATCAAGGGTATGCTAAGAACAAACTTCAAAAGTACTACAACAAGAAATAAACTATCAATTACTCCAAATAACTTCCTAGTTTGACATCATCCCCGACAATAGCACCGAAAATGTTGGCCTCCTCATATGGTTTAATAACTAAGCCCTTAGAGCTGTGACTTAGAGATTGGACATCTGCACTAAGTAGCTAGCTTACTCATCATGAAGGTGCATTTCATTGTCAACCCAGGGACGTAGACTTGAAATGGGTCAGCATTATATGTGCACTAGGACTCCACTGCAGTCATCCATCAACTAGAAAAGAAATAGTATTGGAAAAAAAATGTTGGAAAGAAATCAACTTAAGCACTAAGCATGAATTAAAAACTACACTAAACATCAACAACTGGACTAGAAATGGAAGATAGAAATGGAAATATCAGCACGCATATAGGAAACTACTCTGTCTGCCTTGGTTGCAGGAATAATCACATAATAGAATTCTAGTGGCTGCAAGAACAAACAACTGCTAAAACTGAAACTAATTGTTGAACATAAAATAAATTTTAAACTAAATGAGTGGAATTATCACCAAGTGGTCCCCCTTGAGTGAGTCTTTGTTAAGCTAACTCAATTGCAACATTTGAATCAAAATATCATATTATTTCTTGAAAATATGATTACAACATTTCAGCAATATGTCTGTATTACTAAAAATGGAAAAATGCAGATACAATCTCAGAACATCCAACCTTATGAAAAGGGGAATCTAACCATTATTTATAGAGAGAAAAAAATTGAATTAACCCTAACTACCTAGGCAATTGACTCCATCAAAATAGGAGGATTCCATTTATTGAAAGCATAGAAAAGAGAGGGAGAAAGTTATGCATACACCAAATTTTGTCAAAGCAGACTTGCCCCAACAAGAATCTAGCACAACACACTCCCTAGAATTTCTCAACAAACAAACATGGCCATTAAAAGGTAGTTACAATATTTCATTCAAACTAATAATTTCCCTCCATTGGAAGTTTCCCTCATTTGACCTCTTAATGACCATCATTTTGACTCTCTTGGCAACCGACCAACTGGCAGGAGTTTCTTTCACTTTTCAAAATTTGTTGACATCAGCATCTTAGTGTAAACCTACATAATGACATTAGCATGCACAAATAATTGCATATCCACAATTACCTTATATTAACATCCATTCGACCACATGTAAAATTAACATAGATAATTCACATAGCATGTTAATGTCATTAAAAGTCACATCGATAAACTTATGCCCAAGGTTTATGGTTTTAAGGAAATGACATGAAAAATGTCAACAACCAAGTGTCAAATTCTATGGTAACAATAGCAAATATATAATAAACCCTATCAAAATTGAGCCATTAATTGGACTCATCACTCCCCCTTCTCACTTTGATTGGTGTGAACATGGTAGCTTTTGGTTTCACCTTCAAAAGTGGTTTCCTTACCCAGTCTACCTCTAACCTCACCCTCTAGGGTATTAACCCTTTCCCTTATATCTTGTAGCAAGGCTAGAATCTGATCCAATTTCGCCTTTACATTTTCAGATGGTTGATCAACTTCTTGTCTCTTTTCTTGGTTATTTATGGTTCTCATCATTATGAAATTAGGCTTTTACTTGAAGTTTCCAATTTAGGGTTTTTATTAGTTTTCCATTTAATACATTTATTCATGCAATTCCAAGTAACTTTTGTGACACATTCCATTATAAATAGAAGAGAGATATTTGACCATAAACTTTGCAAACTTTTATTCATTAAGCAACAATTGGAGACAATACATCCTTATTCATAGCATTATTTAATCATTAAACATCTACTTGATGTGATCAAGGGGATATAGCTCTCAAACTCATCGAAACTGATTATTATGATTTTAAGCGGTTGATGCACTTGTAGGTGCTCTCCCAACCCATCCGGTTTGTTTGGAGGATTATTCATGCTACATTCACTAGGTATAAGTCTGGAAGAAGATGGCTTGTTAACTACATCTAGCAATATGTTTGTAGTGATCTTGGTGGCCTCTTTCAGTTCCTCCTTTTCATCCTTAAATTTTGTACCGCATGGGTGAAAGTTTCTATGTCAGCCAACCATGCTTCTTCATCGATGTTGGTTCCTTCAATAGATTTTGTGAGGGCCTGCATTCCTTATTTTATTTTAAATATATTTTGTATCCAGAAAAATATTTTCTAGCAGTCTACATAGTCCTCAACATTTCTAGCACAAGGTTTCCAAACTTAGTCACTTTTAATGCTAGATGTAAACTTACGTAGTGAGCTCATAGGTTTGAGTGCTTAACCTGGTAGCTTTGATACCATGTGTAACAACCATCTCCTTCTTATAAAATATTTACCATGAATTATTTACCAAACAATTAATAACTAGTTAACATCATAGGTAAAATGAGATATGAATTTTTATTTCAAATAGGAATATACATTTGCATAATTGTTTTCATAAAGATATAACAAATCATCTATAAATGATTTTCAAACTGAAAAGAGAAAACATCTTTCCCTTTTTGCATTTCAATTTTAATGATTTCATTGAAGATAAAGAAATAACACAAAGAAACAAGGTCAGAGATCCCATATCTGGATTCTTTTTGTTTTCTAAGACTTGGAATTTCATCTACAAGAGGGAGAGCATCACAAGATTTCTTTGCCTCCAACCACGGACCTGCTATCCCCCACACACCTTCCTAACTAGAAGTGGCCCTACCCTTCAATGAAGGGTTTAGTCAATAACCCTCTTAGCTTTTCCATTTGAGCTCTAGTGTTGTTCCTTAATAAATACTATCATACAATTATGGATACCTTACAACTATGTATGCCATCTTTGAGTATCTAAGTATCTAGGTCACAATGAACCGACAAGTGCATGCAGAGACAATTGCACTCATTTTGGCCATAGTATTTGTATTATAAATACAATCACTACTAACGAGCGAAGTCATTTTTCACCCCCCCTACTCAACCTGGAGTACCATATTTGACCTAGAGTTAACTTGAATTGACTATTTGACCCATTGGATAATCACAAAAAATTTTACACGACATACCTTGTCTTTCTAGACATAACTCAACTAAGTTGGTAAAGTGTTAAAATTTCCTTGAACCCTCGAGTTACTTGACGTAATTATCGGGTTTTGGCAATTGTCACTAGTTCAAGGTTTTAAGAGTACAAGAGAGTATCTACTCTCAAATTTAAACTTTTTAGCATTCACTTATCAACACAGGTAATTTAACATTGACCTAAGTGGTCACAAGGTAGTAAAGAAACTTCATACACATGATACCTTTATTTGGGTGGTTTTCCACTTAGTATTTAACCCAAGAAGGGTTATCTACTCAATACCAAAGAGGAAAGGTTTTCATGGCAAGAAACTCTCGCATTCTCAAAAATATTTCCAAAGAGGAAACAGGAAAAATTCATTCTTTAACAAAAGGCATTCATAGTACAACTAGCCTCAAGCTAAGTTTAAGGCTCTTTTTCCATTTCATAAAAATAAACTTGCAAAACTTGGTTTAAACCCTCATACTCTAGTCAAAAAGAGTTTCACAAAAAATGTGGTTGCATTCATACTCTAGTCAAAAAATTTTCAAGAAATATTTCTTAATATTAAAATGATGTAGGAGCATCGCGTTCCATCGAATTTTGGTCATGTTTTAGTTTTTGTGTGGTGTAGTTTGGTGTTTTTGTTGTGTATCTTCTTGTCGTAGAGATGTAGAAGTTACTGTCGCCAAGGCACAGGAACCCATGGCAACAAGAGGATGGTTTTATCTCCCAAACTTGATAGTAAACGTGTTGGTTTGGTGATCGATAGCTTGTTTAGTTGTTCTAGAAGGGACGATTCAGTTTCATCAGTTATGACTATAAGCCAAAGTAGGTGGTTGTTTGTAGGTATGAGGAGGTCATTAACAAAGAAGAGTGGCAACCGTTTAGGAAGGGGAACCGAATAGTAGGAGAGGTGGTCATTATAAAGATATGACACCGAAGGCCAATAAGGGGGAAGGTGGCGGAAGAAAAGAATTGTTATGGAAGATTAGAGTGTACGACCAATAATGAATAGAGTGCAACTGTAAGATGGAAGGTGAGGAAGCCAAAAATATTTAATAGGTTGTTATTAAGAGTTGGTGAAGGGTTTCAAGAGGGGATGAGGCTGGAAGGCAAGGATAGAGAGCAACCATGAGAGCGAAATGAGGAGGAAAGATGTGGGTGGAAAAGAATGGTGTGAGTGAATATTTATCTGTGTAAACCCTGAGTTATTTTATACAATTTATGTAGTGTATCTATGCCAACCTAGTTTGAGGCATTGAATAAATAATAACAAGAATGCATAGCTTGTAGTTCTGGTTTAATGCATTTTGTGTTATCATTTCTTTATTTAATTTGGTATTTGTTCAATTGAGAGTGAGAGAGAACCACTAAGACGGTTCCAGATCATGTGTTTGAATCCTCGGCCATCAAATGGTATCACAACATAGAAGGTTTTGAGCACTGAGTAGATCACCAAGGTGAGGAAACTTAGCTAGGACCTATGGGTTGTGAAGAGAACGAAGTGTGTGTGGGAAGATTTCCAAGAGAGTAGCAAAGTATTGCAATGGTGAAGAGGATGAAGATTGCAATTAGAAGACCCGTGATTATTACATCTTGGGTTAGATATTGAGATGGTGTGGAGAAGAGGAAGTTATATGAGGAATTGCAAATGATTTCAAATCAAATGGATGCATTGGAAAAGTATTATTTCCCTAACCTTGTGGTGGTTGCAAGACATCCGAAGAAAGCCAAGAAAAGTGGAGAAGAAAGTGAAATGAGTATATCAAACGAAGTGGAAATTGAGGATGCAAACACTGAGGATGATTTAATGATGCAACTTTCAGAGATAGAAACAAAGTGGTTGGAAAAGCTAGAAGGTGGAGGTCAAAATATGAATGATACAGTGAATAGAGAAGATGTTGGAGTAGCAAAGGAAAATGAAATAGTTGCAGCCAAAGAACCAACAAATGGTGTGGACGTAGGTGATTATTTGGAACTAGATAATATCACAACAATAGAGATCCAGAAGGTAGTTTATTTTACACATGAGGAGGTAAAGCTTCATAATCTTGTTCATGGAGATGACAACTATAATGAAGATGTAGAGATATTTGTGGTTGCAAAAGAGAATATGCAGTTCAATTTGAATGATGAAAGTGCAGACTTGATAAAGGAAGTTGCAGCAAAAGGACAAGTCATTGATGGAGATGTAAATGATGTAATGGATCTAGTTGTAGCAGTAAAGATTTAGGAAGTAGTTTTGTTTTCATTTGATTTGATGCGAGAAACTTCTAAGGCAACAATGCAAGTCTGGCAATGCAGAATCGAGGAGGCTGAACAATTGGAAAGTGAGGAAAAAGGTGGAATTGGAAGATGAAATTATGTAAGTTCCATGTGTAGGAGCACATGATTTCTTAGTCACCTAGGGAGTTTGATACAGGAGCATCACGCTCCATCAAATTTTGGTTGTGTTTTAGTTTCTATGTTGTGTAGTTTGGTGTTTTTGTTGTGCAGCTTCCTATCACAATACAGTTTAGCTTCCCTTCGCAAATATGTAGAAGTTCATGTCGCCAAGGGATAGGAACCCATGGAAATAAGAGGATGGTTTTATCTCCCAAATCCTACAATAAACTTGTTGGTTTGGTGATCGATAGCTTGTCTGATTGTTCTGGAAGGAACAATTCAGTTTCATCAGTTATGATTTTAACCTAAAGTATGTGGCCATTTGTGGGTATGAAGAGGTTGTTAACAAAGAAGAGTGGTAGCCATTTAAGAAGGGAACCAAATATTATGAGAGGTGGTCGTTATAAAGATATGACATCAAAGGCCAATAAGGGGGAAGGTGGTGGAATTTTTTTTTTATGGAAGATTAGAGTGTGCAACCGATAATGAATAGAGTGCAGCGGTAAGATGGAAGGTGAGGAGGCTGAAAATATTTAAGAGGTCATTATTAAGAGTTGGCAAAGGGAATCAAGAGGGGATGAGGCTAGAAGGAAAGGATAGAGAGCAGCCATGAGATTAGAATGAGAAAAGTTGTGGGTGACAAAGAATGGTGTGAGCGAACAGTTATCTGTGTAAACCCCGAGTTCTTTTATACAATTTTTGCAGTGTATGTTAGCCTACTTTGAGGCATTGAATAAATATTAACAAGAATGTATAGCTTGTAGTTTTGGTTTAATTCATTATGTGGTATCATTTCTTGATTTAATTTGGTATCTATTCGATTGAGAATGAGAGAGAACCACTGAGTCGGTTCCAAATCGTGTGTGTTTGAATTCTCATCCATCAGAAAACCCCTTTTAGACTTAAAATAATGATAATCAATCTTTGCAAGAAACCATGAAAATTACTTTCTCAACATGGTGGGTTTCAAGAAAGCGATAAAGATTCACACAAGAGAAAACATGTAGTTATATCTTCCCATATCTTATTTTAATTAACCTCTCACATTATTTGTTAACCAAGAAAAGAATAGAGGTAGAAAAAGAATTGAATCATGCCTGCTTACAAGCTTGGCAAGGTGTATGCAAGAAAGCATAGTTACAAATCTAAATTCAAAAAAATATAATTTTATCTTTCATAGAAAAACAATTATGTTGTATATGGTGAGCATCACTCCTTAAAAATGGTGTTTATTGATAAAAAAACTAGTTTTCAAAGGAGATGGAAAAAGAAGTGCAATTTGATTCCAAAATTTTTGAGAAAAATATATTTAGAATCTACTGACAAAATGTCACAAATCACTAGTTATCATCATCTTCAAATTCCTCACGGTTTAGCCGCTATAGGTGCCCGAAAGTGAAGATTTAGTTAGAAAAAATTAGTTCAGTGTCTAGTTTGGCCAAAAATTGTAAACTAGTATTGTGGGATCACCCTCATTGTTCTCTTCATCATTTACACTTATAGGTTTGAACATATCATGTGATACATGTAGATTGAAAAATCTTATGCTACTCTCTACCAATGGAAGTTCTAGTAGCATGTGGCATGTTTCTTGAGCTTCAATGTCTCCTTCTATAATAATCTCTATCAAAAGCCTTCGATATGCTCTTGCAACTAAATCATTAGCGTTTTCTATGTTTGCAAGATGCATCAACATCTAGTGGTATGTTTCAAAGCTTTTCTTTGCTTTTGCTGCATACTTTGCAATATTTGATCACATGTTTGGAAAGAATAGGTTTCCAATCTATATTTTCTCTCACAATTGCAATATGTAGCGATTGTGTGAGTTTACCCTATCATCATTTCTGGATGGCTCAAAAAAATTTCCACCCATTTCTATGTCTTCATATAATTTGGATCCCTCCAAATTCAATGGCCAAGGAGCATTTACCTAAAATCAATATAAATATGTTAGCAATTTTAGTACTTGAAAATTATATTATATTTCATTTTGATATAAATATTTTAACTTTTTTAAATAGTTACCTGCAAACCATTGTTCCTCTCTTTTTTTGTAGGCATACACCTTCCCTACACATTGTGTGTCATTCTACAGAGTTTAGGACCTCTTCATAGTCATGGTCAACATCTATCTCTACAAGTTGTCTTGTATTTCTAAGACATGGACACTGAGAAAATTTTTGGAACGCCCTCAGTTGGAAATGCAAATATATTAGTTATATCATAGACTATAAATAGTTTATTTAATATATTGAATGTATATGTCTGATTTTTTTAAAACAAGGTGTATGTTTTGTTGATGTGGATCTTCTCTAGAATTCCATGCATGCACAATACAATGGAAATATCTTTCAACACTTTTGTGTTGCTCTTCATTTGACCAATCAATAATGTCTATATTTGGTGCTCCATGTATCCATATGAGTCCATGCACATGTGGTGAGCCCCTATGTTTCCACTCATATCTGCACCAATAATCTTTAACATTCATTCCTTTTTCTAGTATTTCTTCTCTGAATATTGAATGTCTCAAGTGCATGTAATGTGCAACTATATGAGGATAGTCAATGAAATTTTGTTTCCACCAATTTTGAGCCTCCCTTGGAGTAGCTAGCTGTGTTCTTGGCATTACTACATGCAAATCAAGCCAATACATGTTTGTAGCACTTAAGGTGAAGAATATTGTAAGAGAACCTATTTGATGAAGAATGTCAGTCAATTCTACATGACATTTTGTCCAATATGACCTTGTACCTCTTAATGTTGCTCCCTAACCATATTTCTAAATCTAACAAGTTAATTTAATCCCAACCCTAATTGCAATTCTATCTCTAAACCTAAGCCTAATCTTACTCCCTTGCCTAACCCTAATCATAAATATAATCATAACTAAAACCCTAACACTAACCCTAATCCTAACACTGATTTAACTCCAACATTGATGATCCATGTACCGCAATAGGTGCTTGAAAAATTCATGCAAATGCACTCACTTCATTTGTGGTTCTAACCAATCACATTTACCACCAAGGAACAATGTTGGGAATGCCATATCAGGTACTCCTAGAGTGGCATATTCATTTATAGGAGATGCACGTATTCCTGGCCAATCCATGAATGTTTTCGAATTTGCATGAGGGATATTAACCCATGCATGAATCAATTCCATTTCTCTTCGGGCATTAGGTGGTCTAGAATCCATTGATGTTGTGTACTCTATTATATTACCCTGATCTATCTCCATGACTGGACTAACAAATATGATTTCATTTGTATTAGAATCAAATTCCATATGCATTGTCTGCAATCTATTGAAAATATTTTCATTTGAATTTGTCAACAGATCATTGAGAGCATTTTCATCAATTCTAACATCTGAATAGAACTTGTCATGCTCTACTTTGTATTTTAATGCCTTATACACATCATCTCTATTGACTATAAAGTTATAATTTGTGCCATGTTGGTCCCTTTTTCGAACAATAATGATTGGAAAAATTTGTATTAAATGTGGCAAAACTTTTGAAACATGTTCCACATTTTGGGGAAAACTTATCATGTGTCCTTTGTATTTATGTTGACCACCTATTGCATGTGTAACTTGTAGTATTGGGCTGACACGTGCAATCAACATTTCTTCAAGCTAAGTTAAATTTGCAAGCTCCTCTAGTTGTGGCCTAGGATCCATATTATTTGAAGTAGGAAATCTATTATTTCCTCTCTTCTGTTGACATCTATCACATACATGACCTTTAGAGGTACGATACACTTTCATTCCTAGATAGCATTCTTGACAAATATAACACATGTTTGGTGTTCTAAAACTATCTAATTGATGTCAAAATTGCATTTGGAATCTATGGAAATCACTTTGAAGCATTCCATTTGGGTTTGGTATGTTTTGTACATTTTCATGTAACCCTAAATTCATCTCAATTTGACTTTCATGATGAGGTGTTTCTGGAACACGTTCTATTGATCCTGAATTTACATTTCCTAGATTGTTGTGTCTTTAACTTGACTATGTATCAATTTGTTGCCTTTCTTCTCTTTGAGAATGAGAAAGTGTATTAGATGTTCTCTAGGGTACCTTTAATCACACCCTAGGACACCTTATTGCATATCTCTTTCCCTCATTCCATCTTTGGATTGAGATCTTTAAGGTATCCTTGAATGAGACTTGGAGTTCTAAAATTAGTTGTTATTTCCTAATACATATGAGTGATAATTTTTTATGTTTCAATATGCAATTTGGAAATTAAAAAATAAATTATATTGAACAATTCTAAAGAAAATTATTTGAGAGAGGTGTATATGTAGATAGGTAATATAAAAATTTGTACATCTCATCCATTAAGTAACACATTTAGATATTGCTACTAATTTAAAATAAATTTCTAGATGTGATCATTTATGAGTTGTTAATTATTCTATCAAAAAAGTGACTTTAAAAGTATTATATTTTTTAATAGTGAGAATTATTTCTAGATATACAACATTGATTTAACAAGGATATCCATAAGAAAAAAATTATAATTTATTTAAGATCATTCTAATATTAACTACATATTTTTCAAATAATATATATTACATAAAAAAGACATCTAAAAATGCATTAATCTAAAAAAAAATAGAAGAAACAATAGAATTTTATCTACTAGTATAATATCTCAAAAATTGAATACAAACAAACAACTAACATCGAAGTACTAATACAATTAAATATTTGCAACACTAAGACAATAGTAAGCAAATTTGTATAACTCCTCAAAACAAGCTAATATGAATCATTTGAACATTGCTTATATTTAACAATTCCATTAATATAATGCTACTCTAAAATATATGGAAGGACACAAAAGAAAGGTACATCTACAAGGACACATTAGGCTCTTAAGATTATTTTATCATGATTTCTCAAACCAAACTAAATGAATATATGGTCATAATATTGTAGTTTCATGGCTCACGAGTAAACTTGTGCATTCATTGTGATAATATTCACAAGTTATAAACTATCACACAAGCATCATTTACAAAATATTTTAAATATAAAAAAATCTAATAAATACTTTTGCTTGTTTACAAATACTTAAAAGATGAAATAAAAAAATTATCTTGAACTTTTCCAAATCCTATCAAAAACACACTTGGAATTTTGATTTACATCCTTATGAAAATAATATCTTGTTATAACCAATATAAAATCCCCTTAGAGAGAGTAAGTGTTATAAGAACGTAAAGAAGCAACCTATCATGGAATAAAGCTAGCTAAGGAGAAGGGGATCTCAAAGTTATAGGTCGAAGGGGACTCTCTAAATATAATTAACTGCCTTAGGAATTTCTCTCTTCCTTCATGGACTATTGAAACCTTTATTTTGGATGCCCAAGCTATGTTGCATGATTTTAATGAGGTGTATATATCCCACGCCTTTCGTGAGGCAAATGGGGTGGCTGATTAGATGGAAAATCATGGGGTGATGTCGGCTAGATACTCGGAGGCTAATGATAACCTGCCCATTGATTTAATTAATTTGCTTAATAATGAAAAATTGTAGCTCGTTGGAGGAAGTTGTCTCCTCGTCTAAATAACCGTGTGGTAATCATGTCCATCTCTTGTTGATTAGGCACCTCATACTTGTGAAGAGCTTTTGAATCTATGGGCATTCAAATCATAAATGCAGGAGGCTCATCGCCATTATTGTCCTCAGTACTACACTTGGCAAATACACACACTTTTTAGGTGCTTTTCTTCCTCTCGCCTTGGTGTTTACTTGCAATTTTTTGTTGTTTCTCTATGCATCTATGAAGTGTTTGATGATGGGTGGGGAGAGGTGTAGAATGGAGCTGCTTTCTTGTGATGAATTCAAGGCCAATGCCGATGTGTGGGAAATATTTTAGAAGGGAGGGGTTACCCCTTTCATGGAGAGACTGCATGGCTTTAAAACAAGCATTTATAAAGAGCTTTTTGATGCTTGGCATGGCTGAGTTCTGAGCATGTTTGGTAGGGTTACCACTATTAGTGAGGAATTCATTGTAGAGGTAACTGGGATGTCGACCGAAGGTAGAAATTTCTATAGAGACAAAAATCATTCAGGGGATGCTAGATTGAATTTTCTCTGTGACAAAGAGAGAGCCAAAATGGTGAGGCTTGACTGTGGTGGATATGATAGGTCCAAGATTAAACCTATCTAGCAAAAGGTTTCCATGGCCTGATGCATTATTTCACCTTGGATAGTAGGTATTCGGCCTTGTATGGTCATCACTTTGTGATGCTCAATAAATTTTGTCATAGTAAGCTCATTTCTTTCCCTTTCTATCTATTGCTTTCATTGGAAGAGGGGATTGTGAATTACAGAAAGAATCTAAGAAACCCTTTCTTACATGAGGGTTTAATGTTGCTTATCATGGATCACATTAAGGATAATTGTGTTATTGAAGCCCCTCGTCCTCTTGATTCTATCAATTCAAAAAAGAAGAAGAAGGGGAGTGGGAAATGCCAAATTGAGGAGGTGATTGAGAGTGAGGGGACAAAAATTAAGGAGTTTGAGGCATGGTTGGATGGGTACCACACTGACTTAGACTACACTCCCTCTTCTAGTGGGAAGAAACCCTTTGCTAGAAAGGAAAAACCCTCCAAACCGTATATAAAGGACAAAATTCAGGAGGTTAGTGGTGAAGAAGTTGAGGAGGGAAATGATAGTGGGAAGAAGGCTAAGATATAGGGGTCAGTGTACTCTAAGGATGTTGTGGAAAATATTCTAGAGGTCTTAGGGGTTAACCAGGTTAGTGAGGTGGCAAATTTTGGGAATGTGGACCTAGGATATGGTGATGGTGGAGGGACCCCTACTACTGGAAAGGTGAATAGTGTGGTGGATGTGGACGATTCTATTCATGCATTGGATTCTAAAGACAAGGGTAAGTCCAAAGTTAATTGTTCTGATGGATTTCAAGATGATGATCCTCCCGTGAGCTCCCATCAGGGGAGAGGTTTATTCTAGGACCTTTCATGGACTACTCACAAGCCTTGGGTCTGGTTAAGGAAGGGATTGATATTTCTTTCAATCTGCTTATGTGGGTAGCTCAAGAGGTTTAGGACCTCCATAATAAACATGATACAATTTCCTGTTGCAATATCTCTATGCTTAGAAGTCTTAAGGAGAAGGATTCCATTTTCAAACTGGCTAAATCTTTAAATTCCAGTGTGGGCCTTTTGGTGGAATACATGGCCAATTTGAAGAAAGACTATGGCCTGAGGCTAGATCTATGTTGGAAAAGAACTATCGATTGATGCGTAAAGACCTGGACATGATCATCAATCTCAACAAGGAGAAATTGGATTCCTCGACTAAAGGGCTTGTGTTCCTAAATGAGAAAGCAAAGGAATGGTTGGTAGATCTCTGTTTAGTGAGTTGGAGAACAAGGAGATGGGGGAGAATGTTGATAGGGAGTTGCAAACCGTAGAATTGGGCATGAGGCCGAGTGTTCGCACTCAGAGCAAAACCAAGAAGTGCAAAATGGTGCCAAGGCAGGACATGGAGGAGGTCATGGAAATGCATGATAGGGTTATTTCTAAGGACCTGGAGTGGCCAGAATGCTTAAGGTTGCTTGTTTTATTCTTTTTTGTTTGGTTTTGATGTTGTGGCTTTTTGTTTTAAGTTGATGGGTTGTTGATGGTTCTGTAATCAACTTGTCTTTTGGTGTCTTCAGTGGGTAGCCTATTGCTTTATCTTTGTTTCCCTTACTCTTTTTTTGTACAGGGTTTTAGGGCCCCTTCAAAACCTATTTATCGTTAATAAAAAACAAGAACATAAAGAAAAATTATGATAGAATATATTTAAGTAGGGTATATGATATATCATTTATTAGAAAGAAAATTTTGCAATCACTTGTCTCTAAAATTTGAAAATGAAGAAGGCATATATTAAAGCAAAGATACAAGATGCATTTGAGTAAGTGCAAGAAGTTGGGTCCACATTAATGGAAAAAAACAAAAGGAAAAAAATCATCAAATAAAATGGAATATAGTTTTTAAAAATTGGATACCTACTTTTCACAAATGGGTACCTACTTAGGTTTGTATTTTTTTAGGTTCTTCAAACCTAAGAGGGTATTCATTTGTAAAAAAATTGGTATCTAATTTTTATGAAACATGTATCCAATTCATAAGTATGGCACCCTTCCACTCTCCCATTTCAAATGAAATTTTCTCACTCATTGTTGGGTGATCCTTGTTGATGGCCAAATTGACACAACAACATGTAGGCAAGATGTAATTACCTTACCTCTCTTGAAAACAGTGAATGATCGTTAAATCAAACACTTCCCAAGGCCCTAAGTGTTGGGTCACAACATTACTACTTTGATAAGTGGTCAATATGGTTGTAATATTCAAGGGGCCTATTAGTTAATATGCTTCTTGGTTGGTGCAAGATCAAACTTCTAATATAAACCTATTCTAACCAAATAATAAAGAAATATAAAAGATAGATCAGGGATATAAGAAAGAGAGTCCAATATTGTTTCATCTAATTAACCAGACCTATTATTCTTCAAGGAACTTCCTAAATTAAACTGCAGAATAAATCAACTTGTAATCAATACACAACTACATTCATTCATAATGCAAAAATCAATAGTGGATTGCAAATCACTCATTAAAATTTGGACTAAAGAAAATATAAAAATTTATTGTATTCCATTAAAGAACTTCAAATCAAATGATTAACAAGAAAATTCCATTCCAAAGTGTAACTTAAAGCAGGTTTAAGTCTGATTGCTTCTACTATGGTAAAACAAATAAATAGCATTTACAATTCCACTAAACTTCACTGGTGTAGGGAAACCAATGTATTTAAATGAAACCACCTATGCTAAGAATGTAGAAAAATCTATTGTTTGTTCTACTGCTAAACTCAACTCATCTCTCTAACTCTCTAACTTATTTTCCTAAATGTCTAACTTTCTCCTATCTAGCCCCTTCAAATGAGCTTGATTTTACAATAAATAGCTCATCAATTACATTGCTCTCGTCAAAAGAATACATACAACCAATCCATAAAGGAAACTTTTTGTTTAAGCTTTTATTTGACTTTAGTTAACTCTAGCTTGACTTCTATAGCAATTACAATTTCTAGTTTAAACTTAAAGTTTACCCCTTTTGCATAGCATAAAGTAGCATCCTTTTGGAGATTATGCCAAACAACACCTTCACTTGCCAATTTTGCTCCTAGATTGATGATCTTTTTACAAAATCTCCTCTTTCACATGTCAACTTTGTAAATCATGACCCTTGTTCCAGACTTCAAGTATTGACTACCTTGATCCATCCTCAATCCCGCCTTCAAAAATATCAACTCCTTGATTCTAGAAGGTACCTATAAATCACAAAGCACATTAATTATTTTATAAAATTAACCAATTAATAAAACTTAATTAATTCTAAAAATTAAATAAATTTTTAAAATATTTCAATCAAATGTGTATATAATGAACTTCTAAATTTCATAATTTAAATAATAATAAAATCCTTTTTAAAATTAATGTTATTTTAAATTAATAAAATATCATTAATAATCATTTCTCTGCTTCAGTTAGTAAGATGGTGTGTAAGAGTTTATTTTATTTTTCATTTTCTTTAACTTCTCTTTTCATTGTACAATATGAAAAAATATGCCCCCATTCTTAGGCCTTTTAATTATTTTTCTTGGAAAGGTAAAATGCAAATAATGTGCAAAGTAAAGAATATTGGCATATAATTACTAGAGTAGAAATAGAACCAACTGTTGCCACAAATAAAGTTTTTTTTTAACAAAACATATGAAGCATTTGGATTACTTTATTTTGCAATCTAACTTGATCTTTTGTTTCAAATTCAATCTCTCACAACACCTAATGAAATCTATACAAAACTTGAGGGTTTGTATGGTGAAACTAATTGAGTTCATGGTCATGAATTGGAAAATGAATTAATTAGTTTGAATCCTACTAACTTTGAAAGAAATCAAGATTTTGTATTGAACTTGAATTCCCTTCAAATCAAGTTAGAATAATGTCAAATTACTAAAATTGATGCACAATTAGTTGTAAGAAAAGTTAATTCAAATAAGTCTTCCAAATACACTACCTTAATTCCCAACCTATCTCAAAAGGGTTAGAAAGGAAAAAAATACTTTAGGTCAACTGAAGGAGAAAGCAAAGAAATTTAATCAACCAACTAAGGCTTAATCTTCTACCCCAAAAGTATAAACTCAAGAAAATGGTAAGGCTAAGTATGGTTATTGAAAAAGTGGGGTATACTGATTCTACACATATGATGAGATAATTAGTCTCTCTCACTAGGCTTCTTAAGAAGAATAAAAATATTCTTGTGAATCCTCCTCCTCTAAAATAGGGAAAGGAAAAGTTTAATATCTCATACCTATTACCTCTTCATCATCTCTAATTATTTCAATAATTTATTTAGGTGTTATACACCACATGGTTGCATCAACCCAACACTTCTCTTCTCTTTAGTCATGTACTACTTCAGCTATTTACATATGTAATGATTCTACAATTAATGATACAAGGATTGATTCAATTGATATGGATAGAAGACAATTCAACAATTCCTATGTGTACTTAATCAACAGTTAACCTTCTCTTCATCTACCAAATTACTCATAAAAGTTTAGGGAAGTGAGTTGAGTTTACTCTAGACATAATCACCATTTTGGATCTTGAAGATAATTCCCAATTACCCTTAGAAATGTGAGTTGGGTATGTGTAGGATCATGATGGGCCAAAAAGTGGCGATGTGATGGGTATTTGTAGGGTATGTGGCTAATGACTTTTTTTTACCCAAAATTAATGAAATGAAAAGGGTTTTTAAAGAAAATTCTCAGCTTTCCACCAATATAAATTATGCTTTACTTTGAATTTAATAAATAATTATTATTCATTTTCTATTTGAATTATGACTAAAGTCTTGATTGATAGGCTAATTGAAAAATATCTATAGCTTTCAAACGGTATCACATTTTTTGAATCTAAAACATGTGTCACATTCTATGCTTCGTATACTATAGGATTAAAAATAATAATTGAATTTCATGAATTTTTGACCAAGTTAAGGTGGTTACATGTACAAGTTTTTATATTTTTTAAAATTGTAATAAAAAAATCATAATTAATTATTTACTTGGAAATAAATTACAAAAAAAAATGCATCACATCGAGACATAAGTCCTCTACTTATATCTAAAATCTTATAAAAAAATATTATCATCTTATTGTGGTTAGGGTGGTCAGACAGACACCTACTTCTTATTTTTTCCCTGAAATTTAAGTACTACTACATTGAAATTTCAAATTTTCACCAAATAGATTTTGTTTTTAAAAAAATAAACCTAGTAGTTTAGAAACTACATTCAATTTGCTACAAATTTTATTAAAACATATTTTTGAAATAATATAGATAACTTATTCAAATTTTTACGTCAAGTTGCCTAACTCTAATTTTTCTGAATTTTTTGCCACTTAAGGGCTTGTTTTTTCCATGATGATCCTGCACATGTGCCCAGTTCTAAAATGGACACTTATATACCTTCTCATATTTTGTAATCCTCATTTCAATGCTCTTTTTACTTGCACTAATGAAGTGCATAAATTATAGAATGAGTTTTTTAGTCACTTGAATTATTACTACTTCAATAATTTACAATTCAAAAAATAAAATAAAATTTATATGGTTCTTGAATTGATACATAACAATCCTTTTTCCTACTTGTTATTTATTAAATGTTGAAATCTCCACACTTTTATTGATGATTTCTCATCTTTCATAATGGTTTATTTTCTTCACAAGAGGAATGAATTGTCTAGAAAATTTTAACACTTCAAGTCGTTGATTGAGAAACAAACAAGTAAGGCCATCAAAATCATTTACAATAATAATGAAACAAAGTATTCCAGCCATCAACTTTAGGAATTTTGTTCTACTTAAGGGATCAATCTTCAACATAATGTTCATATGTCCCATATAAAAATGGAGTAGAAAAAATAAAGAATAGGTCCTTGAAAGAAATATCCAATTGCATGATACAATCATGATTATTGTATTTTAGTACTAGGTAAAGGCAATAAACTATGCTAACTACATTCAAAACATGTTCCATGCAAATCCTTGGAAGGTAGATCACTCCACTTTAGGCTTGGAGTAGTCATAAGCCATCAATTAAGCACTTAAGAGTTAGTAGATCTCAATCTTGGGCCTATATATCTTTAAAAAATGTAATATAATGGAGCCTCAAAGAAATCCTTGTATATTTATGGGTAATCCTGATGAATTCAAAGGGTATTGTCTTTTGGACCTTAATACTCATGATGTGATCATTTTGAGAAGTGTAAAGTATGAGGAACACCCTTCACCTACTATTGAAATTTCCCATTAATCCTCCACATGATGATTTCACATAGATAATGGTTTTAATTCAAAGATAAAGGAATTACATCCATAAAATACACCTTCTAGTCCAAACTCTAGCAAATAGGTGTACTCCAGCTTTGGCTACTCTTCCACTTTGGGCTCATTATACCTTATATGCATTAAGTATATTAGTTGGGGTTCCATTAGATACTAGGACTTAGTTATAATATCAATATATTCCTTATGAATACATATCTTAAGCTTTAAATCTATAAACATGTGAGGAAGCAATAGGTATTACTAAATGGGACTTGGCATTGGATGAATAATACTCTTCTTTGATCAAAAATCACACTTGGCATTTAGGTCCACCTCCTAAGAGAAGAAATATGATTTAATGCATGTGAATTTTTCAAACCAAGTATGTATTTTTTGTTAAATGGTTCTCACAAGTGCATAGCATAGATTTTACTAAGGCCTTTGAACTTGTCATCAAAATGGATTCCATTTGCCTCACTCTATCTGTTGTTGTCACTTAATGCTAGATTGTATATCAAATGGATGTGAAGATTCCATTTATTCATGGTGATCTACAAGAAGAGATCCATATGACACAACCACAGGGATTCATTCATGATTTTTCTTTGGCATGTATAATTCATAAGTCCCTCTATGGTCTCAAACAAGCCCTTAAGGCCTAATATTCCAAGATAGATTCCTTACTTCTTTCTCTTGGTTTCACCAAATATTATTGTAACCATAATTTATATACTCTACGATAGGTTGTTGATCTTCTCCTCTTAGTGTTGTACATTAAAAACCTAGTCAACACTAAGATTTATTCATCCTTGATTGGCTCCATTTAGTTTGTATTGCATGACAAATTCTTTATAATAAACTTGGGATTGATACATTACTTCCTTGGGATTGAGATCACTTAGATTGATTTAGGGATAAGTACTCAGCTTAAATATGCTCCAAATTGACTCATGATTCCAAATGGTTTCTTGTAACCCCACCCCAACACCCTTTCTATAAGGATTCAAATTAGAGGCTCATTATTTGACTACTCTTATTGATGATACCTTATATCGACAACTTGTGGGGAGTCTCATATACCTCACACATACTCATCTTGATATTTCTTACATTATTGGCTAGGTCTCTTTCTTTATGCAATAATCTCATGAGATTCATTGGAAGGCTACCAATAATATAGTATATTATGTAAAGGGAACACATTCATTTGGGATACAATATGCAATAGATCAAAATACAAACTTAGTAGAATATGCAGATTTTAATTAGGATAGTGATTCTCGAGATTACAAGTCCACATCTAGATACAAATTTCACCTTGGATTTGATCCTATTTTTGATAGAGCAAGAAGTAGCATGTTATTTCTCTCTCATCTATAGAATTAAAATACAAATAGATTGTGAATGTTTCTATAAAGATTATTTGGCTTCATTACATCTTGATAGAGTTTGGAATCACCTATCAATTACTACCCACATCTACTATGACAATCGGTGTTATTACAATCTCAATTAGTTTGGTTCACCACCCACAAACTAAGCATATTAAGATCCATATGCACTACAAATGATATGTTGTTTAGGATAAGGTCGGTGATATTCAATACTATCCTATTTCAAAGAACATTGTAGATAATCAAAAGAAGGGTGAGTGACGATTTTTCCTTCACTGTTCTGAGGGATGTTTTTTATCCGTGTCTTTTTGGTTCTCATTGGTCTTGATTGTTCTAAAAGTTTTCAATCCTTGGAGCTTAACTGGTTGTTAATTGAATCTTAATTATTTTTGGATTTTTGAATTTAAATTTAAATATTTATAAGGTTTGTGTAAATATTGGATCTCCTTCCTTCCCTATTTGAGTTGTGTGTTTCCTGAGGTTTGCAGTGCGAGGTGTCAATGGTATGCGAAGCTGTAGTGGTTTAAGCAAATTTATTACTATCTTAAACATTGTCGCCTTTCTCCTTTCTCTCTCATGTCAGTTGGTGGATGGAGGACTCCAGTAATAATGAGCAGCCAGTGGGTGTTAAAGATGTTGGTAATTTTGGGTATTCTGGAGAACAACTGAAACATTATTACAAGGAGGTGCTAAATGCAGACTCACCTGACAAGGTAATTGCTTCTGCTGCTACTTTCATGGAGGATCATTAGGGCCCGGGTCAACTGGAATGAGAGTAGGAGGCCATGCCGATGGAAGAAATTGCAGAGAAGGAGAAAATGGTAAGACTGCTTCCTATATGAATCTAATGACTATAGAGAAATGTGTGAGCTATGGACCTAAATGGTGGATAATCTACCAAAAATCCCATGGATTATAACAAGGGATTTTAATATGATTAAATATAAGGAAGATAAGTTTGGGGGAAAGAATGGGTTGTGGAAAGGTAATGAACTATTTTTTTTGGTCAAGAATGAAGAGATCTCTAGCCTTGATAGACCGAGTCCAAAAAATCCTCTTGCAAGTATATTTGGTAGACTTGGTGTGATAATCAGTCCCAAGATAAGAGAATATATAGCAAACTAAATAGATTATATGGGAGTGGGAATTTTTTCTCTTTCAAATAGGGCACTAAGGGGCAGCAAGTTACAGATTGTCCCTCTTCTATGTCAGATCGCTCCCCATTGAAGCTTGTGTAGTGGTTGGAGAGACTGCTCTATATGCTTTTAAACCTCAAAATTCATATTTTAAATTAAATGACTCACTCCTTAATGATAAGGAATATGTGAGCTCTAAAAATTGTAACCTTTTTGTCGAAGAATTTGAATAAGTCACTGACAGCTATCAAAATGTGGGATGCCTGTGGGGAACTTTGGAGGAGGTTTTTCAATATAGTGGGAAAAAGAAAGCTATAGATAGAAGGAAACTTGAATTCCTACTCCAAAAGAAATCACTCGATCTAGAAAATCAAATCCAAAGTAATATAAATGATTTGGAAACTAAATCTACGTTGGTCAAAATGAAATCATTGTTAAGGAAAGTACAAAACTATAGGTTCCAAGGGGAAATAATTAGGGCCAAGATGAATTGGCTATAGGAGGGGATAGGGGCTCCAAGTACTTTTTTAACCTAATAAGATATAGGAAAAAGAGGGAGGAAATTAGACCAATTGAGGTCAATGATACGTCTTCAAAGGAAAGTATCTTTATGAAAGAGGTTTTTCACTCTTTTTTTCTCAATATTTTTTTCATCAGAGGAAGACTTTGGGGATAAAGAATCAAGGCAATTTTTCAAAAAACCCACTCCAAAAAATATTGGCCTAGAAGATTCCCAAGCTTTGGATAAGAATTTATCTACAAAAGAAATTGAACAAACTATCTGCTCACTTGGTAATGGTAAATCTCTTGGTACTGATGGCCTATCAGTGGAGTTTTATAAAGTTAATATTGAATGGATCATAGCAAAGTTACTTGAGGTATACACTGAAGCTTTCCGAGGCAATTCCTTGGGCGGGAATATAAAAAAAATGCATAATTAAATTGATCCCAAAGGATGGAGATAGAACTTTGATAAAAAGTTGGAGGCCTATTACCTTGTTGAATGTCTCTTACAAGATTTTGGCAAAAAACCTAGCTGCTAGATTTTAGGTCTATTAAAGAGTGTGATTTTTGTCACTTAGACTAGATTTATAAAGGGCACATATATACTTGAAAATTTTATTACCAAATGGGAGAGTTTACATTGGGCTAAACATAGTAACCAAAACGTTGCAATGATTTTGTTGGACTTCAAAAAACCCTATGACAGGATTGAATGGTCATTTGTGATTGATATTTTGGAAGCATTTTGTTTCCCTCTAAAATTTTGTAAATGGATTAAAATATTTTTCAATGATTCATCCACTCATATAGATGTTAATGGTGAACTCACTGAACCTTTTATACTCTAGAGATCCATCAGGTAAGGTTGCCCTATTGTTTCAACCTTGTTTGTGATTGTTATTGTTGCTCTCCATTATGTATTGAGAACCACTTTGATCACCCCACCAATATATAAAATTTGTTTACCTAATGAAGCCCAATTGTTAAATACTTAGTTTTCAAATGATATTGCTTTGTTTGTTTAAATGTCAAAGGCTAATTTTGATAATATTTTAAAGAGACTACACATCGTTTGTGCATCCTCGAGGTCTAAATTTTTTGCTAAGAAGTAAATTATCCTCAACTGGGAATAGGACCCCCTAGATTGGTTTGTGGGTAAAGGGTGGTAGTGGGTTGGACCTAATAATTTGGTTAGATATCTAGGTATTTCATTTTTTTTCTCTCTTATTTGAAAGATATGTTGGAATGACTATATCAACAAATTGAAAGAAAGCATGAAAAATGGTAGACTCGCCTGTTATCACTAGCTCAAAGGATTCAAGTTCTTCAAAAGGAGATTGCCTCACACTCAGTTTATTTTTCTTTTACTTGGCTTTTTGCAAAGCTCTACAAAATTCTCAAAGCCTTTTTATGGTCTAATGGAAAAGGAGAAAATAAATGGCATGTGGTTAAGTGTTCATGGTGTTTCTTACCAAAAAATTGGGGGGATGGGTTTGAAGGACCTAAGAATTCAAGTCATTACTCTTATATATAAATGGGTCATCAAGTATTATGAGGGGGAAGAACCTTGGAAAGTATTTGTTGACGGTCGAAATGGCACAACAACAGTTAAACAGGATATTGCTACCCTGTTTCTCCTGAAAGAGAAAGATAACACATGGATATCTTAGCTCCCAAGGTCTTTGTAGTTGGTTCTCAACTGTGTTGATTTCACTTAGTTGGTCGATGTAACAGTAATATTCAAGGGGCTTGCTAGTATTGAGCTTCTGGATCGTTCTAAGATCAAACATGAACTAAAACCTAATCTAACTGGGGTTTTTAAAAAAACAACAAAAGATAGACCAGAGTTTTGGAATAGGAAAGAACAATAATTCATCCAACTTTAACCAGACTTGTTAGCTTCAAGAAATTGTAAACTAAAACTGAAGAACAAGACTAACTTGTGATTAACACACGGTTGCATTCATTCTCAGTGCTGATTTCTACAACAGAGTACTAGTTACCATTTTAATTAAAACACCAAAATAACATTCCATTCCTTGAAGCCTTCATAAATCAAATGCTTAACTTAAGACAAACACCATTCTGAAACACAATCTAAAGTAGATTAAGATTTGGTTGCTTCTACTATTAATGAAATAGATAAGCAACACTTACAAAGCTGGCACAATCACCAGTGTACAGAAAATCTATGAATCCAAATTGTTTCCATTTATATTAAGAAAACTTGAAAGATACATTACAAGCTTCTGCTGAATCTAATTCCTAACTAAGAAGACAAAAGAAGCTCCTATTACAAAGAATCAGGATGCAGCTCTATCCTCTCTATCTCTTTTCTATTTTCCTATGTATTGTAAAATTTCTTCTTCTTTTCTAACCCTAGAAGTTCTAACCTTAACTATCTAACCTTTTCCAAGAGGCCAGAATGCCATATATAAAGAGTGTACAAAAAGGAACGCACTGGCTACTGTTTTAGGGTTTTTTACAAAATATCTACCGACTGCAGGAGGGTCAGCCCTTAGATCTTTCTGAGGGAGTCAATACTGCATTCAATGTAAAGCCATGTTGTCCATGCTAATGAAGGATTTCTGTCCTCAGGAGAAGCCTTTTAGATCTTTTGGTAGCTCCAACATTAATTCTTATGTCTCCGTGTCCATCTTTGAACTCCATCGGGGCCACCTTGTATGCTCTAGAATATCACCATTAATACTGATCTATCCCCATCAATGGTCACTACAAATGTCCCTGTGAGTCATAGTTTCTTCATTCTTACGGCCTCCTTCATGTTCTGGACTTCTCTGCATGTTGACTATCTTCTGGAAGCACCGTCGGGCCTCCCTGTAGATTTGAACATTTCACCTGAGCTGATCCACCGCCCACTGATCTCAAAATGAATCCATCTCGCTTGCATTCTGTTGGTCTTCTTACACAGGGGTGGTCAATCGGTCAAAGGGGCCAATGAATCACTCTTTTAGTTTCCTCTGATTGGTTGGGAATACACCACGCGAGCTTCTTAGGCGGTCAAAGGTGGTCCGAATGGCATTGCATGTCGATGAGACACCATCAGTGTCTCCCCGATGTGATTTCATCCTTCAGCAGTTATCAGCATGACATGGGTCAGTCGGTGAGACATTTCGGTGAGCTACAAAAGTCATATCAAGCTCGCAAAACCTATCGGTAAGATTGCATTCTTTCGGCAAGACCACATGGTGAAGTCCTTCTCTCGGTGAGTACACCCAGGTCGGGGAGACCTCTTCATGTCAGGGGGACATTACCCTGAGTTATCGCCTTGTCGTCGAGACTCCTACGTTTCACTGAGACCTTTCATCGAAGCCCCCTCTGTCTCAGCGAAACCATTGCCTTTGGGGAGACATCTCCCCGAGTCCATCTTTACTTCCCCAAGCGCGAGTCCTTTTGCTTTGGTGTGACCATCACGAGTCAGTGAGAGATTACCCCGAGCCCCAGATCCTTTGGCGATTTTATTTCATGTCGGCTAGACCTTATCTCCTTGGTATGACACCACATTGAATCCCCTCACTTCGGCGAGACACCACGTCTATCGGCCAGACCTCCCTCCGAAGGAAAAATTATCATCGAACTCAAACCTCTAGTGAGACCTTCTTCGGTCGGGGAGACTTACGGCGATATCTCCTCACTATCAGTGTGACCCTTCTTCGGCGTGACTCCCCTCTTTCGGCCAGACATTATGCCGAAACCCAACCTTTTTCCAATCTTTTCATTTCGGGGAGACCTCCCTGTAGTCATATCGAGATGCATTCTTTTGTTTCACATGTGTTGTTGTAAGATTCCCTCGTCAGGGAGACATCCTATAGATATCTTATGTCTTTGCCAAAAAAATCTCCACATGTTCACTTTTGGTCACCGTGACAATCTCATTCTTTCCCCGATGAAGCAACATGTCGGTGTGACACCATAGGTTAGCAAGACTGCAAGACCTCATACTGATAGACCCCCTTTTTTTTCTTTGTCGGCGAGACCTGATGCACTCGCCAAGACATCTCTCCAATGCAAAAGTTTCTCACCGAGATATATGTTCTTATTGGCAGTCGACAATACTGCAGGCACTCGGCAAGACCACCCACCAAAGACACAACTCTTGCCGAAGTGTTTGCTCGTTCCGCGCTAGTCGATGAGACATGAAGAATTCGCCGAGACCTCACCGCAAAGGAAAGATCTCCTGCCGATATGGGTATCCCGCTGTAGCCGATCAGTGAGATTTTAAAAATCTTGCTGAGACCTTTCTCTGAAGGAGACTTTCATGCCGATGGGAAACTCTTAGTCGTCGGGATGATGATTGATGTCTTTCTGATAGGTATCTGCATGTGAATTCTGATCACTGTGATATCCCTGAGGTCTTGCCGATAGGAAACACAGGCACCCATCAACAAAATGCACTGGTAGTCGGCAAGACATCTGTAAGGTCTTGCCGAATTTCTTCTTAGAGGAAAATTATAACCAACTGGATTGAGGAATGCACTCCAACTGAGCTCCCTTGACAAATATCATCATGCGTGTGATTTAATCCTACAAAATAGAGTCCCCATTAGTCCTCAAAAGCACATAAGGTATATTGCCTTAAGATACAATATTGTCCATGATAATGCCATCCAATACTTAGCTAGAAGAAAACCAACTCAAGCTGAGATAGAACCAAAATTTGACAAAACAAGAAGATAAACTCGGGCATAAAACCAAAAGGACTCCCAAGAGCAAAGAAAATAACCAAAGGCAACAAAATCAAGAGAGAAGGGGGGACCCATTTTGCCCCAAATAAAATGGGGTTGGTTATGCAAGGCATAACAAATGGCGACTCGGCTGGGAAAATGGTTTAACCATTTTCATGAAACTGAAGGATTCAGTTACCCAGAACTCTTGGTTCATGAACATCACAACTCCAGTTGGGTTAGTTTTAACAAGCAAGGTTGAGCTAGAGTCTCAAATGTAAGCCAACAGTAACTAGCCTTGAATCTATGTGTGTGCTTGATGGTGCATCATCCTTTCATAAAGTTTTCCTCATCTTTCGAACAATGATGTGCAATATTTGAGCTACATGAGTTGATTTCCTTTAGCTGTTGTGCAATGATATCCTAGGCATTGCTCCGCTACCAGTCAGGCATTCATAGCCCCGACGAAGATACCTCTAGTTTCCTCACAGCATTGCTCTACTGCCAGCCAGGCGTCCATAGCCCCGGTAGAGATACTGGAATCACCCATTCATATTGAGTCTTCTTTTTTTTTCTTTTGATAATTCTTTTCTTTTTGTGTTTTCTCATAGAGTTTCAGATATTTCATTCAATTTTTCTCTCAATATGTCATACGTTTAATATCTGATCTAGGTTGAAAACTACCATGGACCTCATAACAGCACTTAGAAAATTGGATTTTTCACTCAAATCTTATGACACTATCATCCTAGGAAAAATATTCCATTACAAGAGGAGATGATCTTGATAATTTGTGACAGATCCAGAGCTAATGAAGGTTACTTACTTGGCACCTTGTTTTCAAAACCTTCCACAAATCTTGTTGATAATGGGCATAAAGAAAAAGTTTAGGACAAAATCACCCAATCAGCAAACCTGAAAATACCTAAACCATTTCTCTCCTAACAACCACCACTTTAAGATGAGAAAGAATAGGTAAACCCTAAAGAACAAAACAAAAAACAAAACCCAAAAGAACAAAGGAAAACATAAAGGAAAGGAAAGGACAAACAGACAATCAACAAATTATTTACAAACAAGAGAGCAAATTACTTACATAAAGAGCAACAGATTATTTACACACATAATTATTTACAAGAAAAAACTATTTACATAGATGCATCACTCAGCAAGAGTACCAACTTCATGACTCAAAATAGTGCTTAAGAAATTGTCCATTGATAGGCAATGGAACAGGTTCTCCAGTAAGACTACTCAATCGGAAAGTATTTTCTCCTAGGATTTCAACAATCTGATAAGGACCTAGCCAGAGTTTGTCAAAATTTTGGTGACTACCTTTCTTTTCACTAGCTTTATCCCATAACAACACCAGGTCTGATATCCTAAAAGCTTTGATTTTGGCTCTTTTTTCAAACCAACGTTTGACAACAGCCTGGTGCCTAAAGAATTGTTGCAAGGCGGCATCTCTCTCTTCCTCTAATTTCAACAGAGCAACTAGCCTGACTTCTATCTTATTGTCACTAGAGTAGAATTTCTACATGAACTCAAGGATAGGTATTTGTAGATGAATAGGGAATACAGGCTCTTGATCATATACCAGCTTGAATGGTGAGGTCTTTAAAGCAGCCTTAATCCTAGTTCTATCTGCCCATAATGCGAATCTCAGCTGGGTATGCCAGTCTCTAGGATTGTCTTCTAATAGTTTCTTAATTACCCCTAAGGGATTCTTGTTAGTTGATTCTGCAACTCCATTGCCTTGTGGGTAATAATTTGAAGAATACTTTAAGACAATTTTGTGATCATAAGCCCACGAAATGAATTCAATAGAAGAAAAGGAAGAACCATTGTCACATACCAATGTGAAGGGTACCCCAAACCTTGTAGTAATGCACTTGGTGAGGAACTTGATCACTACCTCTGTTGTGTTGTTCTTACAGGGTATAGCCTCTATCCACCTTGTGCAGTAATCAGTAGTAGTCAAAATAAACTTGTGTCCTACAGAAGAATTCGGGTTAATAACTCCAATAAAATCTAGTGCCCACGGGGTAAATGGCCTTACCTCGTAAACAGGCTGCAATGGCATGGTTGCATGGCATTCTTTTGATGCAGAAATATGACATACATAACATGTTCTCACATTCTGATGGGAATCTTTGAACACACAAGGCCAGTAATAACCAGATCTGAGGATCTGATGTGCTAATGAATCTGTAGAGCTATGACCTATGCCATGTTTCCCATGAAACTCAAAGATCACATGTTTAGCCTCTTGCTGCCCAAGGCATCGTAGGTACACTCCTTCAAAGTTCTTCCTGTATAGCAACCCTCCTTTGAGCATATAGTGTGAGCTCTTCATCCTTAGTGCTCTCCTTTGAGTTGCATTCATTCCTTCTAGACACCGATTGTTGAGCATAAAGCAGACAATATTAGCATACCAAGGGTCATTGGAGAAAGATTGGGTTGTGTATTGCTGACAGATGATGTTGTCGCTAGCGTTCACCATGGACTGAGATAAACCTGTACCTCTAACGAGTCTCATAGGGCGTATCTCCAGATCAAACTCTTGCAGGATGGCCATCCATTTTCCTCTCTTTTCTCCCAACTCGCTCTGCATGAGTAGGGACTTCATAGCTGCATCAGGGACTACAACGATGATTTGGCTTCGAAGGATGTAATGTCGGAACTTCTTGACAACCTGAACTAGCATGAAAGCTTGCTTCTCAAGAGGTGGGTATTTAATCTCAACATTTTTGAAGGGAGAGCTCATGAAAGCAATCGGTCTCTCCTCTGCCTCTTCTCTTCGTTGAGTTAAGACAGCCGCACATGAATGCTCAGAGGCAAAAGAATAGATATAAAATGGTCTCAAGTAGTCTGGGCTAGTGAGAATGGGCGCTTCTGAAATGGATCACTTGACTTGTGAAAACGCGGCCTTTTCCTCCTCAGTCCACTCTGTTTTAGCATCTTTCTTCATCATTTCATTATGAGGTTTTACGATTTCTGCAAAACCTGTAATAAACTTTCTCACGAAATTGATCTTCCCAAAGAAAGACCTCATTTCTTTCTTGCTTCCTGGCCTGGTGATCTTTAGAATGGACTCAACTCGATCTGGGTTGATTGATATTCCTCTTTCAGAAATTACGTGTCCCAAGAGCTTTCCTTCAAAAAACTCCGAACACACACTTGCTAGGATTCAGGGAGACGCCTTATCGGATGCATCTCTCAAGAACCTTGGCCAAGTCCGCAGCATGGTTCAGTCGATCTTTGGAGAACACTGTCAGGTTGTCCATGTAAACAATAATGTACTTACCAATTAGATCCTTGAAAGCTATGTCCATGGCATATTGAAAGGTCACCCCAACGTTTATCAAACCGAATGGCATCCTTCTGTACGCGAATGTTCCCCACTTTGTAGTGAAGGTTTTCTTCATTCTGTCTTCACAGTCGATCATTACCTAATTGTATCCAGAGTAGCCGTCTAGGAATGATATCATCTAAGATCTATTGATGGTCTATAATACTTCATCCAGGAAAGGAAGTGGGTAGTTATCTTTTTCTGAAGCTCTATTCAGATTTATGAAGTCCACGCATAGCCTGATCTCTCTGTTTTTCTTACGGACTGGAACTAATTTAGCCACCCAGGTTGAATGGCGCATAGGGAAGATTATCCTTGCAGAAAGAAATTTTTGAACTTCCTTAAGGATCAATGGCTCAATCAAAGCATTGACAGGGCGCTATTTTTTTCGAAATGGCTTAACTTCAAGTTTAAGAGGAATAGTATGAGTCATTACATTAGCATCAAATGTCTTTAGGTCTTCATATCCCCAAGCTATTGCAGCAATATCTTTCTTAAGTGCCTTCAATATGTCTTTTCTGATTTCTTTAGGGCAGGCTTTCCCTATGTAGACATTCCTTTCAGGACTAGAATCAGCTAAGTTAACAATTTTGTATTCACCTCCTTTATCTTCAGCTGATATCTTCTCTTGAGCCCTTGGGTCTGAATCAAAAATTCTTTCCAAGGCCACCATTCCCTTGGGAATGCTATTGCTTTTTAGATTGAGGACTCCTTCTGCATCACATTCTTCAAGGTTCCAATCCCCTTGATCTCTATTGGACTCATCAATAATTTGCCTCTCAAAAACATTTGAGCTTGCTAAAAAAACAAGAATATGTCGGTCATCATCCAAGACTTGAAAGTTTGTGATATTATCGGGAACTGCAGGGGTGGAAATTAATTCCATTGAGAATTTCTTGAGCTTGTAGCCTTGCATAGGTTCCAGGGTGCTTGCAGCAACAACCAATGAATTAGCTACCTGATTTTCTTCTCTAGGGATTAAGCTAATCCCAAAGGCATCAAAGTCCTCAATCAGGTTCCATACCCGATTTCTATAAGCTGCCAGCCTTTTGTTGTGACATGTGTATTAGCTGCGCACTTGCTTGATAACAATTTCTAAATCTCCCTTGACCATCAAGGCTGTGACCTTCTTATGTGCAAACATCAATCCTTGAGCTAGAGCTTCATATTCTGCCACGTTATTAGTGCATCCAAATTGCAACCTGTAAGAAGCAAAGAAAGTTTTTCCTTTGGGGCTGGTTAGTTCAATCCCAACACCACAACCTGTTTTGGACTTAGATCCATCAAATGTGAGGGTCCATAGCTGATCACAAGCTGGCGTTGATCCTTTTGAAGTTTTTGTGGGTGTCTGGACAGATTAAGCCATATGTGGGGTTGCTTGATCTTTGGCATCCGGTATAGGGAAAGGATGCCTTGTAAATTCTTTAGGTATAGTTCCCAATTCCTGCTTAGTTATATCATCTGACCTATGGCTATCCTTTTGACAGTCACTTGTGCTTTGGTACATTTGTGGGTGAAGGGGTGTCAAACAAACCTTGGGGTTGCTCCTCATCAATATGTTGATTTAGAAATATGTCTAGGGTAGGTCCAGTTTGAGGTGGAACTTCCTTTGAAGGTATCTTATTCCTGGTTAACATCACTACTTCTTTGGATTCAAATGAGAAGCAGTCTGCAATGGTCTCATGATGACTTGTGCTAGCTTCCTCAGCTTGGGAAACATGATTTAAAATGTCAATGCAGGGTTGACAAGTCAATTCAGAATAATTTTGGTAGTGCACCCTGCACCAATTAAGGAGTAGAAGACTTTTCAAGTTGGTATCTTCTCCCAAGACCAACTGATCCTATTGTAGCTTGTTGGCCAGTGCCTATTGGTTTTCATTAATCACAGAATCAAGGAACTTTCTTATTGGCAGTTCTTTAGGATCAAGAACAGAAAAGGTCAAAATATCATCTCTTTTGTACACCCCTATCCTAGTTTCAAAATAGGCTACCTCATTGGGGAAATCATATTCAGTACTGATATGCTTGAGGCGAGGCTCACTTTCAATCCTAATCTAAGTAGGAATCCCTCTCCATGGTAGCCACATATGTGAAAATTCAAGGGAAAGATATCCCCGTAGACTTTTCATCAAATCTCTGCTCAGCAGCATACCATATGTCTCAGGAATGTCTGCTACTTGAATATCTATGTTGGCTAGGATCCTAGGGTCTGACCCTACTTGCACATGTATGTTTCTTAATTCCCCCACTACATTAACCTTTGTCTTGTCAAGTTGAATGACCTTCTTATTCGTTTGTACAGGGTTTAATCCCAACTTCTTGCATATGGAAAATGGCATAACATTCCCTGAAGCCCCTGAATCTAGTAGAAAATTATGTAGGTTCTTTCCACAAATTATTAAACTCAAAAGAAATGGTGGAGTACCTACTTTGTTTCTGTACAAGGCTGCATTCACGTCCCCAGCAGGTGCCATCTTGTTCTTTCCTTTTGATTTGTCAGCTTGCTCCAAAGCTTTCAGCACTATCTCCCTTTGGGTAGGGCACCACTTTAAGATGTTAAAATATGACAAAGAAGTTTTATGTTTCTACATCTCAGAAACAATATCAAATTATGTATCATGACTTGCATTACTTTTGACAACACTAGAGGAATTACCCTTGTTATGGAAGTTAGGTGGGCCTTTTGGTGGAGGAGGATTATTATCAGCACTTTGATTTGGAGGCACCATGTGATTAGGGGGTGCTGATGTAGTGAATGAACCCTTATTCTGATTTCTCAAGAAGTGTCCTCCTTTAGCCTGAAAGGCTTGGGCATCATATGAATCTTCCTCCAGTTCATTCTCCTCTTGCCTTGGGAATGAAGGTTCCTCCTCAAAGAGGTCATAAGTCATTGATGTATCTATTGAGCCGCCTTCTTTGTGAGGATTCCCTTGGAATGTTTGGGCATCTGTACCTATGCCATCTTGACAACTTTTTCCATTTCAGGGCAGTTCACCTTATAATGGGTTGCAGTATCATGCAGCCTGCACCAATTGGTCATGAAGTTGAGGTCAACCACGTTTGCAGTATGTGATCTCTCCTCATTTTCTTGATAGTTATGAGAAACTCCCCCATTATTGGGCCTTGTATTCCATTGTCTATTGTTATTTGGCCTTTGGTTATATCCTCTATTCTGATGTTGATACCCTTGGTTAGAGGAGTTTTGGCCTTGATAACCCCTTTGGTTGTAATTGTTGTTATTCTGATAAGTACCCTGATTGTTGTTGTTTCGATTAGGGTAGTTATCTTGGTTTTGGGAGGGGTTCAATCGAAGTTGAGCCATGTCATTTGTAACTTGAGACAACATTTTCTTCAAGGTCTCTACCTCATTCGTAAGTTGGACTATCTTTTCACTTTCCACACTCTTAGCAACAAGTGGCTGACCACCCTGATTTGGTGTTCCAATTTGGTTATGATGACCATGGGAACTTTTGGGAACCTGTGATTGTTGAAAGAGATCAGGAGTTCTAGTAGCAAAGAATGGAATGGGTGGTTGGGTTTGCAATTCAGACACAGGCCCATAATGGGAAGGAGACATTCCCGGGATAGTATTGAATAGAGGGGTAGGGTTATGCATCTGATATCCTATTGAAGGGAAACCTCCTCCCAGGCTTCCTTATTGAGAACTAATTTTTTGCCGCAGCTTAATAGCTAGATGATAGACTTTGGACAGAGAATCAATATCAGCTGGTTGATAAGTCCTTTGCAAGAACAAGTCAAGCAAGGGGTCTATAACTCTAAAGTAAGCTTGGATGGCACTATTCTCAGTGACTAGATAGGGATCTTGCAATCTCCTATACATTTGTTGGAACCTGGTATTGAATAAAGGCAAGGGTTCACTTGGTTCCTTTCTGATGGTAGCAATTGGTGGTATAAAAGAGTTGGATCCACATAAACCCTGAACTGATTGATGAAAGCATTTTCCAAGTGTGTCCCGGTCAAAATGGAACCTTGAGGAAGATTAAGGTACCAATTGTATGCCATGTCCCCTAAGGAGTAAGGGAACAACCTACAAACTACATCATGGTGAGCTATTTGAGCTTTGGTACAAGCATCCTTGAAATCTTGTATGTGCTCTTCAGCACTCCTTGATTCACCATGAATGTGCTTGGGGCATAATTTCTCAGGGTTCTTGGCCATATCATGAAAACCTCTAGGAATAGTCCCCAATGGAGAGGGATTATTTTGAAAGAATGCCATTGGTGGGGGTGGTGGTGGTTGAGCCAGCTGTTGTATGGGTTGAACCAGTTGTGATGACAATTGAGATGGATGTGGTGGTAGATTAATAGGTATCCACTAGGGTATTGGTGAAAAGCCTGGCGGAGTGAGCGGAGCTGATAAGGATGGTATGATGGCTGCCTCAGCTTTGTGAACCTTGTGTCTTGTTGGGGTCTTGAGTTCTATCAAAGGTGGTGGATTTTTAGCTGACCGAAGAACTTTGTGGGGCTTCTCATGTGAGAAAAACCCGATTTTATATAGTTTTCCCTTCTAGGCCCTCCCTCTAGCGCCAACTTTTGTTGATGGTTGAAATGGCACAACAACAATTAAACAGGATATTGCTATCATGTTTCTCCTGAAAGAGAAAGATAACACATGGATATCTTAGCTCCCAAGGTCTTTATAGTTGGTTCTCAACTGTGTTGATTTCACTTAGTTGGTCGATGTAACAGTAATATTCAAGGGGCTTGCTGGTGTTGAGCTTCTGGATCGTTCTAAGATCAAACATGAACTAAAACCTAATCTAACTGGGTTTTTTAAAGAAACAACAAAAGATAGACCAGAGTTTTGGAACAGGAAAGAACAATAATTCATCCAACTTTAACCAGACTTGTTAGCTTCAAGAAACTGTAAACTAAAACTAAAGAACAAGACTAACTTGTGATTAACACACGGTTGCATTCATTCTCAATGTTGATTTCTACAACAGAGTACTAGTTACCATTTTAATTAAAACACCAAAATAACATTCCATTCCTTGAAGGCTTCACAAATCAAATGATTAACTTAAGAAAAACACCATTCTGAAACACAATTTGAAGTAGATTAAGATCTGGTTGCTTCTATTGTTAATGAAATAAATAAGCAACACTTACAAAGTTGGAACGATCACCAGTGCAAAGAAAATCTATGACTCCAAATTGTTTCCATTTATATTAAGAAAACTTGAAAGATACATTACAAGCTTCTGTTGAATCTAATTCCTAACTAAGAAGACAAAAGAATCTCCTATTACAAAGAATCAGGATGTAGCTCTATCCTCTCTATCTTTTTTCTATTTTCCTATATATTCTAATTTTTTTTCTTCTTTTCTAACCTTGGAAGTTCTAACCTTAACTGTTTAACCTTTTCCAAGAGGCCAAAATGCCATTTATATAGAATGTACAAAAAGGAACGCACTGGCTATTGTTTTAGGGTTTTTTACAAAATATCTACCAATTGCAGGAGGGTCGGCCCTCAGATCTTTCTGAGGAGAGTCAATACTGCATTCAATGTGAAGCCCTGCTATCCATGTTGATGAAGGATTTATGTCCTCAAGAGAAGCCTTTTAGATCTTTTGGTAGCTGCAACATTAATTCTTCTGTCTCTGTGTCCATCTTTGAACTCCATCGGGGCTGCCTTGAATGCTCTAGAATATCACTATTAATACTGATCTATCCCTATCAATGGTCACTACAGCTATCCCTGTGAGTCATAGTTTCTTCGTTCTTATGGCCTCCTTCATGTTCTGTACTTCTCTACATGTTGACTATCTTCTGAAAGCACCATTGGGCCTCCCTGTAGATTTGAACATTTCACCTGAGCCGATCCATCGCCCCCTGACCTCAAAATGAATCCATCTCACTTGCATTTTGTTGGTCTTCTTACATAGGGGTGGTCAATCAGTCAAAGGGGCCAATGAATCACTCTTTTAGTTTCCTCTGATTGGTCGGGCATACACCGCATGAGCTTCTTAGGCGGTCAAAGGTGGTCTGAACAACATCGCATGTTGGTGAGACACCATCGGTGTCTCCCCAATGCGATTTCATCCTTCAGCAGTTATCGACATGACATGGGTCAGTCGGTGAGACGTTTCGGCGAGCTACAAAAGTCATATCAAGCTCGCAAAACCTATCGGTAAGACTGCATTCTTTGGGCAAGACCACATGGTGAAGTCCTTCTCTTGGTGAGTACACCCAGGTCGGGGAGACCTCTTCATGTCGGGGGGATGTTACCTCGAGTTCACACCCTGTCACTGAGACTCCTACGTTTTGCTGAGACCTTTCATCGAAGCCCCCTCTATCTCGGCGAGACCATCACCTTCAGGGAGACATCTCCCTGAGTCCATCCTTACTTCCCCAGGCCCGAGTCCTTTTGCTTTGGTGTGACCATCATGAGTCGATGAGAGATTACCCTGAGCCCTAGATCCTTCAGAGATTTTATTTCATGTCGGCTAGACCTTATGTCCTCGGTACGACACCACATTGAATCCCCTCACTTTGGTGAGACACTACGTCTATCGGCCAGACCTGTTGCTGAAGGAAAAATTATCGTCGAACTCAAACCTCTGATGAGACCTTCTTCGGTCGGGGAGACTTACGGCGATATATCCTCACTGTCGATGTGACCCTTCTTCGGCGTGACTCCCCTCTTTCAGCCAGACATTATGACGAAACCCAACCTTTTGCCGATCTTTTCATTTTGGAGGAGACCTCCCAGTAGTCATACCAAGATGCATTCTTTTGTTTCACATGTGTCACTGTAGCATTCCCTCGTTGGGGAGACATCCTGTAGATATCTTATGTCTTTGCTGAAAAAATCTCCACATGTTCACTTTTGGTTGCTGTGACAATCTAGTTCTTTCCCTGATGAAGCAACATGTCAGTGTGACACCATAGGTCGGTAAGACTGCAAGACCTCATACCGATAGACCCCCTTTTTTTGCTTTGTCGGTGAGACCTGATGCACTCGGCAAGACATCTCTCTGATGCAAAATTTTCTCACCGAGATATATGTTCTTATCGGCGGTCGGCAAGACTGCAGGCACTCAGTGAGACCACCCACCGAAGACACAACTCTTGCCAAAGTGTTTGCTCGTTCCGTGCTAGTCGGTGAGACATGAAGAATTCACCGACACCTCACCGCAAAGGAAATATCTCCCGCCGATATGGGTATCTCGCTATAGCCGATCGGTGAAACTTTAAAAATCTCGCCGAGACCTTTCTCCGAAGGAGACTTTCATGCCGATGGGAAACTCTTAGTCGTTGGGACGATGATTGATGTCTTGCCGATAGGTATCTGCATGTGAATTTCGATCGCTGTGATATCCCCGAGGTCTTGCAGATAGGCAACACAGACGCCCATCAACAAAATGCACTGGTAGTCGGCAAGACATCTGCAAGGTCTTGCTGGCTTTCTTCTTAGAGGAAAATTATAACCAACTAGATTGAGGAATGCACTCCAACTGAGCTCCCTTGACAAATATCATCATGTGTGTGATTTAATCCTGCAAAAATAGAGTCCCTATTAGTCCTCAAAAGCACATAATGTATATTACCTTAAGATACAATATTGTCCATGATAATTCCATCCAATACTTAGCTAGAAGAAAACCAACTCAAGCAGAGACAGAACCAAAATTTGACAAAACAAGAAGAAAAACTCAGGTAGAAAAATAGAAGGACTCCCAAGAGCAAAGCAAATAACTAAAGGCAACAAAATCAAGAGAGAAGGGGGGACCCATTTTTCCCCAGAATAAAATGGGGTTGGTTATGCAAGGCATAACAGTATTGTTAAGAAACAATATTTCCCTCTCTAAACCAAAAAGGAGCAAAAAATGGTTACTTTTGATTCAACATGATATTTTATTTGGCTAGTTTAATGTTAGGATTTTCAGCTTGAGGTTCATGCATTTGGTGTGTAATAGTAAGGCTCTTTCAAATAGCCCTTGGCTTTGTGTGTACAATAGATCTATCTAGTGGAATTTTTTTCTTGATGACAAACCATTGGCCCTCCCTCCAAACCATTGGCCCTCCCTCCAGGGTGTTCAACAAAGGTGTGGGCCTCTAGGGATTGAAGTATTTCAACATATTCTTGATGGGGGTGCTCAAAAATTGGGAACATATGAGGTTTGAATTTGATATCCCAATGTCCCAAAAAGAACACATTCCATTCTGAAACAATCCTTTGGGAATGTTATGTTTCCAATTTCATTTATTAGTGAAGCTAAGTTGTACAACAAAGTCTATTGAAAGGATGGTTCTTTTTTTGTATTTACTTCTAGAAATAATATTTATTGTATGTTAACTAGAACAAGAGAGATTATTGATTGGCTTAATAAATCTTGAGGTCTTGAATGGTTAGAATCAAAGTAGTTTAGTTGTCTAACCCATATCTGTTCTAATTTTGGCGAACCAAAAAAGGCTTGTTTTAGATGGATTTTTCTTTTCAAAAAATTAGTTGTGTATTATGTTCTTCATTCATATGGACTGTTTGCCAAGAATTGTAGTTTGTGTTACCAATTTGAAACCTTTTAGCACCTCTTTTTTTATTTCCCATTTTCTCTTTCTATATGGTCTTTGTTTTTAGGTAATCATATCGATCTGGATAATAAATAAATTTTTTCTTGGATTGAAGTTCTTGTTGGATATTAAGTGCTTTTAACATTGATTTGAATGTAATTCAAATTATTCTCACAAATGATTTTTTTGATTTATTTAAAAAAGAGAAATGAAGATATCTTCTGGGGAAAGAGAAGGTATCTTAATAATTTCCATAGTGAATTTGAACCTTTCTTACTATTATGTTGCAAGTCTCAATAATATTGGAGATTCCCAAAGATAGGTTTATCATCTTGTTGCAAAAAGTCTTGACTATAGTTTACAAAACAATGATCAAATCTACTCATTTCTTCCCACATGGGAGAAACAATCTAAATGAGGAATTGTAGATACTTAGGGAATTTGTGGAAAAACACAAGATTCAAAATCCAATAGAATGAGATAAACCTAGCAAAGATCTGAGGGATGCATATTAGTCAGTGGTAAAAGATGTTGATCCAAACCTAATTGAGCCACCTATTGGGACCTATAACTATGATAATTGTGAGACCAATAGAAATATGAAAGGTTGTTATGAGTAACTAGTTGGTTTACACTATTATTATGATAATACTATAGCATCTTGATATATAAATTTTATGTTGAACAATTGATTTTTGGTCTCCTATGACTTCTCTAACTCTTCTAGGGTTTTCACCTAAAAGGAGAGAGATAGGAGCAAAAATGCTACCGATTTCATTCAAATTATGTTATGTGCAATGTTGTCTAACCTAAATGAAGTAAACTAAATACAATTGACTGATTTAAATGAATGAATATGAATGCAAAAGTGAATTTTAAGCTATGTTTGAAAACACATTGTGTATTGCAACAATGAATTAAATGAAGAAAATATGCAGAACAAAAAGAAATGAGATGAATCTAAGTGCACCTAGGTGAAGTTGGATGAATCTAGAATGTTGTGGATCCTAGTTGAAATCACTGAATTTTCATAGTGGGACTCATTTTCCCAAGGTGGCAAATCAATCCTCCTATTGATGAAAAACTGTTGAAAACAAGTTTATGTCTGTCAGGATCTGGAATCTGAAAAAATTCAAAATTTTCAGTCCTAAGGTGGGACTCATTCACCACTGGTGGAAAATCAGTCCTCTCCCAAATTTATGAAAAATCAGGAGACAACTCTGCAACACCAGATCTGGAAATCACTACTTGTCGAGTTGTCGAAGTCAATTATGCAAAAAATAGACAAAAAACCTTCTCCAAGCTTGAAATAGACTTGAGTTGACTTGAAGCACCTAGTTGATTTGTAAACCATTCTTCAACACCAAAAATCTTGTTAAATATGCATACCTAAGTCTACAAACACACATGCAATAGGGGAGAAATGGTTGAGAGTTAGCAAATAGGGGTTTTCCTTGGTCAAACCCCACTTTAGTAATCAAACCCTTAATAAAATAATAGAATGCAAAAGAAAGATAAACTAATAACATGCAAATGCTATCAACTTACCAAACCCTTGATGATGCAAGTTTGAAGTAATGTCAATGGCCACTCCAAAGTGCTTGAATAGTGCTTGAAAGAATGTTGTAAAATGAACTTGAATGCTTGAATGAATGGGGGGTTGAAATGAGGTGAAAATCACATATTTATAGACGCTTGTGCCTTATTTAACCGTTCATACCTTATCACAGGGCGACATCAAGTGTTTTTGAATAAAAACCTGAAAGGAAATTTTTTTTTTTGAATTTGGAGCCAAGGGGGACTCATTCGCCACCCATGGCGAATGGGTCCCACCTAGGACCTGAAAATGTGTGTCGGGAAATATGTTGTATTTAATGTTATTTGTTAGGTTAATATTAAAAAATACACTTAATTAAAGCATATGAGAGCATAAAGGGGTCAAATAAAGCATAAGAAGGGGATAAATAGTGAAAATGTGCCTAGGAGAGCATGAAAGTTTGTTATAAGATTTTACAACACTTCAAAATAGGACCCGATGATGAATAAAAAGATGATTTTTAGGTGAATTATAATAAATAGAGTCTAGAAGAATGTAGAAATGTCTTACAACACTTCACAACACCTTCACAAGACTTCATTATTTGAATTTTAGTACCTAAATATGCATGTTCAAGCCATGTTACAACATAAAATCAAAGCAAAATATATCAAAAAACATAAAACAAAACCTAAAAGGCCATGAAAATGACAACATGCCATTTTTCTAAGACACATATGTGATCACATATTTTTTCAAATGATCTGAACTTGTTAATTATGGAGCTCATGCTCCTCATATTGTAAAGACTCTATTTTTTTACTATCTTTAATAGAAAAAAAAACATTATAGATATTTTCACTAAACCCAGGTTGTTTGTTTATCTATGAGCTCTTCTAGGGGTGTAGGACACTCACTTTTGGAGGGATATCTAGTCATCCATCTTCCCTCCTTAGGATGTGTTAGGAAAATAGTGTATCGACCTTGCAATTACATGAGGTTACTATTTATAGTAAGTTTACATTTGAGCTCAGATTGATGTGGGATTTTTCCAAAATCTTTAGATTGGCTAAATAAGCATGCTTGTAAAGTTTTGTTGCACAATCATGTCTAGATTTGAAGATATTAAAGTTTTTATTTTTCAAACTGTAGTTTGAATTCCTTGGAGGAATTTTTGGGCCTGAAAGTATTCATAACTAATCAAGTAGGTTATATATTGATAGAGCACTTCACAATCTTTACGATGATTCAAATATTTCATCAATCGAACACTCGAATCAAAAGTTATGACCTTCACAAGTTGGGTCTCCTAAAATAGGAGATGTAACAATATGTTGGACACATAAATGAGTTGTAAAGGGGGAGTTACATGTGGCGGTGTGTGTTTAGACACATCATAGGCATATTTTATTGGAGATAAGGATGGGCACCACTTTTTAAGTGGTTTTAGCTCATGGTTTTGTAATATTGTTTGACAGTTCCATGTATTGTATCTCCTATATATTAGGTGCATGAGATGGAGGTTGGGTGTAAGATTCTTATAGTTAATGAGTTTCCTTTGGATCTCTAGTTGGTGATACTCCTATGAGAAAGTTTTCTCTACAAGTATATTATATTCTTGTTGATTTTTTAATAATATATTGGACAACTTTTGGAGTTTGGGTTTTTCTCCTGAAAGGGTTTTCTCCATGTAAATCACTATGTTGTGGTATGAATGTTATTTATTCTTATTTTTTATTAATTTTCTGCAATGTTTTAGATCTAAAAAAATTGCATAACCCTAGTCCTCTCAAGATTAGTGTAGGAAGGTGTTTTGCTACATTAGCTTCCTTACAGATTGGAGATTTTTATGATTTTTATCCTTCTCTTCTTCTAGGGAGTACCTATTTTCTTTGTGTACCTTGTGAATCTCTTAAATTATACATGAGTACCTAATATGGCTTGTCTTGTCAGTACTCATTTTCTTTTTTTCCAAAGATGCGCTTAAGGTTATTTATTTATTGCACCTAGTAATTAAGTTTACTTAGGTAATTATTATAATTCAAATACTTAGGTAAATTAGAAATTTAAACCAAATTTCATCTCCTTGACTGATGGAATCATGGACCACCTCTACCTCATTCAATTCCTCGATTGACAATAGTTAGGTGCAACATCTCTCTCATCAAGATTAGTTCTCTTGGCACCACTACTCTTACATGTTGAGTCAATCCTCTAGTTCATTAAGGCTCACTCAACCTCTTTGGAACACTTGTCATCTTGTCTCATGCATCCCAAAGCCTATATATGTAGTCATTCCCTTCATTACAACATCTAAACTACATAAATTGAAATTTTGGCATTCTTGTCTTTCAATTGCTAGTGAAATTATTTTTTCATAATTTTTTTTTTTTAATAAAAGGCCATAGGCCTATATATATTATATATTAATAGTAAAGATGTACAAGAGTTTTAGATTCATGGCTAAGAAGCCCATATTTATCCCTTGATTCCTCTAGTAATACAAAGCATTTGAGGATGTCAAGATTTTACCCACAAGCCCAGAGTTTACAATATGCTTTTGGGCTAAGAAAAAAACAAAACAACGCCAATTCAATCATTTCATTACATTATCCAAGAATTTAGAGCAGACAAAAACAAGAAAAATTCCATATGCAAATTCTAAAGGAGCATACTTCATTCCTCCATATGGTCTACAACTTGAACATCATTTTCATCTTGATGTTCATGTAAATTCCCCACATTAGATTGTACTGGTGGCATAGCATTCATATTGAAACCCATAGCATTAGGATGGCAAGGGGAAACACTATTTGCATCCACGTCCATTGGTTGAGCTGGCATTGGGGGATTATGGTCATGCGTGAGTAGCACCATAATTACATTACCCTGGTTCTTATCTTTTCTACTAACTCAAAATCAACCTCCCCTGCATATCTATTTAACACTATTTGCAAATGGTTTGAATTATGCATCTCCAAGAACTTCTTAATTGCATGATAGATAGTAACAAAATCATTTCTATGCAATAGAAAATGATGAGGAAACAAACCTCCTACATATCCCTACCCCTTCCACAAATCAAAATTTTGACATACCTTTAAAAAAGTATCTTTGTGGGCTAGCACCACTCATGGAAAATCTTGTGGGCCACGACAAGATGTTGTCGGCCCGATTTGCTAGCTCTTGGAAGGATCAGTGGGTCACTCTGGGTGGCATTGATTTCGAAGTGGCCTCTCCTATGAAGGCATAAAGTATAAAAAGTACACTAAATCACAAGATTTGGTGAATCTGACTGCACTTTTTAAGGGGAATAAGAAGCTGGTGAAAAAGTAGTATGGCTTTGACCGAGGGGTGATCCCACAATAGTGGTTTATAATTTTTGGCCAAACTGGACACTAAAATAATTTTTTTCAACTAAATCTTCACTTTCGGGCACCTATAGTGGCTAAACCGTGAGGAATTTGAAGATTATGAAAACTAGAGTTTCGTGAAATTTTGTCTGTAGATTCTAAATATATTTTTTTCAATTTTTTTGGAATCAGATTGCACTTCTTTTTCCATCTCCCTCGAAAACTAGTCTTTTTCATAAAAGAACATTTTTAAAAAGTGACGCTCACCGTATAATGTATAACTTTTTTTCCATGAAGGATAAATTCTAATTCTTTCAAATTTAGATTTGTAACTCTGATATTTAGTGCTTCCACTTGGTTAGATAGTTTTTTATTGAATATTTGTTCTTTAATCAAGTTTCAAAGTCAAACTAATTACAATTTAGACATAGCGCGACTGTATAACGTGTAACTTTTTTTGTGTGTATCAAAATTCAATTTATTTTTTTTTGTTGGATCAAGGACTCCAATATCTAGTGCACTAATATTTTAATTTTTTTTGATAATCTTCTATTTTTCCACATGTGCAGAACAAAGAGCTTTATTTTTGGTGAAAAACCTACATTCACAAGAAATAAAAAATAAATATAATAATCAAATTTAATTTAATTAAAATTATACTTTTTTGGAAGCTTATAATAAGGACTACATACTTACAATTTTATTTTTTTTAAATGAATTCATTTGATCCCCCAAAAGGTAAATCAAAAGTGGTTTTTTTATCAACATTTTGATAGGTGTAAAGGAGACTCTGTTATATGTATGGTTTAAAACTAGTGGGGTTTTATCCAAGGGGACTTGGTCTAAGGTGGTTTGATCAAACCCTATTCAATTGGAATCCTTTAAATGTAACTTTTCAAGGCTTAAATCATTATATTTTCTAAAAATATGTGATTTCAGCAAAAATTAGGATCTCCTAGAAAGTGTAAACCACTATTGTGGCAACACCCCTCGAGAAGTGTTGCCTCAACCTTGGGATAAGGTCTGCCTTGCCATTATCAAGTATGTCACTCTCAAGGGTCACTTCAAGGTATATTATTTCTACCACTTACCACTGTTGAATCACTTAAGGCATAGGATGTTGCTTAGTTTCCCTTTCTTTATGCTTTCTTCTTTGGTAAGTTCCATCAAAGAATCCTAGGAAATTTCCATTAACAACCCTGATTCTCTTCCTGCTTTACCATTGCACCAAGGTCTGATCCATAGACTCTACTATTTCCATTCGGCTTTGGTCCTACCCAAACCCATCTCGACTATGAGGGTGGAAGAATTAGTTTCCCTAGAAGTGAACCCTGATAACCCTTCCCTTGTTGTTTTAGTGGGCTCAAGAAAACATCCCCATCCTTGAGGATGTTCCTGGTACTGAGACCATTGCCACTCCTCCCCCAAAGAAAAAGAAAATTGTGGCTGGGTTGACCCAAGTGAGTGTGGCGGTTGGGCTCTATGAGTTGAAAGGTAAGAAGGGTAGCACACCTGCTACTAAGAAGAAAGGAAAAAATGTGTCTTTCCTCAAGGGTTCTTCTGGTCTCTAAGGAAGGTAAATTTGATGAGGAAAAAGATTCTAAGGGTGATATTGTGGTGGGGGCTAGCTATGATTTAGGGGTAGAGCAATTGAGTGTGAGAAGATCTCACAGACTGGCGCAGAACAAGAAAGAGGCCCCTGTTGACACTATCTCCAGTGACTCAGTTAAGTCTAGCAGTAGGGTTGAAGGAATCAAAGCTACTGAAAAGAGGAAGGATAATGGACCCATAGAAGACCCTAGTCGCTTCTTTGAATTAAACTAGACACTTCACGAGGACTCTAATAATTCCTCAGGAACTAGGGCTAGTGTTGAAACGAAGATTCAAAGAAAGGAAGACAAAGTGGACATGATTGGAGGGTTACAGGAGTAGGTGACAATGCTGAACTGTAAGGTTAATTGCCTAGCTCGGTTCGTTGTCAAGTTGATTCACAAGTCGACTCTCACTCTCTCAGATGTGATTAAGGAGGAACTAAACAAGAACACCATGGACAAAGGCCCCAGCTAGATTGGGGAGGATGTGTTAAACCTCTTGGACAAGAAATGGGAGGGTTTAAATAATTAGCTCTTGGGTATGTTCTATGTTGTGGCTATGTTGTGTCTATGTTTTACTTGGTTACTTCTGTGTCTATAGTTTGTTGTTTCTATAATCGTTTTTGCTACTTTTGGTATGATTTGGCCCTTTGGGCTCCTCATGTAAAGGGTACATCACCCTATAAATGTTTCTTATATTATCAAAAATAGAGTACCATCCGGTATATATACACCCTTGACAACTTTGTTCATGATGTGCTCTACTGACCAAAAACATTGGAGCGAATCAAGTAGATTTGAGATGAATAAAGATAAAAGCTGAGAAGGAAACAATAGACGCCTTGCCTTTGGCTCGAGGATTTCAACTCCTATAACCCTTTTGATGAATTTCATAAATTGAGTGCAATGCCCCTTGATAATTCTATTTTTTATTCTAGGAGATTTTATACTATTTTTCTTATTCATTATTAATCTAACATAAAACCTCCATAGATAAGGGGGAAACCAAAAATAACTTTGACATTACATGAATGGCTTTGTCACCTAGGAGCTAGTGACAACATTTTTTAGGAAGGACTATTAGGAAAAAATATTACATGTAATATAGAGTGTGTTCCCTCCATGGTTAAGGAGGCCTTAATGATACTAGAATTTAATGCCACCTTTTTTGCTTATGTCTCGATTTGAAAGTATGCAAAAATGAGCAAATGGATTGTCTCATTAAGAGAAAAATAATAATCAATAGCTTTAACATTAACATTAGCCATATTTCTAAATTTTCAAAGTTGAAACATAATAAAATCTCTAAAAAATTTAAATATTAGTAATATAACTAATCTAAGAAGTAGAAACACTAAGTAGATAATTGTTTGACAAAAAAGGTTATGACAAAAAATGTAGTGTATCTATTTCCAAACATCTCAATCTTGAAGTAAAGTCCAAAGAAAATGCTTGAAGGTTTCCAATTTATAACAAGCATGGCATCTAAAAAAAAAATCTTAATATGTAAGTCTTTTTCCTTGAAAAATCAAGACACTACAAAAATAAATAATATTAAACTCCCAAATAAACTACAAATATATTTGAATTTACTTATAATAATTTAATTGAAAAATGACTTCTAATTTTAATATATACTTACTCAACACATTGTAATTTATTTAATATAAAAACAATTGATATTTCTATTTTAATCCAATTATTTTTATAAAAAAATAATAATAAACCATAACAAAGTAAGGCACCCATCAAACTTGACTCATTTGCCTTGTCGAATTATTGCACACCTTGAAGAATATGCTCCACCTCATAATGTTCAACTAACCACTTGGCCCATATTTGTCCACATCAATGTATTATTTTCTAAGGTTCCAATTATTTGAAACTTTAGCTATTCCTTTTTTTTAATCTAAATAACGATGTTTACCATACATAAAAGCTATTTTATTATTTTTCAATTTTTTTCAAGTGGAATTTCAGGGTATGTTCATATAAGGTGTTTTTATATATCATTTTAAAATAATCTTTTAAGTGGTTGCATTTGAAAGTAAAAAAAATTGTAGACATAATTTAGAGGGTGTTTTTTTTTTTAATATTTTTGTTGAGTAGTTTTGAAGTTTTTGTATTATTCTTATCTTTAAATCTATTTTATGATGAAGTAGAATTATAAATATAGATTTTATTTTGTCATTTGAAATTATTGTTGTGAATAAGAGTGAAGATGGAATCCAAGAGAGCTTGTATATTTTTTAGAAAGTATATAATGAAGCAATGAAATTAATATTCTAATTGATATTTCTATTTTACTAATGCAGATTTTGTGTGTCGATTATATGAAAATTACAACTTGTAATTTACAATATTAGTTGTATCTTATTAAAGAAATCATTGACCACTTAGATCAAGTATTTTGAGTAGCCCCATGATATTAAAATTAGCATAGTTTATAACTTCACCAAGGGATTTTTTGTTTTCCCTTAGGGACCCTTAGTAGGTCTATATGCTCCTCAACCAATGCAATTGTTAGTTCATAAGAAATAATATTTTTGTGTTATCTCATTGCACCTAGGATTTTAAATATCTCTAAGCAATATTCGCTCAAAATCTTCATCTAGTTAGAGCTTCCAAACCTCCTTGAACCTCTTTGGTTTTTCTTGGAATATATTATCTAGTTGCTAGTGTGATGTATCTATCATAAGCCAAAACCAACTTAACCATATATGTATAAAAACTGACAGAAAAATGTTCGAGTGGTTAAATACATGTATCTACTACTAAGGGTAAAAAGTAGATTGAGTGGTTTGGTCTTAATGAATAGATAATAGATATTTGGTTTGGTTTTGGTCTTCTTGTGGTGATGGAAGTAACAAACATGTCTAGACGTGATTAAGGTGTTATTTGAAATGAAATTCTAGGAATTAACAGTATAATTATATTTGATAATCAATATTATAGAATGTCAAGTTGTTCAAGGAAAACAACAAGGGGAATGGGTGAAACCTCTCCTTGTAGATCTCTCATAAGCCTTAAATGCAACCTAGGACATATTAAATGTAAATGTTGATCTAGGTAGTTTGTTTGTCTGTGAATTATTTTGTCTTTTAGTGTTTAAACATGTTTACATTTTACTTGAACAATTAGATGTGTTTGGTTTATTTGTTTGGATGATGACTTTTTTGTTTGAATGGTTTGAATGTCTTGATTTGGATTGTTTGAATAGTTTGTAAAATAAAATTAAATAAAAAATCCTATTTTATATTTATTTAATATCCATGTTTTAAATGAAAAATTTATTTAGCAAGTAATATGAATTGATAGATAATCTTATTGATTTAATTAAACTAAATGAATTTAAATTTGCTAAATGCACTCTATTTTATTTTTGTTAATAATTAATTAATTAATTAATAATAAATAATTGATAAATACACTAAATTAATCAAATTACTTTTGTTAATTGAATATAATTAGTCAATTAAAGACTATCAATTCAATGAATACAACTATTTTAATATTTCTATAAATAAGAAATGTTTTTTTTGAGCTTTTGCAAAAACAATAAAATTGGAAATTTTATTTCCAATATTTTTATTAGAAGCAAAACATGCAATAAATAAACATAAAAAATTTAATCAATATTTTATAAATAGATAAACAATTCTTCTTTTTCGCAAGAAATAAATTATTTCTTTTTTAATACAAATAATAGAGAGTTTCAATTTAAAGCTCTTCTAGGAGGTTAATGGTTGAGATTTGTTATTGAGTTATTTTTTCAAGGTGTTGTTGAGGGTAACCAATAACTAGTAAGAAAAAAGAAGCATTTCATTAGATCTTACATCTACGAAATCTTAGAGGATTCCTAGCAAGATGCTATGGGGAAAGTCCTCTTTTGAATTTAAATTTTCTTGTGAGCTTTTCTATATTATGCCTCAAGAAGATATGTTTTTTGATTTGGAAAGTTAAAATGAATGAAGAGCTTTAAGACAATAAAAATAAGCAATATACCGATATCAAATAATTTCTTGTACTCTACCTTTTGTATGCTAATAGATATAAAGTAATAAACCAAATCTATGCTAATCTACATGATCTTTTAAAAGAAGACATTCCTTTTTTTTGTAACTGAGAGAATCAACCTCATAGGCAATTATTGTATTAATGCATACAAGCTACATTTACCTCTATAACTCCCAAGCTTAAGGGTAACCCTACTCTAAGTTGTATTATTGAATTTTTGAACTTGCAACCAATATCCATGCCTTTCAAAAACTTACCTATTGGTCTACACCCCAAGGGAAAAAGACATTTTTTATAACCATCAAATGAAAGCTAAATCTAAAACAATACTAAAAATTATCCTCGCTCAGAGCTAAAAGTCATAGTTATAGAGTTTAAATAATTGGTTGAGATCCAAATCCATAGTTTTTCCCAACTTCTACTATGATAGTAAAACAATGGGTCTATCTACAAAGTAAGGAAATGCTCCACAAGACAAGACAAGGATGTTGGTACAAGAATGATAATAGTTGAACAATGGTTGTAGTATGAAAATTTGATCAATAGAAGTCCCAAGAAATATTCTTGGAAAGATGTGGTTTTATTTATTTCACAAATATATGGACTAGTGAAATGGTGATAATTGGCTAATTTGTAAACCTCCTAGTGATTTAGAATTGAAGGTATAATAAGCATATCTAAAATGGTCATGACTAGCAAAAGAACTAAAGAGAAGCTCACTTTTTGTGTTAATCATGTATTTAAGCAAACAAGATGAGTATGTCCCTTTACAAAAAGTTTCCAATTGAATAGTAAAAATTTCAATGAAACATGAATTTGTTAGGATGAAAACATCGTCCACCAAGGTGAACACATGTTTTCCACCTAAACCAAGTATAAAACTTGTAACTTTTGATTGAGAACTCTTTTTCTAAGAAAAACAAAACCTGACAAATCATCATATGAAAAATAAAAAATAAAGAAACAAAAAGGGAGTTCAAATTGGTCAAAAAATAGAAAATTTCACTAAATAGACCTATTAAATATATAATTTTATATTGTTATGCCTTGTAGGCTTATTTCAGATCTTAATCATCACTAGACTTGTCATATTAGCTCATTCATTTTTAGGCACTTGTATATTGCCTCCTCAAAAAATGTATTCCATAGTACTTGGTGAATTTTGTTTCTCAAGTTATGGCATGGGTCATGAGTTATGATTTCATGTGCTTACCTTTAGTTTGTTGTCCCTCATATAGTAGGACTATAAACAAGAGACGAGATAATGTGGAGAATAATAAAGTTGGAGAAAAATCAAGATAATGAAAGAAACAAGAAAACTCATGATCTTCACAAGGTTGATAATACCACTTAGTCCATGTGCTACTTCACATCCATCCAATACCTACATTTAAACAAACACTGGCAAAGAATCAAGAACATTTTAAAGATATTAACCACTAAAATTTTTGTTAGAAACAAGGATGAGAGGACATATGATCAAGGTGATATTTAGACAAATACATGGATCACTCAACATGAGGCACCTATGTATAAAAATTGATACTATAGGATTAGGTAAACATATGAACAAAACTAAGTTTTCAAAAGGTCATTTTCACATGCAAGATTGAGATAAATTTGAACTCTAGGAAAATAATGACTATTTCAAGTGTAGAAGTAGTCAACAAATAGATCATGAGATAAGGATTACAACCATTGCTAATACAGAGAGTGAATTGTGATATCAAGTACACATTCTTTGAAAATTACCATTTTTATTAAAAAATTAAAACTCTCATATTCATTGTGTAGGATTGATGAAATTTAGTATAGATAGAGTTAAAATGTACATGTCTAGGTGGGGAATAGGCATGTAATTTAAAAAAAATATATTTTCATTGATTTTTGACAATTTTGTAATTTTAAATCATTAGAATTGTGGTAGGTGAGTACCCTAGTTTGGCTAGATTTTTGTTCACTGCATTGACTTCTCAATTCATCATGGCAACTTCGCCATCATCATGAGGAGCATGTGTTCACTTCTTTTGGAAAATGGTGAACTCAATTAGAGGGTTAAAAACTAAGTTTTATTGCATAACTTTTGGTTTTTCATGATCATGATAACTTTACACACTAATGTTTACAAGGTGAGCATATGCAATGGAGATGTGTATTAATGCAATATTAGTGGACTAAGAGTTGTTTCCATTAGCCACCCATAACTATAATGGGTTGGATATTAGGGTACTTCATCCCTTATTAAAGAAGGATGCCTATTCAAGATCCTAGAACACCTCAAGTAGGAAAGTGAGTTAGGCTCTCATAATTTCCAAATGGTATTTATAGTATTGACAACAAATTTGGGATAGAGATGATTGCAAACCCATACATTTCCATGAGGGGTCTTTGGTATGTGAGAAAGGTAGTAAGGGATGGGTGTAGAGGCATCAACTCTTTTAGGGATAGATGAGGGTGGTAGGAAATGTGCCCTATGACTAGCAATATTAATTAATTTAGAGGGGTGGTGCCTACATCTTTTCCCTCAATCGAGATGATGTACAATAGGACACACAATGTGAGGTTTGGACTTGTAGGGAGAGAATAACTAACCCTCTAACATTAGTGAGACCCAACATACAAGCAAGAGGGAGAGGAGCACATGCAATAGATGTAGCCACTAAAGGGAAAGTTATAAAAGAAAAGGTTGCATGAGGGGAGACTATAAAATTTTAAGTCATAATGATCATGGATAGTAAAAGATGTCATAGACTATAAATCTAATAAAAAAGATCAATGAAAGATGAATGGATTTTAACATTACCATATTAAACATGTAAATATTTAATATTGTAAAAATTATACAATATTCTAAATTTTCATTTTGTTTATTGTGATTAACCTCTCTATCTTAATTATATTGAAATAAACTTGAAATAAAGAAAGAATATTGTAATATCTAATAACCATATAGAAATAAAATGTTCTTGAAACCATTGAGGTAAACAAGCATCCATGCCCTTATGTAAGTGTGACTTAGGAATTGGGATAAACAAACAATAGGAAGCACCCAAAAGTAAAGTGGGAGACAGGAAGCCTAATCCAAATAGGAAGCACCAAGAAAGTATTTGTTAAATGGTTAAACCCAAGGAACCAAGGCTTAACAAGCAAAGTATACTTACCCCAAGTCCAAGGACCATTCTCCAAAATAAAAGACCTATTATCAATTGATTTGCAAAATAGATAAAAAAATCCTTCAACATAGGGAAAATTTTCATCAGAGCTCTTCAAAGAATCTGGCCATCACTAATGAAACCTACATATGAAGATAAGGAATACTAAGCTAATAGTAATAACTTACTTATAGATTAAAAATACATTTTTCCCCACCAACAAAGAAAAAAAATTGCCAAGAGACTGCCCCTATGCGCAATGTAGTTTGGGAAGCAATGTCCATTGAGCCCATCTTGTTTGGTGTGACAAGAGCAATAAGGATAGAGACAACATTATTCAAAATGGGTAGTTGGAAAGCTGCAGTGATCTCTAGGATTTCAAAGTTTTTTGGTAAATACGAGAGCTTCTATCCAAATAATTATTTTCTTCATCAATTAGTTGTTTCCTCTTAATAAATGTTTTATTAATAATTTATCTATTTTTTTACAAAATTATTTTTATTTTTATTTATAATTGGGTTGAGGTAAGCAAGGGAGTCTCATGTTTTCTATATAAATAAAAGTGGGCTTTAAAATAGTTTCAATTATTGTACAACAAAACAGTCAAGAGGTAAACGAAATGAGTATCATGATATATGGGACAAACCAAACAATCTAGATTAATCAAATGGATGATGATTTCCAAATATGAAGCAAGCCCATAAGCAAAGACAAAAGAAAAAGTCTCATAGAATGGAATAGGACAAACTACAACTAAGCTACCAAGTACCAACCAGCATAAGAATGACCAAAATATATATGAAAAACCTAGGGATCCAACCTAAACAATGTCAGACCCAACTCTATTCACTCTCACACCCTTCACTCAAATATGTGATTAGGAGATAAATTTGGGAAGACCTTTCATCCACTTTTGTACTACTATCCAAGAAATAATCTTCCAAGTCCTTAGATTTGGAAGAAGCAAGGATGATTCCCTCACAGAAGACCCATCCAAGGGCACAACAAGAAAAGAGGAATGTTGAACTGGAGAATCCAATTGACAAACACTTTCCTCATGAGTGGGATAAAGTAGAATTAAAGTTGATGGAACAATAGACTAAGCAAGTGAAGTGGAAGTGGGTGAGGCATGCCAATAGGAGTCAATGGAGCAGTGGGAGCAGAACTCACACCAATCATCTAAGGAACCAACATCCTTGTGGAGCCAACTCTAATACCTAATTAAATTGGTGCCATTGGGTATGCACACATCGTAGAGGACATGAGGGTCCCTAACTAAATAGTTCATTGTTCACAAGAGAGTTGCATTAAATCATCAACTAGGGAGTTGTAAAAAAATAGATAGTGTTGGCAAAGTATATGCATTCACAGATTTTGAACATCCTACATCAATGGAGTATACGTGAATAAACATATGCAAATATGGTAAAAGCTTGAAATCAGAATAAATTATTAATTCATAAAACATGGGAAAAAAATACAAGTAACTACCTTTCTCTACGGGTACCTAATACTTATGACTATAATTATTAATTGTTAAACTGCAATGTGAGTATGAAACAAAACATTAAGTTTGAAAATCTCATTCATGAATTGTAACACATTCGAATTCATAAGCATATAACTAAAAATTACCAATTGAGTTCACAATGCATCTAATCTAGTAACTGAAATTAAAGTGATTCAACAATATCTTAGGTGGCCCTTTCTTGAGTTGTTGCTTCCATGGTATTTTTTCAAACACTCACTAAATCAGCAAATCATAATATCAAATCTAACAAGAAACATGTTGAAGATATTTGTTCAATAACACACATTCTATATTCTCATAATACTACTACTACTACTAGTGCTACTAGATCTCCTCCTCAATAGAGGATCCTACTATATAGGTTCTTGTGAGGGAGTGCCATTATTCATGAACTGAAAATAAACTATAAAATAAATGCCAACTCTTCCTCAAGAATAGGAAGAGGACTAAATTTTTAAATAGAAAATAATAACTACTTGAAACAAGAGTAGACAAATCAAACATGGATTCCATGTCCAACAACTTATTGTTTATAACAGAAATGTGCTCAACAAAATAGTTATGTCATAATTCAATCATGTTGCAATTAGACTCCTTCTCTTGATCATCTTATTGGTAGGTAAGAGTAATATTAAGTGACTCACTGGCTGATCAATAAATGATCACCTTCATCTTCATTTGAATTTTTTGTGCCCCAGTCGATTGACTTCTTCTTTGCAACAATCTATAATCCTTATGATACATGTTGAGAAGCCCATTGTTGAGAGTTGACAATTCTCCTTGCTACAAACGTTAGTCTGATTTCCTAATGCATTCTCATTAGATCAACAGTCATAAATTAAACATAAAATCTTACTAAACTTCATATACATTCATGAATTCATACATACACATATTAACATCACAGGTTTCCATTTCTAAATGCTTAAAACTACTTAAAAGCATATGAAAGACATAAAAGGTCTTGGTAATGTCTTAAAGCTCAGCAAAAAGAAATGATAAAAAGTATAAAATAGTAATGGGAAACTAGCAACTTATCAAGCCCATCAATTCTAATAGGACTCGTCATCTTGAGAGGAACCATCATTCAAGGAATTAGAAGCATGAATAGCCAAGTGATCTTCATGGTTATTTTTCCACCATGTCATTGCACCCTTGCACCAAGAGAGTGGACAATTAAAATCCAAGTGGTCATTGGAAAAGCATCATCTACATCTAAAGGGGAGACCCTCATAGTCAAGAAGTTGATTCCAAGACCTATCATGTCATACTGGTATGAAAATAATATACCCATGAAAAGGCTTTGAGATATTAATATCAACTAGAATACAAATTGTAGTGTCCCTTCGTATTGGTCATTCATGACATTTGAGTAAGTTTGTTTGGTTGAATTGATTTGTTTTGTTGTGTTCATTATTATATTGTTAAATTTGATTTTGATATTATGTGATAAAGTAATATTAAGACTAGCTTTGATTAATCAATTTAATTAAATTAAATTGATTATAAGGTAACTTAATTAATTGAATTAAAATAATAATTAAATGAATTATATTATGAAAAGATGTTATATGTATTTTGATTATTAATTATTAATATAAACAATGAGATTAAATGTTTAACAATAAAGAAACAAACAAAGATAAATATTATTATCATTAGATTTTAATTAATTAAATGGGAAAGTAATATATATTTTAAATTAAAATAAATAAGATAAGATTTTCGAACTGAATTGTAAAAGCAAGAAAAGATGGAAAAAGAGGAGTGCGTACACATGCACGACTCCAAACTGAAATTGGAATTAGAAACTTGTCCTTATTGTTGATTTTTGTGTTCGAAAACTTATCTTGACTTGGATTTTTTATATTTCTCATTTGTGGAGAATTGAGGGGGGGAGAATATTATTTGATTTTAACAAGTAATTGTGCTCTGAAAAATATTTTCCTTGTCAATAAAATAATAATAAACAGCTTTCAGAAGATTGAAATTAATAATTTGTGGAGAACGGATTGTGGTTGGGAAAGAGCTTGGTTTCAGCACATCTTCTCCATTTGCATGTGGAGGAGTCCAAGTTGGCTTCCTTATTGTTCTTTGCTCTTTTCTCTCTTTATTCAGAAACGAGAAATTGATTTCTCTATTTGATTGAAGCCAAAACATTTATTTATTGATCTATTCATTACCCATGTATCATTGAAAGATTGCTTAAGTTCCCTTCGATGAATTGAATCATCCTCTTTAAGATTGTTGTTTGGTTTACACAATTCCATCTTTCATATTGTTTCATTTAGGATCTGCAGCATTTGTAAAAAACTATAATTCAATGTAGGTAATGAATATATATTTCGATCACGCGTTAGAGACAAGGGAAATGTTTTTTTTAAAGGCACCCATTTAGTTTGTTGACTAGTTCTTTTAACATCCCCACTATTCTCCATGCAAGGCTGATTCAATCTGTAGACTTTAATTCTTGTACCCAGCATAGTCGATTCATTCCCCAAGCTATGATTTTTTCCATATGGTTGAAAAGGTGTTTTCTTTCCTTATTTAATTTGCAAAACTACTACTTACTTAGCATTCGATTTAATCCTTTCCTTAGGATTCCATTCGATTCTACAAGCTTGCCAATTATGTCCTTTGCTGTAATAAATTATTTTAGTGTTGGCTGAGTACCCAAATCCATCAAATGAAACCCACTTCACCTAATATCGGGTTGTTAGAATTTAAAAACAAGCCATGTCAAAGCTCGCGATGCCTTTTTCCTTGCATCGACCTGTAGGTGATTATTCTTAAACTAGATAAGTCCTATCTTCTCCATGCCATGACTTAGATAAGCTTAAGTTTGAATTATTGTATGAAATTAATTCAAGATGTGAAATACGAACTAGATAATCATAATAAAACATGAAATTGGTAAGAACAAAAGATAATGTAATAATAACAAATTATTGAGAGATATTGATCTTGTAACGCCCCGCCACGCAAACCCCAAAGGACACAAAAACATCTATCATTAAGAGCACAATTTTTTTTAAGTAAAACATTACGCAAGATGAACATTTACATACATCACTTGCAATAAATTTGTACATATTCAATATCAAACTTCGTCCTTTAGGGGTACACATGACAACATTACTAAACATAAATCCACACTATAACAATAATTAACAATTCTTATGTAAACTAGAATAAGTAAGCAACGATTAAACATCCCTTACATAAACACGTAATATTACAAGGATCAACACATATTTCATAAAAGATAGGCTTCCATCAACGATCATAAGATAAAGTCAAGAATTACAACCATTACAATTAAGATAAGGAGGTACATCGTTCAAGGATTACATCATACAATGTTGCTTCCCAACATGAATGGGAAAAGTACAATATCATGTAATACACAAATGATATGAATGAGTACAAATCATCAAGATTGGTTCCAACACTAGTATAACTCTGGAGTCACTGCAACTAGTACAACTCAATCTTGGCTGGGAACCCAATGGGGTGCATAGCACGTTCCACCCGTCCATGTGGACCCAAAGGCCCACCCTCATGATAGGAGATGACAAGAAGAACCACAAAAAAATACCATCAAGAAAGACAAGGTTTACAAGACACCACGACATGAGAAACAATAACACAAGGAAACATCCAACACAAGAAACATTCAACACACGATACATATAACACAAGATACATTCAACACAATATACACTCACATCCAAAGAAACAAAGGCAACAAGACAACGTGACAAAAGCATCAACAAACACATGACAACATCCACTTCCAGAGGCTCAAGAACAACAAGAGGGGAACAAAAAACATACAAGGTTGTTAAAGGATGGAGTGTCATCGCATAGGTTGCCATGGGTTACCTTGGCATAACCTTCCTAGGCTATTGGCCCCCATCCTAAGTTACCCTAGTAACCTCTACTGGTCATCAAACCCCCATGCACGCTATGTGAGATCAACATACCTTACAAAATTACTATGCAAAGGCAAGGTAGTTGATCTTGCCATTCCAGGCCTTCCCACTCATCCCAAGCCTAAACGAGCACTTGGGCCCATGAGTGAGGCTACATTATCTGAATTAATGTGTGATACTACCCAACCCCCTAATTAATTTTTAGAATATCACTTAATTAAACTCCCAATGAGTTACCTTGGACTAGCCACTTTGGGCGTCGAACCCTCATTGAGAGAGAGCCACTCCCCCAACTAACAACAAAATCCCATAATCACAAAAAGGAAATCCAATTTGCACAACTATCAAGGTCATGCACATAACACAAGGTATTCAACACCTCACAGAAGATCTCCATTATAAAACCATATCTATAGTGCAAGGCTAAACCCGCAACATCAAATAAAGAAAACGAACAATAGTTCACAAAGAGCCAATATGAAAACCAATCACAAAGCAACATTTTTCCCCACCTATGGAAGACTAAAAAATTACTAACACATTGGTTCCCATCAAGGAGACAACAATATCATGGTCACAAAATGACAATTTAAAGCCCACAATCACAAAATGACAAGAGTACAATAAGAGTCGCAACATCATAAAGAAATCTTCAAACTCAGCCAAAGCTAACATAATCAATTTCGATACAAAATCAATTGGACATCCAAGGGAGACCTTTATTTTCTCCTCTCAAGATACCCTTACAATTTGGCAATAAACACCTTTTAACAAAGTCAACAATCATGACAACGATAGCAATCAATGATTCACAGTATCAATTCAAAAATAAACCCACTCAACAATCAAATCAATCATGATAACCATCACAAGAATTCTAAGTAATTGTTCCACATAGAGAACATGCAAATCAACTATTAAATGAATATAAGGAAAATTGACATTCAAAAGATCATCTAATTCCATTCAGTTACATAGGCCTTCATTTATAAAAATCATTTATCGAGTCTACAATTCATTCAATTATCTATATAAACAATAAAATTCAATTCACTTAATTACCTACTCAATTCCTTATCTGAAACAATTAATATAGCCAATACATTCATTCAATTTTTATACAAGAAGAATAAAATTCTTTCATTTAATTTTAATCTACAAATTCACCAATTTCATTAGACAACTAACCTTAACACTTTTCCATAAATCATTTATTACATATTCATTCAACAATATAAGCTAACTAATTTTTATCTATGAAGGAAATTGGCATAAGTAACCAAACTAAATGTAATTAATCCATTTCACTAACGAACTCTTCTACTTATTTTCTTCTAATATAATCATTAAATTACTAAGGTCTTTCAATTAGAAATTTTTAAATGATTTTATTAATCCATTTTGTGAACTCTCATAGTCTTATTTAAATTTTATTTGGGGGCTTTATGTATTTTAACTTTTGGATTTAAATTATTACTTTTATATGAAATAGAGAATATTGTATATTTAGTGATTTTAATTAATTTATTGGAGAGCATTAATAGCTTGCTTAATAAAATGTTTTATTTCATTTTATTGTGTTGAGGAGTTTAGTTAAACAAAAAGAAGGGGCAGCCTTGTCTTGGATATATATACTTTTATTCATTTTTATTTTGGGGAGAGAGTTATCTTCTTAGAGAAGAAAATTTTTGTTTTGGGGAAAGAGAAGAAAACCTCACAATTTGGGCAGCTGAGTTGGAGAAGAAACATGGAGATTTTCTTAAAAGAAATTTGTGGGTATTGGATTGTTGAATTCAATGAACCATTTTCTTCTTGCTACTCCATTTTGGAATCTCGTTGTGCCTTGCTAACATAGCATTTCTTCATTTCACATTTGGGCAGATTTGAGGTATTCTTCTGTGTTTTCCTTGAAATTTTTGAGTTATAAATGTATGCATGAGTGTTTTTTTAAAATGTTTTGGAAGTCTTGGCTACTCTAGGTGTTATGGAATTTTGGTTGTTGAGTTTTTTTTTAGCCTAGTTATGGTATTTATTTTTGGGGAAAGTATGAGTCTTAAATCTATACAAATCTCTTAGTTTAAACTCAAACCCAACTATGAGATTCACTTGGTACTGCTCAAATCTCAATTGGGTTGGAGTCCAAAATGAATTTGGAATACTTTTTGTTTTGGCCAAAATTTGTGCAACTTGTTAAAATTATATTTTTCCTTGCTGCTCTTAATCCACTTGTTAAAAATAAAAAATAAAGGTGGGTTCCAAATAGAAATGCCCAAATCTCAACTGGGTATTTGGTAGACTTTAATTCTAGGCACTTTCATTTTTTATCAAATTTGTGCCTACTTATTAAAATGACGTTTTTCTTTGCTGCTCTTTAACCAGTTGTTATAAATTTAAACTAAATTTGGATTTTGTGTAGAAACGCCTATATCTCAACTGGGTCTTTGTCTGATTTTTCATGTTTTTGCCTAGCCATGCATTAAATAACGTTTTTCTAAACAACACCTTATTTTGGGTCATAAAATTGAAAATTAAAGATGTAATTCATTTAGAAACATTGAAATATGAACTGGGTCATTGTCCGATTTTTAATTTGGGCACTTCAAATTTTTATGAGATTTCTATGCCTCTTTCTCATGTGTTTGAACAACAGTTGAAATTGTGTTTTGTGCCACTACCACTTGGTAGATTTTATCTAATTTAAAAGTGATTTGATGAGGTTTATACCGATTATATGATTGGTTCTTTAATGAATTCAACTGTGAATGTTTGAATGTATTTGATCTGCTTGTGAGTGTATGGGATCAGTTGTTTGAATGATTTCACAACAATGTTTGTTTGGCTATGTTAAATAGATTTTATGATGGATTTTAGTGGCTTGTTCATTGTTTCACATTTGCTATGGATTCCTTGTTTGGTTAAACAAGAAGGCCTACCCGTCTATAGAGTGTTGAGTTATCTATCTGCAAGGCGTTGATACGGGTATGATTGAGTCTCATCGTTTGTATGAGAGATGTACCTAGTTCCATGTGGTACCATCCCTTTGAGCACGCATGATGACATTGCATATGGTTTGCACTCTAGCACCTCGTACCTTAGTAGTCGTGAGTAGTACCCGACATACTATTGTATGAGCATTTTCATGTTGTGATATTGGCTTTATTGTATTGTATTCCATGTTTGCTCTGTGTCTAATATGAGTGTTGGCCATATATTACCCTTGCCTTGTAATTTTTTCTTGGGCCTTGTGACTACCTCCAAGCATGGTGAGGTGGTCTCTTTTGAGTCCACATGGTAGGGAGGGGTTGCCACCGCCATTGGGAACCACTGTACAGGTTATTGGAGCATCAGTTGGAGGTGTTTCTCTATTGTGCTATTTTATCAAGTTGGTATGTCTTATTCATGGCTATGCCTTTGTACTCTTGTACTTTCCTTTATGTATATTGTACTCGCTTGAGAGTGAAAATATAACCATATAAATTAATGAGAAAAAATGTGATGGTTTATATTTGGTTTACGAGTTCCGGTGTTGGCATCAGACTCACTTGTATTATAATGATATTTATGGATTTTTCTTCAAAAGTTTTCATGCAAAAATCAGAACTTGGTTGTGAATTTCCTTTTTGCAATAGTCTGCAAAATTTTTGGCGCATCTCTGTTTTTTGTTTGTTGCTTGTGTTGTTGCTAAAATTTTGGCACATCACAGCTCTCTATTTGTTGTTTTATGTTGTTAACGTTTTGGCGCATTGGAGCTTTCTGTATGTGTTTTTTGATGTTACAGCAGAGATTTTCGGAGCACTGGCACATAAAGTTCCATTGCAGAGAAGGTTTCAGAGTAGAAGGTTCCTGAGCAGGAAATTCTGGAGCAGGTAGTTCCAGAGTAGGTAGTTCTGGAGCAGGAAGTTCCAGAGCAAGTAGTTTCAAAGCAGAAAGTTCTAGAGCTATTATGTTTGCTCCTGTTCAAATTTTCTCTAGAGGGTAAACTAGTCCCCTCCTTTGGGTTGTGCATTCGGCCATGTTTGGCCATGTTTTTTGTCAATATATCATATTGGCAACCGCTTTATGTGTAAGTTATTCTTTATTTTTTCAAAAAAAAAATATTTTGTCCTCTTTTGGCTCTTACCCTTCGGGGTTGCATAGCGGGATGTTACATCTAGTATCAGAGCCCATGTTCACACACTGGGAGCTCTAATGTACTTGATCCTTCTATGTTGTGTTTTGCATGTGTTGCGTGAGCTTGTTATATTGTTTTTCATAGTTTTGTTGTTTAACTTTCATGCCTTAGTTTGGTGTATAGACCGTCCTTGTGATGATCTATTTTGATGTGTTCCTCGTTTCCTTTAGGATTCCCCTAGAGGAAGAACCAAAGGAAGAGTTAGAGGTAGAGCCCATGTTGTAGCACTAGGATCCCTGCTTATGGTTGATACTCTCTTGGGTGTTGTGTGTGGGGGATGACAACAAGTGTTGTTGTTTCCCGCCCCTTGCATGTCCTGCTGAGGAATGATTTTGTGTGAGGGTTAGTTAGACCCTCGAGCCTACCAAGGAGTGTATTTCAATTAGTCTCCTTCTTGATGGGTGGCTCTTTTGTTGTGTAAAGAGTTGTGACCCTTGAGTGGTCCCTAAGTGTGGTTGTAGCCCATGTGGTTGTAGTGTGCTTTATGTGTGTATTCCAAGTGCTTGTTATAGGGAGATAGTCTAGGACCTCTTGCTTTGAGTTCCTTAGTATGGAATTTTAGAGGGTTGAGTTTCCCAACCCTGTCTTGTGTTGTGGAGGAATGATGCCTCCTAGGTCTTGCCTTACCCTACGGGATTGGAGTGATTCCCTTGGGTGAGAGTCTCTCAGGTTTGAGATTGATTGCTTCCCTATATCCTATGTTGCGAGTGGGCATGTTGGACCTTAGCTTGTTGGTGGGTTGCAGGTGACATGTGTTACCTAAAATTACCCTTGCTTGGTTTCTTTGCTCTTGTTGTGGGAAGATTTGTTTGACCTTGAGGGTGCCAAGTAGTTCCTTTTTTGTGTATTCTCTTCTTGAGTCATGCTAGTTTTCATTACCATGCAAAGTTTTTGGTGCATGCCTTTTTGTGCTTTACCTCATTGTATAAGTGATTGCTAGATTGATCCTATGTGGTTTTGAAGTTTCTTTTGCATGTTATATTGCATTAAGATTATTAAATATGGTGATAGAAAATGAATGACCATGTTGTTAGTTCATAGAGATTAATGTATGCTCTCGTATGATTGATGTGTTTGTGAGAAAGTGATTGTGTGATGATGAAACCATGTTTGCATTTGTGCATGTGTCAAAATAGTAAATCCCTCTCTCTATCTTTCTCTCTCTTCTCATTGGTTAACGAAGATGCCTATGTTGAGTGTGTGGTGTATTGAAATCCATTGTATGCTTGTCTTTTATGAGAAAAATGAAAATGTTAATGTATTCATGAAGGTGTGCTTTGTTAGATCAACCTTGGGTAAAGAACCTAAGTCCCCAAGTTGTATTCATAATCATGGAACATGTATGAATATGAATAGAAAATCTTTAATACCCCTCATGTTGTTGTTTGAACTTGTTATCTTTCTATGCTTTTTTTTTGATACTTTGAGACTTTGATAGTTACTATTATTGTTTGGATTGGTGGATTGGATAGTTAGACTGCTTGGTGATTATGCTACTTCATTTGAGGACATGGATATTATGATATGACATTTGGTTTGGAGATGTTTAATTTGATTTCAGTAGTATGTTGTGATGCAATGGTTTAGTAATTATTTTATGATGTGATCGGTTAGTTTAGCAATGTTACTTTATATTTAATATTGTAATTGTTAGTACAGTTTTGGTGAGAGGATAGTGTAGCACCACTCATTTACGAGTTCCCTGCTACACTGCAATTCCTTCTCACAATGTGATGTTTTGATTATATATGTATATACATGTTGTACACAACCTTATTTGTATGCAGGAATTGCAGGTACAGAGTCTCGATTCCACCTGCTTCGGCAGGATAGGGCGAGCATCAATTTAACCCAACAAGCATGAAGTTGAAACAAAGATGACAAGGAAGTCACCCCATCCCATGTTTTGTCAACCCTTCTTTTGTTTAGTGGTATTGTGCGTCTTTAACCTTTGTCATTTTTGCATTTTATTATAGTGGTTTGTGTGAGTGTACCTTTGGTATTTATTTTACGTTGGTGTTTTCTATGATGTAATTTATATATATTAAATGATGTTAATAAATGGTGATAATAGCATTGGAATAGTTGTATTAAAATATAAAAAGCTTTAAATCCAAAAGCCATGTAATTGATTGAAACTTAGTGTAAATTAAATTATTTAAAATTAGTATTTTGATAATTTAATTAAAAGAGCATGTTGAGGATAATTATGAAATAAATAAATTAAATTGTGTGATTTGCAAGTAAAACTGTAAAATCAGAATTAAAACAAAAAGTGTTGTTAAATAGAAAAAAAACAAGAAAAGAAAAAAAGGAAGAAAAAGACCAATGAATGTTGAGTTTTGGTTGTAAAGCTGGGAATGAAATTAGAAAATTTCTTTTAATTTTGATTTATGGAGTTTTCTAAAAAGAGGAAGATATCTTTTATTCAATAGTAAAATTGTGAGATTTTGAGGCACGGGAAATTTTTGACAGAAGTTACACAAAAATAAGAGTTATGGAAAAATTGGATCCTCTAGGGTTTTTTGTTTAATTGTTTCACTTTTTCATTATTTTGGGGAGGTTCTTCTAAATTAAATAATAGATTAGAATATTGGTCAACGGAATTTGGTGGAGACATTCTGTGGAAGAAAAGGGGACTCTTCGAAAAGACTCGTTTGAATAAGGAAAGCTTCATCATCCACTTCTCGACAAGCTCAGGACTCTAGGTTCCATAAATTCTCTTTCTCTTTTTGTTAAATTTGTAATGGCAATCATATTGTTCTAGGAAAAGAAAATATTGTGGGATTTTGGGTAATCTTCTGAGTAACAAGTAATTGGGGAAAAATCTATTGTTTGAATCTTTGATAGTGTTCCAGAATTTCTTTATAATGTTGTTATGAGAAAATTAGTTTCTTTCTAAAACCAATGGATGCCCATATTTAAACATATTTTCGTAACAAAATTAGGGATTCAATATAAAATTTCTCTCACCAATTTAAAAGAAATTTTGTCTGATAGGAGGAAAATAATAATTGATTAGATTATCTTTATTCTTGTATTTTTGAGAAAATTATATCCCTATTCTGAAAACTTGTATTTACGGGTGTTCATGTATATATATATATATATAAATATATTTATATATATTAAATATATACAGATTTTTGCATATTGTATTACAAAATTTTGAGATTCATATATTTTTACATATATGTGTTTCAATCAAAAAATTGTTTTTCATTGAAAAAGGAAAAGGGACGAATTTTAATTATATTAAAAATAATAATAATTGAAAAAGTGTTGGGGAGAGACGGCACTGGTCGTACCCCCCCCTTCCACAGCCTCTATGACTACCCACAACAGCCTTGAAGATTGTTGTGCGCAACAGTCTTCAAGACTGACTATGTGTAGTCTTTGCAGTCGGATGGTTGCGGCTTGTTATGGCCGAACGACCTTAGTAATATCGCTGTTTTTTTTATGTTTGTTTTATTTTTATTTTGTATTGCGGTTTCATTTAATATTATATATATATATATATATATTTGTGTGTGTGTGTGTGTATCCTGGGGTAACCCAAAAATTAAGTATATATAAAATAAGGGAATATTTATGTATTTAAATGTTATATATATATATATACGAAACTTAAATATATAGATATACCATTTTCATGATGAGTATGAAAATTATAATTGTGATTGTTATGGGAAAAGGCGAAATTATATTTATAAATTTGAATTCTGATTGAAATTTTATTGCAAAATTATATAAAGGGAAAAAAGGTTTAGTAATGGATTAAAACAAATTATTTAACTTTGTGTGAAAATCATTATGTTATTCTATTTTCTAAATCAACTTGACTTCTTTATTTCCTTGGGTCATCATTTTGGCTTTTATGATGTGGGAACCTTGTTGATTTTAAGAACCTGATTATGGATGTTGTGAACCTTAGATTTCCAGAGGCATGAAATATTTTATTAGTTGATGTTTCTCTTGTTATGTGCTCTTAGTCGGGCAATCTTTTGGTATTATTATTATTTTGAAAGGGTTGTATGAGTTTTGTTGAGACTCTGATTTTGTGTTTTAGCGAGATGGGTAATGCCTCGCATGTCATTGGTTGAGATTTAATGCTTTGATCTTTAGGGTACAACCCTTGATTTTTGCTTATGTTTCGGGGCCTTCAGGGAGAGTGGCTCTTCATGGGGGCCAATGCCTCAAATAGGAGGAAGGGATCAAGATAACCCACGTAAGAGTAGATTAACAAGTGAAAACCTAATAATAGAACTTAGGGGGATGGGTAGTAATAAAACGATAAGATAATCTTGGATACCTCATCTATTCATTAGGGCTATCGCAGACTAATGGTAGACTGAGAAGGTCGTGGTTGGCAAAGTCATTACCTCATCCTCAAGAGAGGTTAACAGCTCTATATGAGTCATCCTATGGGGCCGGTGCCTCAAGTAGGAAGAAGGGCCAGTGTAACACCCCTCCATTTTGGGCTCTTTGTTCGGCAATGTTCTTCTTTGTTATGTTGTTTTGGTTTATGTTGTGACTTTGGTACTTGGTTACTATTTGATCACAAACTATAAAGCGATGCGAATGTTATATTTTGATGTGATGGTATTTTACTTTGATGTTATCTTTATGGCATGTTTGAATTAGCCTAGCAGTTATTTGAATTAATGATGCTTTATGCTTTTGATTATATTATTGACGTTAGATTCATCAGTTATTAATACTGTATTGGTGAAGGGGATGGGATTGTACCACTCACTTGTGAGCACCCTACGATTTTGAGATTTCCTCTTCACGATGTGTTTTATTATATCATGTATATGCAAGTTCAATATACTCTTTGTTCGCAGGTTGATAGGTACAAGACATCGACTCCACCTGATTTCATAGGTTTGAGCGTGTCCATTGGCCAACAGTATTCGATTGGGAGATAGTAGCTAGGTTTTTCATGCCAAGTCATCACCCTAGTCATAGTGTGTCGTCGGGTTTTAGTTAGGTTAAGTTGCTTTTTCATTGTTCATTTCTCCTTGATCTCATTTAAATTGCAAGTTGAAAAAGGTAAATAAATGGCTTTATGTAATTAGTTGTTTATTAAATTTATCTGGTTATAATGTTAGAAATGTTATTTAATTTAATTAATAAAATGATCTAGTATTGGATTGATTTATTTTATTGATTAATTAAATTAATTAGGTTGAAATGAATTAAGTTAGCCATTTTGAGAATTAAGAGTGTTAAATGTTTTTTTTGAAAAAGAAAATTTTAAAAGTTTAAATTCTTTTGAAAAGGAAATTTTAAAAAGTTTCAAATGCTTGTGAAAAGGAATTATTAAAGTTTTAAATTCCTTTTTGTTGAAAAAGAAATTTTTAAATGTGTTAAATCCTTTTTGAAAAGCAATTTTGGTTTTAAATTTAAAAATTCAAAAATATCTTCAAAAATGCAATAACTATGGTGGATGGGATATTTTAGGGAAGTTGACTAAATTTGGGGAAAACTTAGGAGAGCCATTCCATTTTTTGGGATTTTGGGGATTTTGAATTTCAATTTTGGAGAAAGAAAAATTGTTGTAAAAAGAAAGAGAAAGAGGGTTTTGTTCTGGTGGTATTCAATCTTGGATTGGCAAGGGGAGGCTTGGAAGGAGATCTGGATTTTTGATTTGGCAAGAAGCTCAACATCAAATTGTTTCTCCAAACTTCAAGATCACAGGTTCTTTCTTGTTTTAAATGCTTTGAAATTTTGGTTTTTCAATTTGAAAACTTGTTTTTAAACAAATTTGAAACCCTTTGTTGAGATCATGAAAGAAAAAAAAGAAAACAAAGAAAGATTCAAACAATAGAAATTGAAAGAAACAAAAGATATTCTTGAAACATCTCTATTTGAAGTTGAAAATTTCCAAAAATTTGAGTTCATGAAATAGTGCTTGAAAGAATTTCTTCTTTTGTCATTTTTGTGTATTAAATTTGCCCAATTTGGGTTGTGTAATGGCATTTAGATATATATATGGATATATATTTTGCATATAAAACTTATATGCTTTAGGCTGAAAGTTTTTCATTTAAAAAAATTGTTTTTTTTATATATAAAAAAATTATGTTGTTTTTTTCGTTCTGGTATTTTCCTAAAGCAAGGGAGTTTGTTTTGTTTAAAATTATGGGAGGCGCTGGCTGTGAAGGCAGTGCCAGTGCTGCCTTCACAGGCAGCGACCCCCATGCTGGGGGAGAGCTATGTAGCAGCTCCCAGTAGGGGTTGTGTCCCCTGTTTTGGGGCTTGCGCAGCAGCGAATACCTTTCATTTGTTTTTTTTTAATTTATAATATAAATTATATATATATAATATATATTGTGTATAATATATATTATATATATATATTATTTGATTATAATATATATATATATAATATATGTATATATATTTATTTATTTATATATATGTTTTTTTGTAAATTTTAAAATATAAGTATATATATTATATATATATATATATATATATTGTATATATTATTTTAAATATATATAATATATATATATTATATATTTATGTGTATATCCTTCTTGGTGTAATTAATTAGCAAATTGGAGTTGATTTAAATATATTGATCCCGTGATGATTACTTTTATTATAATTGGTTGGAAAGAAATTGACTTTGTAATAAAGGATTTTATTTAAAAAGATCGATTTTAATCATTATGTATGATTGAACAAATGGGATTAAATTATTAATTTTAAATTCCATAATGTTGCCAATGTGATTTGATTTACTTTTGAGTATGTGCAAATAATGTTAATTATTTAATTGATTTCATGCACTATGTCATTGCTTGGCTTGGATTTAGGAAATCCTAACATTAGTGTAATGAGTTTCCTGAAATGCTTTCTAAGTGATGTTTTTGTTCATTCTCGATGTTGAGCAATTGAGTCATTTGTTTATGTGAGTCTTCAAGATGGGGCTTTTTAGTTAGTTGTGTGGGTTGTCGTAAAATGTTAGCCAACCTATGTATTGTCTTGGGTAGTGCGTATAGATGTATCATGTTGTTTCACCCAGTTTTCATGAACAGGGATGGTTTGTGCCTCCTTTGGATTAGGAGTGGCTTATGTGGTCTGTACCTCCTTTGGAAGGAGTGGATTATGTATTTCATTTCCTCCAGTGTTGGAGTGAGTTTCCTTTAATTGTTGCCTCCTTGGATTGGAGTGGTTGTCTTATCTTGTTTACCCTTTGAATTGTGGTTTTGTACCGTGGGTGTTGTCGATAGGAGAGTGGCTCTTTGTGGGGGTCTGGCACACAAAGGGGCACCAGGGTAACTCACTTAGGGTTTAAGTAAGTGATAACTTTAAAAAAAAAAGGAATTAATGAAAAACTTTCAGACTAAATAAGATAATGAATGCCTCTCTCATGACTCATGCACATATCAAGGCTTGAGATGAGACGAGAAGCACAGTTTGTATGAGGGTCTGGCGGCTAGTAGAGGCAAGCCAGGGTAACCCAAGATGGGGGTCTGGTAGCCTAGGAAGGTTGAGCTAGGGTAACTCATAGCAAATGATGTGTGGCACTCTCTCTATGTCAACCATAAGTTAGTTTGTTGTACTGCATTAATGATCATTGTTCTTTTGAAGCATTGTAACCATTTTGTTAAGTGTTGTTGTGCTTGTATTTAATTCAGTTCAGATAAATTGTAGCCTGTGTCTAGAGGTAGATGGTCTTGTATAGGAATTCTTGGTTACTATCTCCTAGCACGGGGGGTGAGCCTTCAGATATCACATGGTTGGGTGGAACGTGCACCTTAATCCATTGGGTCGTCTTCTTGTTCGTGTGGACGTGATTTCTAGTTGGAGAGCTCGTGGGATCCAGTTACTTTCATGCTTTATTCTTTTCATTTATTATTGTAATTTTATTACCCCTCATTTGTATCGAGGTGGAAGATGTAATTTGTAACCATGTTTATTGGATTTACCTCATTCAGGGAATGAGAGTTGTAATCGTATTATACATTATTGTTATTGGAAACATGTGGAATCTCTTATGCTTGGATGTAATTTTATCATGTATGGAATGTATGTGTATTTAATTTAGTAAGTAATTAAATGGTATGGTTTCAATTCATGTTTCTTGTTTGGGTTTAAGTAAACTTAGTCTCGTAACCTTAGGGGATGTTGGCAATGGGTAGTGAACTTGCATGTTAATTATACTTAAACAAAAAAAAAATTATTGCGTTTGAGTAGTTAATTGCAACTTCCCCTAGGGTTGCGTGGCAGGGCGTTACAGCCAGGATAACCATAGATGGGGGTCGGTGCCTCAAGTTGGAGGAAGGGCCAGGATAACCCATGTAGGCTATGTGATGACACTCTCCACTTGTTTCCCTTATGCTTGTTTTCTTGGTTGCCTCTAGAAGTGTGTTATGAATTGTTGTCTTGGATTTACTTGACAAGTGATTATGGTTGTTGCCTTTGATTATCTATGATGAGTTTTATGGCTTTATGTTTATTATGCTTGATTCTTGGTTGTCGTTTATGTCCTGTGTAATCCTATGATGTTACTTTTGGAGTTATTGTACTATGTTATTCTTTATTGAATTAGTCTTATGGCATTCATGGTCGTGGTTACTTCCTTGTCACCTCTGAGCATAGGGGGTGGGTTTTTCTAAAACCCACATGGTCGAGTGGAACGTGCTCCGTACCCGTTGGGTTCCCCATCAACGTTCGTTCTTCATAGTATTCTTCAGAGGGAGCTTGTACCAGATATTTATCTTGTATTTCATACATTCTTTGTATTATGTAATTATCCCACATGTATGGGAGATTTTATTGTATCTCATGTATTGTGAAAATTTAATGTATTAAAAGATGATGTATTGTATATGTACCCTTGTATCCATTCATGACTTACGAGATTTATTATGGTTGTACCATGTGATGTATTTATACTTATACTTATAGGTACATGGATGTTGTAATGTTTATGATGGATGTAATATTTATTAAGTTATTTAGCTTTATCTGTAATATTTCATTATGAGTTGTTTTTGCGATGTGACCTCACGTGCCCCAAAGGACTCAATGTTTATGATGTTAATGTGTAATGCAATTATGTTTAAATGGTTCATAATATGTGTACTTTATATTATTTAAAAAATAAAATGTGTGCATTGTTTTGTCCTTTGGGGTTTGCATGACGGGCGTTACAAAATTGTTTTGCATTAAGTAAAAGTTTAGAGAAAAAGGGATAGTGAAACATTTGCATGTTTATGATAATTGCATAATAGGTGCATCTTGTTGGTGAGGCCTATAGTCCCCAACTTTATTGTTAAGTCTTATGAAATCATGTAGATGTTAAATTATTGTACCTGGATTCAAAATGCAAAAATGTTAAATGAATGTTGAAATGATAATGTTGCATACCTTGTCTTGAGTAAACATTTTAATGATATTACACTGTGTGTGGGAAATAAACGTGGTTAACATATGTGTGTAGTAAGGTGATTTACAACTTAATAATAGTGAATGTGAATGTGAGTTATTATGGCACTGTTGATTTACTCCATGTAGCACTATGATGTATTGTATGGATGTTGAGAGTACATTTTCTTAGAAGTTGTATTGATCTTGCATAATTAGAGGTGGACAATGGTTTTATTTGGTAAGAGGAAATTGGAAAAAGGTACTCCATGTTATGTGGACATCCTGTGTTAGTGCACATGTTGAGTGTTGTGAATACCCCATACTTGCTTTGTGTTCCCATGGGATGGTGAGACTGTGTATGATTGAGTCTCCTTGTCTGTATGAGAGGTGTACCTAGTTCCATGTGGTGCCATCCCTTTAAGCATGCATGATGACATTCCATCCGGTTTGCACTCTAGCACCTCGTACCTTAGTAGTCATGAGTAGTACCCGACATGTTATTGTATGAGCATTTTCATGTTGTGATATTGGATTTAATGCATTGTATTCCATGTTTGCTCCTTGTCTAATGTGAGTGTTGGCCATATATTACCCTTGCCTTGTAATTTTTTCTTAGGCCTTGTGACTACCTTCGAGCACGGTTGGGTGGTCTCTTTTGATTCCACATGGTAGGGAGGTGTTGCCACCGCCATTGGAACTGGTGTATAGGTTATTGGAGCATCAGTTGGAGGTGTTTCTCTATTGTGCTATTTCATCAAGTTGGTATGTCTTATTCATGGCTATTCCTTTGTACTCTTGTATTTTCCTTTATGTATATTGTACTTGCTTGAGAGTGAAAATGTAACCATATAAATTAATGAGAAGAAATGTGATGGTTTATATTTGGTTTACGAGTTCCGGTGTTGGCATTGGACTCACCTGTATTATAATGATCTTTATGGATTTTCCTTCAAAAAAATTCATGCAAAAATCAGAACTTGGTTGTGAATTTCCTTCTTGCAATAATCTGTAAAATTTTCGGCACATCACTGCTTTTTGTTTGTTGCTTGTGTTGTTGTTGCTAAAATTTTGGTGCATCACAACTCTCTATTTGTTGTTCTATGTTTTTGTTAATGTTTCGGCACATTAGAGTTTTTTGTATGTGTTTTGTGATGTTACAGTAGAGATTTCTGGAGCACTGGCGCAAAAAGTTCCAGTGCAAAGAAGGTTCCAAAGCAGCAAGTTCCAGAGCAGGTAGTTCTATAGCAGGAAGTTTCAGAGCAAGAAGTTCCAGAGAAAATTTTTTGGAGCTATTATGTTTGCTCCTATTCAAATTTTCTCTGGAGGGTAAACTAGTCCCCTCCTTTGGGTTGTGCATTTAGCCACATTTGGCCATGTTTGTTGTCAATATATCATATTGGCAACTGCTTTATGTGTAAATTATTCTTTATGTTTTCAAAAAAAAAATTATCTTGTCCTCTTTTGGCTCTTACACTTCGAGGTTACGTAGCAAGATGTTACAAAAAAAAAATTTAAGTGAAATGTTGTGTGATTGAAATTGAACAATAACTTAATTGCTATCCTACGTCCTCTAGGGTGCACAACTGCATTACTTAATTCCATTGACCAAATTACAAAAACAATATAGCTTAGTATCAACCAAATTCTAAACATCATTAAGCAGATCTCATCCGACATAATCAAGAACCATGAAAGACAACCATACTATGATCATAAAGGAATAACTGATAGCATTCATTCAATTAACATATACAACATCATTGATTGCATAATCCTTCACATACATGAGATACATCAGTTTCAGTTTACAATTACATATTGTACAATAATACCTCCTCGATACAAGTGAGAAGTGCTCAACATATGATACATGATACATGATAAAGATATAATACATTTACAAGTACTATGATCAATCTCCCAAGAGTAGATGTAGTGTGGAAGTCAATGGATCAGATGAAGTCGCCACATCACGAACTAAAAGGGAATCCAATGGAGAATGTAACACATTCCACCCAACCACATAAACCCAAAGGTCCACCCCTCATGCTAGGAGGTAACAAAGGGCCCCACCATAACTGATAGACAAGGTCAAAGACATCACAATATTGGCATAACTCAAGAGAACAAGAAGAAGACCAACAACAAGCAGCAGTGACAGTACTTCCAGAGGCACAAAGATATCTAGGGTAAAATAAAAAGCAAAGAAACTCATGGTTGTCATAGGGAAAGTGTCATCACATAGTCAGACATAGGTTATCCAGGTAGATCTTCCTAGGCCACAACCAACATCCCCAGTTATCCTAGTAGCCTCTAATGATCTCTGGCCCCTCATGCCTACTATGCATAATCGACCTACCTCTCGTGGAGATGAAGTAGTTGATTATGCCATTCCAGGTCCTCCCGTCTCACCTCAAGCCTAGACAAGCACTTGAACCTGAGCGAGGTATAAACTTATCTTGTTTAATTTTTTAGCTACCCATTCCCCCTAGTTTATTTTATGTTTTCACTTGTTAACAAAAATTCCATATGGGTTATCCAGGCGCCCCTTTGTTTGTTGGCCCCCATTGGAAGCCACTTCCCTACTAACAACCAACAACCACAAAACTGAACAAAACCACTTGCACAACTCAAAAACTCAAGTGAATCACATAGCAAGGCATTACCCTTCCCGCTCACAAAGTCCATAAAATCAAACGCAAATACAACTATAAGGTGCAAGGTAAATGAACACCATATGCATAATCATTACAAAATTCCAAAACCAAGGATAAAAAAATTTCCATCTAAATACAATTCTCTCAAGCTCTAGAGACTCTAAGTTACAATACACAAGATATTATAGCAACGAACAATTTCCACAATAACACTTTAAAACAAACCCACTCACTTAAATTCACATCATCATTTCAAACACAAAAGTAGATAGATACTAGAATGGAATACAAGTATCTCATCTTTGGAATTCAACGACCATCATGCCATATTACTATCTTAATTGAATACAAATTTCAACTCATTTAATTACAACTTCATCGATTTGTTTTAGTAGGTTTAATTTTCTGTTTTAACATAATTTCCAGTCATAAATCCCAATAATTGAATTTCAACCATATATCAATAAACACACACACACACACACACACACACACACACACATATATATATTCATATAAATAAGGTTCATTCTAACAAAATAAAATACTAAAATTTAATAACCTACAGCAATAAAACTTCTCATGAAAATATAATTACACATTCATATATATGTATATATATATATATATATATATATTTATTTATATACATATATACTTATATGTATATAATTCTATATGTATATATCTATATACTGGTACTTATTCATATTTAATTCACACACCTCTGTCGATGTTATACGACTAACACAATGTCTACATTACTGAATTTGTTGTCTACAGAAAATAGGTCGAGCCAAGAAGGATGAGGTTATATATTTTTTTTGACTGATCAACAAGTTATCTAGAAGTGGCCAACATACATTCACTAACTCAAACTAAAAATACTAGCATCAAACAAGGTTGACTTCCAAAAAGTTTTCTCCACTGCAAGTCGACACAGATAAGATTTGGTTTAGGAACAGTAAGGGTGGGTTCACTGGCGTATGATCTTGAGTTGTATACACATGTAGCCGTTTCATCTAAACCGAAGATTGACACCTCATAAGATACACTCAACCACTTAGTTGAAGCTTAAATTTTAGCCATTACGGCCATCAGATACGTATTACTCAGACCCAACTAGAAATGAACAAATTTAAAAAAAAAATAGATTTATTTAGTTTCAAGTCAATTCTTCTTAAAGACTACGATATGCACATTATAAAAGAGGAATCCGTCTTGAAAGGCATGGTAAAAGGATTTTTTTTTAAAGCATGTTATAAATCCATAGCCTCTATGTAAATATTTAAGCATCCAACACAAGTTAACTTTTCCTTCAAGATGCACTCTCAAGAGTTGACAGCTAAAGCAATAAATGATTTCAAATCTTCCAAATAACAAACAGCTCAAAGACTAGCAATCACTGACTTAATAGACTCATTACAATTTTTTTCAATTTAAGGACATGCGATACTAGAGGAAACGTGATTACAATTTTGGCTATTTAAATAGACCTGCCCAGGATATGAGAACATTGATATTCCTTAAGAGATACATGTGCAGATAATTCAAATCTCGGCGGCTTATTGGTTTAATGAGGCATACGATTAACACAACTTCATCCAAAGTTAAGGCTCGAGGAGCACACACACGAAGACCAAAAACTCCCTTAGCACAAAGGCAGATGCCAAAATAGAGAACTATACTATATATATATATAACTTTCAGATAATTATGTAAATGTATGTAAGGTTAAAAGTTTCAATCTGTCTTATAATATGTACACATATATCAAACAACGTTTAGGATACACTAATTCGGTTATCTGGGCAAGGCTTTTATCTAAGAGGGAAACAAGATCTAGCTCCATGGATACAGTATTAATTGAGTTGTTTGTTCTGAAGCTAACATCGACTTGGGTAAATTTTTTGAGTACAGAACTCCATCACAAGAAATCATTACTACAATTATTTTTCTGAAGATTCATTCTCCTTAGTTTCTTAAATAGTTTTGTTTTAAATTCTAAATCAATTAAGCAAGGAATAAATGATTGACATTGTTCCTATTCTAGCATTCATTTTCTGATCTGAAGGAATCAAGAGGAATATTGAAGGAACTTGGAATGTTCACATAACTAGGCTGAGAATGATGTCGGCTTCAAAACTCCATGCTGCAGCTTCAACTTTTCCAAGATTCTACTCTGCAACTCAAGCAACTCCAACTCCCTCAGCTACTATAGAACCCCAATACCTTCCAGAACAACTTTAGAATTTTTCCCAATTCCAGAAAAGACAAAGAAAGCTTCCAAAAAAAACCCCAACCAGACATTCACGACAAGCAAAAACAAGAATTAGTTTTTCCTCTAAGAGCCATAAACCAATTGCCCCTATGGAGTTAACTCCACTTATTTTAAATTAATTTCCCTTAACTGTTTTTATTCCTCCAATAATTTCAAATTTTTCCTTTCTTATCATTTTTGTTTAATTTTACCATTCACTTAATTTTTCACCCTCTCCTCACTTAGCGTGCACATAATGCCATTAATATTAATTTATTATATTAAATTTCTTATATAATTTTTTTACACAAACATATTAATACATATATATATACACACACATTTACATATATATATATATCATTTTAATGTTCTATTTTGAAAAATAACTCTTAATTTAATTTATTAAAATTAAATACCATTTTCGTTTTAATTTAATTCTTTAATTTGATATAGCTTTTATTTTTATTAATCAAAACCTTCAATTTCGTCAATTTAAGTTTAAGGAAATAACTAATCGAAGCATAAATCATAAGCATGAATCAAGATGGAACAATCAAACAATATCGACCCAAAACAAAATGAAAGTAAGATGACCACACAAAAATGAAACAATACCAACAGACCTCACAGATGAAATGGAACATCGGGGATTCATCCTTGATGAGGACGATGGCCCAAAGTGGAGGACCCAGTGTAACCTCTGAAACAACAACTCCATTGGGCTCAGGCACACTCAGACCTGATAATCAGGTGGAGTCGATGCCCCATACCTGTAGCCTGCAACAAAATGAAGGGTCAAGCATGTGCATAAGAAATAATCAGTCACACTGTGATGGGGAAATCACAGAGTCACAAGGCACTCGCAAGCGAGTGATGCGACACTGTTCCCCATCACCGACACATAACAACTAATATCAAAACATGATAACACATACATCTATCCATATATAACATCATCATATCCATGGTACTCAAGTAAGCAATTAGCTTATTTGCTAAACATGATAAAATTAGAAGTATCAAATGCCACAATATCATCAAAATAACATCATAATGTCATCAAACAGTCACAATATCTACTCATCAAAATATCACCATGTAGAGTAACATCCAATAGTTTCATAATGTCTATCAAGTAGTAACATAAGGTCAAGCAAAACATCATAAAGTCTAGATGAAATCCAAGAAGCTATCCAAACTTAAACAAACTGAGGGGGCATCACAGATTCAGGCTAATGGTTTCCTAACCGTCTCAAGTGGTTCTTGGTTTCAAGTTCCCTTGTAAGTCCTTGTTGTTTTGGGTTGGAGGTACTTGTCAAAACCTTTTGTTTTGAGTAGATCTGGGTAGTCTCGTTGATTCTCTTTTGATCTATTGTTGGTTCACTGTTGGTTGTCTATGCTAATTCATTGTGCAGCCTATTCTTCTTTGTGTGGGTTTCGGGTCCCTGTCAAAACCTATTTGTAAATGGTTTTGGGTCCATTCAAAACCTGCTTTTCCCCCTTAATCAAAACATTTTTTATAAGGAGAAACTAATGTCAATTATTTTGAGAGATTTTATCTTGTTTAAGCTTTATATTTGTAGTTTTAAATAGTCTATGTGAGAAGTATTGTTTGAGCTAAACTCTTTTTAAGGCACCTTGGGCTCTTTAGTAATTTAAATTATTATTAAAATTTGATATTTTTATACATATATAAATAATTATGTCAACAAAGGGGTGTAGTGTAATGAGTTAACATGTTAACAAAAAATACTATCTTTAAACTTAAATTTGATAGTCATTTAGAATATATTATAATTAATATACTTTAAAGGTAAAATTAAAATTCACATCCAAAAGTAAAATAGTTGATCATGCAAAAAATAACACGGAGTTGAATCTAAAAAACACTCTCATATGATGATGGACTATGGAAACCTTATCTCTCAAAAATAGTTCTTATTAAACTAAAGCTTGAGCAAATAAAATTTAATTACTATTATATAAATACAAATATTTCTTCAAATAAATAAAATAAATAATTTTAAAATTACTTGTAAAATCAAATAAAATAGAGAAAACATAAATAATATAAAATAATCCTTAAATAGTTCTAAAGTAAAATCAAATAACTATTAAAGTAAATAAAATAATTCAAAAATAGAATCAATAATGTAAATGAAATGAAATAATTTTGAAAATAGTTGTAAAATGAAATAAAATAGAGTGTAGTGCTCCTACATGATTCACTCTTTCATGATGTTGATAAATATTGATTTGGGTTGTTTGATTTAAATTTGTTTTATTAATGTTGTTTTGGGTTAGTCGATGTATTAATTAAATAATTAATTAACAAGCATTTTGGTAATTAATATAAATGTGTGTATATATTTATATATATTGATGATTATGGTTTGTAATAAATTAAATTGTGCAATATAATATTAAATAAAATAAAATAAACTAAAATTGTGAGAAACATGATAAGATAAAATAAAATATTAAAATGGAATGTTGTAATTATTGGACGGTTAAAATATTAAAAAGATAGAAGGTTTTGAATGCAAGTTCATGCATAATCTCGAACTGTTTGTTGTAAAGGAAGTTGATGCGTTATTGGAGATTTTTGAGATTTTATCTGATTTTTGTTTTGGAAATAAAATAACTTTTCTTAAATTTGTTAATAATTATCATTTTGGGGAGATTGGGGGAGGATCATGGATTTTTGTTTTAGCATAGAGAGCAAGATCTAGAAGAATAATCTGTGGAATAATTGTATTGGGTGGGTTGTTTCAAAATAGGGAATTGGTTTTGTTTGCAAAAAAATTTTTTGGGTTGGCGGTAGTTTTGGTGAGGAATTTGCAAATTATTTAAAAGGATTGTTTTAAATTTTGAGGAAGTGGTTGTTGCAATAGAGGTTTGATCTTGACACCGAATCTCCAACTTTTCCAAGCTTCGGGATCCAGGTCAGAATTATTGACTTTTGTTTTGAAAATAAATGTGTTGAATGCTTTCATTTCGTTGAAACAAACACTTGTTTACTGTTGAATTGAAACAATTAGAAAATTGCACGTTCTGAATTTCTCCAATACCTGAATCATTTTGCATATTTCATTTTGGTATATTTCTCTATGATATTCACCGTTTATCTTTGGAATTTACTTTTACTCTAAAATAAATTATATTGCTTATTGTGTTACCTCTACTACTGCATTGTGGTGAGTTTCTTAATCTCTTCACCTTTTGCTTAAAGCACACCCAGTTTTAACCATTCCTTGCGATAGACTCCTCTCTTTGAAGTCTCTTGTCAAGGTGCCTTAACCTGGCTGGGTGTCCTCCTCTTTGAGTGTTGTCTCTACACATGTCTTATTTTGCATATAAGCTGAACTTTTATTTGGAGTCGATTTGTTATTGAGGCTCTTTATTTTGGTCTGCATATATGTATAAATAAATATATATATTTGACTTGATTGTGTATTTTTCTCTTGGGAGGGAAGTTGATAGAACCATAGTGTCGCCCTCTTGCATGCCTGTAGCTGATTTCCATCAATCTGCTTCTTATTCTCTCTTGCATATAAAAAAAGCTATGAGTTTGGTTGTTGTGTATACCATACTATGTATGGCAGTTGTTGCACCCTTTTGATGACTGGGAATTTAAGTTTAGTATTTGAAGCTTGTGCTTGAAAATTCGGTTCAAGTAATATATTCAATTCTCCAAGCTTAGATATTTGGTTTTGGCTGCATGAATGCTTTTCAAATTCTTACACCTTTAATTTGGGCATTTGATACCTTAGATCTCCTTGTTTTGTTTGATAGTTTAGTGTTGTTCATTAGGTTGATATTATATTCAATTGAACTATATTTTTTCTGAGATTTTGAAACCAACCTTGTAATCGGCTTGAATAATATACAATATGTATTCAATCTTAAGCCTTTATGTTTGGCATCGATTTTCTTATTCCTTTTGCTTTAAAGTTTCTAAGGCCTATTCAATGAACTTTGTTGTGCACCTTCTTCTTCTCTCGTTGCCTTCGACATATTACTCATGCTTTGGTGTCCATCACATTACATTAGCTCTGGCCGAAGTTGTAACTGGTGAGTTCTTCGTTATTCCCTTCAATATTTGATTGGTGTACCCTGCTACCATGCTCTCTTCATAAATGAAATTCTCTTTAGGCTAATTTCCTTCTCTTTTCCTACTGATTCGTTACTTTCCAGTGCATAAAGACTATGCCTTTGTGATTATTTTGATGTTGATCATTGTATTTCCTGCGTTTAGTGTATTGCGGTTTTTACTTGATAGAAATATCTCATGGATAGCATTCAATGGTTTTGAATATATATATATATGTACATGTCCTTATAATTTTGGTGTTAGAGTAAGAGAATATTTTTATTTGAGAGTAATTATTTATGTAGAAAAGCAATTGAAAAATTAAATAACATAAGATTGACTTATTTATATTTGGGTAGATTTGATAAACAATATTTTAGATACCGTTTATTAGTTTCATCTTTATAGCTATCTTGGTTTGTTTTGAATAATAAATAACATTCTAGATAGTTGGAATAGGAAGGTTTCCTTATTATTATTTTATCTATATCTTAAAATGTATTTAAAAATAAATAAATAAATAGGCATAGGAAATTTTCACTTATTCTATGCTATTGAGAAGTCTTCTATTATGAGTGAAAAGAATGTGTATTATGAATCTTCAAACATATAGAGAATAATTCTCAATAATGATTGATGGGGGTTATAATGTTTATATATAAATATAATATAGTATAGTATAGTAAAATATTATTTTTTCCTTGAGATTAATTGATTTTCTTTAGATAAGTGAATTAAAAATAAATAGAAGAGAGAAGGTTAAATTCTTATTTAATAAAATAATTTTAATTTGTTAGCTTTGCGTAAGTGGTTATTAGGTAGTGTTTTCAATTAAGGAAATTAGTTATTTCTTAAATAGGCAGTTCAAAGAAAATGGGAAAGTTAGTTATAACTTGTTGGAAGATTCTTTAGGAATTTTATACAAACATATATATATATATATATATATATATATATATATATATATATATGTTTTTATAAGAGAGGGTATGTATCTATCTATGCATATAGTATTTTATGTATTAGTGAATTATGGGGAAAAGTGTGGAATAGAAACTTTATTTAGTTAAATAAATCTAAATGGGAAATGCATGTTAGAATGTGTATCTTATTGAATCTAGATAATACTAATCCCTACAAATTCGGAAAATTGATTGTTTAAATGATTGAGGTTATGATGGTGATATTTTGAAATAGTCCTTTTTTCTATTTTGTGTATTGTTAGACAAGTGATTGTTAAGGAAGTGGAAATAATGCTTTAACTTTAGTAAATATTGTGTCTTGTTAAGTGAAATGGGCTATATATAATGTGGAAGTGATGTTTATATATATGGAATTGTTCATGGTTGCAATGATTTTTTTTTTGCTCATTTGGAATGAGGTGTTGAATTAGTGAAATTTAGAAGATTTTGGTTATTGTGGTTGATCTTGTATTGAGTTGATTTTGGTTATTATTTTATGAAGGGAGATTTTTGTGCCAAATGGTTATTGAGAGACTTCCAGAGGCTTGGGGAAAATGGCTTGAGTTTTGATTTCATGTTTTTGTCATTTTGAAAGTGGATTGATTTTGTAGTTGGATTGTGTTCATGAGGGTATTTATCCTTGCACTATTTACTTGCTATTATGGTTGGGAATTGTGAGTAAGATGGTTTATGCCATGCTCTAGATATGTGATTCTTGTGGCTTTGTTTCGGTGTGCAAGATGGCTTTACCTCTTTTGATGTGTTGGGTCTCTAGTTGCTAGTAGGGGGAGTGGCTTTCAATGGGGGTTGACACCCAAAGTGGTGGTCCATGGTAACTCATTGGGAGTTTCTTTAATCCAGTGATAACTTAAAATGAATTAGGGGGTTGGGTAGTTCACATTAATCAAGATAATGGTACACCTCACTCATTGCTCAAGTGCTCGTTTAGGCTTGGGATGAGTGGGAAGGCCTGGAATGGAAAAATCAACTGCCTTTTCCTCTTGAAAGGTATGTTGATCCCGCATGAGTTTGTATGGGGGTTGGAAAATGGTAGAGGCTACTAGGGTAACTTAGGATGGGGGTCGGTAGCCTAGGAAGGTTCGTCAAGGTAACCCATAGCAAGCTATGTGATGACATTCCTCCCTATAGCAATCTAGCACTCCCTAGTCTTGTGTTCCCCTTTGTTGTTTGTGTGCCTCTAGAAGCAGTGTCTTTGTTATGTAATTTCATGTTATACTTTGCTATGTTGGAGCCATGTATGGTACTTTTGTGTTAGCCTTCTGTCTTCTTGTCTATTTGATGTAGTGCGACCCTATTGTTATCTCCTAGCATGGGGGGTGGACCATAGGGTTCCACGTGGTCGGGTGGATTATGCTTTTTCTTCCATTGGGTTTCCCTTGCAATTGTTTGTGAGCGTGGAGGGTGGACCTTGTGTAGCAGGTTCTAGATCTTGTACCAGTTTGAGGAGATAGTTGCTTATGTTATGTATTGAACTTGTATCTCATTTGTATCATATAATGTAATCTTGATGTATTCTTCCCGATGTATTCAAGGAAGCATTGATGTAAGCTTGTAACAATCTTCTGATGTACCCTCATGTAAGGGACTTTGTAAATGTACTTGTTAGTTATTTAAAAGTGATATTTAATTTTGTTTATCTGATGTCATGTACTTGTTTATAGTTGTGTTAGTAATTTTGTCATGGACCTTAAAGGACTTAGTTTAGTTTACATGTTATGTTAAATTATGCAATTCATTGTTATTCTGTTAAAAAAAATGTTCCATTATTGTTGCATGGTTGTGTTGTCCTCTAGAGTTTTATGATGGGGTGTTACATTGAGAAAAATAAGAAAACATAAATAATATAAAATAATTCTTAAATAGTTCTAAAGTAAAATCAGATAACTATCAAAGTAAATAGAATAATTCAATATTGATACTCTTGGTGGTTTTTAGATAAATATACTTAACATATATCTATAAAGAAAATAAAATTTATTTAAATTTAGTCTAAATTAATAAAATGATATAAATTTATAATTTAGTATAATTAATATTTAAAATTTGCTTCTTGGCTAGTACTTTACAAGTCTGTATTGTTTGCTTCTATTTGGAGGATTATTCCAACAATGGTCATATGATCCATTTGGTGGGAGCGTAATAAGAGAATTTTTAGGAATGAAAAATCTTCACTTGATTAGCTTTTAATAGCAATTGAAAAGGAAGCCTCGGAGGGTGTAAATACTTATGTGAAAAGTCATAAGTTGCTTCGATCTTCACCAATTGGGATGGTCAAATTTTTCAAAACAGGAAGTATATTGTGCTTCCATTTAAAGACAGTTTGTTGTAACTAGTCAAGCAAAAGGTGGATAGATCAAAGGTTAAATGGGTACCTCCCAAACAAGATTTTAGTAAACTTAAATTTGATGGTGCCTCTTGGGGTAATCTAGGTGTCTCAGGGGCAAGTACATGTGTATTCGAGATTCAAATGGTGATCTTCTTGCTGCTAAATTTGTTCATTTACCTAAAGGGACCAACAAGTTAGCTGAAGCATAAGCGCTCTTGCATGGTTTGTCCTTGGCATAGTCATTGGCCATTAAAAATATTCATGTGGAAGGAGATTCCTTATTGATTATTAATGCTTGTAAGCTCCAGAAAACTCCTAATTGGTAGCTTGAATATATACTTCAAAAATGTTCGAGATTATTCTCTTATTTTGAATCAATCACCATTTCTCATACATATTGAGAAGGCAATCAGCTTGCTGATCTTCTAGCAAATATGGGGTGTGAAGGGAATGAAATTCAAATCTTCAAGGATAGCAATATTAAGAACTTTTCATCCATTGAGGCTATTGTTAACAATGAAAAAGGTAATTGATATTCCACACGTGGGGTGTGGTTTTGCAATGTTTTTTAACATCCTTTTGGTTGGTGCAGGTATATATTTTATCCAAATTGTTCCTTCCAAGCAGGTAGCGCATCAATATCTATTTATTCCACATCCTCAATGAGCACTTAGAAAATTCCATGTCTCCTCTTGCAAGGCAGTGCTCCAACAATGAAGATGGCTGCCCTGAGTTCATTTTTTACTTAATATTCTTCAATCGCCCTAAACTGGTAGCACACCAAAATGGTGATAGTTGTCTTGATAAAATATTTTGATGAATGGTGTGGTTGGTGGTTGTCATGAGGATAATAATCTTGTTGCTCATATGGTCGATTTGGCTTATGATAGTAAGGGCATTTTTTTGGGTTGCATATGTTTAATTTGGTTAAAATTTCTTCAAGGTTGGCTAGGTATTTTGATAGCATGGGTCTATTAGTTCTACAGTTGGTTGTATTTGAATATTCTAGTTGTCCAGAGCCTTCACATCAATCTTAGGTATCTCAAAAATGTTAGGCTTTAATGGCTTTTCTGGCTATTCAAGAGTCATTCAAGCAAATTTGAATATCTCAAACATTGTAAATCTTTTTATATATATTTATATATATGGGCTTATTGTTCTTTGCCAAAAATAAAATTTGCATTTAATTTTGTGGATTAATAATTTTTTTGTTTTGAATATTAAATTATGAGTAATTATAATGGATAAAGATATTTAGTGTTAGTAAAAAAATCAATACATAAGAAGTGTCTATAGAACAATATCTCTTGACATAACAAGTGCATATATGTTTATAAAGATATGTATATGTTAGTTTTATTTACTTTTATTTACTTAGAGTTATTTTATTTTATTTACTTAATAATATTATATAATTAATTTACTTGACTTTTTAAAATTTTACTTTAGGAAAATTTAAGGATCATTTTAATTTGATTTAATTGAAAGTTATTTTATAATTATAATTTTTAAAAAATATATGTTTGTTAGTTTTTTATTTTTCTTAAAATTTTATGTCATTATGTGGTATTAAGTTTTCTATTACAATTGTAATTTAGTGGTATTTTAGGCTTTTGAATTATTATTATTATTATTATTATTATTAGACATCTTTCTTTTTATTATGATATTGATAATACAAGTAAATTATTCTTAAACATTAGAACATTTTCATTGACTAAATTTATCATTATCAAAGAACATTCATTCTCTAATTATAAAATTTAATGTCCATATTCATTTTATTTACTCAAAATTTAATATTAATATCAAAATACATTAATTGACATAATTAAACATAATTTTAAATTATTAATTTATATGAATTATAAATATATCATTTTATTTATTCATATAGACTATTTTTTTTTTAAATAAAATCTTTTATACATATATTATTTATGCTTATAAAAATATCAACTTTTAATAATTTAATTTATTATATGCATTTAAAAAATATTAATAAATACAAAATTGATTAAAAAAACTTATTTTTAAAATATTTTTTAAAAAATTAAATAATAATTATTTTTATTTAATAATGTATAATTTAAAAAAAAAAAACTAAAATTATCATTTTTTTTTGTAACAATGGACTATTACAGGTTTTATTTGAAATATACGTAGTACAAGTTTTCTATTGCAAGTGTAATTTAGTGATGTTTTAGGCTTTTGAATTCAACATATTATTATTATCTATTTACTCAAAATTTAACATTAATATCAAAATACAATAATTGACAAAATTAAATGTAACTTTAAATTATTGATTTATACTAAATTATAAATATATCATTTTATTAATTTAGAATAAAAAAAAATTTAAATAAAAATTTTTTATACGTATATTATTTATGTTTATAAACATATCAATTTTTAATATTTTAATTTATTATATGCATTTAAACATTTTAATAAATACAAAATTGATTTGAAAACTTATTTATTTATTTTAAATGCTAAAAAAAAAACATTATTTTTTTTTTAAATATTTTTTTTTTTGCTAAATAAATTGTTGCTAAGGGGCAACACCCTGTATTTCTTCAAAAAAAGGATTTACATGAGTTTCTGATATCAAAAAATGACCTTTTGTGACAAAATGGCCTTTACTTAACCCCTTTCCTAACCAGTGTGAAAATGCTTTACATATTGCAATACAAAATTGTTTGGTATGAGACATAGGCACTACTAGTTACCCCAGGACTGAGTATTGCTTGCTATATCTAGAGCTACTACTACTATTGTAATAAACTAAAGCATTTTTGAAATAGTAGTTGTACCAAACCAGGCATCTTCACTCCTCATCGTCGTTTGACTTCGTGTGTTTCATGTAGGCAATGCAATTTGCAACCACCAAGTAATCCACTCTGCAGTTCTGGTGGGCTGGAACTTTTTCCTTCTCCTATGGGTCCCAGGGGTCGTTTTGGCGTCATTCCTCTCCTGAGCCGAAATCCTAGTCATCGTCGTCCCCTGCGATAATTTCCTCTGACAGCCCTTCATCCTCAATATACCTCAGTGCCTAGCCACAGGGAAGGTTGGTCGTCAGCTTGGCTGCTCTGAGAGGAAAGTAGATGTTTCGCCCATATTCATCCCACATCTTTTTGAACCCTTATGGGTCAATGGTTTGAATCAGGGGAAATTTATGGAATAGTTCTACAACATGGGGATTTGCTTGTTCTCATTCACATTATCCAGGGTCACATCAATGTCTCCCAGCCATGTGTGAATGAACACCATCTGCGTCAATTTCTTCCCCACTTCCTTTAAAATCCCATATGCAGGAGAACTGTCAAGAACATGGATGGAATCTCTACATTTCACCTGAACCTGTGATATGCCTTCAGGAATTCTGACCAACAATCTTCTTGGTCACCTAGAGGACCAGGGAGTGAGAAGAGGCCAAAAATCCCTGCAACCTTTTGTCTGTCACCTCACCCTTGAAGGATTGTTGTTGCTTTGTCATGTTCAGGAAAAGAAGGGTCTTCATTGGGATACCACACACCAGCTACACCACAACTTGAAATTTTCTAGAACTTATCTATTTTTGTCTCTATCACATTTGAGCAAAATGCACTAGAGCCAATGCCTTTTAAACCGAAGGTCTTACTTCCTCATTATTAGATTTTCTATGATCATTCCCTTTAGAGTGTGTATGCTTTCCACCACCTTGTTGGTGGTACTTGGTGAAATTAATGCATGGAAGTGTGATATCCGCCCAACCTTTCCATTTCCTAGGGACTTGTTTGTTTTGATTGCTCTATGCCTTCTTATGATGACCCATGTCTTGTCAAACAAATCACCTATATTTTATCCTTATTACTATGTGATATTCTTTCACCACCAATTGAAGAGACGTTGCCGAAACTTTCCTCTGATATCGGCTTTTTACAACCCCTGCCTACAAGGAATTTTTTTATGCCTTTTTCGCCAGCTCATCCAACTTGTCATTTCCTTCTCAATAGATGTGGCTAATTTTGAAGGCCTCAAACCTATCCGCCAATTGTTTGACACTCTATAGTAGACGATTGAGTTTCCAATTTGGAGTGGTGCCTCTCCAAATGGCATTGATTGTGATCATCGAATCTCCTTCCAAATGTATTTGTTTCACTCCCAAATTGAGCCCCATCTGTAGTGCCCCTTCGCTGTTGGCCCTTCGTGACGTGTGAGTAAATTTTTTATTTGTGACTTGTGAGGTCATGTTGATTTTTTCATTTAATGTGTTATTGAATTATGAGGTGAATTTAATATTTTTAAATGATCTTGTTTAATTAGATTAAAATTGATTACAAGGTAATCTAAATAAAATTGGAATTTAAAATAATAATTAAATATATATTATGCTTATGAAAAATATATTATGTGGATATGGATTATTAATTATTAAATTGGATTATTAAAAGAATGTCGTTAATTAATTATTGAACTAATTAGTTATGTTATATAATAGAATATTAATGTATTTATTAATGATATTTAGTTTTAAATTTAAATATAGTGGATAATGATGTATTGAATAAAATATCAAATTAGATATTTTAAATAGATATTTTAATTGGATAATGATAAATTTTTTTTAAAAAGTAATTAAATAAATTACATGTATAAAAGTAATTGTGGTTTATTAAATTAAATAGTGTGAATTAATGCTTAAACAGTAAAATAATAATTAAAGGTGAAAACTATTATCATCAGTTTTTAATCACGTAATTGCCCAGAGAGTTAGGTTTCTAAATTAAATAAACGTGTAAGGATTTGCCAATAGGTGGAAAACCAAGAAAAGAGAAATTGACGAGTGTATGTGCATGCACACTCAGAAAAATGAATTAGAAATTTGTCATTTGTCTTGGTTTTGTTATCAAAAACTATAGAGGATCTCTTTAATTTAGATGGGAATTTTGTGGGGAAACATGATTCGGAATTTCAACAAAAAATCTTACTCTAAATTATGCTCTGGTAAAAAGTTAAAAAAAAAAAAAATTACAGCCCTGAGTATTTTGTTTTGGACAAAGGAATCAACCCAACTCGCCATCTCCATCTTCAAACGCCATTTTTCTAGGTAGGTGATGTAATTTATTTTCTCATTCTCTGTTTAATTTCTCATTCCCCAATTGTTTTTGAAAATGACTCTAATAAGAAAATAAATTTCTTGAGTTATTATTATTATTTTGAATTCATTCATTTGAAATCTGCCCTTTAGCAAGTACCTGGTAATTGCGTGGTTCCTGATAGTGTATGTCGTTTCCTTTGATTTATTTCTAAACTGCCTGAAAGATAGAATGGTACGGCCTTGTGTTGATTTTCTGAATTTTTTCTTTCTGAAATGGACTCCCCGCGTAATGCCCAGTGCCCTTAGCTTTCCCTAATTTGCTTTACGTTTGGCCTGCAGTATGCAAGTTACATTTTATTATTAGATACCTCTTACTTGCTCATCTTTCGCTTTATTTTTTCCCATCCTATCATCTATTTTTCATGCATTTAGAAGTTTGCATTTTAGTTTCTTTGAAATGCCTTTAGAACTTTGTGGTTGATTTTCTTAATAAATTTGCTGGCTTCTAGCCATTGGTTAAATGATGGTCAATACTAAAATTAGAAGTATGTTTATATATATATATATATATATATATATATATATATAGGTGTGTGTTATAATTTGTAAATTGTATTTTATTAAAATTTCAATATGTTGTTTCATAAACGATAGAATCAATACATTTGGTTTTAAACAACAATGATTTTTTTAAATAGATATGATTACATATATATATACACTTTAATACCATTGTTTATGCTGAAATTTTATAAATAAATTTTTATTTATTTTTAACAGCAAATTTAACTCTGTAAAGTAACTGCTTCTTTATATATATATAATTATAAATATATGGATGTATGGAATTAAAATAGGAGTAAATTGTTATATTTAAAATGCGTAATAAAGTGAAATATTGTGTGTTACCAACAGAATATTTGAAGAACAAGGTATCTGGTCAATCAGTTAATCTGTCTACTTCACCAGATCATCATTTTGTGTTGTGGACCCTTGGGATTGCTTGTTGAGCACGTATATTATCTTATTACTAAATTTTGCGGTGTTGCATTAGTTGCATTACTAGTTTGGAGGTCCGGTAGGATGTTTTCTGTCTACTTGCTCGTTGTAGCTAACTCAATGAATGTGGCACATTGTGGATATGTAAAGTGAAATTATTTTTAAAAAAATTATGTTCAAATATTTAATTATGGGTTCCAGCTTTAGTCTAGTCGACTTGTTTGGGTGTGTATCAAAATTGTTCATGTTTTGGGCTGACAGTTGATAATATTTCCAAGTTTTATTAAGGCCGACCTATAGCAACATAATCTCTAGATGAGGATATATATAAGAGATTCAATATATCATTTGATATATGGAAAAGGGAAGTGTGGTGGTGTGTTGCAATCATCAGGAACAACAATTAGGTGATTATGCATAGTTTCACTTGTGCATTAAGATTTTTGCAGTGTTTTTGTGCTGAGCAAAGCAAAATTGTTGAATCAATCAGGAGGACCGGAGATTATTTAGAAAGCTTAATTGGAACTGTATTCAGGCATTGTTGATGCTATTTTATCAATTCATTCTTTTGGATCTATTCCAAATCATTGTAGGGCAGTGAGCCCATCCTTTTTGAGCAATGAGCTCTAGGTAGTGAGCTTGAATGCAAGTGCATTCCCATTTTGTACTTTTCATTTTGGGTATACTCAAACTATATTGTGGATTGGCCATCCACTGTGGTTTTTCCCCTAACAAGGTTTCCACATAAAAATTCTAGTGTTATGGTGTTGTGATTACTTTCTTTCTATTTATTTTTTATTAAGTTAAATGACAGAATAATTAAGTTGAATTTTTGCACAACACTAATTCACCCCCCTCTCAGTGTTGCTTGATTCCAATAATTGGTCAGCTCAAACAGAAGAAAAAAAGCATGAAAGATGAACAACTCAGTCTGGCTCTAAAGGAGAAAACAAAAGAATGTGAAAAGTTTTCCAAAGAGAATGTTTCCTTGAAGCGAGAGATGGAATCTGTCATGATGAAAATGACCAAGGAGATTGAGGACAGGAAGAAGAATGAAGAAAATCTTGCACAGTTTTTGAAAGAAAAGTTTGAACAATGCAACCAACTAGATAATGAATTGGAGCAATCCAAGAACAATAAAGAAGTGCTTGAAAATCAGCTTGACGATCTCAAAGATGAACTTACCACTACAAGTGAGTATACGGAAAAGTTCAAAGCAAGCTCAACGAAACTTGATGAACTAATCAAAGGATAGAGGGTTGACGGTGATAGATGAGGTCTTGGATATGAAGAAGGAGAAAGTTTTGGATCTGGACAAAGGAATTTTAGACAAGGAAGATTGAGACAAGGAAGTCATATGAAAGGAGCTAGAAGAGATCCGATAATGCAACCAAATGCTCAAAGATTTAATGGCTATTGTTGTGTTTGCAACAAATTTGGTCATATGGCTTCTCAGTGTAGGAGTAGAATGAATACATGTAGACCATCATTCTTAGGTCAGTGTTTTAATTGCTATAAGTATGGTCATAAGTCAAGTGAATGCGGAATTGTGATGAACAACTTTCATAGAGATGTCAGATGTTATGCATGCAATAGATTTGGACATATTTCTAACCAATGCAGATCAAGACAAAGTCAGTGGACCAGTTGGTCTGGACAGAGAAATGTTGTGTGCTACAACTGCAACAAATTTGACTATATTGCCAGATTTTGCTGGAACATCAGAGGTCACGTAAAATAGAACATGCAATAGGATGTTAAAGGAAAAGGAAAAGTCACTACTGATGAGACCAAGAAGAAAATGCAGAAGAAATGGGTGAAGAAGAATCCCTCTGTAGAAGGAAATGGACCTACACCAGAAGCAACTTCTGGTAATTCCTTAGGGAATTAATTTTAGGTCTTTGGCATAGGGGGAGCTATCAAGGAAAACTCTTAAACCCCCTCTTGTAGGTGAATGATACTGGAATCTGGATATGTCCAGTAGGACAGTTGATACTTTTCGGATGTTGTTTGACTAGTTAGAAGCATTAGCACTTGAAGAATATTGGAGATCCACATAAGAGTCATCTATCTTGGTGCCTGAAAGGAAGAAAACCAGATGAGTTAGGGCAAGGGCATTTATTGCAAAATAAAGGAGTTAGGTATGTGGACAATAAAAGGAATGGCTTCAACCCTCATTTGCCATATTTCATTTGGAGAAAAGTGGTTTGGAGAGCTCTGAGGTGATCATTGTGAATTTGTGGAGAGACTCAAGCATAAAGGAGAATCTACAATCAAATTCCATTTTCATCCCCGAAAGGTATTTATTGAAAACATGTAAATTTGTGTGAATGCAATCATGTCTACTCCTCTGATAGTCGAAGTTAAGGATAGGTTGCATCCAAAGTTCAAATGGCATTTGTATAAGTCCATAGATACAGAGCCCTTAGGTGCATTTTCATTGGTGTCATACAGAGTCCTACATATTAAGGATATTAGGGCTTATGTGCACACAAACATTGAATATTTGGGAACCTTTCATTTGATGGATTTATAATCTCATCATATAATTCAATAATATTATACTATGAAACTAGAATTTAAAACCCTAGAAGATAAGAAATTTGTGTAATTTGTGAAATTCCCTATATTTGAAGAAGATGAATGGGTTTGATATATGTTGAGTCATGTCCTTGATGAATTCATGTGGTTAGAAGTGTCGTTCAAAATCACAAAAGAAGCTATGTGTGCAGTCACAGGACTAAATTCCACCGATAGACTTCCAATTTTGAAATATATGATCAATGATAAGGTTATTGAAGCGACTGGCTCAAAATGGGATGGAAGAGCAATGACGATAGGAAATATTGCTACAGTAGATGTAAAATTTGCATCAATTTTTATCAATTATAAGATTTATCACTCAAGCTAGGAGAATTCAGTATCTGGAACAACTATCTACGCAACATATGAAATGGTCAAACAGAATGTAGACTATAATTTATGTGAACTAATCAAAAGCCAATTAATGGAGAATCTCACAAAAATCAAAAACGATAAGAACACATTCAAGTATGGTAACTTGCTGATATGTTTGTTTTTCTACTTCTTGGGTGAGGTACCGGGAGTTGGTATAGTTCAATGGCATAATGATATGCCAGTAGTTGTTCAGATATGGAATATGTTAAATGTGGACTGGGTGATTGACAGACCTGCAATACAATCCTTTGGGGATACTTCAAAAAAATTTAGAATCTGATGCACGCAAGAGAAAGAATTTTTGCCATAATAGTGGAACAATACAAATACACTATTTGCTTCATGGTAGACATTGACCAGTGCCATATGGAAGCTGATGATCCTAAAATAGTTTGGATTGTGCCTATGGGTTATGAAGTAGATGAGATCATTTTGAGGATGTATGCAGAACACCTGCTAAATTCACCACTTGATCAAGGAGAAGAAATTTTTGGTACTTATGTGGAGAAAAGCTTGCAGGTTCATTCAGAATTGAAAAATACCATGATAGTCAGAAGGGTAAGAAAAGAGACAGAAGCTCTTGTAGAGAGTTTTGGCATCCCTGTGCATAAACTAAAAGAAGTGAGGAGGCAAAGAGAAAGAGCTAAAGCAGCTAAGGAGAAAGAAAAGGAAGAATCAACTAGTCTGGGAACATCTCCTAGTCACACTAGAAGTTCCTCTGCAGCTCATTCAAATCAAGCCGAGGCTTCTAGAAAAAAGATAGAAGAATAAAAGCACAAGAGCTTACAAGTTTGTCTACAGATGAAGAAGAAGAAACTGATTCAGAAGAAGTAGTAAGGGAGATAAAGGCTACTGGTACATAGGTTGTCAAATTGAATAAGAGAAAATCTCCTGGCAAAGAAGAAGAAGCAAAGAAAAAGGCCAAAATTGACAAGACTAGTATGTCTATTGAGGAAGTTGAGTATGCAACAATGAAAGATGGAAATCTCAAGCCACTCTATGATTGGTATGATACCTTTGATGAATCCAGTAAGATAACTCTTGAAGAAGCAACAATAAAGCATATGAATTTTTTCAGTAAAGCTCTTGTTGAAATCATGTTTGGTTTGCCTACAAGTTTGTATAATGTTTTGGAGTCCAGGAGGTCGAGTTCCTTATCAAAAGAAGAAAATCTGAGGAAGAGAGTCCTAGCTGATTTGTGCCTAGAAATGACAATTGAAGAAATGAATTTATTCCTTGAAAAAGCTAAAAGGGAATTTAAGAGAAAAACAAGAATAAATAATCTCATGATTGGTGAAACTGACGTTGTTGTCAGTGAAACTAAGGAAATTCTGGAAGAACTTTTGTCAAGGGATAAGATTAACATTGAGGAAATCAATACTGAAAATGTTCGAGGAAATGAGGAAGTGAATGAACTAGAAGAAGAGAATGTGAATGAGTCTAATCCTCAAGAATTTGAGGATATTTTGACTTCTCCTGATGTGGAAAATACAGAGACACCTATTGTAACTAAGGTCCCTATTGAGGTATTAGTTGAAGAAAAAGAGGTGCATACTGAAGAAGTTGAAATTCCTAAAGTCAATCCTGAAGCAGAATCCAAGGTTGAAAAAGAAAAGGACCAAGAAATTAGAATAGAGGAAGTGAAGGAATCTCTATTGGAGCAATAGGATGATTCAAATGCTGAGTTAGATGAAAGCTCAATTAATCTATCCACTTTATCTTCAATTCAGATGATGGAGGTCGCTAAAATTTCTCAAGCCAAAGCCAGTGAGAGGATACTAAAATCTCACATAGAGGACAAAGAACTGCTAAAGCTTGCATTTGGAGTCTTACAGAAAATAATGCCTACTTATGTTGTGGACCCATCAGGCTCCTCCTCCAGTGAGTTAAAGAAGCTAATAAATTTTGTAGATTCTCATTTTGAATCTTTTGAGAAATCATCTTTGGTTAAAGTGAAAAAGGAGTTCTAGGAGAAGAGAGTTGGTAGCCTAAATGAACTAATTTCCAAAGACAAAGCCCTATTAGGCACTTGCATAGAAAATATTCAAGGTACTATGTTTGAAGGAGAAAAAGTGTACAAATATTGCTTGGTATTGTCAAAATTTACTAAAGCAATGAGAGGAAGGTGAAAGACATTGAACAACAGTTGGTCACTATTTCCAACACTTTTGACCCATTAGCCGATAGTGTTTGTAATCAAGAAAGTCAGGTAATTTATTTGCTCAACCAAATAAAGAGTCTAAAAATTAAAAATGAAAGGATTATTGGCAGAGTACGTGAACTCAAGGGACTAATCATTCCAAAGATTGAGATAATGGTTAATGTTATGAAGGAAGCTAAAGATTCTATGACCGCTCTTGATCTGGTAAGTCTCGAAGCAGCTGAAACTTTGTTGTATCTACTTTGTGGTCATGTAACCATTTTGGAGAGTTTGAGAAGTGTTTGGGAATCAAACTTAAATGGACTAAAGAATAACTTTGTAGACGTCTTCAAATTTTTGTAAGTCTCAACAGTTTTGCAATTTTGGATTCCCCAATTTTGTCATTGATGTCAAAGGGGGAGAGAGTGCAGTGAAAAATGCCTTGACATTCTTAGGGGGAGCACTATTCTAAATTTTGGCAATGTACTTACAAGTTTCGACGCCTAGTCATTTTTCACTAAGTGTTGCCATCAATGCCAAAGGGGAAGAGTGTTGGCATATGGCTTCCAGTGTTTTCATTGATGGCAACTGAAGTCATCTTCATGGTTCTCTGATCTATATCTATTTATACCATAAGATAAAGTGAAATATTGTGTTACTAGCAGAATATTTGAAGAATAGGGTATCTGGTTAGTCAGTTAATCTGTCTAATTCACCAGATCATCGTTTTGTGTTGTGGACCCCTGGGATTGCTTGTTGAGCACATATATTATCTTATTAGTAAATTTTTGGGTGTTGCATTAGTTGCATTATGAGCTTGGAGGTCTGGTAGGATGTTTCCTATCTACTTGCTCATTGTAGCCGACTCAGTGAATGTGGCGCGTTATGGATGTGTAAAGTGAAATTATTTAAAATGATTTTATGTTCAAATATTTAATTATGGGTCCTAGCTTTAGTCTAGCTGACTTGTTTGGGTGAGCATCAAAATTGTTCATGTTTTGGGCCGACAGTTGATAATATTTCCAAGTTTTATTAAGGCCAACCTATAGTGACTTGATCTCTAGATGCGGATATATATAAGAGATTCGATATAGTATTTTATATATGGAAAATGGAACTGTGGTGGTGTTTTGTGATCATTAGGAACAACAATTAGGTGATTATGCACAATTTCACTTGTAAATTAAGATTTTTGTAGTGTATTTTGGTGCAAAACAGAGCAAAATTGTTGAATCAGTCAGAAGGATCGGAGATTATTTACATAGCTTAATTGGAACTGTAATCAGGCATTATTGATGCTATTTCATCAGTTCATTCTTTTGGATCTATTCCAAATTATTGTAGGGTAGTGAGCCCATCCTTTTTGAGCAGTGAGCTCTAGGCAGTGAGCCTGAATGCAAGTGCATTCCCATTTGTACTTTTCATTTTGGGTATACTCAAATTATATTGTGGATTGGCCATCCATTGTGGTTCTTCCCCTAACAAAGTTTCCACATAAATTTTTTGGTGTTATGGTGTTGTGATTACTTTCTTTCTATTTCTTTTTTATTAAGTTAAATGATAGAATAATTAAATTAAATTTGTACACAACACTGATTCACCCCCCCTCTCAGTGTTGCTTGTTTCCAATAGAAACAAGTAGCTAACTCTTCTATAATTTACTTTAGAAACAAAATCAAATTTATCAAAGGATAACAAATAAATTACTTATTTTCCCTTCACTTTTTATTTGTTTACCTCTCCTTAATGTTAGGCCTATTGGTAGGATTTTCTCCATTCATATGTAAATATCTATTTAGAGGTTTGGGCAATGAAGCTCAAATCCTAAACTTTAGGCTAATAAAATGCTTGTTCTTCCTTAAAAGCTTAAAAACACTTGAGGATAAATAACGTCTCATGGAATCTTTCCTAAAAAAAAGGGAGGTAAAAGTGCATGTCAATTCTAATAAAGAAAGAAGGTTAGTTAATACCTTACTTTTTTTTAGATGAATTTTCTTTTCAAAAGATAAAATCTCTTTTTGAGTGAGTATTTATAGTTTTAAAACATTTAGGTACAAATAGTTTCCCTTATTTTTAATATTTAAAATTTATGTGAGTAATTTAAATAAATATATTATCATAGATATTTTTAAATAAAAATAGTTAATAAGGTAAAGAAATTAAATTTTAAATTGAAAGGTAAATATTAATTATGTTTTACAAAAGATAAGTAATCTAGAAAATATTTATGTTAATAATTAATTTTTGAAAAAAATTGGGGTAGATTAATAGCAATAATTTACTCACAATAATTATGCCTGAATATACATGATTACTTAAAAGTATGTATTTATATATTTATATAGTTATAATTGGAAAAGTTTTGAAGTGATATTTAAATGGGATAAATTTAAAAAGGGTAAACATTTCAGTTAGTTAACAAAATTGAATTAATTAATCAAATGGGATATACATTTATATAATTAATGTTAAAAGCATATTTATTGTATTTGGTGCATAATTAGATATAAAATATGTTGCATGGTTCTTAAGTTAAGTAGTTGGTTTTACAATGTACATTTAAATGCAATGCTTTATTTAGAAACTTCTTTAATGTTACTACTTTAGATGTGTATGAGATATTTGTATAGTTTAAATGACTTTATTATGGAAGTATAATTTGAAGGTTGTGATGATGTAAAAGGTGTTCCCTTTATATTATTATTTTGAATGTATTGAAGAATTTAAATGATTGATTTTGTCTTATGGTCCATGGATACGGGTCTCTTTCCATTGATAATTTTTGGTGTTATGGAGCTTTAGGGGATGGTTTCAAGTAGTCATGTTTCGAGTTTATGATGGGAACCCACAATGTATAAGTTGCTCTCACTTGGTAATTATGGGTAGTTGGCTTTTTAGCTTCTAGAGGCAGTGGGGAAACTTGGATTTATTTTGGATTTTCCATGCTTAGTCCCTTGTGATTCGTTTGATCGTATTCTTATTTCGAGCTCATGTGGGTGTACCTTGTTTTGTGGTTTTCTTGCATTGGGTTATGGCTTTGAGTGAGATGATTTATGTCTTACATATGTTCTTGGTTATTGTGGTTTTGTGTTTTACATGTTTTGGTACACCCCTTCATGTTGTGAGTTTGGTTTTGGGGCTATAAGAGAGAGTGGCTCTTCATAGGGGCTAGCACACAAAGGGGAAACCTGGGTAACCCATGGAATAGTTCCCTTAACAAGTGATAACCTAATAAAATTAATTAGTGGGTTGGGTAGGATCACACTAAACAAGAATGTATAAGATGTCTCACCCATGCCGTTAGTGCTTTCACAGACTAAAGGTGGGCTAAGAAGGCCATGGTCGGCAAGATCACTACCTCATCCTCACAAGAGGTTAGTGGTCCCACATGTGTCACCCTATGGGTTGACACCTAGTGAGAGGCATCCAAGATAACCATAGATGGGGGTCAACGTCTGTTGAGAGGTAGCTAGGATAACCCATGATAGGGTCGTGCGATGACACTCTCCCATAGTATACCTTGTTATTGCCTTTGTGTGCTTTTGGAAGCAGTCATCTTGTAAATAGTAATTTTGATGTTTTTGTTATTCATGTTTCTTGTTACTCTTGTTTGGTTGAGTCTTGTAGTCTTTCCGCTTGACTATTCTTGCCATGGGTCTTTCTTGTCATCTCCTAGCACAGGGGGTGGGCCTTCGGGTCCACGTGGTTGGGTGGAATGTGTTTTGCACCCCATTGGGTTCCTAGATGGAGTTTGCGCTGATGCAATTGATCCAAAACTTCACCTTAGTTCGGTTGTACCATGTTCATTTTTGTATTCCTCTTGTAATTGATGTATCATTCCCACTATGTGTCGAGAAGTACAGATGTGCATATGTAATCCTGAAATGATGTAATTTCATATCATAACTATGATGTACTTGTATATTTCAATTTGATCAATGTAATGTATATATGTGTATATTATCTTGATTATGTTATGTGTCGCATATAGATTCTTCTCATTTATGTAATGTCATGGATGGATGAATAATGTAATCTAGGAATTTGTTAAATATCGCTTTTGAATGGGTTTATGATACGTAATGTCATCACATGTACCCTAGGGGACGTAGCATAGGCTGTATATGTATAATTATATTACATGTGTTGTTTGTTAATGTTCATCTTATGTAATTTTTTACTTTCAAAAATAAAATGTGTTGTATTTGTTAGTTACAGTTGTCCTTTGGGGTTCACACAGCGGGGCACTACAGCATGGTATCATAGCCAATGTTTTCCAACACTGGCTACTCTAGGTTAATTGAGCCCATTATGTTAATCATGTGTTTAGACTCTTGAGTTTAGGTTTTCACCCTCCTTTTGTTCTCACTTAGCAATTCAAGTTGGTCCCTAGGTGGTGTTGGTTCAATGGTGCATAAAACTAGTGGAAAGGATAGGACCCTCGGTGTAGTGTGCAATGCACCGATATTCTTCCTACTAGGGATGCATTATGGACCTTTGTGTTGTCTTGTGATGTAGCACATCTCTAACCCTAGTCTGGGTAAGATAGCATTTTGATTTTGATTTGGTATTATTGATGTTAAATGTTATTATAATGAGGTTAGATATTGTTGATTAAGTGAAAGCTTATCGTGATTAGCTATGTTGATGCAATTAATTGATATATATGGTAGTTAACTACGGTTAGGATGTAGTATGTCATTCATCTATGTATATACGTATATGCACAGGTACACCATTATGTGTGTGTGTTACAAGTACCAAATATCGACTCCACCTGTCTCCACAGGTCTGAGTGTACCTTCCCTAATGGTGGTTAACATGAGATAGCACATTAGCCAACCCTTGACCTAAACCCTTATCATCGTATCTAGTTGGGTATGATCTATCTTTGATTAATTAGTGCAAACCTTGAATACTGTGATTGGTCACGTTCCAGAAAACCTTAATCCCCTATGTGGTTGACCTGTGAAGAGTGTCTGAGCTTTTGAATTAAATTGCATTTTTCCATAAAATTTAATATAGGAAATGCATCTTATGATTAAATGGGGTAAATTAATATTTAAAAGGGTTAATTGGGCTTATGTGTATTTTGTTTGACTGTAATTGCATAATTTGTGTGATTAGATTCATTTAGGAAATTATAAGCATTATTTTATCATTTAATTTTAAATTGCACTTTTAAAGACCTAAATTGTGATTTTATGTTGAATGTTGATTTATGCTATAAATTGACTGTGTAAATTATAAATTGGAAAAAAAGAGGAAATTATATTAAATTATATATATTAAAAAAGGTAATACTTAACATTGATTTAAAAAAAAGTGAAATTGAAAAAAAAGGAGTTTTAAAAGAGGAAAATAGAATTCATTTTGGCTGTAGCATATTTTGGGAGAAAAATGTGAGGGGAAAACCCTCTTTTGCTGGAAAATTGATTTGTTCATTGTGGGAGCAATTGGGCATGAAATTTCAAGGGATCAGTTGCATTTGGATAGGAATGGGGAAAGGAAGTGATGGCTGTGATTTCATGTGCTCTCGTAGCTTGTGTGCAAATATCTACTCATTTGAATTTTTTGCTTGGGAATGGAGGTATTTTATCATTTTTTCCTATTTACTTGATTTTAAAAGGTTTGAATGATTCTAAATGCATTGGTAGTAGGATAGAATCTTTATATGAATTTTATTTGGATCAAATTGATAGTGTAGAATTTGTTTTGTGAAATTTTTGAGAATTTTCCCAAATATGGGGTTACCATGCCAAATTTTTAATTGGAGGCACAAATTGATGTTTTTATGTTAAAAGTGTGTTATTGGCCACATTTATATCAAAAGGGTATTCTTACATTTTTATTTTCGAACTTTGAGATTTTAAGCTTTTTCAAGCTTCATCAATGGTGAAACCTGATTATTTGTGAAAATTGGGTTTGGTGTAAAAAAAATTGTTGTTTTTATGTTAAAAGTGTGTTGTTGGTAATATTTAGATCAAAAGGTATTCTTACATTTTTTATTTTCAAACTTTGAAATTTTAAGCTTTTTCAAGCTTCATCAATGGTGGAATCTGGTTGTGTGAAAATTTGGACTTTGTTTAAAAGTGAAATTTTGAGAATATTATTGCATATTATAATAGGGAATGATAGAAAATTCATATGAATTATTTGAATGAGATCGTTTGGGATCCTTTTACTTGTTTAAATTTTTGATTTGCTATTTTAGTGTAAAAATGTGAATAGTGTCGCAAGAGGTGTGAATGCCTTGTGTCTTTGAATGTGAATTTCTATTGTGAGTTGCACTATTGCTTTGGCTATATTTCCTTGTTCATATAGAATGAGATGAACCCTAGGACTAGGTACTAGAGTGAGTTGTGGAAGTCATTCATGGTTTATTGGATACCCCTGCATGCCTTTGGTGCTCTTATAGGCTAAGGATGTTTGGGAAGACATGCCTGCTCATGGAGTGTGGGACTTGTGTAGTTGTGCATTCTTTTGGTATGAAAGGATATCAAGTTTCTATGATGCCATTCCTCTGGGCACACATTATGACTCTCCCCATGCTTGCACTCTAGCGTCTAGATCATATTTTGAGTAACACTCGGAAGATGTATGTTCCTTCCTCTTTTGGTGTTGGGTTTGAATACTATGGTCATGTCTTGTGGAATGGCTTGTATTTCATTTAATTCCTCTTATAAGTGATTGGCATATTAATTGTAATGGATTGTATTTAATTGATTCCTCTAATGAGTTATGTGTGTGGCATGTGATTTCCATGCGTGAGTAGCTTGTATGCCATGTATTCCATGTGTTGGAATGTTCTCTTAATTCATGTTGATGCATTAAATGATTTATGTAGTTGCATGAATTCTACCCTTCTCTCTTGTGTGAATTGAGTTGCTTCAACATATATGTTAGCTGCCCCTAATTCAGATGCCTAGCCTTATCTTGAATGAAGTGTATTCATTGTGATTGGTGCGTGTGTAAGCCTATACCTTTGTGCTTGAATCTTGCTTGAGTGTCTGGGTCGTCTGACTATCTCCATGAGCACGATGGGGTGGACCTCTGGGTTCCACATGGTTGGGTGGTGTTGCAAACCACTGTTAGGGACTGGAGATCTCAGCGTGGTGGATCTACTTTTAGTTTGTGCTCCTCCTTTCGTACTCTCATGTCCCCTTCTCTTCATGCTTTCTTATTAGTGTAAAGGTTATAAATGTATAATTCAAGGACCTTGAGTCCTAAGCTTGTAATTGTAATATTTTTATTGGACCTTCCTCATGAAGAATGTTGTAATCAAATGATAATGAGAATAGTGGTATGCTTGATTAGACTAGATTTGGTGACTCAGTGTGGGTGTCGAGCACCTGTTTATTGTTGTCTTTTCCTTATTAATTGATGCATAATCGTTGAATGACTATAGGAATCTCATTTGAGTTTTAAAATGAATTTAGTATCCTTCATTATCCATCTCTTGTGTGGTGAGCATTTATGTGTGTCTAGGAAGGTTTTACGAGGGCTTGGGCTATGTATTTCCTTCATGCTATAATCTGCAAAAGTTTCGGCACATTGTAGCTTTCTGTTATTGTTTTCTATTGCTGCTGCAAAATTTCTGGTGCATCAGAGCTTTATGTATGTGTTATGTATAGTTCTGGAGCATCAGCGTAGAAATATTTCTAGAGCACCGACATAGAAATTTTTGGAGCAGGAAGTTCCAAAGCAAAACTTCTGGGCTATCATGTTTTCTCTTGTTCATATTTTCTTTGGAGGGTAAATTAGTCCTCTCCTCTTGATTGTACATTCGACCATGCTTGGCCATGTATGTTGTCGATATATCGTATTGGCAACTACTTTTTGTGCAAGTTATTCTTTAAGTTTTCAAAAAAAAATTATCTTGTCCACTTTTGACTCTTACCCTTTAAGGTTTCATAGCGGTATGTTACATGTGATGTGACTTCTGGTGATGTAAGGTTGTGTGTGTATGTGGAAAATGTGTGTTTTAACCTAGAGGGTATGTGTAGGGTATGTGGCTGACAACTTTTTTCTTACCCAAAATTGATTAAACAAAAAGGGTTTTTAAAGGAGATTCTCAGCTTTCCACCAATATAAATTATACTTTACTCTGAATTTAATAAATAATTATTATTCATTTTCTATTTAAATTACGACTAAAGTACTGATTGATAGGTTGATTGAAAAACATCTATAGTTTTCAAATGGTATCACATTGTTTGAATCTGAAACATGTGTCACATTTTATGCTTTGCATACTATAGGATTAAAAAATAAAATTGAATTTCATAAAGTTTTGACTAAGTTAAGGTGGTCAGACGTGCGAGTTTTTATATTTTTTAAAAGTTGTAATAAAAAATTCATAATTAATTATTTACTTGGAAAAAAATTACAAAAAAATATGCATCACATCCGTACATGAGTCATCTACTTATATCTAAAATCTTATAAAAAAATATTATCATTTTATTGTGGTTAGGGTGGTCAGACAAAGACCTACTTATTTTTTCCCTAAAATTTAAGTACTAATGCATTGAAATTTCAAATTTTCACCAAATAGATTATTTTCTTTTTTTAAATAAACCTAGTAGTTTAGAAACTAAATTCAATTTGCTACAAATTCTATTCTTACATATTTTTTAAATAATATAGATAAAGTTTATTCATTTTTTTACATCAAGTTGCCTAACTCTAATTTTTTTGAATTTTTCTCCACTCAAGGGCCTATTTTTTCCATGATGATCTTGCACATGCCCTAGAAATTTTTGCTTATGATGTGTTAAATTGTGTTTTCTGTTATAAAAGAGTGTAAAATTTGTTGCAGATTTTGACTCTTGAGCTTGTGTTGTTTTCGTTATGTCACCCTCGCTTAATCGTTGTCACTTTTTTTCCCTTGGTGGTGTGTGTAGGATGCCTAAAGGTTGAGGGCAAGGTCAAGGTAGAGGCCATGGTAGTGGCCATAGAGCTAACCACCAGAGTACTTCATCTCCAAGTTCCCACAAGTTTGAACATGAGGAACAATAGGGTTCCCAAAACAACCCAAGAGGCAGAGGCCCGAAACCGGATCAGTCGGGATTGGAGGGAGCACAGTTGCGGCAGTTGCCAGAGGAGCTTCCTGCCTGCTCAAACCCTAGTTAGGTAGATAAACTATGGGTGGCTAAGGAAAGGAAATTTTGGATTACCTATCAGAGGAGGAACAAAATCATCCTGGGAAATCTTGTGAGTATTAAGAGTGAACCGGTAGCTCTTAAGAAAATTTGTGTTCCAACTCCCTATTATAGGCTCATTACCTCTGATAGTCGAGGTTGAGCTACTCTCCTCACTATATGTTATGGGAAAACTATGCATGCCAATGCTTTAAAATACTTTGACTATTTGGTTACATGGTTTCCTTGTTCTTATGATTATAGATTATTTATTCTTAGTGATATGAAGATGGAGTTTTCATAGTTTTTATTTGTGTTTTAGGAATTGATTTAATTTACTATTATTTAAGAATTTATTTGGAATGATAAATTTTTATATTCTAGATTCATGTTCACCAACATACAAATTTATCTAGATGGTTATTGTCTTAATAGAAAAATAGTCAAAATTAAAATTTGCATCCAATTTTGTGCAAAATAAACATGCAAACTTTTTAATTAAAATTATTCAAAAAACAATATTTGCATTCTTATTCACTAAATATTTTCACCTTTTATTGCAACCTTCTCTTTATTCAAAGCATTTAATTATTATCTTTATACACTTTTAGTTGTAAGTAAATGCTTAGAAGGAATGAAGAACAAAGCAACAAATGTGACTATTGACTAGCACTTGCACATAAAAGAAGTTCAAGGATTATGCCGATACAAATTATATGTATGATAATATGTGTATGGGTGTGTATGGATGTGATGTGATGGATTAAACAATTAATAATAAGTGTTAAATAAACTTAGACAAATCTAGATTTTTTCCTCAAAAGATTGGGTATTATAGAAATATTTGCATGCAAATTTAAAAACAAGGAATATTGCAATCAAATTGGAAAAAAAACATTACAAATGGAAATAGAATGTTCCCATCTAATTGGAAAGTCAATATGTATCTAACTTTTATATGATAAGTGATATTTTGGAGGCTTTCACATGATATTTTTTAGGATTTTACCATTAAACAATTGCTGATTTACCATTAAAAAAGAGTTGAAACTTTTTTTCAGCAACTCAATTATTGTTTGTAGGCATGAGACTTGGTTTAGGCTCAATTCTCACACTATATGTAGCCTATTGGCTAATAAATGTACCTCTAGTAGGAGAAAGAAAATTAGGATATGAATCCCCCATAAAGAAAGAGCCTAGAGCTCTTGTGTCAATGATGAATGCTTGAAGACAAAACATAAACTACTACTTGCAAACAACATTTCTCCCCTTAGGAAAAAAATATACACTAGTGATAAGAGAAGCCGATCCAAAAATATGGAAGAATCAAGAATCCAAATCCAAATCCAAATGATGTGTGCCTTTGAAAAGTGCTCAAGTGTCCACATGTCGAAAAGACATTGTGTCAATCTACAAACATGTGAATATTGATATAGAACAAGCTCCAAAGTTGATAAAGATGATGAGAAATCGATGATATGTCTATCAACAAAGAGGAGATGAATGTCTTCAAATTAATCCTACAAATATATAATATAAGACTCTACAAACAAGGATGATATGTCTGTAAGATATGGATCCCAAGTTATGTTTGAAAGATGATGAATGTCTTATTGCACTAAATCAATAGAGACCAAGGATGTGGCGATGCCAATCTGATCAAGAACAAAAAAATATGAATATTCAATCTTAATCTAAAGAGTGGGAACATGAAAAAAAGTCTCTAAACCATCAAAACACACAAGACCTATGATATACTCAATCTCTAAAGTATCATCATCAAAGGGTATGTAATTTGTATCTACAAGAGGAATGAGACAATCTATAGAAAGATCTTCTGGGTATGGAGAGGTATGATCATCTCCATGGATCTCTCAAAGTCAAGTTCAAAATGTGTGGATACAATCAATGTCTAATAAAACATAGAGTGTCAAGATCAACACTAGAAAAAAATCACTCTAACAACATGATCATTGATAATACCCCATTCTAAATAACTCCCTAGTGTGTTTGGAATAGGTGTGAGTCCACATAGATATAATATAAGGAAAAAATCAAGCCACCTAAGATGTTTTAGGATTTCATTTCACCAAGACTCACAATTATCCTTTGTCAGGATAACTATAGAAGGATGAACAAAAAACCCATGATACTTCCTCAAATGAAAAAATTAGAGACTAAAAACCTCAACACATTTAAATTAGATCAAATGAAGTCATCTCACATGAATAGATCATTTCTAGGTGCCAAGACATCCAATTAATTGAAAATAATGTGAAATCACAAAAAACTAAATAAAATTCACATGGGGAAGATTATGTAAAAAGTACATGAATGGATCTGAAGAGATCTTAATACCTTTCCAACACCACTAGAATAGAAAAACTTGGAGATACAGGAAAAATTTATGAGCTAATAAGCATAAAATGAAAATATATTTGAATAAGAATAAAATGAAACAATAGAAAAATCTAATGATGATACCTACACCACTGGAAATTACTCGGAACTAGCTTCCCGATGACATCTTGTTTACCCAATTTTGACACTATATGTCCAAGTTATACTAAAAAGAAAAAATAGCTCATTTAGAGAAAATTAGGCTAGGAGCAGCACTTGAGGGACCAGCCATATGATTGAATTAGCATGATGTCAACAAATATTCCATAGAATATTCCCTATTGACAAAAAATAGTCCCTTGAAAAAATTTGTCACCAAAAAGGCCTAAAGTCTAATATAAAAATATACCAATACTCCCTGAAATATTTTGAAGATGCAAAGGAATATCTTGGTTTGTTCATCATTTTCAAGATTCTTTTGTGTCACTAGCATTCTATTTTTGTTGTTGATAAATTTTATAAAGGTAGGTTTTCTACCATTGTGGACAACAAGATGGACGTCAGTGGTAGGTTTTACACTGTTGTTACCAGGTTTTCACTCATGGCTCAATCAAGTAGAGCCTATTAATATCTAAAAGAAAATAGTACATTTTTCTATCTCCCCTACATTACATTCATGTGTACAAATGAAATAATTTGAAAGATTAGAACTAAATATTATTGCATTCATACAGATGCATGAAATATAAAAAAAAAGTAATCTTTATTGAATACAAAAATATTCATTTCACTCACACAAGTCATGAGTTTAACTCTTGTCTTATTCAATACAAATCAAGATAAACATATACATGAATACGAAAATGAAGAAAAGTGCATGTAGGGAGGGTAACCAATCATTGCTTGAGAATGACTGGTTCTATTGAATCTTCTTGTTTAATTGTCATCTGAGTTGTCTTGACCTTCCTAGCTCCTTAAGACACCTATTTCCTGCAATAAATCAAAGCAATGTGTTAGAGCAGCACTCTAAGCAATGAAATATTGCACACCATACATGATCATTTACCCATTCATGTATAAATTAACCTTAATCTGCATCAAACAAACATCCATATGTTGAATATATAAGAGAAAACATTCAAGCCATCAAAATAGCACATCAAAGTATTCATTTTTTTTCTAACTTGTTTAATTCATGTGCAGCTACAAGTGCAATCATATTTTCAAATTAAATGAGTGGTGGAAATGTGGCTCCCAAGAGGGTTGAGCCCAACTCATTAAATGCTCTATACAGAATAAACTTCATGAGATCAATATTGTGTCTAGTCACCATTTTCAAAGAAAGACTTAATGTTTCATCATTGAGACAGGTTTTATTACATCATTGTATCTCTTTTGTATTGGGATAATGAGATGAATTTAAAATAACCAACAAAGGCATGAAAATAGGCCTATGACATACAAGATGTTATGCAAGGATCTAAAATAGCAGGAGTATTTAAGATGTCATATCATTTTGTTCACATGATATAAGTAGCAGTTCTTTGTTAATGTAGTGAATAAATTCCATGTTCCCACTTAAATAGAGAAATCAAGGGAATCTTTTGTAGCAACAACATGGTAGAGAAGGAAAAAAACCAACATTTGCTACTCATTATTGTGTTAGTTCTTGCTATGGAGATTCTTAAATTAGTGATTTTCATAATCCTTTCTCAGTTTTGACCATGTTTTGTAACTCATCTAGAGTATGATATACATAGTTTACCTTGGATACCATTGATGATTATATCTTATTTCCTTCTTGCTCTTGCAAACATTGTGCACTTTCAGGTGATTGATCAAGTTATTTGTGAAATATTTTTTTTCCCTATAACTTTGTCTCATATATTATGCCCTTTTCTACAAAAGTAAGGTTATGGAGGTTATGAATAGTGCTTTAAAATTGCATATGAGCCTTTTAGTTTGTGAAAGTTACCTTTCCTTTTGAAAGTATATGCAATTCAAACCTTTTTATGAAATATTTATGCATGAACTTACAATAATATGTTGTGCAGTGAATAATTATTATCAATTTTCAAGTGTTTATCAGTCTGTATGTTTCATAGCTCCTGTTAGTTTGGTGTATCACCCCTTATTTTCATGCTTTATATTTTATTTTCAAAATTATCCTTCTCTTTTCCCAAAAAATTAGTAGTGTTTAGGTGATAACCAACTAGGAAGTTGGCCTATCTAGAGGTTCATTCTCATTTTTGGGTGACCCACAACCTAAGAATGTTCTCATGTTTTGTAATGCCCCGTCATATAACCTAAAGAATGTTGCAATTGTGTATAAAGGTGTAATAATTTTTTATTTATTTTTTAGTATTGATAATATTACATTAATTAGTTGCATACATTCACTAAGTTACGCGACGTTACACTACTTGAGTTTCCATAGACGACTTTATTATTTCGCATTACGTATATTTAATTAATCATAAACTTAAAAATAAACATTGCATAACATTTGAAATTCCATTCAAGATAATATAAAGTACAAACTTGATTTCTTACATTGCATTTGATAAGATATTACAATACTCATACATCTGATGAGGTAGATCAAATAATAGTTACAATTTACATTTACAATGTTCACCTCATAAACAATTGAGGGATGTTTTACAATACAAGTTTTACAATAATGCAATAAAGAAAATACATCTGTATCCATGTATGAGCTCTCCATCCATGAAGCTCTCGTTGCCATGATCATAATCTAGGGACCCAACGGAGTAAGGTGCACGTTCCACCCAACCATGTGGTACCCGGAGGTCCACCCCCCGTGCTAGGAGATAGTAATATGGTTACCTAGTCATAACCTATTAACCCTAGACACAATTACATAACTAACTGATGGTTATATTGCTTCTAGATTTTAGACAATCAAATGTACTAATTACACAAGGTAGATTGTTATTTTAGGTGGAGTGTCATCACAATATTGCAAAGGTTACCCTGGTGTTTCTTCCTAGGTTTTGGCCCCCAACTTGGGTTACCCTGGTAACCTCTTATGAAACCCAGCCCCGTTTGCAAACTATTGTGGAATCGAATATCCTTTAAGGTAACAAGATATCGATTTGCCATTCCAGGCCTTCTCAACTTATACTCAAGACTGAACTAGCTCAAGAGTCGTTGAGTGAGGTATAAACATCTTATTAAGGATTTTAATCTAACTATTGTGTTGTTTAGTTATCACTGACTTACTAACTCTTTGTAAGTTATCCTGACACCACTTTGTGTGTTGGCCCTTACACAGAGCCACTCCCCTAAACATAACATAGGTATACTAAGTTTCCCTGACTAAGGTTTACAAGGTGCACAAAATTCAATCACATAATAACAAATGACACACAACGGTCATTAAAACTTTTATTCGTAAACCAGGTATTAATACACCATATTCTAACACAAGCACACCCCAAGTCAACTCAAGTAATGAAATTGAACAATAACATCACCCTTTCTATACAAATCATTCTGGAAAACTTATACATCTAAGACTTTCCCAATTTGCCCAATAAAAACACGGCTAAAGCAAATCAAGAAAAATAAACGTCTACCATTTGGATTTACTAAATCCATTCATTCAAAAGAATTAGCAAGAAATTATAGTAACTTAAATACAATTCTTTTCTCATATAATAAAAGAAAATAACATCATTTAATTCTAATTTAACTTTCACAACTTCACATATCAAAAACTATCAAATTTCCTTTTTCAACCTTTCTGTTATAAAACTAACTGATGTTATTTCTAGCATATATTTATACTCAAAGGAGTTTCTTAATTCATACTAAAATTAATGTGAATTTCAAAACTTATTTAAATAAATTAATATACTATATTACAAATATATATTTATATATATATACATATACACATACCTATAGAAAATTTTAACAGAGAAATAACTATTTTCTCTACAGATTATTTACCGAGAAGAACAGGAAATTTAAAACTAAAGAAAAATTCTTTTCACAAACATCCTTTACAAGAGCAAACAAATTAAACAATTTAAAACAAGGAAAATACCTGTAACTTGAAAATTGCCTGTAGAAAAGAGAGCCTATGTTGCCTATAACGTACAATCCTCCAAAGCTTCTCCAGAAAAACCCCAAATCCACATGAAAGCTATAACCAAACACAAAGAACTTCCCACCAAAGGTATCTTCCACAAATATACAACCAAAATAGAGGAAGTAACAACTTCTTTAAAATTGATTTTTACACAGCAAAATATTCTTTCATTTCCCGTGAAGAAAATTTTGATAACCCCACTGTATTTCCCAGATCCCATATATCCTCCAAGAAATTCCTCAACCCAAAAATCATAAATGCAACTGGCACACATGTCGAGAAATACAAAATATCTTTTAACCACTTCTCGGCAATCTTGCCTCTCAAGATTTGCATGGATTTTATTTTATTTTATTTTCCAATTTCTAAAATACCAAAATTCATTTACAAGTAAAAATGCCACTTCCAATTTCAAATTTTAAATAAAATCTATTCACACATTTAAAACAATTTAATTTAATTAAATAAATTTAATCTCTAAGATCAAATTATTTAACCAAACAAACTAATTAATTTATTAAATAACATGCAAAACTAATTTCTTTAACATTTAAAAATTAATTTAAATAACAGTAAATTAAAACAAAATAAACTATTATTAATTAACAAAATTTTCCTTTTCAAACAAATAATCCAAACAGAAATAAACAAGACAACCAAGACTCAAACTAACTGACGATGTACTATGACCGGGTTATAGACTAGACTAGGATGAACCATTCTACTACCTCCCAATCAACATTTCCGTTGAGTCTTGACACGCTCAGACCTGAGTAACCAAGTGGAGTCGGTGTCATGTACCTGTAATCCTGCAACCAAGCAATAACATGCATATATATATATATATAAACCATTGTACAGGCACACCATGCGGAGAAAATCATGGATATCACAGGGCACTCACAAGCGAGTGATGTGATTCCGTTCTCCAAACCAATACACATCACAACAGACTGACAAATTAAATAACTATTAGTCCATCATAAACATACATATAACAATAATCATCTGAAAGAAAACATCTATGCTATCTCAAAGCATATCAGAATCAAATATCGCAATACAATATATCATCATGCCACAAAGTGAATCCACTGTCGCTCAAAACCATCGATCAAAATATCCAAACAAAGTACCAAAGTCTAATAGTATGAAAACATGTAACCAGAAACATAAGCATAAATGGAGGGGTACTACATGTTTCTCTAGCTTACTGAGTTGCACAACTCAGTCAGGGTGCAAAGTTTAAGAGATAACAATTTTGGCACACCTGGTGGGACACATCCCTCAATGCTTTTCACTGGTTTGATGTGCAACTAGTGACTTTTTGACCTTTTAAAGGTTATTACAGCACATTTGGTGACTTCATTGAGCTAAAGAGCAATAAAATTAGAGTTGTTACAACACATGAGAAGAGTAGAAACTAGGAGTTCCAGGGAATTCGAATATTTATAGTTGTCATCACCAAAGAGAAGAGGTAGGACAGTAAAAAGAACTCCATCAAAAAGAGTTTAGGTAGCACCACCTGGTATTAGGCAGGAGTTTTTCTTCTCACCACCAAGGAGAAGAGGTAGACCATCAAAAAGGGAGAGTGTTACTCGTTCTACTTCTCCAAGTTTCAGAATAGTTGCATCACATTCAAGCAACCCAAAAATATTTACGTTTGCTTCTTCTTCAAGTATTGTTCCTGTAAGTTCAAGTTTTACAATTTCATCCTCTGTCATTCATACTCACATTCAGCCACCTCCAATGGTTACTAGAAATCAGCCCTTTGTGCCATTTAATGGAGACAATCCATTAAATATGGCACAACATAATGGAATACTAGTTGTAGCTTTAAAGAGTTTGCCAATCTTCATTGGTGAAGATCAAACAACTCCCATTGAGCACATAAGGTATGTTGCTTCTTTGTGTGGTGTTCATCATATTACACAAGAGGACGTAGTTGTAAGGCTACTTGCAACATCATTCAAAGGAAGAGCTTTACATTGGTTTAGAATTTTAGGAGTTGGTACCATTGCAACATGGGATGAGTTGGGTGACAAATTACACAAACAGTTTCAGGACAGATCTGATAACTTATCTTTACTAGAGCAACTAACTACTATAAAAAGAGTTCCTCAAGAGTAGATGAATGATTTCAATTTCAGATTCCAAAGGACTTGGGATAGAATCCCTGCAATAGTGAGGCCACCTCTTGAATATGCATTTCTATATTACTTGAAGGCTCTTAACAGTGATATAGAACTTGTTATGACACAGTCAATGGGAGGTGTTTCTCTACTAGATACATATGAGATAGCAATTAGAGCAGAAAAATATTGCTTAATTCAAGCAGGAAAGATTGCTCCTAGGCCACCAATGCCTATTTTTCTAGAAATACAGCCTAATATACCATTATATATACCACCTTTTACACCATTACCTACCGTACTAGCATTACCAGCTATTGATAAACAAGAATCTGTAGTCCCAGTTCAATCCCAGGAGTTACAGGAGATTAAAGAGAGTCGGCAAAAAATTGAGAACATTTTGCAGACTTTTGGGAAAAAACTGGTGAATCTAGAGAAGCAGTAGTCATATAACAGACCTGCAAATGATCCTTTTCAAGGTCAACAATAGTAGTTTCAAGGAAATAGGTAGCAATATCAAGGTAATTACTAGGGTCAAAGACAAAATATTGCTACAAGGCCTTTTCAGGCATACAATCCTGCTCCTATTAGTTCAGCTAGAGACCTTGTCCCTATTCAAAATAACCTTGTTGTTGATTATGAGTGTTGTTATCCATGCAACCAACCACATAATAAGGCCACATGCTCTAATGGAGTCGTAAACCAAGTATTAATGGTGCAAAGTGTTGCAAGTTCACAACAAAATTTACCTAATGATGCAGCTCCACAACAGCAAGATCAGTTTACAAATGAGGCTACTCTACTTAACTAGCAGGGTGAAGAATTTTGTGGAGTAAATGTAGATGATTCTCCACTTGCTGCAAATACAAGAGAAAAGAAAAGAGCCTTTTAACATGAACAAGCAACTAATAAAGGAAAAGCAACAGCTGCAAAACCATCTACATCACAAGTACCTCACATTTTGCAAAGGAATCAGCAAGTTGCAGCTAAGGAGCAGCCTCACCTGCAAGTTGATCGTGTTGGCATAAATGTACATCGAAAAGTAAACCCAATTGTGCCTTACAATATTATTGATAATATGAAAAATATGAATGTAACGATGTCTATGTGGGATTCATTAGCTATTCCAAGCCAGAAAGATATGTTACAATCAACTTTAATCAAATCTAAAATTGTCTGATGAGCAACCAGTAGGTCAAGTTAGAGTTGTATTCACAAATGATCTTGAAGATAATGATAAACATCCCAACAAAGAAATAGGTAAGGACATCAAACCACCTCCGTTTTATGTGTCTGTAATCATTGGTGAAAAATTAGTGCACAATTGTATGGTAGATAGTGGAGCTAGTAGCTCTGTAATGCCAAAGCAAATTGCTAACAAACTGGGATTGAAGTATCAACCCTTAGAGAAAGGAGTGATTCAATTAGATGGAACCTCAGTCAATACTTTAGGTGTTATAAAGAGATTAAGCCTTACACTTCATGCTTGTCCAATTTTTTTAGTTCCCCAAGACATATGTATTCTAGATTTCCCACCTTTCTTTTCCTTGTGTCTTTCAAGAGACTTTATAGGAAAGATAGGAGAATATGTTTTAGCTGATTGGTCACATATGTTTTTTAGAATGAGATATGGGACCAAAGTTACCATTAAATCTGAAAAGTTGGCCAAGGATCACATTGAGCCATACAACCCAAGTATTATCAATGTTGTTCCTACTGCTGCAAACACAAATTGTGTCTTTTTTACTGACAGTGAGCTTGATGTTGCTCAAGAATTGCAAGCAAAAAGTGTTTTTGATGTGTTGTTACATGAATGGGCAGCAGAAAATGTGTTGGATAGTCCTGAAGACCTTATTCAAGATGTTGGTATGTGTAATTATGTGATGCTTGAACTTGATGCAGAGGTTCCAAACCTTGAAAAAACTATAGATAAGTTGTTAGAACAGCAAAACAATTTTTGGTAAATGTTTTTTGATGGCTCCAGAAGTAAAAATGGATCTGGTGGAGGTGTAATGCTTGTTTCTCCACAAGGTGATAAGTACTTTTTCAGCTTTCCATTTTTCTTTTGCATGCTCAAATAACACAATTGAGTATGAAGGACTTATTCAAGGTCTTGAATGGGCAAGGAAAAGAGGAATTAACTGTTTGAAGTTCTATGGAGATAGTGAACTGATCGTTAATCAAGTTAGAAGCCTGAGTGTTTCCAAGAACAATGCCTTGAAATCCAAAAGAAACAGAGTGTGGAACATAATTGAAGATTTTGATGCCTTTAATCTGGTTTCTATCCTAAGAAATCAGAATAAACATGCTGACAGACTTGCAGCAATTGGAGAACAATTTGATATCCCAAATGATATCAGAAAAGATAAAATACAACAATATGTTAAAGTTGTAATCAGGCCATCAATTCTTGATAACAACATTAACTGGCAAGTATTTGACAATGACGAGCATATTTTAGCTTTTCTACTTGAAGAAGATCAATTTTTTGTAACAAATCAGGAGAAGCTTAAACAATAGTATGATGATCAAATCATACAGCTGAAGACAAATAAACTTCCCAAAGGCTTAGTTACCTTAGAGTCTATATTCAGCACTGATGACTAGCTTAAGAAAAGTAAAGTCAACATTCAGGTGAAAGAAGACCATTATGAAGAAGTTGAAATCTTTAAAAGTAAGCTTCTTAAGTTAGGAAAAATATGTTCAGCTAAAGATAGAAAATATTTTATTGCTTTATGCCAAGAGTATCATGATCTTTCTGCTTGGCAATATTCTAATTCAAAAGGTTTTGACCCTCATATTGCACAGCATACAATTGAATTATAACTTGATGCTAAGCCTATTAGGAAAAAGCAGAGACCTTTGAACCCTAAGCTTGAACGTTTAATGATCAAATAACTAACCAAGTTAATTGAGGGGGTATTTTATTTCCAATAAAACACACATCCTAGGTTTCTAACCTTGTTCTGGTTAGAAAGAAGAATGGGGAGATAAGATTACGTGTAGATTTTAGAGATCTTAATAGAGCTTCTTTAAAAGACCATTACCCATTACCCTCAATGGAACATATTCTTCAAGTTTTTGTTGGTTCAGAGAGATTTTCCCTTCTAGATGGGTATTCTGGTTATAACTAGATTCTAGTCAAAGAAGAAGATCAATATAAAATAGCATTTACAACAAAGTGGGGCACTATGGCCTACAAGAGAATGCCTTTTGGCTTATCTAACATTGGTACCATATTTCAGAGGGCCATGGATATGGTGTTTCAGAGTTTAATTCAAATTTTTTTGCTTGTTTATCTAGATGATGTAACTGTATATTCCAAAAATGCAAATGAACACTTGTCACATCTCAAGCAAGTTTTTGAAAAATACAGAGAGTATGGTATTTCTCTTAATCCAAAAAAGAGTATATTTGCAGTTCATGAAGGTAAACTATTAGGACACATAGTGTCAAAACAAAGAATTGTCATTGACCCTATAAGAGTCAAAGCCATACTTGAACTACCATTACCAAATCACAAGAAAGGATTACAAAGCATTTTAGGTAGAATCAAAATTTTGAGAAGATTCATACCCGATGTTGCAAATTTATTATAGCCTTTGACTGCCATGCTTAAAAGGAATGTAGTTTTCAGTTGGACTAAAGAAGCCAAACGTAGCATTGAAGAAATTAAGGAAGCTTTAGCATCATCCCCAACACTAGTAAATCTAGATTTCTCTAAAGACTTCATTTTATATGCTTTTGACAACATTAGTTCTATTTTTGCTATGCTAGTTCAGAAAAACAATGATAATTTAGAACATCCAATAGCCTTTTTCATTCAAGGTCTTGTTGATTATGAGCAGAAATATACCTTTGTTGAGAAACATGTTCTCGCTATAATTAGGAGTTTGAAGAAATTTAAGCCCCTAATTTCCAACAACAAGATTCATCTTTTAGTTGCACACCCTATTGTAAAATATTTGAATGATAAAAGGGCAGGGTGGATCACAAAAGTTATGGAATTTGATGTTGACATCAAAATCACAAAACTTGTCAGAGGAAGAGGACTTTGTGAGCAACTTGCCTCAACCCTTGAAGATGCATAGAAATCAGAATCAGAGAATTTTTTAGTCAATGATAATGATCTTCAAAATGCTACACCTGCATTAGCAGCAAGTTGGGTTCAAGATATGACCCATTTCCTATAGACTGGTAAGTGTCCACCAAGTCTAGACAAAGCAAAAAGAAGATATTTTAGGTTACAATCAATTATGTATGTTCTCATTGATAATATTCTTTTTAGAAAAGACCTGAATGGTGTCTTATTAAGGTGTATTGATACCAATCAAACAAAAAAATTACTTCATGAGTTTCATGATGGAGTTTCAGGTCACTTCGCTCCAAGAACAACAGCGTGGAAAATTATGAGAGATGGCTATTACTGGCCTATCTTATTTCAGGATACATATGCATGGTCAAAGAAATGTATTAAATGTGTTTTATTTGTAGGAAAGGAAAAGCTTCCAGCTATGCCTCTGCAACCAATTCAGGTTGAGTAGCCCTTCATGAGATGCGGTATTGACTTTATTGGACCCATAAATCCACCTTCCAATGTTGGTCACAAGTGGGTGCTCACAGCCATAGACTATTTTACATGGTGGAAAAAAGTAGTAGCTTTGAAAGAAGGTAATGAATTTTTCAGTTTTAAACTTCTATGAGGACATAGTAACCAGATTTATAGTTCCTAACTCCATTATTTCATATAACTCTCTTGCATTTGTGGGATTAAGAGTTACAGATTGGGTTGTTAAATATGGAACTCATTTGAATAACTCTTCAAATTATTACCCACAAGGTAATGGTTTAGCTGAAAGTACAAATAAAAATCTAATCAGAATAATTAAAAGAACCATGGAGGAGAACCAAAGGGTTTGGCACTCCAAATTAAAATTTGCACTTTGGGTAGATAGAATTACCCCTAAGAGATCAGTTGGTAATTCACCACATGTACTTGTTTATGGAAAATAGGCCAAATTACCTCTATCTGTAGAGTTGCCAACTCTTAACATTGTACATCAATTAGATATGTTTGAAGAGCAAGACCCAATGTCTGTAAGATATGCAGAACTCATGGAGCTTGAAGAAATAAGAGACAAGGAAATGAAAACATTGGAATATCATCAACTCCAAACAAAGAAAACATTTGATAAGAAAGCTACAGCCAAAGTTTTCAAGGAAGGTGATATTGTTCTCAAGTGGGATGTGTTGAAGAGTGGACCAAGCAAGAATACAAAATTTGATCATTTCTACACTGGCCCATTTATCATCATTGAGTGTAAGGAGCATAATACATTCTAGCTATCAAAAATGGATGGAGAGATATTGCCAATCCCAGTTAATGGGATTCACTTCAAACGTTGTTTTGAGGTATGACTTATCATTGCATATATTAGGTTAGGTTTATTCTTTCAATAAAGTCTTGTTGCACTATAGTTTAACTGCAAATTTCATTCCCTACGTGTTGTCCTAGCATAGTAGCTAGTCTTCATTTCAGTTGTTCCTATTTTTAATAAGTGTCATGGAATTCTGACTAGTTTTTCTAGACACGTGAAATTAACATCGTGCACTCAATTCACGTTCATCCGCTCGTTAAATAAATAAAACATAGAAAATCCATTCACCAAGTAAATCAGGTCTTTATCATTTAAATAAATCAAAGGCTCACATCGTCCTTTAATTAAATAAATCAAACTTTATTTAATTAAAATCTCAAAAGTCATTTGCCATCCATTTTGATTTAAATAAATCAAAGTATTTAAATCAAATAAGTCAAAAAATCCTAATCATCATCCTAGCTAATTAATCCTGATTAAATCTAATCTAATGCATGTCACATCCTCTAGATAATCCCACTTGCACAAATAAATCCATTTATTGATTTATTAAAATCAGAATTTTCACTCAACATGCCATCTTCCCTCAAGTTTGAATTCAAAAACAAGTGGACATGTACATCCAACAAGTCATTTATGAGCTCTTACATGGCTCTTACATGTCCCTTGTACAAGTCAAACTCAGCATTTACTCACAAATTCAAATTTGAATTTCCCCCTCTTGGGCACATTTCCCAAATCTTGCACACTCCTCAACCACTCACAAGTTGACAAGTGGCCTCTTTTCATTGGCTTGTTTTTAGTCCCACATTTCTCTCTCATAAGCATTCTTAGCATTTGAAAATCTATAAATAGAGGCTTCATTCATCATCAAATCCTCGACAATCTCTTGCAAAGTCACTCTCTTAAACTGAGAATTGATTTTTCCCCTCCACTCCATCTCAAGGCATTGGATCATGCTAGGGATCTAATAAATTCATTTGGGCTTTAAAAATAACTTTTGAATTCTTGTTGTAAAAGGTTTAAAATGAACATTAGGACTATAACTTACTAGAGTTTGTTTTTTTGGTTAACAATTGAACAAGACAACTCTCATTTGTCCTTTGGTGCTTTAAAATGAATTCATTACTACTTTGTGGGATCTAAAATGAACATGTGCTACATTGTTTTGTGAGAGCTTACTTGAACTAACTCCATTGAAAAAGGACATATGCGCTTCTCTCGCGCTTTATAGCAATCTTGAGAATCAAAAGGCCTTTTTCATGATTTTATGATAAGACAAATCAATCACTTCCACACTTCATTTTTGGGGTATAAATTGAACAAAATCTTGTACAAGTGTGAATGAATTTATTGCATGTATTCTCCCTTTGTTTCTAAACAAGGGTTGATCGAACTATGAATAATTTTATTCACTTTTGTCTATCTTAGAAGGCCTGCCTTGGGGAAAAATTACTCACCCAAGGGAACGACTCAACTGGTAACACTCTAAAGCCAAGAGTATTTCCAGTCGGGATATAAATGTGGGTATTGGAAGAAATGCCAGTATCACGCAGTTGATTCCGAAAAGATGGATCTGAAAGGGGACTCTTGTCGTATGGGTCAATCTCCACAAATGGAAAGTCCAAAATAGAACCCTTTTTTATAGTGACCAATTGATCCATTGAGCGAGTTTATCAAAATGGTGCATTGGAACTTAGATTCCAAGAAGTTACTTGCCATGTCCGATCTTGGTTGAAATATAGAGGTTAAGACTTCATTCTTAACATACCTTTATATTTTTTCCTTGGTTGCATGTAAAATCATCTCTTCTACGAAGGGCATGAGGCAAGCCCACCAAGAAAAACAACCAATTGAGCTAGGATGTTATATTGCATGTGAGTCAGTTTGAAAACACAGTGCTTTAATCGAAAACATTGGAAAACCAACATTCAACGAATCATCAAAATTGCAAACCCTTTAGGAGAGGCAAAATATCCTTGAAAAAAATTCACATGTTGTTTCTTGCCCTTGGGATTTGTATCCATAGAGGCATCTGAACATTTGGATTTTATCCCAATTTGCTTCTACTAAAGTCAACTTTAGGTAACTCTCTCCTCAAATTTCCTTGGTTTCCAAATAATACACTTTGTGGGATAAGGGGAAAGTTGAGACATTAGACATCTAGATTCAAAATCTAATCAAGAGTGTGTTTGTGGTAAAAAATAATCCATTAAGCAAAGATTGAATCAATTGGACCCCACACATGTTCTTGGCATCTTTTGGTCATATGGTTTTCATACAAACATTGGTCTTTTGATTTTGAATTACTTTTAGAGAAAGGCATGTTCTTCACTATCTTGGTCTCAGAGATAAGTCCTTCCTAGGTTCATTTAGGATCAAATCAAACACTTCATCCAAATTCCAAATCATTTATCAATCCATCCCACAAACAACTTTAGAGCTTTGGAAACATTATTCTAGACTTGGGTAAATTATCAAAATCAAAATCACCTTGTTTAGTTAGGAGTATGGGAATGCATCCTTTCTCATACCTCTAGTTAAATTAACACCCCTTTGAACAAGTTCATCCTAAGATCACATCTAACATCGTAGGGTTTACAAGTTCATTATCCAATCAAACCAATCAAAATCAAACCCTAAGTCTAAGCATTGATCCAAAGTCCCTAAACGTTCAACACTCATATCATTTCCCCTTTTCATACTTCATCTCGTCATTGGTCCTAAGAAGCCTAGAGGTCACTTTTTCAACAAGGTCAAAACACAAGAGGAACATGGAATACAAACTTGATCCATGCATCATGAGTAATCCAAATCAATTGAACTTTCAAAGCCTTACAATGCCGATTGATTATCAACACTCACACTTATACAATCCATACATGGGATCATTACCTTCTACAAATATCAATGGAACAACTAGGGTGAGTATCCCCAAATCAAAGATTGGAGCACATTTCCCGATGGTAGATCTAAATCCAAACCTACAAGTTTTTCAACCAAACAATCAAAGCATGAGCCTTCAAAAGAACAACATCATCCCACCAAATCCCTACAAGCCAAATGAGAAAGTACCAAGCACAAGTTTTTGAAACATGAATCTGGAAAACTTTGGGATGGATACATTTGCAAATCATACGAATATTCCAAACATGAACAATTGTCAATTTCAACCTATCATGCCAAATATGAACATCATCCCAAGTCAAAACAATGTCAAAAATTGATTTGACCGTGATCCCATTCAAAAACCACAAGTATGCATCCCAAATCTACTTGAACAAAAACCAAATCAACTATATCAAGGGATTCAAGATCGAAATCAAGAAAAAATTTGGTGAGATCAAATTGCTACACTTACCAAAATAGCTGGGTCATTGCACCAAGAGACATCCCCACCACCATTACCCATATCAACATCATTCCTTGGTTTAGGGCTTCCCCCTTTACCTAGCACAAATCACTCCATCCAAATCAATCCACCTAACACCAATCAAGTCATCACATCAAATTCCTTAGATATACCATCGACATCACACCAACAGATGGTATCTAATCAAATGAAAACATCAATCCTGAAAAATCAAAGCATGGTCTCCCAAGGACCTATCACCTTGGTCATTCTGACCATTCCTATCACCTCGATCACTCCATCCACCCCTATCACACCCATCATATCTCAACCCCTCACTACCATTATCACTCCAAGCGTATCTCAACAACTTGGGACTACATCCAACACAATTCCAAATCCACCACCACTACCACCAAAACCAAATGTAGCAAGACAATATAACATTGCGCTAAAAGCTCACCAGGCTTACCAAAAGGCCATACAACAATATCTAGCCACACAACAAGCAATACAAGCTCAACAAGTGGAACAAGCCTCTCAAGTTGCCCAATCCTCTCAAGCAACCCAACAAACACAAAAAATAACAACTGTTGAGAACAAGGATCAAGATCAATCCATCACTGAGCACCTTGAAGCTATGTCTACTTCATCCAATGATCAAATCAACATATGTCAAGAGTCACTTTTGAATCACAATCAAAATCCACCAACAATACTCGACAATGATCCAATTCAAGAAATATCAACATCATTTTCCCCTATGGTTGAAGACATTGGAAATCCCTCCACCACAAGTGTTGAAAACAATGATCAAGATATCTCCATCGATGAGCACATTGAGGATGTTTCTACCCCATCCAATGATCAAGTCACCATACATCAAGAGCCACTTTTTAGTGATCTCTTTCAAGGAGTGTTAGGATTATTTGATCCTATCGACATAATGCACGATCCATCAACCAATGATCATATTAAAAATGTCTCTACATTTCCTTATGAGTTAGAGGACATATCTCAAGAATTTATTCAAAAGCATGATCAATGTCTCTCACCAAGGTCTAGCAATGGTCCCTTCCAAGACATGTTGACTTCCTTTGACCTCATGGTTAAAAATATTGAAGGAACCCTAAACTTGACACTTCAGGATATTGAACCACTTACCATGTCTAATGACGACATCCAAGACCCCCTTATAGGAAATCCATCCTTTGAAACTGATCCATGTCAAGAACTTGATCCAAAGCATGTCGAAAGCAGCTTCGAAATCATTCAAAATCATGAATTTGTGTCTTCAAGATACTACAATAATCTAATGGACACTCTCCTATCTATGGAAGATGATCATATCCATGTAGCGCATACTCCTCCATCTACCCATAAGATGATTTCTATGGATGGACACGTAGATGATCTTCAGCTAGAACAATATTCTATTACACAAAAAGAGCAGATTATCAATTCCTACAATCAAATAGAGTTGTCAACAACAGTATCAGATATATCACAAATGCAGACTAAGGACATCATGAATAAAGATATCGAACATTATCCACTCAAGAAAGCAAGTCAGACAAAACAATATAATCCAGAGTTAGCAAAGCGACAAATTGAAACAATGCCATCTATGGTGTTCATTTGTCAGAGCATGTTTACTGAACAAGACATCTCAGAACAGGCAGAATCAAAGCATGAAGGTACTACCACCACCATTCTGGGGGAAACTTCGTCTCAAGCAAGCATCAACATAGGGAGCACGAAGAGTCCTTATGATGAAACTAGTGTCAATACTACAACCAGCCACATCGTGAATCTTCATCCACCCATCCCCCATCCATGAATTGGGACCAATGTCAAAAGAAATAATTAAATCAAAGTACGAAGAATGTTATCAAAGGAAAAGAAGCTGGAAAGCATAATGGAAAAATCAAATACAAATGGATACCAAAGAATACAAAGAAAGATCATCCCTATCAAAATCCATCAGTCAAAGAAACTATGGGGAAAAATAAAAGAGGGAAAAGTATCCATCAAAGATGTCCACAAAAGCAAAAGCAGGCTTTCCAAGCAACGTACAAAGTGTATCAAGCAGTTGGTCCTAATTCCATGCACACTTTCGTATCCACCCATCATTGCTCATCTTCCCAAGTTTGGAGAGTCAAAGGTTCCAAACTATCAACCAATCCATCTCCTATCCCTAAATACACTCCATCCACGCCTCCACACATGATATCCAATTCTCACATTGACCATGTATTGGCAACAACCCTTTATCATAAGGATTTAGAAGGCATTCTATGGCAATGTGCGCACAGAGATAGAGTTAACCTCGATATCAATACAACAAATCAAGAATCCCAAAAGTTGCATTCAAGTGCAAGTATCTTAGCAAAGCAAATTCTTCAAGAAAGGTATCGATGGCACATCATGACAGAAGTATCTACATCAGCAACACCTCGTGATTCAGCATGAGCTTAAAATCTTTCAAAAAAATCAAAAAAATCAAAAAAGCAAAAAATCCAAAAAATCAGAAAAAGGATTGAAAACAGTAAAGAGAAAAAAAATTGTCCTCTAGTGAAAACTGCATGTGCGGAACTTTGAGCAAGACCATGATGAAAACCTGGAAAATAGGCATCATGTGTGGAATTGAACATCTACGTGCACCAGTTCAGATGAAAGCATCTCATCCCATCTGTAATAAATCGAGCAATCCATCCATCTTATCCATAATAAATCCATCCATCCGCATATATATGCATCCATCATCCAAGTTATCTTGATCTTGATGAAATTTTGGGGAACACTTTATGCTTGCTTATGGTAAAAATCTTGACATGGGTTGTTTTCATTGATCTTATCCTATGCAGCATTGTCTAAGATATGAAGCATTATCCAAATGAGCATTCTTTATCCAAACACCTTATCTTATCATAAGATAATCCTTGGCATCCTTTGTGTGCTTACCATATCCATCCATCCACACACCTATCCAAGCATCCATCCATCACATTCGATACATTGCTAGACACTGGGGGTAGATATGTACATCTTGCTTTAGGAATAAATCTTCATATGTGTCCTCCAACTTTTGTGGTGATCCAAACATTGGCAAATGTGAAATCAAATTGATTAAGCATTTGTGATCCAGAATCCAAATCACTAGCCCATGGCATATTTTGATGAGAATACATTCCTTATCAGTCTTCATCTTTCATCGAACATCAATCCAAGCAATCACTGTCAATCACATCTAATTTACATTTCAAACATCATGTCAAATCATTCGAACAACTTTTGTTCCAAATCAAGCTTCATCAATCATGATCAATCAAATCCAATCAAAAAATTATTATCTTGGGATATCATTCCTGATCATTGTGTTGCTTAACACTATCCTTGCATTGTTGTGTATCCTCAACAATGTTATCATCATCAATCCTGATCAATCAATCCATGCATTGTTGTGCATCCTCAACAATGTTATCATCATCATCAATCCATTGATCTGATCAATCAACCTTACCTTGGTTTTTAGTAAAATCCCCAAATAGAACACTGATATCGTCACACATCCATATCGAAATTGTCAAAATCATGTGAAAAATCCAAAAACATCCAAAACATCGAAAAAATCCAAAAACATCCAAAACATCAAAAAATCCAAAAACACTCAAAAATTAGAAAACATCAAAAAACATGAAATCCGAACTACGTCGTCTCTAAGCTTAAACATAGGCAAGGCTAATCTTTGATCAGCCCCAGAAACATCAAAATCAAAACATTTAAAAACATAAAAATCCAAAAACATTAAAAAAAACACAAAATCAAAACATTCAAAAAACAAAAAATCCAAAAACATTCGAGAAACATCAAACGCAAAAAACCCCAAAATATTTGAAAATTTGAAAATCAAAACATTTGCAAAATCTTCGAAAATACCAAAAACAGCCTCAAAACATTCTAAAAAATGTCAAAAACATCCAAATATTTGAAAAAATCCATCCGTCCCATTTCACTTTCACCCACAATAATCAATCATCCATAATAAACTAATCATCACCTTCATCCTTTGGCAACACAAACAGAAACAAGCACAACAATCAGCAAAAACAAGCTTCAATCGTGAAATCAAAATCAAACAACAAATCTTTAAAACAAATCCAAAATCGTGATCATTCGCAAACATGTCAATCAACCTTATATCAACAGCCTATCAATCAACTTATCAAACCATCATCATCCTATACAATGCATATCCTAGGATATATCGTTCGACAATGGGCATCATTTTGGATATCACTTTGGATTCTTATCCTATCAAAACAAATCCCTTTGGCTAAAGATATGAAGAACATTGGCTTGTTTCGCACTTGGTCTTTTCTTTTGATTTATCTTATTGCACTCATTCCAAGGACCTCTCGATGATATCTAAACGAAGGATTTAGAGAGATAGGAATGGGGCAACGATCATTATCTTTTGTCTGTTGTGCTTGTTGGACGTTCTTGTAAAATAACTTGGCGAATACTTGCTTTGTTAGGTGCGTCCTAGCAAGGTTTCGTATGTCAAGTGTGAACAAGAATACTCCTATTTACTTGTCGAGTCAAATTCCATCGCACTAGGTACAACGCCATCCTGGTTCTTTATACCTTGCTGCATTGTATCTACGTGTATTATCAAACATAAGGTAAGTAGCCCTTTTAAAATCCCAATCCTTGATAAGCAAATCATCATCTATCACCATCATCATCTCTAATAAAGTCTCGTCAGATCATGGACTTGTGGGATCCTCTTGTTATCATCTCATTTCCGCACTAACATCATTATCACCAATGCATCCATCATGCATCCATCCTGCATCCAGAAAACTGTCAGCATACCACATATCATTCATATCATACATAATAGGAAACATCGATCATTTCACATGCATTGCATTTGCATCATCATCATAATATAGATCTGTTAGTCTAAGCATCTGCATAAATCATCCATTGCATAATCATAGCATATTACATCATCCATCTCATCCATCATCACATCATATCATCATTTAAGTTGTTTAGGATAATATAGATTTTTTATTCTAAGCATCTTAAAAATCATCTTATTTGCATCATCATCCATAACCATCCATTTTGAACCTCTTTATCATGAGATCGACCCTCAAATCGAATCTTTTCGCTCGATCTCTCGAGGGGGCAATGTACTAGTGTACTTCTTTCTGCTGGGGCATCTAAAAAATTAGGAATTTTTTAATTTTGATCGCGACAAGTTTATTCTTTGAACCAACACAACAAGTACATTGCTTCAAAGAGGGGAAAAATGTAGACATGAAATTAACACCGTGCACTCAATTCACATTCATCCGCTCGTTAAATAAATAAAACACAGCAAATCCATTCACCAGGTAAATCAGGTCTTTATCATTTAAATAAATCAAAGGCTCACATCGTCCTTTAATTAAATAAATCAAACTTTATTTAATTAAAATCTCAAAAGTCATTTGCCATCCCTTTTGATTTAAATAAATCAAAGTATTTAAATCAAATAAGTCAAAACATCCTAATCATCATCCTAGCTAATTAATCCTAATTAAATCTAATATAATGCATGTCACATCCTCTAGATAATCCCACTTGCATAAATAAATCCATTTATTGATTTATTAAAATCAGAATTTTCACTCAACATGCCATCTTCCCTCAAGTTTGAATTCAAAAACAAGTGGACATGTACATCCAACAAGTCATTTATGAGCTCTTACATGGCTCTTACATGTCCCTTGCACAAGTCAAACTCAGCATTTGCTCACAAATTCAAATTTGAATTTCCCCCTCTTGGGCACATTTCCCAAATCTTGCACACTCCTCAACCACTCACAAGTTGACAAGTGGCCTCTTTTCATTGGCTTGTTTTTAGTCCCACATTGCTCTCTCATAAGCACTCTTAGCATTTGAAAATCTATAAATAGAGGCTTCATTCATCATCAAATCCTCAATAATCTCTTGCAAAGTCACTCTCTTAAACTAAGAATTGATTTTGCCCCTCCACTCCATCTCAAGGCATTGGATCATTTAGCTTATCTGTCAAGGATTGGGAAAGGGCTATTTTCAACAATAGCACCAATCCAATATGAAATAGGATTTATTTCATGTTTTATATGCTTTAGTTTATCTTGTAATTTCTTTGCATTTAGAAACATGATTTATTATTTCATATGGATGCTTGATTATTAGCTTGGTTTTAAAATACTAACCATTTGTAGATTTGGCATCTACAGTTTCAAAAGAGTTATAGCTATGTGCAAAGTTGCTTTAGGTCAACCTCTAAGTTTATCAAATAACTCCATGCCCAATGGACAAGTCTAGGCTACTGGTTTATATGTTTAGCAGGCAAACATCCAATTGATGTCGCCAAAAATGTTACCATATTTTCACCCATGGCTCAATCAGCCAAAGCCTATTAATATCTAAAAGAAAATGGTACATTTTTCTATCTCCCCTACATTACATTCATGTGTACAAATGAAATAATTTGAAAGATTACAACTACATATTATTGCATTCATATAGATGCATGAAATATAAGAAAGATTTTACACATCTTTTCTAAAAAAAAGTAATCTTTATTGAATACAGAAATATTCATTTCACTCACACAAGTCGTGAGTTTAACTCTTGTCTTATTCAATACAAATCAAGATAAACATATACATGAATACGAAAATGAAGAAAAGTGCATGTAGGGAGGGTAACCAGTCATTCCCTGAGAATGACTGGTTCTATTGAGTCTTCTTGTTTAATTGTCGTCTAAGTTGTCTTGACTTTCCTAGCTCCTTAAGACTCTTGTTTCCTACAATAAATCAAAGCAATGTGTTAGAGCAGCGCTCTAAGCAATGAAATATTGCACACCATACATGATCATTTACCCATTCATGTATAAATTAACCTTAATCTGCATCAAACAAACATCCATATGTTGAATATATAAGAGAAAACATTCAAGCCATCAAAATAGCACATCAAAGTATTCATTTTTTTTCTAACTTGTTTAATTCATGTGAAGCTACAGGTGCAATCATATTTTCAGATTAAATGAGTGGTGGAAATGTGGCTCCCAAGAGGGTTGAGCCCAACTCATTAAATGCTCTATACAGAATGAACTTCATGAGATCAATATTGTGTCTAGTCACCATTTTCAAAGAAAGACTTAATGTTTCATGATTGAGACAGGTTTTATTGCATCATTGTATCTCTTTTGTATTGGGATAATGAGATGAATTTAAAATAACCAACAAAGGCATGAAAACAGGCCTGTGACATACAAGATGTTATACAAGGATCTAAAATAGCAGGAGTATTTAAGATGTCATATCATTTTGTTCACATGATATAAGTAATAGTTCTTTGTTAATGTAGTGAATAAATTCCATGTTCCCACTTAAATAGAGAAATCAAGGGAGTCTTTTGTAGCAACAATATGGTAGAGAAGGAAAAAAACCAACATGACTCCCCAAGACTGAAAGCATAATACATTAAGAATAACATTACAATGAAAATTTATGATCTAGAGAGTAGTACTCAGTGTACAGGTCAAAGAGGAATCACAATGATAGAAAAGAGAAAGTACAATGATCATATGAATAACAAAGTGATTAATACAAAGAAGATAAATGAAGAAGTCCTAAAGGTAATTGTAAAGAAAGGAAATATTATGAGGAGTAATTTATCTATAGGGTGATAAATCTGAATCTTTTTTAAAGGACATTGTCTTTCGAGAAAGCAGTCATAAATTATGATAAAGAAATAAGTTGGCAAAAATCAAGTCACTATAACATGCACCTATCCTAATGAAGAGAATGCTATTAAATGAATAAAATAGAGTGTCAGAGTTGAAGATTAGTGTTACATTGCACAATGATAAGAGCAGTTGTATCAGGTGTGACAACCATATTCATAAGAATGATAGAAGCATAAAGCAAGGGCAGCATTTTTCCTTGTGGAAAACTTGAATGAGATAAAAGAGACATCCACGTGTTTTCATTGCATTTAAATCTACAAGGAAATTTTTTTGCTGTCACCCATAAGCTGAAAGTATACCAGATGGAGGCTATCACAAGTTTCATTTAAACCCAGACATTGTAAATAATGAAACCTAGAATTTAAAATAGACTCTAGGTAAAGTTTCATAACTTTTTAAGCAAGCCCAGATAGAATTTTATTTCAAAATCTAATGATGACCTCTTTGGTTGAATCATGATCTTTGTAATGGAGAAAACAAAGCTCAGAATAGCCATGGTAGAATGAGGAGACGAATATAAATACATTTACAAATTAAACTTTCAGCATGGTAAGCCACGAATACCTGAAGGAAAGAACCCTTATATTGTATATAATAAAAAGACTCAAAAGAAAAAGAATATTTGAGTATTTTGCATGAAGTGTAATATGGAGGTGCGGCCTTATGAAGAAGTTACTTTAAATCATAAACCCGTGACTTGGGTTGTATGTATTCTTCTCAATATAAAGCATGATTTCAAGTTGTAAGTAAACAATAAAGCCTAGAAAATCAACCAAATGAAGGCCACGTTCTGATAAATAAATTACCCAGTTCTAGATTTGAAGGAAATTTAAGTATCTTTTAGAAGAGGCCCCAAAATGTATTCCAATATCAGTCTCAGAAGGAGCTCCAAAACTCAACATAAACCCTCCAATGGCGACATGGTATGCAAGAAAAGTAACAGAGGGAAACAAAAAATGAAGATAGGTAAGATTGGCTACAGGAGCCACGGTCATGTAGGGCCAGTGTAAACAAAACCAAGTGATTTGTGAAAAGATTAAAAAAATAAAAAAATGCTTACCTGTCTGTTTCTAAAGCAGATCAACAGATTTTTACACAAATATATCTTTGTAACTCCAAAAAATTTCCCATGTGAATTCCTCCAGAGATTCCAAACCCTCATACTAGTAGTTTAGCTTCTTGGTGAAGCTTTGAAAACAAATGAATAACTTTGTTTTGTTTTACCGTATTGCCATTTAGGGTTGAAAACCCTATTTTTTCCATCGATATGAGTGAAGTGATTTTTATCACTTTATTTATCATAATCTGCCAAATGATGCTCATGGCTTTTGAAAAAGTATAATGTAACCTTTGCATATTATATGCCTTGCTTAATTTTTGTAAATTTTGTGATGTTATGTGTCATATCATATTCCACATGTGGTTGAATGCTAATGTGAATGCCACATCACAAGTGGTTTTGACTCATTTTGCTTTCATGTTCATTTTCTACAGGGTGGAGTTTTTGCTTTGCATTTATAATCATTGTATAACAAATGGGTTAAGAGGTGTTATTATAAACCTTTAATTCATTTTGTTAATCTTTAAATGCAAAATGAGTGACTTGGTTGATTAGTTGAGGTAGTTATTGGTAATCTTATCATCTTGAGAATATTTTAATCTTTTTATGAGTTGGTTACCAACATAAGGAGATGTTATAGTATCTTGTCATCACTTTGTAGAGAGCATCTAGGGGTTTTTGGAGACATATATGGAGCATTTTTAGGGGTAATTATGGTTGGATCAAGTCTTGCATTACTTTTTCATCCAACATGAGCTCTTTTTGAGTGGATTTGAAGGCTAGATTTTAGGCCTTATTTTTGCATCTGACCCAAGGCTTTCTAGAGCCTTTTTTTGTGGAGTAACTTGCGTGTTGGCTACTTAGTCACATTTGCTACTCATTATTGAGTTAGTTCTTGGTATGTAGATTATGAATTTATTGATTTTCATAATCCTTTCTCAGTTTTGACCATGTTTGTAACTCATCTAGAGTATGATATACATAGTTTACCTTGGATACCATTGATGATTTTATCTTATTTCCTTCTTGTTCTTGCAAACATTATGCACTTTCAGATGATTGATCAAGTTATTTGTGAAATCTTTGTTTTCCCTATAACTTTGTCTCATATATTATGCCCTTTTCTACAAAAGTAAGGTTATGCAGGTTATGAATAGTGTTTTAAAATTTCATATGAACCTTTTAGTTTGTGAAAGTTACCTTTCCTTTTGAAAGTATATGCAATTCAAACCTTTTTATGAAATATTTATGCATAAACTTATAGTAATATGTTGTGCAGTGAATAATTATCATCAATTTTCAAGTGTTTATCAGTCTGGATGTTTCATAGCTCCTGTTAGTTTGGTGTATCACCCCTTATTTTCATGCTTTATATTTTCTTTTCAAAATTATCTTCTCTTTTTGCAAAAAATCAGTAGTGTTTAGGTGATAACTAGCTAGGAAGCCGGCCTATCCAGAGGTTCATTCTCATTTTTGGGTGACCCACAACCTGAGAATGTTCCCATGTTTCTCTAGCTTACTGAGTTTCACAACTCAGTCAAGTTGTAAATTTTAAGAGATAACAACTACCACTTGGCACTAAGTCATTGGTGACTGAGTGGTAGTGGGGAGCTTAGGATCCACAAGGCCCTTCCATGTAAAAGGAAAGTACAAACATTCCATGGTAGGGGTCAGGTATAATGCACCCTCTCTTTTTAAATTGTTATGTCTTTTTTTTAAAAACTTTGAGCTTTTTTTTTTTTTAAATGTAAATTTTCAACTAACCCTTGATGAATTAATGCACAAAAATCAATGCAATAGGGTCATATGGATCCATATAGCCATACAATTTTTTATAGAGGTCCCTACTACAAAAAAATGACTTTTTCCAACTACTCCAAATTCGACAAAACAATAGGCGATCTTAAGGTTCTTAGAATTTTTGGACTCAATGATGATGCTTTTTTCGCTCTAAGATGAGTCAATATTTCCCTTAAGGCTAGATCTTTTATAATTTGGACAAAACATCATAGATATGGTGTTTTGATATCATGTTGGAGTTGATAGTCAACCTCACGGCTCTCAGAACTTACCTACAATCAAAATTCCTATCACATATGAAGAGAAAAATCCATTGATATGCTCATGAAACCTTGAGAAGAGATGATCCAGAAAAGCAACTGATTATGCAATTAAGTAATTTGAATGAATGATTACAATGAAAAGTGAATGCTTATATAATTAGAAAAATAAATTATAGATGAGGATTTTATTATATTGTGACAAGTTTCATAATCTCATGTAATGAGACAACTTATCCTATAAATAACCCAATCTGATAATAAAAAAACACTCATAAATTCAACTTAAGTGAATAAAATAATAAGGGGCCTAATAATTAATTAATGATTAATTAATTATCAAGTGATGTCCTAATTACATCAACAGAATAATAGCCTCAATGGCACCTACCACGTGCCAGAATAGATTTCTCCCATGAGGAAGGATCCCAAAATATTGGTGTAATTATTTATTTATTGCATTGTGTATTTAATTATTTATTGTACACCATGTATTTAATTTTATCTAGGTAATTATTATTTATTTATTTAGGTGAAATATGAAATGACCACATGTCATCTCCTTGATTAATGAGAGAACATACCACCTCTACATAATTTTATTCCTCGATTGAAGATAGTTAGATTTTATATCTCCCTCAACAAGATGAGTTCTCTTGATGCCACTACTCCTACATGTTGATTTGATCCTCTATTTCACTGAGGCTCACTCAAACTTGCTAAGGAAATTTTCATTTTGTGGAATACAACCTATAACCTATAACAACATCTAAAATATAAACATTAAAATTTTACCATTTTTATCTTTCGATCTCTTAAAATTTTATTGTCATAATTCTATGTTTGTTTCTAGGATTTTTAATATTATCATTTTTATTCATTATCAAATCTAGCATGGTATCAAAATAGGGTCATTTAGGAAGAATTTAATTTTCATATCTAAAGATAAGTTGAAGTTTTCTTCTTCATATTCATATTCTTTTCAATTTGTGTGATACACATTCACCTATTAGAGGAGGCATTTAGAGAAGAAACAAAATATTCTATTGCATTCAAAAGGAATAATTTAGGTAGGAATGACATTGGTTTTGTCCAAAAATGATACTATATAGTCAACTAATAAAATATTTCATTGTAATATCTTACAAGAAAAAAAAATGTAGGCAATAGGCATTTACAAGCACTTTCATGCAAAATATACCTCACCATTATATTTAGAAGGTGTTGAAACCACTAGATACCTATGAACCTTGTCAAAATTAGAGAGGGAGCTTCTAGAGAAATTATTTTAGCCTAGACATGCATGTATGCAAATGCATACAAGTTAATAAAAAATCTAATAAAAAGGTATTTTTTGCAAGTGTAAGTAATGCACAAACCATGAGGCACTATTCAAACCATAGCCTACACAAACTGTCAAGATTGACTACTAGTGGCTTATACAACAATTAACATCGCCAATAGAAATTAACTCTACAACCATTAGCCTTATCATTATCACTAGTCAACACTACCTAGGAGAAACCCTTATGCCACTTCGTCATTGCCTTAATGGTGTTACTTGACACCTCCACCACTATCAATTACACAATCAACTCATTGCCCCCTATCATTCTTCGTAATGTGTCATTCTTAAATAACACCAAATAAATCAATTATGACATTATGAATAATAAATTCAAGACATAAATCAATTATCTATTTTCTATCATAGCACATCATGTCCAAAATAATGAATTTTATTTATTGTCAAATGTCAAATTGTCAAATTACATAGTTTGACTAGGCTAACATCACCACTTAGTCAATTCAAATTTTACATCAAGTAGTACAAGTACAACAATCAAAAGATGGAATTCCTTGTGATTCCTCTTCAATGGTTACCGCAATTGGTGGATGAGAACATGGTTCAGGTGCTTTTCCAACCAACCACGAAGCTATGCTTCTCCAGAATTCTTCCTAACTTGAGGAATACCCGACCTCGCATGGAATACTTAGCAAGATAAAATGGTATGCAAGGTGGAATCTAGTGTGTGTCTAACATAACTACATGCCTTTCTATCCATAATTAGAACATGCAAGATCAATGTTAGGAAATGACAGAGAGTTGCATCATATAATTATTCCATTCAATATTATGGGCTACATAGCTTGGCCAAGCATATGTTGTATACAACAACAAAATGATAGATTTTGGAAAAATAAAAAACCTATACCCTCTGTTATTCCATTTTTGGCACCATCCTAGAAGACAACCTTCTACATACAAAAGGAAACACCCATCGCTTCTAAACAATAAGTTTGCAAACATACATTTTCGTTTATAAAAGGTTGTCCTAGCCAACCTTTTTATGATAATAAATCAAAAAAAATTACAAGCACATTCTTCATATGATTCACTTAGGCAATACTTGAAGTCAACAGATTCTTGCAAGTAAATTGAATCAAATTTATTGCTTTTGTATGTTATGCAATTAGACATTTAGTCATTATAACATGATCTATTTTCATCAATTAAATGATATGATTATGCATATTTTGCAACACATATCACATCATACTAATACATATACTTCCTTTTTGTATCCTCCATAGAATGAATCTTGCACCATTCAAATAAGAAAATAAGTTGTTAAAAGAAGGTATATCGCATGTATGTGTATATACATAAAATTGGTTTATGTATATACACATATATGGCATTCAATTACAATATTATAGTATGTGTATAAATTTTTTAATTTAACTAGAAAAAAAAACTATTTTACACAAAATACTATGTTTCCATTTCCATAAAATATGTAGAAAGAAAACATTAAATTTAAAACCAGAAAACCCATTTTCCATTAATAACTTTTAGATTCAATCTGAGAAGATTTTAAAAATGCATTGGTTCTACTTTAGCTTTTAGGAAAACTCCATCAATATTTTCACAAGTTTACACAAAAAAATAAAATAGCATTCTTGTATTGCATTTAGTACATTATTTTCCCCTTTTAATAATTTTGTCTAATCATGTTTCCAAAGATATAAACGTTTGTTTGATAACAATTATAATAAATAATTTTATTTTTTCAATAGTCAGATTGGATTACAATGAATAATAAAAAAAAATTGTTTCAAACCCTTATTCAAATAATCGAGATACAAGAGTTGGTGAATCTTGGGTCGTGCATTAAATAGGATATTCACCATAGTTGATTGATAATCATGGGGGTTCATTTTGGAAATGACCCACTATCAATTTACACTGCTAAGCACCAATGGTGCAATCAACACATAATATTCCCCCTCACTTTATTAAAGGATTAAGGAAAAGATATAAATAAATGGGTCGATCCTTGAGTATCTCCTAGGATCAACCTGCACATACACGTCTTATAACGTCTGATATAGTCTATATAGATTTTAAAGGAGAATGCACATAAATAGGAAGGTCGACTTCCAAGAAGAATATAAGCATACATTATTGTAGAGCAGTATAAATTTGCTAACACATAATGATAGTTGCCTTTAGGATGCCACCCCTTATCGGGTTACAAGAACCCTTGACAACAACCTCCATCGCAATGGAATTTACATGTTGGGCAGCATCGACTTATGAGGTCGAGACAAAATTCTAAGGGCCTGTGGTAGATACAAGTGAATCAATAAGAATATATGTACAAAATACACAGACTCGACCCATGAAATGGAGTCATCATCTTGGCGGGTTATACACAGCCGATTCAACTCTAACATGGTCGATTTCTTATTCGAGCCAAAGGAAACAATACATGCAATGGTAAATAGTCTAATATATGAGAGACTTGACATGTGAAATATAATACATGGTGGCTTAACATTATATCAGAGGGTGAATCCAACCCAAATGATGACAACATTCGGCTATAAGCTGACTCAAATGGTAACAACATTCGGCTATAAGCCAACTCAAATGGTAACAACATCCGGTTATAAGCTGACTCTGCCAATCGGCTAATGCATTGAATATGCATAAAGAATGCCTCCTCAGGAAGGCCAAAAAGGTACAATAGCCTTTAAACGACGATGCAAGAGTAGTATAACAACAATAAAATGATAGCTTAATGCGAATGAGGGTGAATGAGAGGATTCAAGCCCATCTTGACATCATAGATGGCAAGTATAAGATCGCCCTGAAAAGACATTAACAAATGAGTCGATTCAACTCAAAGCAATGATATTCCAAGGATAATAGAGGAATTCAATGAAGGAAGAAAATATAGCGATAAATGCATAAAATGGAAAGTTTCTATTATGTCCATACCTCCTCTTCTCGCCTGAGGAAAACCATAGGCTAAAGAAGTGAAATAGCAATGGAATCCACAAGTTCTTCCTCTAAACAATCAACTTTTTCCTCCTATAGAATTTTGACCCCTTCACTGGATTTTTTTCTGGAATCCTCCTCTTCTTTTTGAATATGAATGCATTTCATTCTATATTTGGTTTTTTTCATAATTAGCTGCCCCCTATTCTTTTGCAATAAAAAATCTTTTACAGGGATTATGGGCGGCCCCCTGCTCATTCGAATTCCATTCTTTCTAATTTGGAAATACTGAGCAATTTATGATAGCCCATTGTGGCTCATGACATTTAATTCATAAAGGGAATTTAAATAAAATCATTCATTTTTCATATTATTATATATACAATAATACATATATATATATTTATATATGTATATATTTATTAGCCGATAGGCTATTATATGTGGGGAACCCCACCGGAATTTCCAGCAGTCTAACGCCGGAAACCCATTGGGAACTCCCATTTGCTCGTCTTGTGACAAATTCAAAACAGTTTTGTCAGCCCCATGTATGGAAAGCGTACGGAAAGCGACACCAAACAGACATTTTAGCATTGATGTTTGAAAGCGACGTTACACCTGTTAAATTCTAAACAGTTTTGTCAGAATGAATCCTCGCTCAATTTCATTGGAAACTGTCTATTCGTAGTTTTTCCGCTTTCGCATTAGTAACCTAAATTTCAATGAAGTTTCAGAGCTCGATTTGTTTGATCAAAATCTCAGGATGTCTATATATTTGAGCTGAAGAAAGTATTTCTACAAACATTTTCATTTGTAATGGCGGGCTCTCGTAGTGTATTAGCTCTGATAAGCATTTGCATTCTTCTGTGTCTTTATGGTTTGGGGGATTGCAGAGTTCCCTTCCAAAGGGGAGAAGTGGTTGGAGAGAAGAGCAAAGTGTCCATCTTCTTTTGCCAAGTGAGAAGGAGGATTTCAATGAAATAGCCACATAAACTCTACCTCTGGAAAGACTCCATCTGAGGGGAAACTATGTGATTTTCCAACGAGAAACAAGCAGAGGCTTCAGGTTTGGGCATCCTGGTGGTTGTCATCACGGAAAATTCAGCCGCAGGGGACAAAGAAAGAGTGAACATATGCCTTTTCCCCTAGAATTCCTAGGTATGTAGGCTGCACACAAGGATTTCCATCTGAGAATGGATCAGCCTCTACCAGAAAAGAGTGATTTTGGCCCTCACTTTTCAAAGGGAGAATGGAGGCGACATAGGCATGGGCACCCAGAAGAAGAAAAAAAAAGAGAGAGAAAATGAACATATGCCTTTTCCTGCAAGAGTACATTGGCCAGAATTTATTTTCCATCTCTTCCCTGGGCATGCTGATCTCATAGAATTGCCTCTGCCACAGGAGACTAAATATGTCCATGGCTTTCCCAATGGAGAAGGGAGGCAACACAGAGATGAAACAGCGGAGAGAAGGAGAGACAATGAGCATAGGACTTTTCCAGCAAGAGGATTGTGGCCGAAATTCATTTTCCATCTTTTTGGGCTCTGGGAAATTGCGTGTCAAAAGTGGCGGATGTCAGGAAATCCATTTGTATGGTTGCAGAGACTTTTTTTTTCTTTCTTTTTTTATTTAAATTTTTTTCTTTCACTGTGTGCAGTTTGATGTAGCGGAAGAAATGGCACGAATTGAAGGCACAGGTGGGAGGGTTATTATTGGAATCGTGTTCTGTACGTACTTCATGTCTCCAGCAATAGGTAGGAAAAAAAATCTTAAATTGCTCATTTCAAAATTTCTAAGTAAAACATTTTATATACAGATGTTTAATTAAAAGTTGGAAAAATATAAATTTAATTTCAAATGGATTTAAAAAACTATATATTTTGCAAATAAATGTAATTGTTACAGTATTAATTAATAATTTAGGTTAAATAATTGTGAAAAGTCAGTTAGAAAAAAGTACATTTATTTTAAAAAAATAAAAATAATCTCTTTAAATAGTTTTGAATGGATTATTATTTGTATATGATTTTTTTTTAAATAACTAAAATTCATTTTATAATATCATTTAATGTTTTGATAATATTTATAACAATATTTTACATCTGATTAAAATTTAAAAATTAAATTAAAATTTAAGATAAATAATTAAATTATAAATATAACTATTTTTAATATATAATTAAAATATCTGTATAGTTTTTTTTAATATTTAATATTTGTATAGCTATTTAAATTAAAATAATATTCTTATTCATATTGATAATAAATTAAAGCTAATAAAGAAAATAAACAAAGTTTGAAATTAATACAAATAAAAATGATATTTTTCAAATATTAAAAAAAAATATAGATAAATTTATCTTGATAAATATTTTAATTTTTTTATATTATATATTAAACATACATATAAGTTTCTATCGTGGTAATCCTTGCGGGTAAAGAAGTAGAGAGGGAAGGATAGAGAAATAGAGAGAGGAGGGAAAAGAAGTAGAGAGGGAAGGATAGAGAAAGAGAGAGAGAGGACGGTAAAGGGACGGAGGGAGGTAGAGAGGGATAAGCGAGATAGAGATAGGGAGGGGGAGAGAGGTGGGATAGAAAGAAATAGAGAATGAAAGAGAGAGCCAAAGAGAGAGGGAGAGAAGGAGAGGTAGAGAAGGATAGGGGAGATATAGAGAATTAGAGGGGGAAAGAGAGAGAGGTAGAGAGGAATAAGTGAGAGAGGGAGAGAAGTAGAGAGGGAAGGAGAGAGTGAGGGAGAAATAGGTGGGATGCAAGGATAGGTAGAGAGGGATATGTTAGTTGTAAATAATGTGGGCTTAGCCTATCGGCGTAAGTATTGCACCTCATTGGGGTGCAAGTGCTAGTATATATTTTCTTACATGTTTATTGTATCTTCCTTATTTTATTGATTAAAAGAACGAACTTTATAAGGTAGAGGTAAAATCATCATGTTCTTTTCATTTTATTCAAACATTTTATGATTTGTATGTCTAACTCGACATAAATATGTATATGTATATATCTATATACATACATTTATATACATATACATCCTTTCTTTTGAATGATAAAAAAAAATATAACATTTAAATATACAAGGCATAACAAATGAACAATTAGTTTGTTTTACATTAGTTTACCTATTTTATCTTCGCCACATCTTTCCTTGTCTTAAGGAAAACATAAGACATTCACATTAAAAAAATGATATCTTATCGAAGCAAATTTTAAATGCAGATACCATGACTTTTCAATGGTGTGTGTGATCCAGATTCCAACAAGCTTATTGATCATAATCTAGCTAAATACTCCTACCTCAACCATGTTCTCATTCTTCAACCTATTCTTGCATTCACACACACTTGCACTTGCAAATTTTCATCAGTAACATGTAACCGATGCTCAAAGTGAAATGATTCTATTACTTCATAATAACATTCATCCTTGATGTTCAATCATAAAGTTTACATGGATAAAAAATTTCAATTGACATTGAAATCTTAAATTTATCACAAGTCAAAAAATGATAAATTTCATTTTCCAATTATTTTAAATAACTTAACATTATTAAATGTAAGTAGAATTTGGGATGTGACATGCTTCCCCACTAGGAAGAGACATTATCTCAATGTCTTATCAGACTAAACTAAATTATATATGTCTAATTCAACATCCAATCATACAATTATAATACCAAAATATCATAATATGCAACTCCAAAATGCTAGAGAAATGATATCTCAATGAAACATCAAGATTTTATCTAGGAAATCAAATGAGGAAATGAGAATTTTATCTCCATTGCATCCTCCCAGGTGGCACTGTCCTTAGAACATTAGTCCCATTGGACCTTATATTGAATAATGTCTCTATTTTGCAACTTGACATTACGTTTATCTAGAATTCTAATGGGTTCCACCAGCACCACTCCTGGATCTTACACCTATAAAGAATGCCAATCAAGTATGTGAGCTACATGTGTATGGTATGGTTGAAGTAAAGAAACATGAAATACATTATGGATAAGAGCTAGAGCAGGTGGTAGAGAAAGTCGGTATGCAACCAAGTTAATCACTTCCACCACATATCTCAGAGCCCACTTGGAATATTTTCCAAAAGTAAAAGAGCTCTTATGTGGCTTAACTCTCAAGAAGACTTTATCCCCCTCTGCAAACCATCTGAAAGTTTTATTCTTGTTGGAATAGATTTTTTGTTTGTCTCTTGCTCCATTCAATCTACCCTTGATGATTCTTATTTTCCCTTCCATCTCCTTAAGCATTTCAGGACCCACTATAATCTTGTCTTCCAACCTGTCCCATCTAATAGGTGTACAAAATTTTCACCCATAAAGAGCCTCGAAAGGTGTCATACCTAAGGATGCATGAAAAGAATTTTTATAGGAAAATTCTACCAATGGTAGGTACTCTTCCCATTTATACTATTGGTCCATGCAATACATTCGAAGGAGATCCTCTGATACCTAATTTAGTCTCTCTATTTAACTGTCAGTCTGAGGATGATACACTGAACTGAAATTCAACTTAGTTCCCAAAGTTGCATTCAAAGTTGTCCAAAATATGGACGTCATCCAAGTATCTATGTCATATATGATAGTCTCAATCACTCCATGCAAATAGAAGATCTATTGGATAAATTTCTTGGCCAAGGTCAACAATCCCTCCTTAAGGTTCCCTAAAATGAAATGTGCCACCTTATTCAATTTATCGACTACTACCAAGATGACATCATTCCCATTTTTACTCAAAGGTAACCCCTGTATAAAGTCCATGTTGATCACCTGCCACTTGTACTCAAGTATATCATGAGGATAGAGGGGTGTGTGCAAGAAGTTGAGTCCACTTTTTGGCCAAAAAGTGGAATTATTTTTCCTGATTTTCAGAATTTGACACATTTGACCTTAAAATTTGAAGCACTAAAAGATGAAATCTTTAAAAAAGTCACTAATCATAAAATGTAGTGCTCGGAGTATAGTTTCCAAATATGTAATTTATTTCAATACCCAGATTGTACAAATTGAGTTTTAATAGGCATTTCTAAAAACAACTGTTTAAAAGTCATTTTTTTTTACCATACCATGCACGTGTACGACATCCATATTTTGACTTAAATTATCGTATTTTTCTAAATCCTTTTGGGAAAAGTTTTATGACTCACTGAAGCTTGTTCTTGATATTTTTTTGTAATTTTTTATTGAATTTTTTTTTTGTTAAATTTTTATTAGGCAGATTTGTCGTTTTGAAAAATCGTCATGTACGACATGCATAAGATAACCTAAACTTATCATTTTTAAATTTTTTTTAATTTTTAAATTGAAGAGAATTGTCTGAAGTTTGTTCTTGTGAAATCCATTTGTCAAAATGTTATGTTGATCAAAAGTTATTAAAATAGTAAAAAACCCTGATATTTAAAGTTTATGGACCAATTTTATTAGAAATTAATTGAAAAATAGAAAAAATAATCCAATTGCAAAAAAAATTACATATTTAGAATCTACATTGTTTCATCTAAAATGGGTTTTAATTTCGTCAGAAAATTCTGCAAAAAAGGTCGTCAGCCATATGTCCAAAGTCGGTATTTTTATTTGACATTGTTAGGACCTTCAACTTGCAGGTCAAACCAGGTTGAAGGCCTAGGTTCGGACTTCCAACGCTTTTCCTGAACCAAAAACCTAGGGAAAAACCCGACCACAATGCAAACAAAAATTCAAATTTTCAAAAATGAGATCTCGTTTATAAAACGGGATCTCGTTTATATTATAATTGGGATCCCGTTCCCCATTCGGAAATATTTGGACCATTGTAAAGGAAATGGGATCCCGATTATAGAGCGGGATCCCGCTTATAAATAAACAGGATCCCGTTTTATAATCGGGATCTCGTTTTATAGTAACCAGGATCCCATTTTATAAACGGGATCCCGTTTTATAGTAACTGGGATCCCATTTTATAAACGGGATCCCGTTTATTTTATTTAAATACACTGTAGAAAATTATTGTGAAATCTGCAACTTCACATGTATGGTCGAGAGCAGTAAAAGTGAATTATTTTTCATAAGTTATTGTATTTACAGGTGGTGAACTTGATTTTTAGTTGATTTTATCAAACAGAGCATCATCTACACCATTTTTGAAGTGAAATTGTGTTATTTTTGTGCTTGTTTGGAGGAACAAAAGGTTTCAATTTGCAATATGGATTGAATTTTTCAAAGGAGGCATGAAGAAAACAATTTTTAAAGTGGAATTGTAGTAGTTTTGTACTTGTTTTGAGGAACAAAAGAGGAAGAATTTTGTCCTAATAGGTATTCAACTTCCAATTTTGATTGAATATTTTGAAGTATTTCACTATTAACATTCATTTGTGCTTGAGAATTTTATAATTATGGGAGATAAAGGTCATAATAAGAGAAGGAAGACATTGACTCCTCAAGAAGTTGAAGCAAATAGAGAAAAAAAGAGACAGAGACAAAGAGAAAGAAGAATGAGAATGAAATCAATGAATGATGGTGGAGCAACCAATTCAACAACTATTGAAGATGAAAACATTGAGGATACCATGGTTGTAGATGCAGCTAATTTGCAAAGAGTCAATTTGGAGAAGAATATGATTATACAAACAAGTCCTACTATGTCTTCAAATCCCTATTTGAATGCTATGAAAAATGTTTCAATATGCACAAATCTAGGTACGTCTTCAAATCCACATGTTAGTGAAATGGTAAATTTGTATGTAGAAGTTTTACAAGATGCTGGACTTAATGATGTTGACATTGACTATATTCAGAGAGATGAAACTTTTATAGAATTTGTTGAAAAAAAAAAGAAAAATCTTTTATTGCAAATGAAAATCAAAATGATCATTTTCTTGAAAATGTAAACAAAACTTGTATTTTTGATGAAAATGAAAATGAAAACCGCGTTTTGTTGATGAAAATGAAGATGAAAATGAAAATGAAAACCGTTTTGTTGATGAAAAAGAAAATGAAAATGAAAATGGCTTTGTTGATGAAAATGAAAATGAAATGCTTTTGTTGATGAAAATGAAAATGAAAACCATTTTGTTGATGAAAATGAAAATTTGTTGATGAAAATGAAAATGAAAACCGTTTTGTTGATGAAAATAAGAAAATGAAAACTATTTTTTGATGAAAATGAAAATGAAAACCGCTTTTGTTGATGAAAATGAAGATGAAAATGTAAATGAAAATGAAGATGAAGATGAAGATGAAAATGAAGATGAAAACCTAGAATGTGATGTTGAATTTAATGAAAATACTTTTTTAAATTGGAAGTGGTGTTTTCGATAATCTTCCGGTCAAATTTCTTGGAGGCAAATAAGAACACATGCGAATAGAATATACACCAAATTCTTTTATCATAAAAAAATTGTATTTCAATGTCAACTAATGATGCAATTGATGAGAATGCAAAAAATGAGGAAAGTAATGAAAAGGTTAGGCTTTTATGTTAAACCAAAAAGAAAAGATCAATCATTAAAACATATTATGTCTATTGTTGCTAGTGTCATTCAATCTATTGGAAAAATAGTCAATCTAAAGATAAAAAATGCAGCAAGAAGAGCTATGACTACTGCTATAGTTAATAAAACAACTTTGAATAAAAGAATGGTAAGCAATATCAGTGAAGTTTTAAAAATGCATCCTAAAACATTACTAAGAGCGGCAAAAAGAAGAGAAAGTATAGAAAATGATCCTATCAATCAATGTTGGAGTTTCAGTGGACGACTACTGAGGTCTGATATAAAATTGAATGTTGAAATTAAATCTTTGATCAAAAAATATTGGCATGATAATACTAGGGTTTCATCTAATACTAGAGATGTTTTAAAATTAAGGGTGGGGTCCAAAGTTCGCGATCCTCACCCAAAACACCTATTAGATACAACACAAACCTGAATTTTATAGAAATTTTTAGTGATTCGATTACGGTAATATTAAAATAAGTCAAAGGTCTTTTGAAAAATGTAAACCCTGGTATGTAAAAATTAATAAGCAACGAATATCTTGTTGTTGTAAAATACATGTTCAATTTCATTATTTTTATGATGTTTTTCGATATATACGTTGTACCTTGCATACTAACATGATTATACAAGATTGTGGTATTGATATGCCACCTGAAGCAATAAGAGAGTTTATTTCAGGTTTGTTTTGTGAAAAATCTAATGATAAATTATTTTATTTAAGTTCTTGTATTTCTGGACAATGCATTAACTGTGGAAATCTTTCATTTTTAAGAATTTGTTTGCATGAAAGTGTTGATCATGATTTTGGACAACAATTAGTAGATTTCAAAAGATTTAGGAATGTTCACTATTCTTTAAAAGATGGAAAAATAGGAAAGCGTTGTGATTTAGTTACATAAAAAGTTAGTGTGCATGCATTTATGAGTGAATTTAATAATAAAATTGTACCAAAATATGTTATGCACTCTAAACATGCTCGATGGCTTGATGGCCAATTTCGCAGATGTAGAAACACATTTCCAATTGGTACTATACTTTCAGTGGTTGATTTTGCGGAGAATTATACTCTCGCTCCGCAAGAGGAAATTCAATCTCAATATTATAATTCAATGCAAGTAGCTATGTTTTTCCATATTGTTTATATACATGCAGATGATAGTACTAAGGATGATAGAAAAGTTTTGAGGGAGTATCATTTTTATTTGAGTGACAATCGGTTACACTCATCAAAGTTTGTTCAATATTTTTTTAGTATATTTTATAGAAATTTAAGAGAAAGAGGAATCCATATGAAAGAACACCTCATATGGTCAGATAATTGTACGGGGTAGTTCAAAAATGCTAGAATGTTCTATTGGTTAAGTAGGGTTCACAAGGAACTTAATTTCCAACATATATGGAGTTTTTTTGAAGTTGGGCATGGTAAAGGAGAACATGATGGAGCTGGTGCGTGTGTCAAAAGAATTCTTGCTAGAGAACAATTAAAATTCGAGGATTCAGTAAAATTTAAAAATGCACATGAGATTGTGGATTGGTGTAATAGAAGATTAATTGCACCTAGTTCGAGTGATTACTCTACAGTTCATCGATTCTTTTGGTTGGTGGAAGAAGAGAACATTGTATCTAGAGTTGATTGTGAGACAATTAGTGGATCTACTAAATGGCATTCATTTAGGAGTGCGACAGCAAGCACATGGACTATTTGGACAAGGGAGCTTGCATGTTTTTTCCATTTTTGTATCTCAGGAAATTGGGAAGCTTGTGAAAATACAGAATGGGTTGAATAGTGGGAGCAAAGATCGTTGACACCTGAGAAGCACATAATCAATATGAAAGAACTATTGAAGAAAATGATCAATTGTTTGCATCTGAAGATTATGACCGTGTTTCAGACCTTGTACAAGAAGGTAATTTTAATTCAATTTATTTCATTTTATTTCACTTTATTAAGTTATTTTGTAATACTAAATTATTTATATGGATATGCACAAGTTATTAAATCGAATTTTGTTGGCAGGACATGTGTATGATGTTATTGCACCTGAGGGGAATGAAGAGAAAACCGAATATTGGTTGGCTCGTTGTGTGGAAACTAAACTCAAGTTGATAACACCTCGAGAAGATGATGATGGCTTTCATTATCCAACAGGTACGGTGATCCCCTTAAGACACCTCCTTAAGCAAATTTTGATAACAAGTTTTAGATCCCCTTAAGCAATTTTTTAGAACAAGTCTTTGATCCCCTTAAGAAAATTTTGAGAACTTATTTGATGATGGTTTTTGAACATGTTTTCCAATAGGATCGGGTGGTGGTTGTTGGCACTTGGCTACGAAAATACTTGAGAAGAAAGAATGGTCTACCTGCATTCGAAGACTATGAAACACATAAAAAGATTATGCATTATTCACATTTGGTGAGTGGCAAAAATATAAAACTAGAGTGGTATCGTGGAAGACCTTCAAAAAAATTGCTATGGTCAATTTCTATGGAAGAGCATGAGGCAATCATAGATGCATTGCAAAAAAGAGAGGATGAAGATGGTACAATGGAATAAGTAAATACAGGTAAATATAGTTTTATTTTTATTTTGTCCTTTTAAATACATTAAATACATGTTTCGACATTGGTCAAGTGTGTTATTAGTTGAAATTCATTTAAATTGTTCTTTTATATATCCTTAAGGCATAATCACAAAAAGGATCTAGTCCATGCAGATTCAACCTAGACAACATGGAATACTTGGTAAAAACAGGTAATTATTAGTTAAATTATATTTAAATACATGTTTTGATTACATATTGATATTGCTTGTACATTAATAGTTAAAATTGATTTATTGTCATTTTTGTATCCTAAAGCCATCATTGCATTGATCTCATACTTTGAAACAAAAAGGAGAGGATGCCAGATTCAACCTACAAACATGTGTGGAATACTTTTAAATGCAGGTACTTGAGTTCTGTACATATAGATAGTTTTATATAAATTAAAATATGTATGTTTTGATGATTTCATTGATATTTCTTGTACCTTTTTTATATCAGGTGGTGTGAAGACCTACTACATTCTGTATGAGTTTGAGATGTTCTTGAGATGGCATATCCAAATTTTGTAAACATTGTTTTGAGATGACATATATGTACATACATACTTACAAAATTAAACATACTCTATGTACTATGTATCAAATCAATATTCTATATGTTTTGTTTCTTAAATGTGCATGTTTTCCTACTTTGAAACTTTATGTTTATGTGTATAATCACTAAATATCATGCATACATTATTGTTAAATCAATTATATCCTTAAGACATATTATGACCCCTTAATACATCCCCTTAAGAAACCCCCTTAAGACCTTAAGACGCCCCCTTAAGAACCCTTAAGACATCCCATTTAGGCATATTATGACCCCTTAAGACATCCCCTTAAGATGTTCTATTATGACCCTTTTAGATCCCCTTAAGACATCCCCTTAATTAACACGTTCTATTATAACCCCTTAAGACATCCCCTTAATTAACACGTTCTATTATGACCCTTTTAGACATCCTCTTAAGACCCCTTAAGACATCTCCTTAATTAACACGTTCTATTATGACCCCTTTAAACATCCCCTTAAGACCCCTTAAGACATCCCCTTAATTAACACGTTCTATTATGACCCCTTTAGACATCCCCTTAAGACATCCCCTTAAGACGTTCTATTATGACCCCTTTAGACGTCCCCTTAAATAACATGTTCTATTATGACCCCTTTAGACATCCCCTTAAGACCCCTTAAGATATCCCCTTAATTAACACGTTCTATTATGACCCCTTTAGACATCCCCTTAAGACATATTATAACCCCTTAAGACATCCCCTTAAGACGTTCTATTATGACCCCTTTAGACACCCCCTTAAGACGTCATTATTTGTTTTGACAACTTATAAATTAGTGTTAGATGAACCATTATTTATAGTATTTATTAATGCTTTTATTCTCTAATCTTCTATGGTATTGTTATTTCTTAAAATTTTATCCTTTCTGGTATATAAATAGATTTCTTTTGTTTGTAAATTATGATTTATTGACTGATTATTGATTGACGTGAATTGAATAAGTTCATTGAGTAATTATTGCTATTTATTGAATGTACATATCATGTATATCATGTATGAAATCACTAAAATTGTAAAGTATAAATATTAAAATGTCCTATATTAATCCATGTATGAGATCACTAAATTTCACATTAATGTCCTATATTAATGTCTTGACTATGAACATAAAATGCATAAATGTAAATGTGTAAATTAAAATTTCAAACAATAATAAAGTCCATAATTTATGTAACATATTAAGTGCATGAAACCAATATATTAAGCACATGAAATAAAGTCCAACAGAGTACATAAGAAACAAGAAATATAGTCCATGAAATAAACAAATATAACACATAAAATCACATGTTTCTAGGTCATGTACTGTCTCTATAATCAAGAGACCTCTTCACACCATACAGACTATGTGGATGACCTGAAACATTCTGTATAAGAGAAAGATGAAATTAGATGTAAGACAATAAAAAATGATTTAATGACAATTTAATTTATAATCCATCATAAAATTAAATTACCATCATATCTACGTCTAGATGCTCTGGTGCACCTGAAGCAACCTCTAAATTCTAAATCAATTCCATAAACAAGACAAAGAAATTTGAAATTAGATGTACAACTCTACAATTAATTTTTTAATTCAATTTAATTTATAATTTATCATATTTTAATTCTACTGTATTCTGAGGTTGTGCACTAGGCTCTTCTCCAGGACCTATCTGTACATGCTCAACTACAAGATGTGTCTCATGATATAAAAGAAAAAGAAAATGTAAAAATTTCATATTATGTATATATTCAATTTAAAATTTATAATTGACTTTAAATATAACAATTGACTTTAAATATAATAAAAAAATTAAATTACCATTTGATCTGGAACCTGCTCTACATGTCCACCTAGTGGTGTAACTATGTCTGGGTCAGAGCTGAAAGTTGTACTAACAAATTCCTACAAGATCAAAATTAAGCATGTACAATTGAATTAGGTTAATATATATATATATTCAAGTTTGCACATTTTGTGTAGAAAGTTTTGTAAACAACCTGGAAATCAGCGGCCTCACGAGTAACTGCAACATCAAATGTTTTCCCAATGCCCATTCTTATTGTGGTATCAACCTAGACATACATGTACATAGACATTTAACACTTATAATATTTACAAGTGTACATGCATGCGTTTCATATATCTAGTGAATTCAAAACTCATAAAATTGTAACTATACTAATGTAAACTTTAAACAAATTTAAAATATGAATGTACCTACCCCTGATCTATGACGCTCGATAGTGGAGGAGTGCTTGACAATCCCTTAGGAGGAATAGACGTGGATGCCGATTGACTCACCTAAACCAACATAAATATTTGAAACATATATGTGATTCAATGTCTAATTCAAAACTCAAGTTAAATAATTTATGATTTCATATATAATTCTAAAAATTAAAATCAAAAAACCCCATAAGGGTTGCTGAGTATGACCGGTGTCGATGTATGTACTCGTGGAATAGATGATTTCCCTTGCATCATTAGTGTCATTTGTACACCAAACAATTTGATTGTTAAAATGTATTGCAAACTTTTCTTTGATATATACAACCATCAAAATTCTTATAAAATGAATGTACATCTAGATGCATATTTATGCCTGTGTCATAGTGTCCTCAAGGTGATGTTTTGCTATGAGGAACTCTACAAATGAACTGATGCAACTAGATGAACCACCAGAATCTCCCCGTCCACCTGAACTAGGTGTGGCATGATCAGGTCCATAGCATACTTGATGACAACTAGTACATATATGGGGGACGAGCCTCGACACTCCTCAAGCGATACTCGAAGTAGCTCCATTAAAAACTCCTCCATCATCATCATCGTCTCTATGCTCCCCACTCGCTATCACAGAAGCGTGTTGATCAAGGTCTCCTACGAGTGTACTAAGGGAACCTAATGTTGAGACCAGAGCTTGATGATGTACAGGTGCAGGAATGGGAGGACCAGGAGCAACAACAAGGGGTTGCACATGCACGGGGCATCGGGGATCAACCCTTTCCCCTAATCTTTGTTGTGGCATGCCGCCACCAACACCCTAAAATGATCTAAAATCAAAATAATTGGGCTTTTGCCCCAAAAAAAAATCTACATACAATTTTCTCAAAAAATACAATGGGCACTCCCAATTAGCATGTGGGGGACTATTAAAAACCATATACCATCGACCCCAAAAATGTGCACTCATCTGCGGATGTATGCACCACCTCATGGATATTCTAGATTTGTTGGGTGGAATGGGTTGTCGAGTGACAGGGTCAAGAAAGTAGGGGGCTAGATGGGATTTCATTATTTTAAGGTCTAATATTTTTTTGTAAGAGAGACCATCATAATAAAATTGTCTCATTTGTTCTCTGTCTCGTTGATTCCTATCAAGATCATAATCAATCATCCTGATGGAATCAACAATGTTTTGCATTGCAGATGCAAAACGTCTCACATGTGGAGGAATCAATGCTTGACTCTGCATAGCATTGATTTGATTTTGTAAGGATGCAACTTGATCATTTATTCTTGCTCTCAAGTGATCCTCGTCAGATGTGATAGGTGTTGGATGTGGCATATTAAGTGGAGGTGGAGGGGGAGGTGGAGGTGGAGGGGGAGGGGGAGGGGGAGGGGGACATGGATGTGGCTGTGGTTGAGGTGGTGGATTGATGACAATGTTAAAATCATCCATGATATGCTCAATATAAATGTGCACCTGCATTAAATCATACAAAATAGTCCATGTGCATACATATATTAAGACCATCTATTTAATTGAAATAGGATGAGCAACATATATATTAAGATCATATATTCAATTGAAATGCACATATATATACATTGATTGTTCAACTCAAGAGCATGCCCATACAAAATTCAAAATTAAATGTATGTACATGTACATTTAAAATAAAAAATATGATGCATAATTTGCATGTGTACAAATCATTAAACTAAACTATGTAGATACATACAAATTTCAAAATTTAAGAACTATATATGCAAATTTTTAATACATGCTCATACATACTAAACAATAAACTTGAAACATTCACAAAAGCTCATTTTATGTCTAACACACACACACACATATATTAAATTTTTCAGCAGAGAAATCATGATCTAGTAGATAGTCATAAAATATATACTATTATATACTTATTCATTATAAGTTCATAAATTCCACTAAATTCATAAATCCATGTAACTAAAAATATCCATCTAGAACCAAAATCATAAATTCATGTCACTAAAAATATCCATCCAACCAAATTTATAAATTCATCACACAAAATATCCATCATTCACCAAATTCATAAATTCATAACTATTTAACATCATTGCCTTAATTTAGAAACTATTGTGGCTCTCTACTGCATCTCTTCATTTCTTTGTGTTTTCCTTTTCAAATCAGGAGTTCTCCTCTCCTAGCCATTGTCGATGCTCATCTACTTATCCCATCCATAGCCTCGACAGCATCAACATGGTTTGCATCCTGATGCAAACATCCTCACAGGGGAGGGGTGTGACACTCTTCATTTCCGAATAATGTTGATTTGATCCGATGGTTCTAGCACATCAGCTTGCAAACCATGTTCATTGGGATTTCCCTGCAGGAGGTGGGGGTTACTATGATGTGGAGGTGGAGGAAGGTATTGGAGATGGCATGGAGGTGGATTGTGAATATTATTGAATGGATCCATGTGATCTTTAAGATATGAGTGAACTTGCATTAGATTTGTAATTTCAAGATGTAAGATACATGTTTAGGAAATACCTTTAAACCATTCAATATAAATGGCCTTAAATAATTGAATACAAATGATAAAATTATATGTAAGCTTCATTTATATGTCTAAGGCACATGTTACTTGAATGAAAATAAAATTACTATTGATATTGTATAATCTTGCAGGATCTTATTATTGTTAAACTTGGTTGGGCCTTGTGAAACTTTGATCACCAAATTTTAAGAACTTCTTTGATCCCCTTAAGAAATTTCATATTGGAACCCCTTAAGAAATAAAATTAAGATTTAGGGTGACATGATGGCTTAATGGGATTTACGTCTAGTGAGGTCCTAGGAGAAAATGGCATGGCTCAAGTGAATAAAATTTGGTAAAGTTGCCCAAGGCAACCAAATTTCATTAAGATCCTTTAAAGAAAAAATGATGGCTTTAGGGTTTAGGGTTTAGACTTTAGAGTTTAGGGTTTAGGGTAATAGGATAGCTTAAGGGGATCTGCATGTAGTAAGTTCCTAGGAAAAAAATACATTTACATATGAATGAAATTTGGTGGAGTTGCCTAAGGCAACCAAATTTCATTAAGAGCCTAAGAAAAAATGATGGCTTTAGGGTTTACGGTTTAGACTTTAGAGTTTAGGGTTTAGGGTAATAGGATAACTTAAGGGGATATATGTAGTAAGATCCTAAGAAAAAATTGCATGGCATAAGGGAATGAAATTTGGTAGAGTTGCCTAAGGCAACCAAATTTCATTAAGAGCCTAAGAAAAAATGATGGTTTTAGGGTTTACGGTTTAGACTTTAGAGTTTAGGGTTAGGGGTAATAGGATAACTCTAAGGATATGTAGTAAGATCCTAGGAAAAAATTACATGAGATATGGAACAGTCATGGAGCTGCCTGGAAGGCAAACTAAATTTCATTGTTTCCAAGAAAAATGATGGCCAGGGTTTACGGTTTAGGACTTTAGAGTTTAGGGTTTAGGGTAATAGGACAACCTTATGTATATGTATGGAAGATCCCCTAGGAAAAAAATTACATGAGATAAGGGAATGAAATGGTGGAGCTGCCTAAGGCAACCAAATTTCATTAAGAGCCTAAGAAAAATGATGGCTTTAGGGTTTACGGTTTGGACTTTAGAGTTTAGGTTTTAGGGATTTAGGATAACTTAAGGGGATATATGTAGTAAGATCCTAGGAAAAAATTACATGGCATAAGGGAATGAAATTTGGTGGAGTTGCCTAAGGCAACCAAATTTCACTTTAAGATCCTAGGTAGGACAAAATGAATGGTTTAGTGTTTAGGGTTTAGAATTTAGAGTTCAGGGTTTAGGACCTTTAGAATTTGGAATATTTAATGAACTTGCAAGTTAGTGAAGAACATTTTCTTGTGGAATAGTTGATTGATATCTACTCTTGTTTCAACTGACCAACCTAGATCATGATGGCAACTTCGATCACCAAATTTTAAAAACTTCTTTGATCCCCTTAAGAAATTGAATTACGATTTAGGGTGACAGGATGGCTTAAGGGGATTTACGTCTAGTGAGATCCTAGGAGAAAATGACATGGCTCAAGTGAATAAAATTTGGTGAAGTTTCCCAAGGAAACCAAATTTCATTAAGAGCCTTTAAAGAAAAAATGATGGCTTTAGGGTTTACGGTTTAGACTTTAGAGTTTAGGGTTTAGGGTAATAGGATAACTTAAGGGGATATATGTAGTAAGATCCTAGGAAAAAAATTTTCATTACATGGTGAGATAAGGGAATGAATTTGGTGGAGTTGCCTAAGGCAACCAAATTTCATTAAGAGCCCAAGAAAAAATGATGGCTTTAGGGTTTAGGGTTTAGACTTTAGAGTTTAGGGTTTAGGGTAATAGGATAACTTAAGGGGATATATGTAGTAAGATCCTAGGACAAAATTACATGGAAAAAGGGAATAAAATATGGTGTACTCTTTCCTAAGACAACCAAATTTCAATTTTAAAGTGTTGCAGGACAAAATGACCGGTTTAGTGTTTTGGGTTTAGATTTTAGAGTTCAGTGGTTTAGGGTTTACAAAAACTTAGGTAAAGTTTTAAAGCCCCTTGGAATATTTTAATGAACTTGCAAGAAGTGAAGAACATTTTCTTGTGGAATAGCTGATCGAGATCTACCTTTGCTCTAATCGACCAACCCAGATCAAGTGAAACTTCATTCAGATATAATCTTGCATGATCTTATTATTGTTAAATTTGGTTGCCTTGGGCAACTCTACCAAATTTTAAGAACTTCTTTGATCCCCTTAAGAAATTTGTCATATTGGGACTCCCATAAGAAATCAATTCTACGCATTTAAGGTGATAGGATGGCTTAAGGATCTAGATGTCTAGTGAGGTCCAAATTTAGTCATACTATAGCCTCATTGGTTCCATTTTAGCTCGGGTCAAAAGTGTTTACCCTCTTAATAATAAAAGTATCATGTTAAAAATGAATCAATCTATACATATATCACAAAAATAACAATAATCTTAAATGTAACCTATACTCTAACAATAATAGAATGCTAAATGATCCCCACCCCTAACCATATCCTAATTGAATAGCAAACCTAATTGAAACTTAATTAAATTATAACCTTTACTCTAATCTTAAATGTGTATTCCTATATTATATTATATATTAAAGTATATTATATTTAAATTAATTTATATTTGTATTATAATTATATTAATATTTATTATATATTCCTAATTGTATCTAACTATTTACTTTCATGTGTTCCAATTGAATCTTAAGCCTAACTTCATTAAAACCCCAAGTAAATTTTGTAACATTATCATCCTTAATTGTAATCTTATATTATATTTTACATATTAAATATTTATATTATTTAATATATTATATTAAATATAATATATTAAATAATATAAATATTTAATTATATTTCTTTTATATGAATCCCCCTCCTATCTCTAAATTGTAATAATAGCATGTAGTTCCTCCAACATATCATCATGTACCTCCTCCATTTCCCATGTAATAGGTGTACCTTCTAGGTGTTAAATGGTTCCATCTTGGTCTCTTTATTGATGCATTTCTATCCTTCCACATAAATCTATATAGTATCAAAATATAGGTAATTTTATGGTTATTGAATCTCTCTTAATTGCTAAAGCATCCATTATGATTGAGGACATGGGTGGATTATTATCTAGGATCACATCTTAAAAATCCTATAGAGGTCATGTGGTATGTTTTTCTTAATACATATATTCCCATACAAACCTCTTTCCATGTATTATCAACTCTCCTATATAATAGACACCTTCCTAGATTTAAATTTCATATGATATATATGTACCCAAGTGTTTCCAATTGGAATTGCTATAATTATACTTTTATGGCATTCTAGATATTCAAAATAGTTTTCATAAGTCTACCAAATAGACCCATTCTTGACATTGAACCTACATAATTTTAGGTACATGTCCAATGAAAGAAACTTTACCCATAGCACTCTCACTCACGCTCTCAGTTTTCTTCCAATGATTTAGAACCCTAATGATCATGTCTAATTGTCATAGAGAGTGATCATCCACTCTTCATAAACTTGTAGAAACCAAAAGTTTTTATATATTATGTGTTCAAATAGTGAAAACATTACAAAAAGCTCTACTAAATGGTGACAATAGAGGGTTTTTTAAGGCAACCAAATTTCATTTTAAGGTCCTAAGACAAAATTCAAATGCTTTAGTGTTGAGGGTTTAGATTTTACAGTTTAGGGTCTAGGGTTTAGCAAACTTAAGGTGAAGTTTGGGTGGCCCTTGGCATAATTTAGACTTGCAAGTTAGTGTCAATTGGAATCGATTATACGCGCTTAGATTTACAATTTGCTGTAACTAAATTTGCAAATAAACATCAAGATAAAATTCTATGAATTTTAACTATTCTTTAACATATTGTTTTCTAATCTAATTATAATTTAACATTGTTCAAAGTTTGGAATATATATCATTTTTCCATACAAAGCAAATAAATTTAAAACATTTAAGCAATGCAAATGAATTTTTTGAGCTCGAATTACCTAGTTTTCAAAATCAAATGATTTTTTCGATTTCAATTTAGGGTTTTAATAAAAAAAAAAAAAAAAATCCAATTCAATTTAGTAGTTTCAATTTTAAACAATTAGGGTTTTTAATGCAATTTTTTTGTTTCAATTCAAACTAGGGTTTTCAAATTCAATTTTTTTCGTTTGATTTGAATTCAAGGTTTCAAAAAGCTTGATTTGGATTTGTAAATGCAATGTTTTTATTTCATTTTGATTTCTAGGGCTTTCAAATGCAAATTTTTTGTTTTATTTCAATTAGGGTTTTCAAATTCAATTTTTTTTGGTTTAATCGAACAATTTAGGTTTCAAAAGTTAATTTTTGTTTGTAAAACACAATTCAACATTCATTTTTTCATTTTTATGAAAAAACCTTCAGGATGCTAAATTCACTTATTTTCTTCTAAATTTCAATTCAAAATAGAAAAATGCAAAAAGATGGCATGTAGGCGGGTACCTGTAGCTGATTGTGGGGGTCGCTGTCACAAGTACTCGGGGTCCCATCCGTTGTGCAGTGAAATCTATCTTTTAAAAAAAAAAATAGCAGTATAAAACAGGATCTCGATTTCTACCAAACGGGATCCCAATTTATAGAAATTGGGATCTCGTTTTGTAGTAATCGAGATCCCATTTTGTGACAACCGGGATCTCGTGCCTTTTCCATTGGTTCGAGATCCTATGGGAAACAGGATCCTGATTTTTAAAAAGTGGGATCCCGTTCCGTCTCAGGCTCAGGATCCCGAACCTTAACAGGATCCTGATTTTTAAAAATCGAGATCCCGTTTATTAAAATCGGGATCTCGTTTCCTCAAAGCCGATTTCAATTTTTTGGTTAAGGAAAAAACTTCCACGTTTCGTGGACTCAACTTTGTGCACTTACCTAGAGGATCCTTGTTGGATGCACATGTTCAACCTTAACTCATTGACATTCCAAGCATCTGGATATATACTCAACTACATCCTACCTAATTTTTGACAAAAAGTACAAAGATTTGAACTTTGTGATCATCTTGAAAACTTTGGGGTGTCCTAAATAAGGTGCATTGTGGATTTCCTCTAAAAACAATTTTTTGAGATCTCTAGAATCTGAGATATACATCCTCCTTTGATATCTTAAGATACCATCTTATTCAAATTCATACCCATCAAATCAATTGTCTAGTGGTGACAAGTTGTCATAAGGTCCTAACACTTTAGTTAGAATATATCAATTAAGTCAACTAGGTAGTGTTCAAAGGTTGTATGCAATAGGGGATTTCTTGGCCATCTCTCTTAGATTTTCTGAATGTTTAAAATGGTTGTTAAAAGAATTTAAAATAGAAATCCACTAAACTAGAAAGCATGAGATTTTTTAAACTATAAAGCATTTGAATTCTTATTCTAGAAAGCATGTAAATTACCTAGGAATTAATACTTGCAGTTAAAAGTTGTAAATTTTAAATGAAAGCAACTAACGCTAACTAACTGCTGACAGAAAGTATAGTTAATGACTTGTAACTAACAACAAGAGTAAGTGCTCCAAAAATTCAAAGTAATAGAACTTAAAGATTGCAAACTTAAAACTATGACCTGCAGGAGTGCACAATAGAGCTCGAAGCAAAATAACATTCATCCAAATTCAACATGTACAAACATAAAAATAACAACATTAACAAGAGAAATACTTATCTACTCTACAAAATCCCTCAAGTGGCCAGCTCTCGGATGTGCCTATGATTAACTCAGATTGCATGTACTTTCGCATCTTCAAAATAAATCCATTCATGATAACTTCATTACAAAAAATTATTGACTCAAAATTGGATTGGCAATATTTATTTATTCATATCATCAAAGTTTAACACAGAGACATAACCGAATAGTATTCAAAGCGTGTTATAATATCATAACGGTAACCTCTTGTCTTAGTAGTTACACATATTTATACTACTTACAAAATCCTAGATTTCAGATGGCGGTAGATCACCATTGAAAAAGTCTTTTAATAGAATTAGAACTGACTAACTTAACAAATGTTCATGAAATAAAAACATAATAAAGGCTCAAAGTGGAGTCGTAAAGTTTTAAACATAAAGTTTTAACAAAAAGCTTGAAAAGAGATGGTTGCACTTTGCACGCCTAAATTTTTGGAGGTAAACTTTCGGTGCTTTAACTCCAACTACTTGAAGTCCGCTCAAATTCCACTTCATTCTTCAGTCATGCAAAATTCTTGTACAATGACTTAAAATCTATACTATTCAATCAACATTAGTTAGCTAATTTCAATCGATTTAAGAAATAAAGATTTATACATCATTCCATAAAAAGTAGACAATTATTGATCCTAAAAATAAAAAATTGGTAGGGCTATAGTGATTGGAAAGAAAAATGAAGGGTATTTAGCTTGTTATAATCATGAGGTTATTTATACCTCATCACTCTCCCCTTCCTAAACTTGAGCAGGTCCTCCTACTCTCTGATGTTCCCTCTACCTTTCTACATCCCTCTTCCTATTTAGTTCATCATATTTGGAACTGAGATCATATGAATCCTCTACCTCTCTATCCCAATCACCGAGACTTATAAGAAAACCCTTGTATTTAATCCTTACTTTTCATGCATGTAAGTCCTCAGGATTCTGCTATGTAGTGACAAGTATTGCAGGGGGTGGTTGAAGAAGCAATGGAGGTCTATGCCTCATCCCTATCCATTTGGTTTTAAGTTGTTGTAATATCTCTGATAATCCCTGACTCTTTTGTAAGACCATCTCATATTGGTAGGTGAGATCACCTCTCTCCTTTTAAGATACATAGGCATAGGAGTGTACCACTCCTCACAGGCACTCCATGCTTTTTCTATCAATTTTGGCCCCTGGAATTTGAAATTATTAAAAAAAACCTGAAGGTTACCATTATGTTTACTTCTCACAGCTTCATAGCTCTTAATCCCTTTGAATTGAGTTTTAAAGGAAAAGGGTTTTCTATTGGGGTATCTCATTTGAAGTCTCATTGTTCTTTCTGCCTGCAAATATTATGTAGTCCTCTCCTGCCACTAAATTTTATTTTGCATAGTAGACATGAAAGCTTTGAGTTGTACCTCTCCAACAAAAAGATTGACAAAGAAATCAGTGTGCTTTTCTAAAAATAGATTATGTACAAAGAATTCACAAAAGCAAGTTTTGTTGAGAAGGGTTTGCCTCTTTAAATTCCTTTAAAAACTATTCATCATCTAGATCATGAGGTAGATTGCAAAAAATTCTCAACAAATTCCATCTTAACAATTGTTCATTCAAAAACATAGAGTATAACCAAGATGGTTTCCTACAGGCTAACAACAACTCCCCAATCTTACATGTGTCAGTCTTAGCGTGGTAAAGCCTGTCATAATATTTTTTTAATAATACTATTTCATTCTTAAGTCTAGCATTTTCTGCCCCTGCTTGTCTTAGGAAATAGCATTTTTTCAACATTAGAGGAATATGGACTTGAAACCACTCCATTTTGGTTGGATCATTCTATACTTCCTTTGATTCTATTTTTGGCTTCATCTTGATTTCTTGCAAATCTTGTTCTAGTTCAACAGTTTTTCTTAAGGATGCATTGAGTTCATCTTTCCATTTTTCTTGTTTTTTCTGCAAATGCTTGGAGAGTTTGCACTAGGTTATCAGGTAAACCTTTAATCCGTTTGTCTTTTTTAGACAAATTTTCCAAATACTGTTTACCTTCCTCATTATTGTGTTGCACCTGAAATTGCAACTCTCCAATAATTTTATCTTTTTGCTCCAATTGGCCCTTCAAAGCTGTGATTTCTTGATCTCTTTTCTTCAAAATTTTAGTTTGTATATCTATTTCCTATTGTTGTTGATTTACTTGTTTTTCATTTTTCTATAGGCTAAACCTTAACTGAACAATTTATGTTTTCAACTCATCTAATTATGTTTTATATTATAAAAACTTTCAATCTGTACATGAGAGCAAAGAGGAGAAACAAAAGCTTTTGCATTATCATCAATCACATTTTCTTTATCATGTAACTCTAGTTTTGCATCACTGGAAGTTGAGGTAGACAATTTTTCACTTAGGTGGGTCATATCACCTTCATGTGTTTCCATTGGCTGGTAAAAAGGAGAAAATGATTCCAGAGGCTCATCCTCAATAAGTACAATATTTGGAAATTGTTCTCCTATTTCTCCTTCTCTTCTCTCAAGTGGGAGTTTCCTTTCCAGATTCACCTAGCCAGGTTGTTTCTACACATGGATGGGCCTCTTTTTCACATGATTGTGCTATAGTTTCTTGGGGCTTCCTATTTTGTCGTTTCTTTTTAGGGATATGCGGTAGATTAGAAGTTGCAACACAACTAATCTTAGAAGACAATCACTTGCTTCTTAAAGAGGAAGGCCTGTGGACTTCTATTTTAGGCCCCCTTCCATTTTTATGGGGACAAGCATTCTCATCTTCCGACTTTTCTAGGTCCATATCCTCTTGTTTTTTCAGAGCTTCTGATACATTTTGTGGACTCAGTCTTTCCTAAGGGATGAAGGGTTTATTGGATTTTTTGGCACCTCATTGTTAGGAGCCTCTTCAACATTTAGAGGTTCAAAAGAAGGTTCTTCCAAATTTTGAGCTTCCAAACTAGATGGCTCTCCTTCCTCTAAATGTCTTGTGGGCACAAGGTCCTCAAATTTCTAAAGATTTTTTTCCCTTTTTTGTTTCGTTCTCCCTTTCTTCAAGAAATGATATTTACAAATTAAATCTAGGAGGCCATGATGTTTCAATGGACCCAACCCAATCTTAAACTTTTCAGTCATATTAACAATAGAATCACTAAGAAAGGCGAGAAGGTTGACTCTGAATTCAGGGTTTTTGGTGCCATGGCGCAAATGAGTCAATAATCGAAAGGGGGGTCCAACTATTATGGCACATTTCCCTTCACATGTGAAATATTTGATTATCCAGGAAATTGTTGTTCTCCACGGCTTTGGAATTGACATTCTTTCAAACCCTTTGTTTTTCCCTCAGGTATTTACAACTAATAGAGGTTGAGGTTCCCCTTCCCTACTGAAAAATCTCTACCATTTTCTGATAGGAAATATTTGTAGTTTCTGATAAATTTACACCTTCATTTCTAATACCAAATTTATGAGAAATGACCCAAGGGCTTACCTCGAATTTCTTTCCATGCACTATTGACTATCCATCTAAGATTTTTTTTGTAATTTCTTTAACCAACTACTCATTGTGCCCTTCAAACTTCTTCATAAACTCCAGCCACCCTATCTTTTGAAATAGTTGTGAAATGTTACCCAATGCCAATAACTTATCCGAAGAAGTCATCTTTGATTTTTGCTTAGCTCCACCCATGTTGTCTATTATGCTCAATTTTTCTCAATATCGTGGCACTCAAAAGGTGAAAAAAAAATTAAGCAATACTATGATGCAAATTAAAGAAAATGTAATATTTTCAACCACTCGTACTTTGACATGAATTAATTATGGCATTTGTCTTCACTGTACTGGAATGATTACTTTGCATGGAAAAGAGCGCATGAACTATCTCATCTCAAGTGAGGGTACAATTTGCACAATTTACTAATTTTAGAAAGGGTGGTGGTACATGCCAATTTATTTATTACTATTCACAACAATTTACCTACTTTAAATAAAAGTTGTACATACCTTATGTCTCGTCATCAATTTGAAATTCGCTTACCTTTGCTAATGTAACAGTATCATTGGATGACGAGGGGTTATAATGAATGTATTGTGGGTGAAGATGGGATGGCTAGGGTACGTTGTAAAAAGTGGTCTCAATATTTTGATTTATTATGGTAAAAGATGGCAGTGTAGGGTGTGAATTTCAAGAGTGATGACAAAATTTAATGGTGATCATGTATATGTCATTAGATCTATCAGAGCATTTGGAGAAGGGGATTTACAAAATTGTAAAGCACCACTGGAAGATGTGGTTGGGATGAAGAACCAAAATCCTGGAGCATTGCTAGAAGATGTAGTCAGGACTAAAGAAACAAAAATTTTGGAGCATCGCTGGAAGATATAGCCAGATGGAAAGAGAAAAATTTTGGAGCATCGCTGGAAGATGCTACTGAAATGTGAGAGAAAAGTTCTGAATCATTTCTGAAAGATGTCGTCGGAATGCAAGAACAAAGTTCCGCAACATCATTGAGAGATGTCACTAGAATGCGGGAACAAAGTTTCGGAGCATCACTGAAAGATGCCACTGAAATGCAGGATCAAACAACAAAATTTTGAAGCATCACCGAAAGATGTAGTTGGAAGGCAGGAAAAAAAATCCAGAGCATCACTTAAAGATGTCACCTGATGGAAAAAGAAAAATTCCAGAACATTGTTGAAAGATGTAGCCGAAGTGCAGCAACAAAATTCTGGAGCATCGTTGAGCCGCCAAAATGCAAGAAGGAACAAAATGAAATATCTTGGACTTAAAACTTTCTAGAGCACCACTGAAAGATGCCCCAGACTACAAGAACAAACTGAGAAATAGAACCATTTGCATGAACAAGTTTCTGAGCATTGTTGCAAGATGTGCTGGTGTAACTAGGGAAATATTTTTTTGATTAATTACAAATAGCATGATAACTTAACCCCAATCAACAATGGAAAAAAATGACAGTAAGAAGCATAAAAATATTAAAATAATATCACCTAGTCTTCATGCCTCATTGAATAACCTCCAATGGCCTTCTCCATCTTGCTGCAAATTTTATGATTTCCCTCAAATTGAAGTGCAACTATAACCTATGTCTAAGCCAAGCAAGATACTGAAGTATTGTATGCTCAAGTACTCAGAGTTCTCAAGCATGTTGTGTGTGTGAATGACTAAAATGACTTGAGGGAGAGCTTTTTAAAGAATGTCAAATTGATAATGGATGGTCAGGATTAGAAGTTGCTAAACCCCTAAGATCAAAGGCTAGAATTCAATGTGATGAGGAGCATTAGGGTTAGGGCAATATTTGAAATGAAGGGTTGACATTTAATTGGAGACAATTAAATCAAATGTGGAGAATAAATGAGATAATGAAGAGATTTGGAGAATCAAATCATTAATAGAAATTATGGAGGGAAGTTGACATTTGAATTAAATAATGGTTTAATTCAAAAGTGGGAGTAGGAATAAAAAGAGAAGAATGGCAATTTTACCGGCAGCATTAATGGCACTGAAAATTGTTTTACCATCGGTTTCCACCGACTGGTTTCGACCATCGGTTGCACCTGAATGGCGACCACCGGCGTTAACGATGTTCCATCATCTGACCGGTCAGCATCAACGGCGATGACGATATGGCGGCATTCCCGAGCGACAGGGTGAGTTCAAAGAACATGAATGTTCTCTCAAAATGGATGAGAAGACTAGAGGATGAAAGGAATAGAAGAAATGTGAGCATGGAAGACATGAATGTTATGACGAAAAATGAATACTTCAATATTTTTCCAAATAACATCATAGGAATTGCTTAATCATCATTGGATGGTAAAATGTGACAAATGGACAACAAACACCATGATATGACATAGACCAAGGTGTGCAAGGTCATCCACTTGTGAAAAAATAGACAGTTGAAGATCAAGAGTATTGTAACTCATACTAAGGGCTAAGTTGCTATAGTCTTTTTGTCAAGACACACGAAAGACAACAATCAAGGAACTACAGGCCATGAGACATCATCACACCTCTAAATCCTTCATGGGACATCCTCGAGGTAGCTAGTAACATGAACAAGAGACAAAACAATAAAAAGATAAGACAAAATAGACCAGCAAAATCAACAACCATTCAATATGTTTGTCAATATTTATTTGTCGAAGCTTGATTGCTTGACGATTTGATAGTTTGACGATTTGATCTAGTATGGTAGTTTTGACAGTTTAACGATGCATATCGCCAGGAAGGACACATCTTGAAAAGGAAAATGACATTTTGATGGGGTCCAATTCCATGAGGGACGCATCTTGAAGGGGACCAGAAAGTGACTAGGTTGACATTGTTTTGGCAATTTGACTAATTTTGACTTGATGACTAATTGGACTATGTTGTCTGTTGGTGGGTGGTCCCACAAAGCTAGTTTACAATTTCTAGGAGGATCTGATTTTTGCTGAAATCACATATTTTTAGAAAATATAATGATTTAAGCCTTTAAAAGTTCCATTTAAAGCATTCCAATTGACGAGGGTTTGATCAAACTACCTTAAATCAAACCCCCTTGGATAGAACCTTGCTAGTTTTAAACCATACCTATAACGGATTCTCCTTTACACCTTTCAAAATGCTGATAAAAAACCACTTTTGATTTACCTTTTGGGGGATCAAATGAATTCATTTAAAATTTATTTTTTGTAAGTATGTAGTCCTTATTATAAGCTTCCCAAAAAGTATAATTTTAAATAAATTTAATTTTATTATTATATTTATTTTTTGGCTTCCTTGTGAATGCAGGTTTTCACCAAAAATCAAGCTCTCTGTTCTGCACATGTGGAAAAATCGCAGATTATAAAAAAAAAAGAAAAATATGATTGGACTAGATATTGAAGTCCTTGATCCAACAAAAAATAAATAAATTGAATTTTTATACATAAAAAAAGTTATGTGTTATACGGTCGCACTATATCTAAATTATAATTGGTTTGACTTTAAAACTTGATTAAAGAAAACAGTTCAATAAAAACTATATAACCAAGTGGAAGTAATCTAGATATCAAAGTTATAAATCTAAATTCGAAAGAATTAGAATTTTATCCTTCATGGAAAAAAGTTTATGCGTTATATGGTGAGCGTCACTTTTTTAAAACGTTGTTTTCTGAAAAAAACTAGTTTTTGAGGGAGATGGAAAAAGAAGTGCAATTTGATTCCAAAAATTTTGAAAAAAATATATTTATAATCTATAGACAAAATTTCACGAAACTCTAGTTTGCATCATCTTCAAATTCATCATGGTTTAGCCACTATAGGTGCCCGAAAGTAAAGATTTAGTTAAAAGAAAACATTTCAGTGTCCAATTTGGCCAAAAATTGTAAACCACTATTGTGGGATCACCCTGGTTCATGATTTGAATGTTGATGTTCAAAAAATTTTCTTGTGTTCAAGTTTGACTATGTCTGACTTATTTGACTGACACGGCAAACCCTAAAGGACTGACGTAGGTGGCCTCGGGGGCTCATTGACTGATGGCCTTGCCTACGTCATACACTCAGAGACCTCGTAGTTTGACAATTACAAAGACTGACTTGACTGACTTTGACTCTATTTTTGGGATTTTGAAAGTTTTTTGAATGTTTTTGTGTTTTTCACATGTTTTGATTTTTTTGTATTTTTGAAGTTTTATGATATTTTTGTCTTTTGGGAGAATATTTAATTTTTTTGTCTTTTTGAGAATATTTGATTTTTTTGTATTTTTCGAATATTTTTTTTTTGTCTTTTGTTGACTATGCTAACCACCAATGACAAGCGTAGAATCCAATGAAACCAGGTGTTAAGAAATGTACCTCCAGCTAGGTCTAGGACTAACCCTCAGGGATAGGATGGGACAGGGGTTTATTATGGACGAGACATGGAGGAGAAAAGACCACAAGACATCAACCATTTGAAAGTCATGATAAATATGACCATTCCTTATGATGGATGTCAAATGGGAGATGATGGAAGGTAAAGGCATTATTATGGATTAGGGTGGAAGACCAGGTAGAGTAATAGTAGATGACAGAGCAAAGACTGAATACACATGGCACCTATTTTCTAGGTTTTCACAATGGTACTTATCCAAAGCGGCACCGAAGAGGTTTTCACTATTGGATGACTTATTTCTCTTTACGATTTTCATGACTTTTTAAATTTTTTGTATTTTTATGGTTTTAGCATGGCACTTTGAAGCTATGTATAGAATTTACGCAGGTGCAAGCTGTTGATAGGCTCAGAAAAAGGTTCCCCTTCAAGTGTGGACAACTGATAAGCACCAAAACCAAAAGATGTTGTTATGACATATGGACCCAACCAGTTAGGCTCAAATTTGTTAGGTTTCTCATGTTTTGCTTGATTTTTTGGATTCTCCATCAATACTAAGTCACCGATGTCGAAGTCTCTAATCAAACCCCTTATATTGTAACTACGAAAAAGGAATTTTTGATATGCCTGTAGATTCAGTCAAGGCCCTCTGTCTGCATTCATTAAACAATTCCAATTCATGCAACTAGGATATACGATATTCCTCATCATCAATAAGCCCTTTCATGGAAACCCATGGGGAGGGGACTTTGACCTCGATAGGAAGGATAGCTTCCAAACCAAAGACTAGGGAAAATCGGGTGGTGTCAGTGGGTATGCAGATGCTCATGTGATATTCCCATAGGGCAGGGTTAAGCTGAATGTGTCAGTGACTTCCAACGTTATTGACAGTCTTTTTAAGAATTTTGATTATGGTTTTATTGGATGCCTCAGCTTGGTCATTGCCTTATGGGTAATATGGTGTGGAAAAGTGGTGTTGAATGTGGAATTTCTCACATAATACACAGATATCCTAATTTTTGAAGGGAAGATCGTTGTTAGTGATGATGGTTTCAAGGACACCATACTAACATATGATGTAATTGAGGATGAATTTGGAGATTTTTTCACTGATAATGTATGTCATAGGGATGGCTTCAACCCATTTCGTGAAGTATTTGGTAGCACTGATGATGAATTTATGGCCATTTGATGAGCTAGGATAAATTTTTCCTATGAGGTTAAGTCCCCATTGGGTGAAAGGCCATGGTGAAGTGATAGGTTGCAACTCTTGTGCAGGTGCATGGATGAGGTTGCTATGTATATGGCATTGTCGATATTTTTGTACAAAGTAATAGGCATTGTGCTCCATTGTAGGCTAGTAGTATCCCAGTCACATGATCTTTTTAGCTAGGGTCAGACCGCTAGAATGGGCTCTATATATACCTTCATGTACTTCATGTAAGGTAGTTTGTGCTTCATTAGTGTCGAGACATCTGATGAAGGTGTTCTCAAAGCTACGTCTATATAAGTTATCACCGATGATGGCATAGGGAGCGGCTTTGCGAATGAATAAATTGTGTTAATTGTTAGAGAGGTCAAGTGGTAGGGTCTGGGAATGTAAGTAGTCATAGATGTCTTGGTACCAGGGTGAATTAGGGCCAACAATCTCACATACCATCTCAAACTTAGGGACATCAAAGGCGGGGACTAACAACTATTCCACTAAGAACTTATATTACGAAATATTGTTAGGAATATCCAATAGTGGCCATGGCATCTGCTCCTTTATTTTGAGCATGTGGCACCTTGCAAAAGGAGATGTATGCAAAGTACTTCTTGAAACTATCACCCATTCAATTTTATGGGGTCAATTTCTCATCCTTAGTATCATAGTCATCATTGACCTGTTGGATGATCAATTGTGAATCACCGAAGACCTGTAGACTCTTGATTTTCCATTTTATTGCCATATGCAATCATGTCAACAAGGCTTCATACTCTACAATGTTATTTGTGCATGAGAAGGATATCCTGAAAGATTTAGGGGGGTAAAAGCACAAACCTATGTCACACTTTATAAAGGAATCGGCCAATAGCAAAAAAAATTCTAAACTTTGACCACATAAAAGTGGTCTTTATGTTTTGAATTTCAAAATGATGTAAACTAATGAAATGTAGAACTTTTGATGAAGTTTATTCCTGTAATTTTTTAGATTTTTTTAAAAAAAAAATTCATTACTTTTTTATGAATTTAAGAACAAATTTTGGAATGCTGAAAATTTAAAAATAAAGTGACTTCACGGGCCTTCAAGAAATAAATTGAAAAAAACTTCATTTCTCCCTAATTTTTTCTCCAAATACGTAACTTCAATATCTTGTGCATGGAAAAAAATTAAATTTTGATGTATATTTCTCTCATAATAACGTTTTAAATTCAAACTTGTCAGAATTTGACAGTTTTCAAGGGCCATCAACTATTGTTTATTTTTTTAATCATTTTCAAAAAATAAATTATACCCTTTTGAAGAAGATTCCCTCCTCTTGTGCCCCATATATTTTTTAAAAAAAATCAATATGTTTTACTTTTTTTTTTAATTTCTAATCAGCCACTTTTAACTTTAACAAACTACTTGCATTATTTTAAAAATAAAATATATTAAAACTAATCAAAATATTAAAAAAATTATGTATTTGGATTCACCATTCTAAGCTCTACAAAAGGGTATTTTTCTTTTTTGCAAAAAAATCATTCTGATTGAAGAAATACTTAGTTGAAGTTGAAAGTTTCAGAAAATTCTAAAAAAATTGAGCTGGCTGCCAATTAGGATGCCACATAGACAGTTTAGGTATAAACGGTTTCACCTAAAACCCTTTTTATAGAAACCTTGCACATTAAAAAATCCAATTTCAAATCAGGAAAAGGAAAAATTTAATTTTTTGGGATTCGGTTGAAACCCTGTGTGCCACATATAGGCCACGTGGTTTCGAGCAAAACCTATTCAGCTGAAACTTTTTTGGTCAAAAATATTTTGCTCGAAACTATTTATTTAGCCGAAAGTGTGACACAACTTTGTGCTTTTACCCAGGGATTGTATCACCTTGAGGGTAACAAATAATATACCTGCACCTACTCCATGATTAGTATGTGAGCCATCAAAATACAATTTCCATGTTACTCCCTTGTCTAGTGTGAATATTGACTCATTAGAAAATTCTGAAACCAAAGGGTGATCAGCTTATGTTGGTGCATTTGTTAGTTGGTCAACAATGACTTGTCCTTTTATTTCCTTACATTCCACATACTGAATGTCATATTCACTAAGTATCATGACTCATTTAGCCAATCATCTTGTTAATGTCACCCTACTAAGTAGATATTTCAAAGGATCTATTTTTGCTACAAGTTTAGTCTGATGGTTCAACATGTAGTGTCTCATATTTTGAATGGAAAAAACCATTGCAAGACAAGCACATTCAATTGGACTGTATTTAAGCTCATATCCCACCAAGTGCAGGTAATATAATAGATTGTGTGTTCCTTTTCCTCATGGTCAATTTGGGCCAACAATGCCCCTAGTGCAGCTGTAGTGGCTGAAATATATAGAATTAGGGGTTTTCCATTAATAGGCGGCATCAGGACAAGAGTCGTCAAGAGGTACTCTTTAATCTGCTAAAAAGTTGTCTCACACTTGTCTATCCAAATAAAAGGAACTCCCTTGGCTAACAAATACTGAAAAGGTTAACATTTATCTGCAAGTTGTGCAATGAAGCACCGAATAGACTAGAGTCGGCCTTGTAGTGTTCGGAGTTGACTAATTGCTTTAGGTGGAGGCATGTCTAATATTGTTTTGGACTACCGATGGTGTGTTGATGGACTATTAATTAGCTGGTTTTTTGTTGCTTATGGGTGGGCAATCTTTTGTCTTATCTTTACTGCCACTATCTTTTTTGTTCAAGGTTTCAGGCACCCTTCAAAACTTGTTTTTCGTTAATCAAAAACAAGCAAAGTATATGTATATAAGGGTTAATTTTAATTTTAGTTTATCAAATGAATTGAAAGCATAAACCCAAAGAAATAATGAAGTGCAAAGGAATAATAAACGAAAAACACATAAAATAGAACAATCTCACCCAATGTTTTCATTCTCCATGGTTGATCTTCATTACACCTTCTAACTTGTTGATTTGTGTTGCCCTCAGATCGAACATGCGAGCAATCCTTGTCGAAGTCCTACACAAGCTTTGAAGGATTTTCTTATAAAATGCCTATGCCTATGACAACATGATCGAAATGCCTATGCCTAAATATGCCAAGACTAAGTGGAATAAGATAATAAATGCAGCAATTTCTGTGAAATATCTAAGTATGTCAGTGTGTAATCTAAAAATGAGAACAAAATAGCATTTTATAGAAAATGTCATTTTGAATGGATGGACGAGATTGACTTTCGACAGAGACCTAAAATTAGAGGATGAGATTAATTCTGATAATCCCTAATCAGGGTTAGGGTAAAATCCTTAAACGAGTGGTTGAGATTTCATCTGAGAGAATTGAATCGGCGGTGGAGAATAAATGAGATAATTAATTCAAAAATAAATATTTTTGAAAATCAAGAAGATAAGAGTTGAACTGAAGATCAGATTTGAAAAATCAATAATCTACCCAATTACTTGATTTTTGGAGGAAAGTTACCAATTTGAATTAAATTAATTCAAAATATGGATTTTGTGAGATAATAAATAATCGATTTTCAGATTATTTACCAAAATGGATTGTCAGTTAAGAATGTGATGACATTTTAAATAATTTCATTTATTTAAAATGAGAGGAATATTAATTTTTGACAATTAAATAATTAAAGATAATTATTTAATTTAGAAGATAAGATTAATTAATTAAATAAATTAATCAATTTATTTAATTATGGCAATTAGTGACATATCGCATAAATAAATAAAATTTATTTATTTAATAATCAGAAAGAAATAAATGAAGAAAGGTAATTAAATAAATTAAGAAATTTATTTAATTAGGGGAAGACTTAGATAATTAATGACGTATTTAATAAATAAATATAATTTATTTATTTCATAATCATGAAGAATAAAATGATATGAATTAATTAAATAATTATGAATTATTTAATCAATAGTCATGTGGACCAAGGACATAATTAAATGTCATAATTATGCTAGGGACCTAAAGTGGTTAAAAATAGAGCTTGCAGTGCCTAGGTCATTTTTAAGTGTCTACATTTTCCCCTCTTTGTCATAATGTAGCATGTCGCATTGTGACAAAGAAAATAAGTCAAAGTCATGCCCCAGTGAAGGTGTAGAGTATCAATGCCCCCTTGGGAAATTTTTCAAATTTTGGGTCGACGGCAGAAAAATTTGTAAAGGGTCCCGATAAGTCAATTTGATGACTAGAAAAATAATGGCGCATACGATTTCAGGTTCTGACATGTTAAGGTAGTCAACGGGGTGGTCAAAGTTGGTCAAATGAGCCTCCAGTAATAACCTAGTTGACAAATGTCATTTTGACTTTATAAATAGGTTGACAAAGGGGTAAAAGTCAATTCATTCTTACTATTTACATTGCAAATTTTGAGAGCTCAGAGTGAAAAGGAGTGCAGCGAGGATGGTGATTCTAGTGACAGAGCATCGTGGTGTGATCGTGCAGACTTTCAGGCGGCCAGAGGGTTCAGAGCCAGCAGTATGTACCCCTATCCTCCTTTGTATTTTTTTTGTTTTGCGTGTCAAAATTAGGTTTCTAGGGCGAACAATGAATGTGTCGTGACGCATATGTGTGTGCATAAGCCGCATTCGCCTTTTTGAATTGCATTTGAAAGCTGGAATGCCGCATTCATCATTTTGCGACGCAATTGCCTATTTAAGCGACGCATTCAATTGGAATGACACAAGTGTCGAATATTGCAACACAAATGCTCTGATGTGACACATTTGCGCAACCAAGTGACGCAATTTTCATGTTACGACACATTTGAAGTATGAAACGACGCATTTGATGTTGTGCGACTCATTTGTAGTCAACGCGACGCATTTGACTTTAACTTTGACTAGGGCTGATTTTTTTTGCTCTTTGAAAATGAAATGGTTTTTGATGATAATGACATTTGTCCAGAAGGTACTAACGCATTTCTTGGCTTTTTGTAGAGACAGCTTGCCCCTATTTACACACGAGAGAGCAGACCAACGATCTTTCAGTTTGCTGACCAGCTGACTCGGCGGGAGCGACGACATTTGATGTCATTGGGTTTGTACTATGTTGCCTATATGCCCGCTATTCGGGAAAATAGGGGACTACTGACTGCGCTATGCGAGGGTTGGCATTCAAAGACTTATTCCTTCCACCTGTCGATGGGAGAGGCGACCATCACACTGGAGGATGTGTACCGCATTCTACGAGTGTCGATCCAAGAAGAGCGGATCGTCTATGACCCTCGCCATGGCTAGCAGACTTTCCAGGCGTACTATCGAGATGAGGGTGCAGGACTCGGCATCCAAGGATACAAGATCCGATGGGAGTTCATGGTGGAGCACTATGCTCATTTTGATGCATTCCTAGCGACTCTTATTGGCGGTATTTTGATTCCTAACCGTTGCATACATGGATTCCCTATTGGCTAGGGAGACGTCCTCGTTGGGATGAGGCGGGATACGATAGTTTATGCCTAGGGCGCGTGTTTATTGGGCACATTCTACCACCAGCTGCACGAGGTTGTTTACCAGAGGGCAAAGAGTATCTCCTGTGTGACCACACTGATGATGATTTGGGCCTGGGAGCACATAGCCATATTTCATCTGTCGATTCAGAGACCACAGTTGGCAGAAGGGATTCCTTATGCCTACTACTATGCTAGCGCCTTACAACAGACACAGATGGGTGAGACAGGTTGGTGGCGGCATCAGATTGACACCATGGTGTCCTTCATCTAGAGGCCATACAGAGACTATCAGCAGTGGGATGACAAGGATGACCACCTGAGCCTGTGCAGAGAGTACCGCTACTTGATTGGTAGGATGGTGCAGAGCTCGCTGATCATAGAGATGTATCTATCGCAGCGTGTCCTTAGGTAGTTTGGAGAGCAACAGGGTGTACCTGTAGGGACAACCGAGTACGCTCTATCTTCCAGAGAGTATGCTTGGGGGCCAACCATTCTAGTAGCCTTTGTAGAGCAGCAGATTGATGGGCTAAGAGCCCAGCCGTGGGGATGGAGAGGTGGGATTTCCGATCCCGGGACCACTGCAGATTACGACCTATGGTGGTAGGCACATAGACCAATGCCACTGACAGATCCTGATAGACCAGTGCCTGTGGACAGGAGGTCAGTCATACCATGTGTGTTGAGGGCCAGGCGAGGAGGCAGAGACGGCAACAGAGGCAGGGGGAGAGACGGAGGCTAAGATACAAACAGGGATGGAGGCCAGGGGAGAGACAGAGGCCGAGATGCAGGCAGTGATGGAGGCTGGGGTGGAGATGATGGAGGCGATGGGCATGATGGAGGAGATGGCCAGAGATGTAAGAGAGATGGCCAGAGACAGGGTAGGAGGTTATGCCCACGTGTGGTGAGAGTAGCATTAGATGCTATTCCAGAGGTGGCTGAGGAGGGAGAGGAGGAGAGATAGGAGGAGGATGCGAAGGTGGATGTGGAGGTGGTGGAGGCCAAACAGGAGGATGATGTGGAGGTGGATGTGGAGGTGGTAGAGGCCAGACAAGAGGAGGATGTGGGGGTGGAGGAGACCAGACAGGAGGAGGATGTGCCTCAAGATGAGGGAGTCGGTGGAGAGGATGTGGCAGAGGATGACGATGATGAGGATGATGCCATGGATGAGGCCGAGAGACTCCTTAGATGGCAGATGGTGGAGGGAGAAGAGGAGATACCATCCTCCTCAAGATTTCCCCAGGATGCCATGACAAATCAGAGGGTGGCCGATCTATAGAGGAGGCTGGATGAGAGCATGGCATAGGCTAGAGCATTGCAATCAGAGCTAGAGGTGGCTCAGGTAGAGCGGGATCAGACAGTGATCCATCAATAGGACTCAGCGTAGTGGTGTACAAAGTTTGTAGCATTATGCAAAAGGTCCTCTGGGGATATTGCTCATGAGCTGCCCAGGGTGAGCACGAGGTTGGTATAGTACATGACATTATACGAGCAGGAGGTGCCTCCTGAGCGATGAGATCCGACACTATCACACTCACAGATGAGGATAGGCAGTGGACACAAATCAGGGAGTGTCAGTGGCAGCCGAAGTCATACCAGTGTAGGAGGATCCACCTCCTCAGGGCACACATCAGGGCACAGGTCCCACCACTCACGCAGGCACTCCTCGAGTCACCATTTGAGCCACAGTCATGGGTCTACTGGTCCAGTGCAAAGGTTAGTACAGAGGAAGTCACCAGTGGTAGATCCTTCAGTCTCTCAGAGTCAGGCCGTAGTGACATCACAGGTGTCTATGACCGTGGAGATGATGTCAGTGTCAATTCCATTGGTTGCACAGACAGAGGCTGCTACAGGTCCACCCATCATTTCAATGTTGGTCATAGAGCTCCAGCCACCACACTCTTCGCCACGAGGGGATGATGAGAGTCTACCCTAGGGGCATGTTTGTTGTATTTTTTTCCATGTTATGACACATTATGTATATATTATTGAGCCTGCGAGCTCCATTTTTGGGATATCTCTTGACTTTATCCTGTGACATTATACATTTTTTAGATGATATTATATGATGATGCAGTTTTGATGCGGCCTACATGTGTGTTATGTGATGTTCATGCATTAGGATATATGTGATGTGATGCTTATGTATATTGTTGATTTATGATGTATCATGTATGTCTTGTGATGCTTACTTATGATTATGATGCCATGATGATGCAATGCTTATTTATATGTGATGATGATGATAATGATATGCATAATGTATTTATTGAATGGATGCAATGTTGATGATTATGTTAATGCAAAGTTTATGATTATGTATATGATTTAATGCTATGGATAATGTATGTATGGACCTAATGCAATGTTTATATGATCATGTATGCACTTATGTTTTTGTATGTCATAGGATATCATCGTGAGATGGACGAGAGAAGATGACCAGACCAAAGGAGATGCATGTTAGTTCCTAGACCAAATCCTTCAAAACTTTACCATAGGACTTTAATATTTATTACTCTTAATCATCATTGGTAAGACTGTTGTAACGGCCAACAAACACCATGATATAACATAGATCAAGGTGTGCAAGGTCATACCATCACATAAGACAAGCAGTCATAGACAAGGATGATCATGACTCAAACTAGAGCATGATCACCCCAGTCTTTTTGTCATAATCAACCACAAGCAGAAAAGGACAAGGAAAATTCATGAAACGTCGTTGCTTCTCTAAATCCTGTTTCTAGGACATCCTTGAGAAACTAGCAACATGATTGTCAAAATACAAAAATAGAGCCCTTATCATGATACGTCATTGTTTTTCTAAATCTCAGAATCAGGACCTCGTTGAGAAACTAGTAGTCATGTGTGTCAATCGTCATGATACTTCGCTGCTTCTCTAAATCTTGTTATTGGGGTCTCGCTGAAAAACTAATAACATGATAAAAATCCAAAAGACAAGTGCCAAGTGTTTGCCAAGTGCGTCTGGATATCCATTGTTTTGATGTCAAGATGTCAGGTTTGATGATGATGAGATGCCAGAGTGTTAAAGTTTTGATCATGCCCAGATGACAAATGTCGAAAATTGCCAAATTCAGGAAGGACACATCCTGAATAATGTTCACGTCGAGAGGATTTGATCCCTAAAATTCAAAAGGGGTCCCTCGAAAATGATGACGATGCCTAGGAAGGACACATCCTAAGGCATAAATGACAGAGTTTGTTCTTCAGAAGGACACATCTGAAGAATACTGATGTCAAGAGGATTGATCCGTAGATGTCAAGAGGATCCCTAAAAATGTTGAATGACAGTGACGATGCCTAGGAAGGACACATCTTAAGGCATGAATGATAGAGGTTATCTTTCAGAAGGACACATTTGAAGGCTAACCAAGAGTTGACAGCTTGACAGGTTATGATGACTTGACTTGTTTTGACTGAGTTTTACTTTTGTTGACTATATGTCGATATTGTCATGACGATATGATTGACATGCTGATGAGACTGTCATATTGAAATAAATGATTTCCATAATTTGTTTGAGGAATTTATCCATTTGGGAATGATTCGCTTTGTCTTGAAGACCTTTTGTCGTGTGCGCCAGTGTAGTGCCATGAACCCTAATGGACTGACCTAGTGCAGCCTCAGGGGCTCATCAACAAATGGCCTTGCCTACATCATGCACTCAGAGACCTCGTAGTTCGACACGACCAACGACTTTGTCTTGTTGACCAAAGATTGTGCCATGATTTTATTTTGACAAACCTAAAGGGACTGACCTAATGTCTCGGGGACTCAATTATGAGTCTTTCCTATGTAGCAAATGCGCGGAGACAACGTAGTTTAGATGGATGACAAAGACTAATTGATTGACATGACAGACTTGACAAGAGATGACTCTGTGTTTGTGTTCTTCGAGCAATTTGACATTTTGTTGTGGTTTTCTTTAGGACATTTTTTCAGTTTTTAGGTGTTTCTTCAGGACATTTTGTGATGTTTTTTGGTTTTTTTTCAAGACTTTTTGCCATGTTTTTGTCTTTTTTTAGGACATTTTATGATTTTTTTTAGGAGTTTTTGTGATGTTTTTGTCTTTTTTCAAGACTTTTTGCCATGTTTTTGTCTTTTTTCAGGACTTTTTGCCAATTTTTGAAACCATGTGTGACATCCACTGCAGTTACATGATAAAAATTTTGCCCCCAGTCAGGTCCAAGACTTAGCCAATTTTAAGGGACATGAAAGGAAGGGTATGATGTGGTGGTGAAGGAAAATGTCTTTCATCCTAGGTCACATTAGAAAAAGTGACAGTAGATGGTAGAGCAATGATTGATTATGCATGGCGCCTGTTTGCCAGGTTTTCACCATGGTACTTATCCAAAGTGCCCATTTGCCAGGTTTTCACTATTGGACGAATCATTTATCTTTACTATTTTTGTCATTTTTCTTATTTTTTTGGTGCTACTGGGATGCCTTTTTGCCAATTTTTCATCAAGGCAATGATTTTTTATCATTTTTCAAAAAAAAATTGTATTTTATAGTTTTCAGCTTGATCTCCTGATGCTATGTGTAGAACTTTCAGAGATGTAAACTATTGATAGGCTCTGTCAATTGTTCTCCATCTAGAGTTGCCAGTTGATAGGCTCCAGAACCAAAAGAAGATATGATGATGTAAGGACCCAACCAATTTGGTTCAAACTTTCCCAATTTTTCTCTGTCAGCCTGGTTCTTAGGGTTCTGCATGAGAACTAGGTCGCCAATGTCAAATTTCCTAACCATGACCTTCTTGTTGTAACTGCGACAGAGACGGTTCTAATATGCTTGAAGATGATTTAGGGAGTTTTTCCTTCTTTCCTGTAATATTTCCAGCTCGTGCAGACGTGATTGCCTATACTCCTCATCATCAGTTAGACCCTTCAGGGAGACCGTAAAGAAGGAATTTCAACCTCAATGGGCAAGATGGCCTCAGCTCCAAAGACTAGGGCAAATGGAGTGGCTCCTGTAGGCATACGAATGCTAGTGCGGTAAGCCCACAGAGCAGGGTTGAGTTGTATATGCAGTCATGGCCAGCGTCATTGACAATCTTTTTGAGGATTTTAACAATGGTTTTATTTGACGCCTCAGCTTGATCGTTTCCTTGTGGGTAATATGGAGATGAAAAATGATATTGGATATGGAATCAATCACATAACTCACAAACATCTTGGTTTTTGAATGGACGTACGTTGTCAGTGATGATGGATTGCAGAAGGCCATACCGGAAAATGATGTAGTTAAGAATGAACTTGGATATTTGCTTGTCGGTTATGTATGTCAGCGGGATGGCTTCAACCCACTTCGTAAAATACTCAGTGGCAGTGATGATGAATTTGTGGCCATTGGACGAGGTAGGATGGATCTTACCCACAAGGTCGAGTCCCCATTGAGCGAAGAGCCAACGAGAAGTGATCGGCCAAAGTTCCTGCGCTAGAGTGTGAATCAAATCACTATGAATCTGGCATTTGTGACAAGCCCTGACATATTCTATTGCATCCTTTTCAATGGTCGGCCAATAGTACCCAAGTCTCGTTACTTTCTTGGCTAGAGTAGGACCACTCGAATGAGACCTGCATATACCGTCATGTAATTCGCATAAGGTTGTATGTACTTCATTGGTGTCGAGACATCTAAGGAGGGTGTCGTCAAAGCTACGGCAGTAAAGGGTGTCACTGACAATGGCATACCTTACGAATTTTCGGATGGAGGACTTCCTCTGGTTATTGGACAGGTTAGGTGGAAGGGTTTGAAACTTAAGGTAGTCATAAATATCCTGGTACCAGGGAGAGTCAGAACCAACAAGTTCACAGACCATCTCTGACTCTGGAATGTCATAGGCATGGACGAGCAATTGCTCTATTAGGAATTCCAGCTAAGTCAAATTGCTTGGTATGTCAAGGAGAGAGCCGATTGTAGCCATGGCATCCGTCGCTTTGTTTTGTGCTCTCGAAACTTGTTCAAAAGTTACCATATGAAAGTACATTTGGAAACTATCAACCATCCATTTGTAGGGCATCAACTTTGCATCTTTTGTGTCATAGTCATCATTAACCTAGTTGATGACGAGCTGAGAATCCCCATAGACATGTAGTGCTCTGATTTTCCATTTTATTTCCATTCTTAGTCCTGTAACTAGTGCCTCGTATTTTGCCACATTGTTTGTGCATGGGAAGGCAATGTGTAAATACTTAGGAATGGAGTCTCCTTGAGGGGTGGTGAACAGGATTCCTGCCCCCGAGCCATGATTTGTGTGTGATCCGTCAAAGTAGAGTCGCCAAGGTGCCTTAGGTTCTGTATGGAATATCGACTCATCTGGAAAATCTGCCACTAACGGGTGATCACTTTGCAAAGGTGCGTCTGCCAGCTGGTCTACAATGACTTGTCCTTTTATTTCCTTTCTTTCTACATACTGAATATCATATTCGCTCAGAATCATGGCCCATTTGCCAGTCGTCCTGTTAATGTTGCCCGACTTAACAAATATTTGAGGGGGTCGATCTTTGCTACTAGTTGCATCTGATGGCTTAACATATAATTTCTTAGCTTCTGTGCTGCAAAGACAACGGCTAGGCAAGCTCATTCGATTGGTGTGTAGTTTAGTTTATACCCGACCAATGTCGGGTTGATGTAATATATAGCTCTTTCTTTTTCTTCTTGGTTGTTTTGTGCTAGTAATGCCCCTAGTGCTCAATTAGTTTCCAAGATGTATAGGATCAATGGCTTTCCGTGAATGGGAGGCATCAGGATTGGCATTGACAATAGGTAATATTTGATTTGCTAAAAGGCTTTTTGACATTTATCTGTCCACACAAAGGGGATACCCTTGCGCAACAGATATTGGAATGGCTAACACTTGTCAGCCAATTGGGCTATGAAGCGTCGAATAGATTGTACCCTACCTTGTAGAGTTTTGAGTTCATTGATTCCTCTGGGCGGAGGCATTTCTATGATGGCTTTGACTTTTGCTGGATCGACCTCAATGCCTCTTCGAGAAACTATGTATCCCAAGAGTTTACCTGATGTGACACCAAAGACACATTTCTTAGGATTCAGTCAGACTTTGTATTCCTCCAGTCTCTTGAAAATTGTGTCTAACACCTTCAGATGATCTTTCCTTGTTACTGATTTAGCCAATAGTTCATCTACATAATCTTCCATTATTTTATGCATCATGTCATGGAAGATTGTGGTCATAGCCCTTTGATATGTGGCGCCTACATTTTTGAGACCGAATGGCATGACATTCCAACAGTATGAACCCCATGGGAAAGTAAATGTCATTTTGTACTGGTCTTCGGGGGCAATACGAATATGATTATAGCCAGAGAAACCATCCATGAGGGACAGCATCTCATATCCTGCTGTGAGGTCAACTATGATATCAATATTTGGTAAAGGAAAGTCATCTTTTGGGCACTCCTTATTTAGGTCTCTAAAATTCGTACAGATGCGGATCATCCCATTTGGCTTTGTTACTGGCACCAGGTTAGATATCCATTCAGTATAGTCAATAGATCGTATGAATCCAGCATCGAGAAGTTTCTTCAACTCAGCCTTGACCAATAGAGCGACTTGAGGATGCATTTTGTGTAACTTATGTTTGACTGGATTGGCATTAGGCAATAGTGGCAGATGGTGTAGAACTAGTTCTGGGTCTAGTCCCAACATGTCAGCATAGGACCATGCGAAGTTGATTTTACGTAGATGCAAAGAATTTATGAAATTTTGGTCTCTCTTCTTTAGTCAATGATGCAGCAAAGAGGACCATTTTGGGATCTTTTGTCATTGCTATGTTGTCTTCTATGGCGTCTTCTATAAGCATAGCCGATTTCTCTTGTTGTATAGGGAAGAAAGTCCAGTCCTCCATCTTTGGGCACCTCAGAGAGGTTTTCACCCACAGATACGTCCTTTGTTTTTACTATTTTGTCGTCAAAAGGTGCCTTTCGAATTTCACCTAAAGATGTTTCATTTTTTATTTTATTTTTATTTTTAATTTTGTGACTGGAGGATGAAGCAGTCTTGCCGAAGTATGTCATGCAATCTAAGTCAATGGTGAATCCTGACTTGTGATCACCACTGGGTATGCCCTCGCGTAATCCCATAAACTCTGCAATTGCCTCATCATTCTGAAATGTGTCCAGGACTGGCGGGCCTTGTTGGTCCCAATCGACTAGCTTCGGATAAACTAAGGAAATGCCATCATCGGTGTTGGTGAATTGAGGGGAGGGTGCAGAAAGCATGCAAATGGATTCAATGATATTGTAGATGAGATTATCATCATCCAACTCCACATCAGACTCTATCCAATATTCCCCTTCACTAGTCTCATATTCATTGTCAAAATAAGGGGTGAAGGACTTAGAGTCCTGGTTGTTAGTGTCGTCTGGTACTTCAGATGGATTGGATTGAAGGGATTTAGATGGTGGGTCTTGTATGACATGGGGAGTGGTAATGGGACTTTGACTATTTGGTGCCTGATCAATTTTAAATGTTTTCCAAAATCTTTGTTCAGAGGTTAGTTCCCCTTTTTCGACAAACAAATCATCGAGGCAACAGTCACTTAAGGATCGTTCTGAGCCAAATTCCCACTCTTGGGAGTCAATTTGGGTGAGGGTTTCCTTAGTGGTCTCGAAACTTTCTGGAGCATGTACTCGCTCACTCGAAATTCCAATAGTACATCGATCGTCATTGTCGGGCGATCCAAACCCTAATCCAAGATACTTTGGTATTTGGAAAGGTTATATGGGCTCTCTTCGTCCAGTTTTATTCATGCCTAGGCCACTAGTACCATCGTAGCCCTTAGCCTTCATTATGTCATATCCCTTGCCATATTTCTTAACTGGTAATGGGGGTAGTGTGACAGTATCCTTATAGATCCATCCTGTGATATCAGCTAGGTCCTCATTACTCATGTCTCCCCATTTGATGAAAATTGTTTTTGGTGGAACTTTGAAAATTTCTTTGGGTTCCATTCTAAAACATGGCCGACCATAGACCTTTGGAGACTTGGGTATCATTGTGATGTTATATGTTGTGTGCATTTTGAATTCTCCACAGCCGAGGTCCTGGATCTTTACAGTGGGTTTAGCCTTAGCGTTTGCGGAAGATCGTGGTGTGGCGGAAGACGTGGACGGAGTGGATGTGGAAGATGATGCGAGTGTGGATGGATCAATGTATTTGGAAGATGAGTGGCATGAAGCCTCTCGATTGATAGGCACCCAATTTTTAGAAACACCCCTAAGGTTGGTACAGTATTGAAAGGGGTCGGGGTCGCCATATATGGTGATTTTCGTGCCATCAAATGGGAATTTTAAGCATTGGTGATATGTGGATGGAACGGCTTTTAAGGCATGAATCCATGAGCGACCAAGCAAGATGTTGTAGGGTAGTTCTAGATCCAGGACCTGGTAGGTTGTATCTACAATGACTAGTCCCACTCTGATAGGAAGAGATATAACACCTCATGAAGAGCGTTCTTCATCATCATATGCTTTGATCACTATACTCTTTGTAGGGTCTATGCATGCATCAGAAAATCCTAGAGCCTTAACCAGTTTCAAGGAGCATATATTCAATCCTGCTCCGCCATCTACTAAAACTCTTCTGACCTTGTGCTTATGGAAGAAGGTTTCAATGTGCAATGCATCATTGTGGTTCGTCTTATGTGACGAGTAGTCTTGATCGGAGAATGTGACATGGTGAGGCATAGTGAGGTATCCCACCATGGTCTCAAACTGATTGACATCAATGTCCTTGGGGACTGACAACTCTTGCAAGGTTTTATCCAATATATCCTTATGCACGGGAGAGATACGAAGTAGCTCAAGTATAGAAATTTGCACGAGAGTTTTTCCAAGCTGATCGATAAGGTTGAACTGACTCTTTGGTTGCCACTGCTTTGTGGTCGGGGTGGGTTTTGACTATTTAGCAGATGGGCCAGGTATGGTGATTTTGGGTTGTCTAGCGGGAGGTGGACTAGCTATGGTGACCTTTCCACTTCGAGTAGTAGCATTGCACTGAGGTTCTCTCTTGACTGTAATGGTATTGATGTATTCGTCGTCAGTTTAGACATTATTTATAATTGGTCCACTAGAATAGTCGTACTTGGCTCTGGTGAAATTGGCGTGATTATTGTTTATCTGTGGACTTCACGTGGAGGCATTATTAGAACCATGGTCTTGTAGTGGGTTCTTATGAATAGTATGGTCTGAATTGGAGGCAAATTGTGATCCCCCTACCTCAATGATACAACTTTCGATAAGATCTTGTACTAGGTTTTTTAGTTGTCGACAGTTAGAGGTTTTATGTCCTTTTTCCCGATGATAATCGCAAAATGCATTATCATTCCACCATGCTGGTTTAAATTGTCCTGGGTCGTATGGTTTTGGTTCCTAAAGTGTGATGACCCCATTCTAGAGGCATTTCTTAAGGACTTCTTCAATGGGTTCACCCAAAGAAGTGTATGTGCGACCCCTAGGAAATTTCCTCATCTGACGGTATTGTCCCTGATTATTTTGACTGTTCTGGTTGTTTGAAGGGACATTGGTAGGGGGTGTCAATGTCATTGTCGGTTTGTTTTGCTATTGAACCCCTTTTAGGGCCAGTACAAGACCCACAATGTTTGCAGTCTTGGTGTCAACAACACCATCATTTGTAACGTGTTTATTTTTGACCCAGTATTTATTCTTGTCAGCGAGTGGATTTGCATTTGCATTTTTGGGACCATACCTTAGCTCTCCCTTTGCGATAAGGACTTTCTCAATCTAGACCCCTTTTTTGACTAGGTTCGTGAAGGTTGTGCAACAATGCACTTGCAATGCATATTTTAGGGGACGCAGAAGTGTTTGAATGAACATGTCAACCTTTTCCCTTTCGGGTATGTCAATGTGACACCGACTAGCTAGATTTCACCATTTTTGAAAGAATGGGATGAATGTCTCACCAGCATCCTCTTGCGTGAGATTGCACAAGCTAGTGATAGAGGTATCCATGTCAATGTTGCACGCGTAATTTTTTATGAATTTTTGTTTAAGCTCATCCCATGTTTGGATATCCTTTTGAGTGGAAACCATTCAAGGGCAGGACTCGCAAGACTTTTAGAGAAAAGTCTCATCAAGTATGTTTGTTCATAGGTGACATCCATACAATTGGCTGCAAATTCGCAAACATGTTGATGGGGTTTGTCTTGCCTCTGTATTTTGTAAAATTGGGTGACACATATCCCAGAGTAAATGGTGGCATGTAAAAGTTCATGTCGAAGAGGTATATGTTTCGATCATATGATATTTCTGATTTCTTGCTTGATATTTGTATGTTTTGGATAGTTTTCTCTAGACCCATCAGTTTGACTTGTAAGGCATCTATAAAAGGGTTATTTGTGGTCCCATACACTAGACTGACTGGTACACCATAGGTTCCCATTTGTTGTGCGTGGATATTGGTGTATTGTGGCGGTATGGATTGTTGTGACATGTATGATGTGTTTGGATTGGCATGTTGTTGGTATTGAAAGTTGGGATTGGAAGTATGTTGGTGAGTATGAATGTGTGATGAGTATGTTGGGATGTGTCCCCCAACTATTTGTGTCGATACTTGGGGGATATGGTGACCATGAACATTGTGATGTGTTAATGATGCCATGGGTTGTGTGTTTTGACTACTTTGTCCAAATTGTTGGGTTTGGACAAGGGGGATGGTCGAATTTTGTCCTTTTATGGGATTTGACAGTGTTGACGTGTTCACATTTTGGTGTTGTCCTTGAATAAATTTATGTCGTTTACCCCCACCCAAAGGATTTTGTGAGATACCAATGAGAGGGTATGTCGAAGGTGTACTCATGGTATTCGATGTAGCTGTCAAAGGGGATTGGTATGACTTGATGATGCCCCTGTTTCATTTACCGTATTGGTAAAAAGAGGATTGGAGTAATTTGCCTACATTGCCACGGAGCCAAAGGTGGTTCCGGCCGATTGTGACAGTGTTGTGGATATTGTGGGCATTGTGGCAGATTGTGATCCTCCAATGGATGTAGCATTTATTGTATTGGAGGTGTGTGGGATGTTGGAGGTAGCATGCACTGTCGTTGTGGTGTCAAAGAAAGTATTGCTTGTAGTGTTTGGAGGTTGCCCACTATGTGACATGTTATGTGCATTGTTGTCATTGGGTTCAGGAGATGTTGATCTCAACATGTTGATGTCGAATCCCTGTGGTAGCTTAGCTCCTTGACTTAAGAGTATGGCTAAGTATCTATCTCTGTCGTATAGGACCATTTGTTCCATGAATTGAGAGGCCTCTAGATCTTGTGCCACTACATCTAGGTTTTCCTCAAGTATTTGACTGTATTCATCCTTACGCAAGAATGGTTCAAATGGACTGTTTGATGAGGAAGGTATTGTTGTGAGAGGTTGATTGTTTGTATTGCCAAATGGATCATCAAAAGTCCAGTTTGGGTCATATGTGGGATTGTTGACAGTGGAAGTGGGATCTTGTCGAAAGTTTTCCATTTGTCATTGTTGTTTTTGGAGTCTATTTTCCACCATAAAATGAGATTGCTCAAATGAAAATGACAACTAAGTGAAAGGATGACACTATGCAAGGTCTAAGTTCAAAATGATGACTGGGATGAATAATATTTTTGGATTTTTGGGAATAAAATATGCAATGTCTAAACTTATAATGCAATTTAAGACAAGGATACCTAAGTACTTCTAAGCTCAATCTTTTTTTTTGATTTCGATTACTAAAGGACTTTGTTGAAAAGGACAAGATGACAAGGTCAAAATGACTAGTGAGTTTTCCTAACTAGACTATTGAGTTGGAAAATCTGACAAAAGGGACAATGACTGAAAAAGGGATTGATAATTTAGTCCAACAGAACCTAGTTTTGAAAGCAATGACGTTGCAAATTGTGCTGAGATTTTCTTAATCCAAAGTATGTGAGATTTAAAACATAGGGACAACTAATGCCTAATTTATGCAGCTAAAAAAAATGAAGGATGAAACCTATGGTCAAGAATGCAAACTAATGGTCAAAAATTTTGAGCAATTTGAAAGTTGGTTTCTGATAGACTCACTTTAGAAATAGTGTTTGACAAAAGATTGTAAAGGTGTAGACTCTGATTTGACTTTGTATGAATTTTTTACTTGTGATAGGAAAATTTGTTGTTTGAGGCCTCAAATGCATCACAGTTTTGTGAATGCGTTTCAGTTTGAGTAAATGTGGCTCGGGGACTAACAAATGTGACTTGGTTTAGCAGATGCGACTCTGTAAGGTGCAGATGTATCGCGATGCAGACAGATACGGTGTTTGAAATGTTGAATGCAGTTTATCAGTTTGATTGTGTCTCAGTGATTTTCAAATGCATTGCAAAAAGGCGAATGCGTTTCAACAATTGCGATACAGTTTGTTTTCTTGACGTATTGAGAGAAAATTTGATTTGTCTAATGTTGAGTGTTTTTTTTTAGAAATGTAAATGTGGTGAAGAATGTTTGAAAAGTCCAGAAAGCACTTGACAAGCACAATGTTTTGAATGTAAGCAAGCACACATAAGACAAGTACAATCCTAAAAGGCCAATAGGCCAAGGGTTTATGTACTTGATATAGCCCACCGATATACCCCAGATTGGTGATAAACACCTTTCCTTCTCGAGAACGGATAGCTTAGAATTTTGGTGGCATTGGCTCCCCTCCATGGCTCATTAATGTCATTCGAGCACACCAAATTCAGATTCTTTGGGTAATGACTTCCCAAGAATTGCTATCTCTACTCAAGGGGATTAGTAGTGAGTGTCTTCAGGCATGATACTGTACCCTGCACTATATCAAGCAATGGCCAAAGAACAGTTGGACACTAAGAAAAAAGGTTTTTAATACGGGCATTTCGTTTGTAGGGCATGATCCATGTAGTGAGAGTCCCATTTCGGATCCATCTCGTCAAAACCACATGCGTGATTCTTGGGCTTTTGTGTGAAAAATTTGAAGGAATGATTATTGAAATAGTGAATGAAGCAGTCAAACTAAATTCAGGGAAGAAAGGAACATACTCAAATTGGGATGACCATATGAAACAAGCTTTCAAGGGGCTCATTATCCCCAAAGTTATAGGTCCAAGACATAGTGCTTCTCAACAGAAGAGAAAGGAAGTCAGATGGGAACCTCCGGAAAGTGGCTGGATCAAGATCAACTTTGATGGGGCGTCACGTGGCAACCCAAGCCTAGGAGGAACTGGATGTGTGGCTAGAAATGAGAAGGGTGAGACAATAGAAGAAAAATCCAATCCACTTGGAATCTACACAAACAATGAGGCAGAATTCCAAGCAGCACTAATGGGAATTCAGATGGGTGTTTCCATAAAAGCTAAGAGAATTCAGCTAGAAGGAGACTCCCCAATTACTAACTTGATAAGACAGAAAAATTCTCCCAATTGGAAACTGAATCACTGGCTCTAGAAAATTTCTCAACTTCTGGGAAGGTTTGAGGAATACAAAGTATCACACATCTATAGAGAAGGGAACCAAAGAACGGACAGCTTGGCAAAAGAAGCTGTTGAAAAAAATCAAGGAAGTATAGGCTAAGGTTTTTTAAATAAAAACCCAAGAAATTTTTGAATGACATGATAGCTAGCATCACCCCATGTCCTCCCTCATACAGTTGCAGTGATGTCAAAATCCCAGTTGAGCGGGCATCATGTTGGGTGCCTGGAAATGTGCACATGTGGATCCCATGTGGCAAGGTCAGTTGTGAATGACATCTAGATGGGGCCCATCATGGTTTTACCTAGTAATGGGAAAGTACTCATCTCGAACCGGTAGAATTGAAGTGAAGAGAAAGGGACTTAATACATGTGGAGTGTGTGGAAGGTCATTTTCTAAGGCCTTTCTGTCAGAGATGAACTGGGTTAGGCTCGTCATCAGTGAAAAGGACTCATTCGCAATAAACAAGTGGCCAAAGGACATGCTTCTTAATAATTGTGCGTCAGGCTTTGGAATCAAAGCCAAGAATATTTTTTTATTAATCTTAAAGAAGCCTCTCTAAGTAATAGTAATGCTCATAAAATCCAGAGCAATAGGTGGTGTGTAGGTCTCTTTCTCTGTCAACAGGTGTAAGCAGTTAGCAGTTAGTTTAAAATGGAGACTCCACTTGCACTCAGCTCGGATAAACAATAGTTGGCCATCAGAGGTGAAATCACAGATAAACATTTTCAAGGGTTGCTTTCCTCACCACACCCAATAATCCTAAGGGCAGTAAAGCGAGTGCTAGGTCTTTAGTTTTTGAAAGCCTACCATAGGGCGAGGTCCAATTCTGAAATTCCTACCATGTTTCTGGTAGTTCTCTTATAGATGGAGGTATTGAAGGAGGGAGCTAAAAAGCTCACACAGATGGTCTTTGAGCATGCCTGGTTAGCAGAAATTTATGTGGCTCTGGACAATGTTGATGAGAAAAAACTGATACCCATGCCTCAAAATTACTACATGATCTATATGCATGGTCGAGAGGTGATGAAATTTCCTTTGATTAAATCCATAGAGCCTAATGTTGATGGTGTTTTCTGCACAGCAACAACTCAGATAGAATACAATGTTCTATCTCTCTTGAAAGGTTATTTTCAACAATAAATAACTGAAAAATCACCCCAAGGTCTCTCGGGTGTTAGGTCATGACAATGCATAAACAACTCAAATAATATGTGAAAATGCTGGTAATCACAATCGGACCTTACTACAAACAAACTGTATCTTTCCAATTTATCAGATCTTGCAATATGATGATCTCAAGTCCTAAATCTAACCAAATAATAAAGAAATGGCAAAAGATGAGAGTGCAAGAGAAGCAATGAAACCTAAACTATTTCTAAGATGAACCATGCAAATGACAGCTATCAGGAATGGACCAATCTCAAATAACCAATTCTCGCTTAACCCACAGTGCAATATCACAAGAACAGTGCAATCTTCTAAGGCATATAGATTTTCAAATCATAGACATTCATCCACAATCGAACTAAGCACAAAATAGATATATGGTCCAGGTTGACTTCACCAGCCTACTACAATCAGATAGTTACTAGGAGTATAGACCAGAGATTGCTACAAACATTCCAAATATGAAATCATGAACATCATTCACCAAACTAATCCAACTCTAAAACACTAAATTCTAAATCTTTAAGCAATTTGAAAGATGAAACAACAGGAACCATACAAGATAACTAACACAAAAGATTTCACCAGGAAAACCACAATGCCTTCTATTGTATTAGATTACCAAAATGCTGCAACAATTCCACTGTTCTGTTACAATATTTGCTTCAAGAAATTGACTACTACTTCTAATACTCTAGCTCTTTTCTGATCTAACTTGTCTCCATTATCTTCCTCCTAGCTGCTTACAATGAGGCAAGAATGCCCTTTATAAAAAATTCTCAAGACATGTCGGCCCAGCCAAACATTTTACAAAATATATTTAGCCCAAAACAAGTCAGCCTTAGGAATTTCAAAATTAGGCACACATTAAATGTCGATACATCATCAAGGTTAGCCTAGATGCATTCCCCAATGTAGCCTGGATCAATACATGCCCTATAATAATAGGGAAGCACAAATCTCAAAATGGGCATTAACTACCGCCTCCCTTATCCTTATTCTGAGCCAATGATCCATGAACTCTCAAAAATACTTTATCTAGCTCAGTGATAGGTGGCAAGGGCATGGTCTTAAGCCTGACATTCGATGGAGCCAATCTCCTCCTTTGACTTTTTAACAGTTTTATTCCAATCATCCTTGTGAGCCTGATACTTATCCATCACAGCCAAGTAGGTTGTTGCATCATCCAGCTGGTGTCCTGTTATGACATTTTCAGAATCTGGGGCATAAACATCATGCCACCATTCCCTTAATTGTTCTAGGCTCAGGTACTTAGGAGAAATTTTCCTCCTGTCGGTCATAATCTTGAAAAATGTAATGCACCCATCATATACTCCAGTCAGGTCACCATCTATCAGCTTCTTTCATTTATGAATCTTCCTCATGGCCTTTTTCCAAATCTACAAAGCCTCAAACCATTCCCAAGGTTCATTAAGTTTGGAGGAAGGAAGAATCCCATCTATAGCCAACTGATCTTTTCCATATTCCATGACTACTTTAGACTTCTGCAACAGAAGATCGATGTCCTCCTTATCTTGGGATAGCACATGTTCCAACAAGTCTTTGGCTCTGACTGCATCCTTTCCAATCGAAAGGACATCCTTTATTGCATTGTCTCCTTTCACTTGCACATCCTTCAACCAATCTGTTGCAGTCTAGGTGGAAGCCTTCATCTTTTCAATTTCAGAAATGGTTTCCTTGGGCAAGAAACCAGGAGTCGCAGAGGAAGATGGGTGGAGAGATTGCAGAGGTTTCATTACATCTTCCAGACACTTCTTAAGCCTCTCATTTTCCTTTCTAAGCTCATGTTTGGATTGAGTTTCTTTCCTTAACCTCCCAATTATTACTGCACTGGACCCTTCATATTCTTCAATATCCTACTCCATGGAAGCTGGTCCAAGATTAATGGTCTGCACATTATAATCTTTTCCGGTGACCTCTTCTTTAGTTTTATCCGCAGCAGGGGTGGCAATGTGGATGACCCTGTTACTTGCTTCATCTCTTTCTATCCTTGAAACTACCTTGGCCATCTTCTTCTTCTTGCCTTTACCAATCTTAGTTAACATCTCATCCCAATCAAGAGGAGTGTCCTCAACAATAACCTGTTTCTTCCTTGTAATCTCCTTTTCTAACCAATCCGGAACCGTAGGATCCACCCGGATTTCTTCTGTTTCGATCTCTTCATGTTGTTCTGGTGTTTCCTCCCTTCCTTTCTCAGGAGATTGATCACCCTGGTTACTCAATTCAGGTTCCTCTTCTTGCATAGGCGATGGGGTTCTAATAGAGGCATCCTCCTTTTCAGGTGATCCGTTACCTTTGCTACTCTCCGGAGAATCTTCATATTGAACTAGTGGAGAAGGGTGTCTTTCTACCTCTTCAACCTCAAGCTCAGCTGCTGCACCAAAGAGTTCTCCTTCCTTGAAAGGTTTTGCCTCTCCACTAGTCTCTTGCTCTTGATGGGTTGTTTGCTTAGGTAAACTCAGTGAAGGGGAAGTAGCCTTAGGTTGCTCCACAACTGGTGCCCTCGGAAGAGGGTCCATCTCTTGCATAGTCTCTTTAGGAGATGGAGTCCTTGATCTCCTCGTATAAACTTTAGTCTTTTCTCTTGAACTTTCCACATCAACAACCGGAGTCCCATCCTTAGAAGTATCTTGACCTTTCCTCTTCGAAACCCTAGTTGTCCTTGTCTTCTTAGGCTGCGGAGGAGCATCTTCTTCTTCTGCTTTTTCAACTTCCTCTTCCTCTACAGACTTACCAATTTTCAATGTTCTACTTCTTTTCTTCCCCTTTGGTTTTCTCTTCGGTTCTGGCTCACTTTCTTGAGGACCACTGATTTTAATTTTGAAGGGTGAGCTCCCTTTAGTTTTCCCTTTGGGGTCATCTTCCCCAGATTCTTCTGAAGTGGACATAGGATTGAGATTTCCCATCAAATTAAAGGTACAGGGTACCTTCTCACTTTCCAACTCCCAAACCTTATGCTTCAACCAGGAAGTAGTAAATCTCATGATAGGGGCCATTAGGTCTTCTAGCTCAGTCACCTCATCATCATTCCAGTTTATCTCTCTGATTGATTTGTCTTTGACAGACTCATATGCATGGTCCTGCACCAGATTCCCGTTATCTTCTAGCTGGTCAGGGATCAACTTAACATTGTATTGCCTTATCACATCAACCAGAAGTCTAGAGTACCTTTTCTTCCTTGCCTCAAAATCATCTTTAATATTTGCCCAATAGTCTTCTAGGTCTTCCTTATGACGATATTCTTTGGTGGCCTTCTTATGTGCTTCCCCGGTGATATCAAAGTTTGTCCTCTTGGAATGGAAGGAGAAACCATAAGCAGCTAGTTCGTCCCCTGCCGCATGTGTCGATTGGATGGAAGGGCACACCTCAACTATACCAATTTTGAGAGGGAAATCCCCACCAAAACCCGTTTTATGCTTTGCTTTCTTGACAATTGCATCAAAGTCACATATCTGTCTTACAACCTCCAATAGCACAATATGATCAGTCAGATACCTAGGCAACTTGTATGGAGCAGCCTGACACCCGTCAATTCTGATGTAGGAGAAGGTGGGAAACTGAATGAACCAAGCTCCATATCCCTTTATCAACTCTTTTGCTCCATCGGACAATCTCACATGCTCCGCATTTTGAAGCAACCTAGTGATATGCATTGTAAATGCATCGTTTGCTCTTCTGTAATCCCGGTGTCCTAGGTGCAATTCCGGGTATATGTCATAGATTACATCCTGTCCAAATGTCCCCTTCGGATTCAAACCCCTGTATGGGTAGAATCTAGCTAACACATACATCACATAGGAAGACATGGTGAACCTCTTTGTTTCTAAGACATCCCTCAGCTATCCATCAATCACAGCACTAATGAGTCCTGCCCAATGGTAATTAGTACCTTGTTTAATTTTGTTGATCACATGGACCATCCAGTTTTCCAGTACTTCGGCACTCTTCAAACCAGCCACCCTGCTCAAAAATGTGATAGCATCATATATGTCCGATCTGAATTTGACTCTATGTAATTGCTTGGGCAGTTTGGAAAAGTGAGATTTTGGTTTCTCCAACCAGGAATTAATCATTTGTTGGGCTTTGGTGGGCTCGTTCTCATAATAGGTTTTAGCCAGATCCATGTTTAGGGCACACACAGATGGAAAATCGGCATGTCAAAAGCTTGAGCAATAGAAACAGGATTGAATTTTCCAAGACTCTCCCCTCAGTACTTACAACCCTCTGTGTGTCAAAATCATACTGCCGGGCACACTCTAGTATCAACTCATAGCACTGGATTGCAGGAGGGAACCCTGCCACATGGACCAATCCGGACTTCATCATCCCTTGTCTCAAGACCGACAGATCCTTCCGAGCTGTTCTCTCTTTGAATTCCTCATATCTCTGTGCTCCAACATTCGTGTCTGAAACCTCAGACCACACAGAAGATATCTTGCTGTCAGGCAGTTGACTCTTGGTATCCAATCTCAATTTTTCTGCCTCCAAAATGGAGGATCCCTCCGTATCACCTTTGGACTTTCCTGCAGCCACCCTACTTGATTCAGCCTGCATTCACAATAGAGCATCATGAGCATACAATTATCACACCTATTCCAATCAAAGGGTTAGCATAAAACTGCATAAAGCAATCAAGATCCATCACAAATTCATCAATCTTTGAAAATTCGGAGAATGAAGCAATCCGGGGAAATGAGGTAAACCGGGAAAATCCAGTCGGGGCGGAATTTCAGAGAAATCCGACCCAGACGGATTCCTGCTACCAAGACGTCATTCGCCAAATTGATCGTTAGTACGAACAAAAAACTATGTAATTATTATGAAATCCATCCATTAGCAACAAGAAATCATCATTTAGCACTTTACTCCATTACCCCTAGCCTCGAAAATTGAAAAGAATGAAATCAGGCAGGAAAACTGGAAAAATCCGGGTAGGACGGATTTTGCGGACAGTTCAAATACTCTGGAATTCGCTATACTCTATGGACTCGACAGATATCGAGAAAATTCGGGCACGCGGAAGTTCCGCAGACACCTCAGAAGCCCGATGAATGTTAACACGCGAACCATCGACTATATGATCATGTAAAACCCCGCTATTTGGATTCCAATGGTCCCAAAATCGATGCCAATAAGCAAAATTTCATATGCACATGGATTCAAATCCCCAAAGTTCTCAAATGATTAATCTTCACATCGAAACAATGATGCCCTAATTTTGACGACTAGACCCTCTGCCATGAAAACCAGGGTAAGCTTCGAGGTTTGAAAGACTACCCTTAAATGATCAGGCCGGAGCACACCAAGACTCCTCAAGGCACGAGCAGATTTGATCCAAACGCCAGATATGAAAATCATGACGGATCAACCATTCCGAACAAAACACCAAAAACCCCAATCTCGCAAAATACAACAAATTACGCACCTAGGGGAAAAATCCTACCCAGAACGCCCATCTACATCGATCTATTCAACATTCATTTGGTAAACAAGGGCATGCATAGTGCGAATGATGAAATCTTGTGAAGAGTGAGGTCAAACCCTAGCTCTATAAATATATCATACTCAAGCAAAGGGACCTAAAATGACTATCAATCATCTCGAAAGATTCGATCATGACGCAAATAAAAGAGGGGCTAGCAACGACTTACCATGGAATCCGAACAAGGCTCAAGGTCGAGGTGGTGACTGTGAAACGATGTGCCCTAGCAACAAAAACTTTGACCAGCGCTCAATCAATCCATGAGTGGCAACTTGAATTCAGCAATTAGGACCTCAAATGGAAACTCTCCAACACCAAAGCAGAAAGCAAGTGAAGAAAGAAATCAAAATGATGCCCAAAAGACCTTAAATCCATCCATACTCGCGTCTGAGCAAAGGTACTTCGAGCATTAATGAGCGACAAGACATGTCAGAAAAAACCAGAAACCCGAACCTAGGATAAAATCTTGGAAAAAACCAAGACACACGGAAAATCCGACCGAGCACGAATTCTGCAGATACGGCAGAAACCGGGATTTTAATGAAGTTCGAGAAAATCCACTCAGGCCGGAAACTCCCGGACTCGAGCAGAAACCCAGATTTCAGAAAATTAAGCCATAAAAGAACAAAGAACCAGGACCCGGGAAAATCCGCCAGAGCTGGAAAATCCCGGATTCAGGTCAAAACCTGGATTTTCATTAAAAAAACCAATTTTAACTAATTCAAGCCTCCAAGCAAGACCAAAGCCAGCAAGACCAACATCTCAAGACCTCAAAAAGACAAGTCCAATAAAACCAAAGGTCAAAAGACATTATCAAAAGAGGGTCCCTACTCTATGTGGGGCGTGTGTGCAAAACTGCACAACAAATGGCGACTCTGCTGGGGAAATGCTCCCGAGCATTTCGATGACAAACTGGAATCAAGAACCCAGAACTTATGGTCTCAACTCACCTATCCTGCCACCACCATTGATTAGAACAAAGAACCTCCCAATCACCCAAACTATCCTACACCAGGGTCAAAGTGTGTGCAGATGCGTTCATTACCTTCCTTTAGCTGCAGTAAGAACCGAATTTGGCTTGAACAAGCTACGTAAAGATTCATACTCTAAAAGCAACCTGGATAGAGCCTCGCTGCCAGTCAGGCGTCCATAGCCCCGATGAGGTTATCGCTGTGATTCTCCTGGACATAGCTCTACTGCCAGCCAGGCATCTATAGCCCCGGTAGAGATATCCAGATTCCCCTGATGAGCTGAATTCAAGATTTATCTTTTCCGTTTCTCTTTTTTTTTTTTTTTTTTTTGTTGCTTGTCTTTTTACTGCTTTCACTTCAACCTGTGAACAATGAAGTTCACACTCAGGGATGAGAACCGCAGTGGCACTAGAGCGAAAAAGGATTTTTCACTTGTTCAAACTTCATGAGGACCTTATGCAACTTCAGGTTTCTTTAATATTTAAACTTATGAGACCCTAATGTATTCCTGTTCAATCTGACTAGAAGACCCTTTGCCTCAACACAAGGATAAGCGACATTGGGTAGAGAATTCATACCATGATGTTCTGGAAAGATGATTAGAGTTTGTAAGAGAAATACTGACATCCCACCTACTTTGTCACCACTGTCATACAAATGCAACTAGGGATCCCCAAAAGAGAAGGAACCAAGAGCAAGAGCAACACAAACCAAAACAAACAAACCAAAACAAACCTACTCTAACCGAAGCAGAACAAGAAAATCAAAAAGGAAACCTATTCTAACCAAAACAAAACAACAGAAAGCAACCTAAACTAATTATATACAAAACGGGGAGCTGAAAACTGCTCAGGACTGGAAATAATGCTTCAAATACTGCCCATTGACAGGCAGTGGAATATCTTCTCCCGTGAGAGTCTTTAGACGGAAGGCATTATCTCCAAGTATTTCAGCAATCTGATATGGACCAAGCCACAGTTTGTCAAATTTCCCATGGTCCCCTTTGCGATCATGTGGTTTATCCCAGTATAAAACAAGGTCAGAAATCCTAAAGGCTTTAATCTTAGCCCTCCTGTCAATTCACCTCTTAACTACCCCCTGATGTTTGGCAAAATTCTTCAGGGCATTATCTCGTTTCTCCTCAAGGTGCAATAGTTTTGTCAACCTAGCCTCCCTTCTATCTCCCTCATCATAAAAATCATTAATAAACTGCAAGGTTGGGATCCTGAGTTGAATAGGGAAGACTGGCTCCAGACCATATACTAAGTGATAGGGAGATGTTCCGATGGATGACTTAAGTCTTGTACGATCTGCCCAAAGGGAAAACCAAAGCTGGGTATGCCAATCTTTTGGGTTCCTTTCTAACAGCTTATGGATGACAGTCAATAAGTTCTTATTAGAGGACTCTGCTAAGCCATTACCCTGGGGATAATAATTGGACGCAAACTTCACAATAATGCCATGTTCAAAAGCCCAATTTTAAAATTTTAAAGATGCGAAAGCAGGACCATTATCATTCGTTGCTTCTTCATTAAATAACTGAGCCACCTCGTCGCCATTGCAGATTTGATCTGTTTTATCTTCCTGGGAATCAGATTCTTCTTCTGGAGTATTTTCTTTACTTGTTGGAAAGGGAGCGTGATTTAATACTAGCACAGGAGAATCGTAAGGGGTGGAGGGAACAAGCTCCTGCCCATTTGCATTATTCTCCACCTCATACTAGAAAATGGAGGCTGCAGTTTGGAACTCTAGACATTCTAATTCCGAATGCTGGCTTGTCTTATGAAGCCTGCACCATCCTGACAGGGCAGCCTCAGCCAGATATACACCACTGGGAGGTTTGTCTTGACTGACTAGCTGATTCACAGATTGGTTGATAGGTTGATCCAGGGGAGTAGGAATTCCTCCATTATTGGGTCCTGTATTCCATGTCCTGCTCTGTCCCTGCAATTGCCTCTTATCAAATCCTGATCCATTACCTTGTCCTCTATCAAAATTCTATCTCTTATCATTATTGAATCCTCTGTCATTCTTGTAACCCTTATCCTGATTGTATCCCCTGTCACTATAGAATCCTCTTTCATTACGCTGTCCTCTGTCAAAATTCTGCCCTTGTGGAAATTCTCTGTTCTGATTGGACTGTATATTCTTCTGGGCAGCTTGTAATTGGTTGTTTTGATTTCTTAGGTAGGTCACCTCTAGATTCAACTTCTTTATCTGCTCAGCCATTTATCAATCATTTCCCTATTTGGATCTCGATAAGGGATCTGGTTTGGATTACTCTGAGGAGGGATAGGCATGGTGGCAGATCCCATAGACTGATGCAACACTTCAGAGTTCTACAAATAGGCAGGGAAACTATTCGGCTGTGGTTGATACATGGGCTGGTTAACCTGCTGCTGGGGAAAATTCATCATAGGAGAAACCTGGCTCACGGGGAGACTAGGATGTGGCACCAACAGCAATTGGGGTACCAGATTCATGATTGGGGTATGATTGGTAAGCGCCTGATTTACTGCCTAAACTTGATTGGGATGTGCAACTGGTCCTAAAGAAGGCAATGGTCTAGTCAAATGTTGCCTAAGATCTGTGCTAAGCTTGACGGCTTCTGTATAGGCATCAGTTAAGCTAGCTAGAGGGTTAGGTCTCCACTTCAGAAAGGTGGTCGTAAGGCTATCCAATGCTTCGTAATAGACTCCTAGGGCTGTATTGTTATCCAAAACATAAGGATCTTGAAGTCTGGTGTACGCACGGTGAAACCTATTATTGAAATTGGATATTGGTTCATTAACCTCTCTCTTGACTCTAGTGAATTGCAGATACAATTCATTGGCACTGATGGGTATTCTGAACTTCTGTAGAAAGGCAGCTTCAAGATCATTCCAATTAAGAATTGAACCAGATGGGAGGTGATTGTACCAGTAAAAAGCCTCTTCTCCTAGTGAATAAGGAAACAGCCTACAGGCAACATCCTCATGAACAATCCCTCTATCTTTGAGACAGGTTTGGAAAATCCTTATATGTTCTTCTGCAGTCATGTTTGGGTCATTAATATGAAACTTTGAACAAAAGTGTTCAGGGTTTTTGGGCATTACATTGTAAGTGTTGAAAAACAAAGGAGATGGATTATTAGCAAGGAAGGCCATTGGCAACAGTGGGGGTGGTGGTTGTGGTTGGTTAACGATAGGCTGAGGTTGTTGAATGGGAACTGCCTCAGGGATGGGTATGGCTTCAACTTTTGGATGTGAAGATGTGGATGATGCTAGTGAAGGGATGGGTGATGATGATTCTCCCCTTTCTCGAGTCCTCCTTGACCTAGTGGGGAACTGTAATTCCTGTAAATCTTCCTCCTAGGGTAGATCTGGTATTTCTCATATATCTCTCTGGAGAGATGGCGTTCAAGAAACAATCCAGTGTGCTCATTCAGGCCCTCCTTCTAGCGCCAATCTGTTGATGGTGTTTTATACACAGCAACAACTCAGACATAATACAATGTTCTATCTCTCTTGAAAGGTTATTTTCAACAATAAATAACTAAAAATCACCCCAAGGTCTCTGGGGTGTCAGGTCATGACAATGCATAAACAACTCAGATAATATGTGAAAATGCTGGTAATCACAATCGGACCTTACTACAAACAAACTGTATCTTTCCAATTTATCAGATCTTGCAATATGATGATCTCAAGTCCTAAATCTAACTAAATAATAAAGAAACGGAAAAAGATGAGAGTGCAAGAGAAGCAATGAAACCTAAACTATTTCTAAGATGAACCATGCAAATGACAGATATCAGGAATGGACCAATCTCAAATAACCAATTCTCGCTTAACCCACAGTGCAATATCACAAGAACGGTGCAATCTTCTAAGGCATATAGATTTTCAAATCATAGACATTCATCCACAATCGAACTAAGCACAAAATAGATATATGGTCCAGGTTGACTTCACCAGCCTACTACAATCAGATAGTTACTAGGAGTATAGACCAGAGATTGCTACAAACATTCCAAATATGAAATCATGAACATCATTCACCAAACTAATCCAGCTCTAAAACACTAAATTCTAAATCTTTAAGCAATTTGAAAGATGAAACAACAGGAACCATGCAAGATAACTAACACAAAAATTTCACCATAAAAACCACAATGCCTTCTATTGTATTAGATTACAAAAATGCTGCAACAATTCCACTATTTTGTTACAATATTTGCTTCAAGAAATTGACTACTACTTCTAATACTCTAGCTCTTTTCTGATCTAACTTGTCTCCATTATCTTCCTCCTAGCTGCTTACAATGAGGCAAGAATGCCCTTTATAACAAATTCTCAAGACATGTCGGCCCATCCAAACATTTTACAAAATATATTTAGCCCAAAACAAGTCGGCCTCAAGAATTTCAAAATTAGGCACACATTAAATGCCGATACATCATCAAGGTGAGCCTAGACACATTCCCCAATGTAGCCCGGATCAATACATGCCCTATAATAATAGGGAAGCACAAATCTCAAAATGGGCATTAACTACCGCCTCCCTTATCCTTATTCTGAGCCAATGATCCATGAACTCTCAAAAATACTTTATCTAGCTCAGTGATAGGTGGAAAGGGCAAGATTTTAAGCCGACATTCGATGGAGCCAATCTCCTCCTTTGACTGTTTAACAGTTTTATTCCAATCATCCTTGTGAAGCTTGATACTTATCCATCACAGCCAAGTAGGTTGTTGCATCATCCAGCTGGTGTCCTGTTATGACATTTTCAGAATCTAGGGCATAAACATCATGCCACCATTCCCTTAATTGTTCTAGGCTCAAGTACTTAGGAGCAATTTTCCTCCTGCCGGTCATAATCTCGAAAAATGCAATGCACCCATCATATACTCCAGTCAGGTCACCATCTATCAGCTTCTTTCATTTATGAATCTTCCTCATGGCCTTTTGCCGAATCTGCAAAGCCTCAAACCATTCCCAAGGTTCATTAAGTTTGGAGGAAGGAAGAATCCCATCTGCAGCCAACTGATCTTTTCCATATTCCATGATTACTTTAGACTTCTACAACAGAAGATCGATGTCCTCCTTATCTTGGGATAGCACATGTTCCAACAAGTCTTTGGCTCTGACTGCATCCTTTCCAACTGAAAGGACATCCTTTATTGCATTGTCTCCTTTCACTTGCACATCCTTCAACCAATCTGTTGCAGTCTGGGTGTAAGCCTTCATCTTTTCAATTTCAGAAATGGTTTCCTTGGGCAAGAAACCAGGAGTCGCAGAGGAAGATGGGTGGAGAGATTGCAGAGGTTTCATTACATCTTCCAGACACTTCTTAAGCCTCTCATTTTCCTTTCTAAGCTCATGTTTGGACTGAGTTTCTTTCCTTAACCTCCCAATTATTACTGCACTGGACCCTTCATATTCTTCAATATCCTGCTCCATGGAAGCTGGTCCAAGATTAATGGTCTGCACATTATAATCTTTTCCGGTGACCTCTTCTTTAGTTTTATCCGCAGCAGGGGTGGCAATGTGGATGACCCTGTTACTTGCTTCATCTCTTTCTATCCTTGAAACTACCTTGGCCATCTTCTTCTTCTTGCCTTTACCAATCTTAGTTAACATCTCATCCCAATCAAGAGGAGTGTCCTCAACAATAACTGTTTCTTCATTGTAATCTCCTTTTCTAACCAATCTGAAACCGCAGGATCCACCCAGATTTCTTCTGTTTCGATCTCTTCATGTTGTTCCGGTGTTTCCTCCCTTCCTTTCTCAGGAGATTGATCACCCTGGTTACTCAATTCAGGTTCCTCTTCTTGCATAGGCGATGGGGTTCTAATAGAGGCATCCTCCTTTTCAGGTGATCGTTACCTTTGCTACTCTCCAGAGAATCTTCATATTGAACTAGTGGAGAAGGGTGTCTTTCTACCTCTTCAACCTCAAGCTAGTTGTTGCACCAAAGAGTTCTCCTTCCTTGAAAGGTTCTGCCTCTCCACTAGTCTCTTGCTCTTGATGGGTTGTTTGCTAAGGTAACCTCAATAAAGGGGAAGTAGCCTTAGGTTGCTCCACAACTGGTGCCCCGGAAGAGGGTCCATCTCTTGCATAGTCTCTTTAGGAGATGGAGTCCTTGATCTCCTCGTATAAACTTTAGTCTTTTCTCCTGAACTTTCCACATCAACAACCAGAATCCCATCCTTGGAAGTATCCTGACCTTTCCTCTTCGAAACCCTAGTTGTACTTGTCTTCTTAGGCTGCGGAGGAGCATCTTCTTCCTCTGCAATCTCTCCACCCATCTTCCTCTGCGACTCCTGGTTTCTTGCCCAAGGAAACCATTTCTGAAATTGAAAAGATGAAGGCTTCCACCCAGACTGCAATAGATTGGTTGAAGGATGTGCAAGTGAAAGGAGACAATGCAATAAAGGATGTACTTTCGGTTGGAAAGGATGCAGTTAGAGCCAAAGACTTGTTGGAACATGTGCTATCCCAAGATAAGGAGGACATCGATCTTCTGTTGCAGAAGTCTAAAGTAATCATGGAATATGGAAAAGATCAGTTGGTTGCAGATGGGATTCTTCCTTCCTCCAAACTTAATGAACCTTGGGAATGGTTTGAGGCTTTGCAGATTCGGCAAAAGGCCATGAGGAAGATTCATAAACGAAAGAAGCTGATAGATGGTGACCTGACTGGAGTATATGATGGGTGCATTGCATTTTTCAAGATTATGACCGGCAGGAGGAAAATTGCTCCTAAGTACCTGAGCCTAGAACAATTAAGGGAATGGTGGCATGATGTTTATGCCCCAGATTCTGAAAATGTCATAACAGGACACCAGCTGGATGATGCAACAACCTACTTAGTTGTGATGGATAAGTATCAGGCTCACAAGGATGATTGGAATAAAACTGTTAAACAGTCAAAGGAGGAGATTGGCTCCATCAAATGTCGGCTTAAGATCTTACCCTTGCCACCTATCACCGAGCTAGATAAAGTATTTTTGAGAGTTCATGGATCATTGGCTCAGAATAAGGATAAGGGAGGCGGTAGTTAATGCCCATTTTGAGATTTGTGCTTCCCTATTATTATAGGGCATGTATTGATCCGGGCTACATTGGGGAATGTGTCTAGGCTGACCTTGATGATGTATCGGCATTTAATGTGTGCCTAATTTTGAAATTCCTGAGGCCAACTTGTTTTGGGCTAAATATATTTTGTAAAATGTTTGGCTAGGCTGACATGTCTTGAGAATTTGTTATAAAGGGCATTCTTGCCTCATTGTAAGCAGCTAGGAGGAAGATAATAGAGACAAGTTAGTTCAGAAAAGAGCTAGAGTATTAGAAGTAGTAGTCAATTTCTTGAAGCAAATATTGTAACAGAATAGTGGAATTGTTGCAGCATTTTGGTAATCTAATACAATAGAAGGCATTGTGGTTTTCCTGGTGAAATCTTTTGTGTTAGTTATCTTGCATAGTTCCTGTTGTTTCATCTTTCAAATTGCTTAAAGATTTAGAATTTAGTGTTTTAGAGTTGGATTAATTTGGTTAATGATGTTCATGATTTCATATTTGGAATGTTTGTAGCAATCTCTGGTCTATACTCCCAGTAACTATCTGATTGTAGTAGGCTGGTGAAGTCAACCTGGACCATATATCTATTTTGTGCTTAGTTCGATTGTGGATGAATGTCTATGATTTGAAAATCTATATGCCATAGAAGATTGCACCGTTCTTGTGATATTGCACTGTGGGTTAAGCGAGAATTGGTTATTTGAGATTGGTCCATTCCTGATATCTGTCATTTGCATGGTTCATCTTAGAAATAGTTTAGGTTTCATTGCTTCTCTTGCACTCTCATCTTTTGTCGTTTCTTTATTATTTGGTTAGATTTAGGACTTGAGAACATCATATTGCAAGATCTGATAAATTGGAAAGATACAGTTTGTTTGTAGTAAGGTCCGATTGTGATTACCAGCATTTTCGCATATTATCTGAGTTGTTTATGCATTGTCATGACCTGACACCTGAGAGACCTTGGGGTGATTTTCAGTTATTTATTGTTGAAAATAACCTTTCAAGAGAGATAGAACATTGTATTCTGTCTAAGTTGTTGCTATGTAGAAAACACCATCAACACCTAAAATTTATGAGAAGCTCTGGGATGTCCGTGAACACAGCATTTTCTTTCTACTTCATGCTGTAAAGATGGTCACCAATTTTCCACATGGCTGGGCCCTGCGCTATGTGGAAGATGAAGAGCTAGTGGATGAGATTGTGGTCAGTGATGAGGAGGACTAGGGGAAGAATGGCACAAAAATGATGAGAGGGACCCTGAGCAAAAATTCAAAAGCCCAGCTCATGTCAATTTGTGGTCTGGAATGCCCAGTGATCACTGATTTCAAAGCTTGGAAAAAAAGGCATGACTCAGACGAGGACAGTGATGAGCAAGGCTAGTGGGTCTGCCGTCTATAGGTCCTTTATGCAAAATTTTGTTTGTAAATTTGGTCTCAAGTAGTAGGGGTTCTGTAGTCAGTCCCGTTGGGTTTTCATAAGGGATCATGTTGTTTTCTTTTTTGGTGTCAGTTTTGTCTTATTGCAGTCTAGTTTCGGAAAGTAACTGAAATGTTTCTAGGCCTTTTGCTTCTTTCCCTGGATATTTTTGGTAGAAGGTACTAAATCAGGGTTGTGTTAGCATTTTTTGGGGAATAGGTCTAGTCTGCAGAGTATATGCTCTACGATACATCAAAATGAAATATCTTTTAAAAAAAAAGCAATACAAGGTGTTGCCCCATATAGCAGTTATTTATCTATCAAAAATAAAAATGCAGCAGCCTATCATGGCATCAAGCTGGCTAGGGAGAAGGGGATTTCTAAGTTATGGGTCGAAGGGGACTTTTTGAATATAATTAATTGCCTAAGGAATTGCTCCCCTCTATCCTGGTCAATTGAAATATTTATTATGGACGATCGTTCAATGTTGCATGAATTTCATGAGATGTATATTTCCCATGCCTTTCGAGAGGCAAATGGGGTGGTGGATTTGCTGGCGAATCTCGGGGTGACATCAGCTAGATATTGGTAGGTTAATGATAACATGTACATTGAATTAATTGAATTGCTTAATAATGATAGCTCCTATCTCGTTGGAGGAGGTTGTCTCTTCACCTAAAGGCTTGTGTGGTTATCGTGTTCAACTCAAGTTGATTAGACACTTTATGCTTGTGATGCTCATTGCAATTTGTGGGTATACAAGTCGTATTTGTAGGAGGTTCGTGGCCATCATTTTCTTCAATACCTCGGTTGGCAGGCCTGCACACTTTCTGGGTGCTTTTCTTTCTTTGTCCTTGTTGTTTAGTTGCATTCATATGTTATGTGTTCTTGCTTTTGTGAATTTCTCGCTGTTGAAGATGGGTGGGGATAGGTGTAGGACTAAGCCCATTTCGTGCGATGAGTTCAAAGCTAATGCCAATGTTTGGGAAATTTTACAGAAATGTGGGGTTTCCTCTTTCATGGAGAAACTTCATGGGTTTAAAATGAATGTGTCCCGAGATTTTGTTAATGCTTGGCATGGTTGGGTGTTGAGCATGTCTGGCAAGGATATTACTATCAATGAGGAGTTCATTGCAGAAGTCACTAGGTTTTCCACTAAAGGAAATTTTATAGGGAGAAAGCTATGTTAGAGGCTACTAGAATGAATTTTCTGTGGGACAGGGAGAGAGCCAAAATGGTGAGGCTCAATTGTGGGGGTTATGATCATACCAAAATCAAGCCTATTTGGTGTGAGGTGGCCATGGCGTTGATGCATTATTTTACCTTGGATGGCAGGTATTCGGCTTTGTATGGCCATCATTTTGTGATGCTTAATCACTTCCATCATGGTAAGCTTATCTCTTTCCCTTTCTATCTTCTGCTTTCTTTGGAAGATGGGATAGCGGGCTATAGAAGGATCCTAAGAACCCCATCCTACATGAGGGTTTAATGTTGCTAATTGTGGAACATATAAAGGCTAATTGTGTTATTGAGTCCCATGTTCCTGTTAATTTTGATAAGTCTAAGAAGAGGGAGAAGGGGAGTGGGAAATGCCAAATTGAGGAGGTGGATGATAGTGCTGGTACAGAAATTGAGGAGGATTCTGATGCGTGGTCGAATGGCTACCACATAGACTTGGATTACACTCCTTTTGGCAGAAAGAAATGATCTGCTAAAAAGGTTAAACCTTCCAATCTGCATGTAAAATGCAAAATTCAAGAGACTTGGGATGAAGAGGTTGTGGAAGGTAAAGCTAGTAGGAGGAAGACTATGAAACAGGGGTCGATGTGTTCCAAGAAAGTTGAGGACAACCTACTAGAGGAGTTTGGGGTTAATCAAGTTAGTGAGGTGGCAGATTTGGTTAATAAAGACCTAGGTTGTGGTGGTGTCGCAGGGGGGGGCTATTGTGGGGAAGGTGAACAATGTGGTGGATGTGGATGAGTCTCCTGTTGTGTCAGCATCTAAAGACAAGGGTAAGATAGAGGTTTATTTTCCTAAGGGCTTACAAGAAGATGAACCACCCATGAGTTCCCATCAAGGGAGGGGCTTGTACTGGGGTGCTATGGAATACACGTAGGCATCTGGCCTAGTCAAGGAAGGGGTCGATATTTCCTTTAATTTTCTTATGTGGTTGGTTCAAGAGGTTTAGGACCTCCATAACAAATACAATATGATTGCTTGGTGCAACATTTCTACACTTGGAAGCCTAAAGGATAAGGAATCCATCTTCATATGGTCAAATCACTGAATTCTAGCCTAGGCCTTATGGTGGACATGGCCAATTTGAAGAAATATTATGGTCTGAGGTTGTCCATGGTGGAGAGGAACTCCCTGCTGCTGCGTAAAGATCTTAACACGGTGATTAACCTTATAAGGAGAAGCTTGAATCCTCAGCTAAAGGTTTGGTGTTCCTAAATGAGAAGGCTAGGGAATGGATTGGGAGATTGTTGTTTAGTGAGCCGGTGTACCAAGATGAGGGGGGGGATGCTTAAAAGAGGTTGCAAGTTGTGGACTTGGGCACGGGGCTAAGCGTTTACACTTGAAGCAAAACCAAGAAGAGCAAGATGGTGTCAAGGCAGGATATTGAAGAGATCATGGAAATGCATGGCAAGATGATATCTAAGGATTCAAAAGCAACCATAGTGTTAAAGGAACTTCTTTAAATGCTACTTGTTATGTTCTCTTTTTGCCTAGTTTTTTTGTTTTGTTGGTTGTTGTTTGTTGATGGGGTGTCGATTGTTAAGTAATCAACTTATTTTTTGGCTATGGTGGGGGAGCCAATTGGCTTTATCTTTGTTGCCTCTTCTCTTTTTGGTTAGGGTTTCAGGGCCCCTTCAAAACTTGTTTATCGCTAATCAAAAACAAATCTATGTAAAAACATGCTAGTTTTAACTTAGTTTTTCAAAAATATTAATTTATATTATTTAGTTTATTTTTATTAGAAGAGTTATTTTATTATGTTATTTGATAGATAAAATAGTAAATAGTTATGCAATTTACTAAATAAAAATATATTTTAAAAATTATATTTGTATAAGTCAAACAATTAAAAATAAATTTAAAAATAACTATCATTCAAACTTTATTTAAATCTTTAAATTTTAAACTAAAATTCATTAATGATAAAATAATAGATATCTTTGGCACTTTAAGTTACTTATTTTATCTTTCACATTTTAGGTAACATATAATTTCTTTTCAAGATTTGTAATTATTTAATTTCATATACATCAAACATGGTTAAGTTTGATTTGTCTTATTTAGATTATTTATGCTCATCTACATAACTAAGTAGATGCCCTCTCACAATATAGTGTCATATTCATCGTCTTTTTGTAACAGATTTAAGATCAATAATTACTTATTTTAATTTTAAAATATTACACTATTTTATTATTTTTGTATGTGAACTCTTTAATAGTTTTTATTAATACACTCATGTCATTATACTCCACCCTTTATTGTCACTATAATTACACTTCTTGACTCAATAACTAAAATTTGACATTTCTTTACATTTTTAATATACATATTTAAAATATTTATACTAATTTAATTACATAAAAATTAAATTAGAAATTTTATTTTAAATAATATTTTATTATTAAATTTAATTATATTTCTTATTTACTTATATATTTTTATTTATTTTTAAATTGATTGAAAGTATTTTTTCTAGGAAAATCACTTTCTAGATATATTTAGATAGTAATTACGTTAGTGAATTATTGTTTCTTTCTTTCACATGAGAATGCCATATTTTCACAATTCTATCTATTTAGTAGTTATAAAAAAAAAATATAGCTTTATGTTTCTTAATTTTAGTTGATCAATAATTTAAGATCTTTATATTTAAAAAGTAATTTAGTGGTGTTGCTCCAAATAATCCACATTACAACATCCTTTCATTTGTGATTGTGAAAAGGAAAAATAATAAATGTTATTTTTTTAACTCGGACCTCCATTTCTTAAATTCTATATAAAGCATTACTATTATTATTTGCATTCTACTTATAGCATTGCTATTGTTTGTTGAGGTGAGGAATAGATCCTTAATTATTACCATCTATATATTGAAAGGAAATTAATCTTTTGAGTTGAGAAGTTTTTTCATAATAGTTCTTAATAATATTTTGAATTAGTTTAATGGTTAAGGTGTGTATATTTTAAAGTAAAGGGTGTATGTTTAAATATAAAAAGGATAGAGTTGTATATATCATTTGAATGATATCTTATATAGAAGAAAAATACAATTTCTTTGTGGAATGTGTTCATAAGAAAGCTCTCGTATAAAAAAAATATCAATATTATGACTACTCATTAAGATGGAAAATACAATTTATTTGTAAAATGTGTTCATAAAAAAGATCTCATATGAAAAAAGATATCAATATAATGACTACTCATTAAGATCATTCTACAGATGCTTAAAAATCACAAATTCTCCAAATAGTAATGAATAGAAATTATTCAATAGACAAAAAAAAAAAATTGAAAAAAGGGTTGAAAAGTCCAAAGTAATCCTCCCCTACTTAGATATTTTAGAAAATAAATATGCCCACAAACATTTACTAACCAAAAAAAAAAAAACTAAGAAGAAAAAAATTAGAGTATCAATAAAAGCCATCTTGAAATTACTTAAAGGCCACATGAATCACTCTTGTAATTGTGTGTGTGTGTGCGTGTGCGTGTGCATGTGTATACGCGCGCGCGCGCGCGCGTGTGTGTGTGTGTGGATTAGTGTGTCACTACTATATACATGCATAAGCATGTCACTACTATATGCATGCATTTCAATGTGGTTAAAAAGAACCTTTCTAATCTTGTTATAGTTATCTATAATTTGAATATGGAAAAATAATTTAATGATCTTCACATTTGTATTTTTTATATTTTTTATTTGTTTTTAATATTTGTAAATGTAGGATTGAAAAGGTCCAAACATTTATACAATATAATAGTCAAACAACAAATAGAACAAGTATCATGAATTATGAGACAAACCAAGCAATCCAACAAGACAAAACAACATGAGATACGATTACAACCAAACTGCCACATACAACATTACCAAAAAGGAAATAATATGGACCCCTCATGACCCACATAGACGATGACAAATCTAACTCTATTCAACATCACAAAGCTAACGTATTTTTATTGATTATATTATTCTTTAATAATTAATTTAAACAAAAAATCATTGATATTTATTTTTAAAGAGTTTAAATATTATAATAATTTTATGAGCTTTGTTTAAATAATTTATACAAATTTGAGGTTTTATGCTTTGTGTCATTTAATTTAAAGTACATATTTGTCACATTTATTAATTTATTGTAATATAGTATAAATATAAGACCTTTTAAATAAGACTTAACTCTCTCTCTCTCTCTATATATATATATAAGCAAACAGGAATATATATATAAAAGCAAATGGGAATATATATATATATATATAAAAGCAAATAGGTATATAAAAGCAAATAGGAATATATATATATATATATATTCCTATTTGCTATTTCTTAACATGATTTAACTACTCATAAACACCACATTAAATAATGTCCACATATACTAAATTATGTGGTAGGAATAAAAAGGCTCAATCACTCACATTTATTATATAAAAGACAAGGTATAGTTTGACAATGTAGGAGAGCCCACACATGGTATAAGAGGCCAATATTGAGGTCTCATGGAAAATTATTCAACGTAACCATCACACATTAGCATTCATTTGAATGGCCACCCAACTTCCACGTTGAAGTATTTGTTCATCATAATTTTCTTTGGCATCCCTTGTTTTTCCTTATATTTACAACTTTCATTATTTTTTATTATCCATTAGGGGAAGAGTATCAGTAATCGATATAGTTAATTTCATGCACCCATGCATTCTAAATGATGTATCAGATTTCAACGATCTTTTTTGGTCGTCTTTGCATGCGACTCAACTGCTTATAGCTATTGATATGACTTTTGGATAGTGACGATGCATGCTATGGAATCCGTTTAGTACGAAAAGGTCAAAAAGTGATCATTTTAAAGTGTCATCCGATATTTCAATACATTCTCTTGTTCATTGTATTCTCCTTTGACACCATCTTTCTTTGGTCTACATTATCAACCTTCATTTTTTAATTATCTCCATTTTGTTTTTAACATATTCAAATATATCAATGTCTAAATCTTAAATTTCCTTGCAAAATTTTCATAATAAGTGCTTTTTAGAAAAGCATGGCATGTTTCTTATGTTCTTTTTTCATTTTTTTAAATAGAAATTTTATGTATACTTAAATTTTTTCATGAAAAGATTTAGTTTTCATGTATGTTTGCATCTCATATATGATGTGTATAGATGGAAGATATTTTACAATATGTGTTTAAAATGAGATACAAATAAATCAAACAATTTTTTGTCAATTCTTAATTGATTCACCATAGAGATTGTTCTATTTTGTTCACATACAACCTTATTAATCAAGATTAGACTCTATATCAATATATTTTTATAACCAAAGAATAATATTTAGAACTAATATTTTTTCTAAGTAAAACAAAACCTGACAAATCATCATATAAAAAATGGAAAATAAAGAAACAAAAATGGAGTTCAAATTGGTCAAAAAATGGAAACTTTCCCTATATATACCTATCAAATATCATAATTTTATATTGTTATGCCTTGTTAGGCTTATTTTCAGATCTTAATCATCACTAGACTTGTTATATCAGCTCATTCATTTTTAGGCACTTGTATATTGCCCCCTCAAAAAAGGTTCCATAGGACTTGGTGAATGTTGTTTCCCAAGTTATGGCATGGGTCATGAGTTATGATTCCATGTGCTTACCTTTAGTTTGTTGTCCCTCATGTAAGACTATAAACAAGAGAAAAGAGATAATGTGGAGCATAATAAAGTTGGAGAAAAATCAAGATAATGAAAGAAACAAGAAAAATTGTGATCTTCACAAGGTTGATAATACCACTTAGTCCATGTGCTACTTCTCATCCATCTAATACCTATGTTTAAACAAACACTGACAAAGAATCAAGAACATTTTAAAGATATTAACCGCTAAAAGTTTTATGAAAAACAAGGATGAGATTTAGACATATACATGGATCACTCAACATGAGGCACCTACATAAAAATTGATAGTAGAGGATTAGGTAAACATATGAACAAAACTAAGTTTTCAAAAGGTCATTTTCACATGCAAGATTGAGATAAATTTTAACTCTAGGAAAATAATGACTATTTCAAGTATAGAAGTAGTCAACAAATAGATCATTAGACAAGGATTGAAACCATAGCTAATAAATAGGGTGAAATATGATATCAAGTACATATTCTTTGAAAAATTAGCATTTAAAAAAAAATCTCATATTCATTGTCTAGGATTGATGAAATTTAGTATATATGGAGTTAAAATTTACATGTCTAGGTGGGGAATAGGCATATACTTTTAAATTTTTTATTTTCATTGATTTTTGGCATTTTTATGATTTTAAATTGTTAGAATTGTGGTAGGTGAGTACCCTAGTTTGGCTAGATTTTTGTTCACTGTATTGACTTCTCATTTGTCATACGAAATAAAGTTTGTTGTTTTAACTTCTCCTTCATCATGAGGAACATGTGCTCATTTCTTTTGGAAAATGGTGAACTCAATTAGAGGGTTAAAAACTAAGTTTTATTGCATAAAGTTTTTTGTTTTTCATGATCATGCTAACTTTATTAATCAATGTTTACAAGGTGAGCATATGCAATGGAGATGTGTATTTATGCAATATTAGTGGACTAAGAGTCATGACCATTAGCCACCCATCACTAGTAATGGGTTGCATATTAGGGTACTTCATCCCTTATTAAAGAAGGATTCCTATTCAAGATCTTAGAACACATCAAGTACCAAGGTGAGTTAGGCTCTTATAATTTCCAAATGGTATTTGTAGTATTGATGTAACAAATTTGGGATGGAGATAATCACAAACCCATAAATTTCTATGAGAGGTCTTTAGGATGGGGGAGAGGTAGTAAGGGATGGGTGTAGAGGCATCGATTATTTTAGAGATAGATGAGGATGGTAGAAAATGTGTCCTATGAGTATCAATATTTATTAATTTAGAGGGGTGGTTCCTACATATTTTCCCTCAATCAAGATGGTGTACAATGGTGGTGTAGGAGCACCTGGCAAAAATACTAGGTTTATAGAAGTTTTGATTGAAGTTAAAATTTTGTTGTGTTGTTCATAAGGTCATGTGACCATTGTGTTGAGTGCTTAGGGATGTTTTTGATTTGTTGGAAAGAATTTGAAAAGAGTTACTTAGTTTTAGAACATCATTTTGGCCAAGTTGTCAAAAGTTGCCTAGGTTTGCAAAACACGGTGGGTATTATAAATTTTGTTATAAGGTCAACAAGAGGTTCGACCAAAGGTTCTCAACTATTTTTGGAGCCTATATAAGGGATGACTCAACCCTAGAGCAGGGTTAGAAGCTTTAATGTTTTGGTAAAATCTTGGAAAATAGAAGGAAACAGCGTTATGTGTAGAAACTCCTGATTTTTGCATCTTGATTGAGTTTTGATGGATTAGATGTGTTTTTGTTTGGCTGTGGAGTGTAGTGTAGTTCACATTCAATCATTTTGAATTCATTAGATAGCTTCTTGTACAGTTTTTAAGCATATTTTTGTAAATAGTTCAGTGTTGCCCTGTTTCTGGTCTGAACCAGACTATTTTTATAAAATGGTGTGCTAGAGCACTTTTCCACCATACAAACCATACGGAATTTTGGAAATAGTAACTAGACACCATGCTTGTACATATGGTAGTTTCTAGGTTTTATTTGAATGCAGGAGATGCTTGCAAGGTCTTGCCCTAGGCGAGCCAGGGAGGGTCCGGCTAGGGAAGGTAGTGTGAAAAAGACTCATAACTTGCAGGGGAATTATGATTTTTGAGAAATTCCTTTTGGTGAATTTTGTTGAGGGTCCTAGAAATGCATGGTAGTCAGGAGGAGGTTTTATCAATTCATTTGGTGGGAGAACTTTCTGACAGTCTGAAACAGCTTTGAAAAGCTTAGAAACCCTAAGGTTTTTGACCATTTTTGTGTGTGGGCAGTGTACGGGCTGTGCAGGCTTGAAACCCTAGAAATCTTTGAGGTTTGGGCATGAGAAACTCAAACCCTAAGCAAAGAACCTGGATCTTTTGGTGGGTTTAGGAGAAAATAGCAATTTATCTCTGTTTAGAGGCCTAATTGGGGCTCTAGGCTTGTAGCCCTTTCAAACCCTAGGAAGGGATTTTGTGAAAGCAGTGGAAAGTTGGAAACTTATGATTGCATAAGGACCATAGATAGGCTATTTTGAAGCTTTTGCAACACCTTCACACCCCTACAAGAATCTAGCAGAAGGTTGAGGAAATCTGGTCTTTAAAGAAGAGTAAGGGCCAATGGAGTGTATATTGCGAAGCACCAAGGTTGGCTTGGTAGAAGGAGAGCATGTAGATAGTGGGGTTGGACAATAGAAGCAGTGGCACCTAGACCTGAGGCAAGACCACTAGGACAAGGTGGAAGAGACACCTAGGAGTTCTTAGGAGCAAGGACTCAGAGCATGGGGCAGTGAGTGCCTCATCCAACCCCATCCTATCAGATTGGTATCAGAGCAGGTTAAAGATTTGGGAAGCATTTTATATGTCAGAGGTTGAGTCTAGTGATTCTTCCATCATGGTGACAAATGCACAATTAGCCAAGATGGTTGAAGAGCAAGAGGAATATAATAAGTCGTTAAAAGAAAGAATAGAGCAACTTGAGAAAGCATTGAACGATGTGAAGTTGGAAGGGAATATACCAAAGGAAGAAGAGGTTGCAGAGGAAGAAAAGATCCCTAAACCTGACCCTGTTTTGGAGGAAGAACCTTTCTTGAAAGCATTAAAGGCGGTGAGTGGAAAAGGACTTGAGGGCATACCACTGTTCAGTGGAAAAATGGAACCTGATTTGGTCATGGATTGGATAGAGGGCATGGAAAACCATTTTGAATGTGATGATATCATTGAGGCACAGAAAGTAAAGGTTGCTAAGTCAAGATTGAGAGGATCAGCCTTGACATGGTGGAAGTTCATTCAGACGGAGAGGGAAAAAGAAGTAAAATAGCCCATATCAACTTGGAAAGGAATGGTTGCCAAGGTGAAAGAAGCCTACATGCCAGATGACTATGAGATTCAACTACACAAGAAGAGGCAAAGTCTAAGGTAGAAAGACCAAGATGTAAACACTTACACTGAGGAGTTTCAAAAACTTTGCATGAGATCTAATGTGACAGAGGATGAGAGTCTCAAGGTGGCTAGGTACCTTAATGGCTTGAAATGGAACATTCAAGAGGAGATGGCTCTACTAAGTACCAAAACAGTACACCAATGTTATCAGTTGGCTATCAAGATTGAGGAAAGGAACAAGAGGAAGCAAGATTAGACTTCTAAGGGTAGAGGCAAAGGTAGAGATCAAAGGGATCAAAGAGGACAGCATGGTGGCTACCAAGGAAGAGGCAGTGACCAAAGAAATCAAGGTGAGTCTAAACTCATAGAGCATGGAGGTGAAACATCTTCTAGAGGAGGATATAACAAAGGTAGAGGACCTCAAGGAGGTTCAAATAGAGGAAGAGGAGCAGGCAGGAGCAATTCCTATTTTGCAAACATGAAGTGTTATCATTGTAACCAACTAGGTCACCCTGCTTATAGGTTCCTAGAGAAAGCATCTTCATCAAGCAATGAAAAGAGAGTGGCTTATGCACAAGAAGACACCATGAGTCCCAAAGCATCTGAGATCAGTCATATAGAATCTGAGGTAGGAGAGAATCTAATGTTTAACAGAGTTCTGATCAGACAGCTAGTCAAGAAGGAACCAAAACAGAGAAGAGCTCTTTTTAGAGTAAGGTGCAAGATACTTGGCAAAGTATGCAAGGTCATAGTAGACTCAGGTTCAACAAACAATATAATCTCATAGGAGGTAGTAACAAAACTGAAATTGGACAAAGTACCTCATACTAACCCCTACAAGGTCACATGGTTGAACAAAGGGCAGAGTGTTTTAGTGAATGAGCAAGTAACGGTGGAGTTTTCCATTGGAGGATATAAAGAAAAGTTAGTTTGTGATGTTTTACCCATGCATGCATGCCATCTACTACTGGGTAGACCATGGCAGTATGATGAAGTGTTATGTATGATGGGAAAGAGAATACTATTTCATTCAAAAAGGATGGAAGAACCTTCAAGCTGCAGTCACTATCAGAAGAAGATGAAGGATAGTCCAAGACACCTAACATCATTTTGAGCAGTGGTAAGGAGTTCCTTAAGGACCTACACCAAGGGAATGAAGGATATGTGGTTGTGTTGCAACCTAAAGAAGAAGACAAGGCTGAAAAGACAGTCTTACCAGAAGCAGTCCAAAGGTTGCTTGATAAGTACAAGAGCATAGTTAGTGATGGTATACCTGCAACTTTACCACCTAAGAGAGCCATAAGTCATCAAATTGACTTCATACCTAGAGCCTCATTGCCTAACAAAGCAGCATACAAACTTACACCTGAGCAGAACCTAGAGGTAGCTAGGCAAGTGCAAGAATTGTTGGATCAAGGATTGATTCAAAAGAGCATCAGCCCATGTGCAGTGCCAGTGGTTTTGGCAACAAAGAAAGGAGGTAAGTGGAGGTTATGTACCGATTCTAGAGAAATAAATAGAATCACAATCAGATATAGATTCCCTATCCCTAGGATTGAAGACTTGATGGATTGTCTAGGAGGAGCTTAGTTCTTCACCAAATTGGATCTCAAGAGTGGATACCATCATATCAGAATTAAGGATGGTGATGAGTGGAAGACAACATTTAAGACAAATGATGGGTTATATCAGTGGAGAGTGATGCCATTTGGCCTCTCTAATGCCCCTAGCACATTCATGAGACTCATGAATGAAGTGCTTAAGGATTTCACAGGGATATTTGTAGTAGTGTATCTTGATGATATACTCATCTTTAGCAAGACAACAGAAGAACACTTGAAGCATGTTGAGATGGTTCTTAGAAGGTTGCAAGAGGAGAAGTTGGCAATCAACCTAGAGAAATGTGAGTTCTTCAAGCAAGAGCTAGTCTATTTGGGTTTTGTAGTGTCCAAAGGCTCATTAAAGATGGATCCAAGCAAGGTGGAAGCCATCCTAAACTGGCCTACACCAACCACTGGGACAGAGGTAAGGAGATTTCATGGATTGGCCCAATTTTATAGAAAATTCATAAGGAACTTTAGTGGCATATGTGCACCAGTTCTAGACATAATCAAGGGTGGTTTGAAAACTAAGTTTGTGTGGACACAAGAAGCTGAGAAAGGGTTTGAGAAACTAAAACAAGAGGTGGCAACTCAGCCAATCTTCTTATTACCTAGCTTTGATAAGTTGTTCACTGTTGAGTGTGATGCAAATGGAGTGGCAGTAGGAGGTGTGCTAAGTCAAGAGGGCAGGCCTATAGCCTTCTTTAGTGAAAAGCTAAATGAAGCAAAGAAGAAATATTCAACCTATGACTTGGAACTTTATGCTTCAGTCACTTAGGAAATGGAGGCATTACCTTCTACCCAAGTAGTTTGTGGTTTTCACTGACAATTAGGCACTTAGCTTTATCAACACTCAAGAGAAGTTAAGTAATAGGCATTTGAAATGGATGGAATACATCCAAGCTTTTACTTTTACCATCAAGCACAAGAAAGGAAAAATGAACAAGGTGGCAGATGCACTAAGCAAGAGATTGTTGACAGTCCAAGAGATACAACTCAAGAGCATTGGCATAGAGAGTTTCAAGGACCTATATGAAGAGGATGAAGACTTTTCAGAGGCCTATAAGGTATGCTCTAACTTTGAGAACCATTTCCATAGCCAATATTCAGAGTATACTTTGCAAAGTGGGTTGTTGTTTAAGGGCAATCAGTTATGTGTTCCAAGAGGGTCAATGAGGGAAAATCTTATTCAAGAAAAGCATAATGGCAGCCTTAGTGGGAATTTTAGCATCAATAAGACCTTAGAGCTAGTACAAAGATTATATTATTGGCCTAAGTTGGCAAGATATGTTAGAAGGTATGTGGAACAGTGTGTTGTGTGTATGAAAGCTAAGGGAGGAGCTAGCAATGCTAGTTTATATCAACCCCTGCCCATTCCTAACAGACCATGGGAGTGTGTGAGCATGGATTTTGTGGTAGGCCTTCCTAAGACCAAGACTGGTTTTGACAGTGTTTATGTTGTGGTAGACAGATTTAGCAAGATGATTCATTTTATTCCCTACAAAACTACTCATGATGCCAGCTACATAGCTCATCTTTTCTTCAAGGAAGTTGTTAGGATCCATGGGCTACCTTTGAGCATTGTTTCAGATAGGGATGTGAAGTTCATGAGTCATTTTTGGAAGACTCTATGGAGCAGATTGGGTACCAACCTGTCTTTTGGATCAGCTTACCATCCTCAAACTGATGGTCAAACAGAGGTGGTTAACAGGGTGTTAGGTAATCTTTTAAGGTGTCTAACTAAGGAATATGGATAGACATGGGATATGGTTATCTCACAAGCTGAATATATGCTTATAATGACAGTGTCAACAGAACAACAGGGAAGAGTCCATTTGAGGTTGTGTATGGGATGCACCCAAGAGGCATTTGTGAGCTCAGAGATCTTGGAGCCATGGAGCATAGGAGTGGACATGCAGAAGACTTTAGTCAGACCATGAAGGAGATCCAGGAGCAGGTCAAGAGGACAGTTATTGAGGCTACACAAAAAGTGAAGGAGAAGGCAGATATGTCAAGGAAAGATGTGCAATTTCAAGTAGGGGACTATGTTATGGTCCACCTTAACAAATCAAGGTTGCAGAAGGGAATGTCAACCAAGTTGTAGATGAAGAGAGTGGGTCCCTACAAGATATTGGCCAAGTATGGCAATCTTGAATGCATACAAGGTGGAGTTACCTACCGATCTAGGCATCTCACTAGTGTTTAATGTTGTTGATTTGATCAAGTATAAGGGGACATACAAGGATTTGGATTAGGATAGTAAGGAGATCTTCAAGGACATCAGCAACATGACACTACCAACTCCAGACAAGCTACAAGCAGAGAAGATCTTGGAGTCAAGAGTGAAGAAGGCTACAAGGCACAAGGTGTACATGGAGCATCTTGTCAAATGGAAGAACAAGCATGAATCTAAAGCTACCTGGGTAGAAGAAGAAGACTTTAAGAATCAAGGCATTGATATGTCTCTGATCTCTCCTAAAATTCCTTAGTTGTTTGTGCTGAGAGGGGGAGAATGGTGCAGGAGCACCTAGGAAAAATACTAGGTTTATAGAAGTTTTGATTGAAGTTAAAATTTTGTTGTGTTGTTCATAAGGTCATGTGACCATTGTGTTGAGTGCTTAGGGATGTTTTTGATTTGTTGGAAAGAAGTTGACAAGAGTTAGTTTTAGAACATCATTTTGGCCAAGTTGTCAAAAGTTGCCTAAGTTTGCAAAACACAGTGGGTATTATAACTTTTGTTATAAGGTCAACAAGAGGTTCGACCAAAGGTTATCAACTATTTTTGGAGCCTATATAAGGGATGACTCGACCCTGGAGCAGGGTTAGAAGCTTTAATGTTTTGGTAAAATCTTGGAAAATAGAAGGAAACAACGTTATGTGCAGAAATTCCTAATTTTTGCATCTTGATTGAGTTTTGATGGATTAGATGTGTTTCTGTTTGGCTATGGAGTGTAGTTTAGTTCACATTCAAGCATTTTGAATTCATTAGATAGCTTCTTGTACAGTTTTTAAGCATATTTTTGTAAATAGTTCAGTGTTGCCATGTTTCTGGTCTGAACCATACTGTTTTTATAAAATGGTGTGCTAGAGAACTTTTCCACCGTACAAACCATACGGCCTTTTGGAAATAGTGCCTAGACACCATGCTTGTACATATGGTAGTTGCTAGGTTTTTTTTGAATGCAGGAGATGCTAGCAAGGTCTTGCCCTAGGCGAGCCAAACAGGGTCCGGCTAGGGAAAGTAGTGTGAAAAAGACTCATAACTTGCAAGGGAATTGAGATTTTTGAGAAATTCCTTTTGGTGAATTTTGTTGAGGGTCCTGGAAATGCATGGTAGTCAGGAGGAGGTTTTATCAATTCATTTGGTGGGAGAACTTTCTGACAGTCTGAAACAACTTTGAAAAGCTTAGAAACCCTAAGGTTTTTGACCATTTTTGTGTGTGGGAAGTGTACGAGCTGTGCAGGCTTGAAACCCTAGAAATCTTTGAGGTTTGGGCATGAGAAACTCAAACCCTAAGCAAGGAACCTGGATCTTTTGGTGGGTTTAGGAGAAAATAGCAATTTATCTCTGTTTAGAGGCCTAATTGGGGCTCTAGGCTTGTAGCCCTTTCAAACCCTAGGCTAATCCCACAAAACTGGTTTACAATTTCTGGGAGGATCTAATTTTTGCTGAAATCACATATTTTTAGAAAATATAATGATTTAAGCCTTAAAAATTTCCATTTAAAGCATTCCAATTGAAGAGGGTTTGATCAAACTACCTTAAATCAAACCCCCTTGGATAGAACCCCGCTAGTTTTAAACCATACCTATAATGGAGTCTCCTTTATACCTATCAAAATGCTGATAAAAACCCACTTTTGATTTACCTTTTGGGGGATCAAATGAATTCATTTAAATTTTATTTTTTGTAAGTATGTATTCCTTATTATAAGCTTCCCCAAAATATAATTTTAAATAATTTTTCTTTATTATTATATTTATTTTTTTATTTCTCGTGAATGTAGGTTTTCACGAAAATCAAGCTCTTTGTTCTTCACATGTGGAAAAATAGCATATTATCAAAACAAAATCTAAAAATATGAGTGCACTAGATATTGAAGTCCTTGATCAAACAAAGAGAAAAAATTGAATTTTGATACATACAAAAAAGTTATGTATTCACGGTCCTATGTTTGAATTATAATTGGTTTGACTTTGAAACTTGATTGAAGAAAAAATATTCAATAAAAAACTATTTAACCAAGTGGAAGCACTAGATATTAGAGTTATGAATCTAAATTTGAAAGAATTAGAATTTTATTCTTCATAGAAAAAAAATTATACGTTATACGGTGGGCGTCAGTTTTTAAAAATGTTGTTTTCTGAAAAAAATTACTTTTTGAGGGAGATGGAAAAAGAAGTGCAATCTGATTCCAAAATTTTTGAAAAAAATCTATTTAGAATCTATAGACAAAATTTCATGAAACTCTAGTTTGCATCATCTTCAAATTCCTCGCGGTTTAGCCTCTATAGGTTCCCAAAAATGAAGATTTAGTTAAAAATAATTATTTGAGTGTCCAGTTTGGCCAAAAATTGTAAACCACTATTGTGGGATCACCCCCTAGGAAGGGATTTTGTGAAAGCGGTGGAAAGTTGGAAAATTGTGATTGCATAAGGACCCTAGATAGGCTATTTTGAAGCTTTTGCAACACCTTCACACCCCTGCAAGAATCTAGCAGAAGGTTGAGGAAATTTGGTCTTTAAAGAAGAGTAAGGGCCAATGGAGTGTATATGGCGAAGCACCAAGGTTGGCTTGGTAGAAGGAGAGCATGTAGATAGTGGGGTTGGACAATAGAAGCAGTGGCACCTAGACCTGAGGCAAGACCACTAGGACAAGGTGGAAGAGACACCTAGGAGTTCTTAGGAGCAAGGACTCAGAGCATGGGGCAGTGAATGCCTCATCCAACCCCATCCTATCAAATGGGACACACAATGTGAGGTTTGGACTTGTAGGGAGAGTAGAACTAACCCTCTAACATTAGTGAGACCCAACATACAAGCAAGAGGGAGAGAAGCACATGCAATCTAGATGTAGCCACTAGAAGACAACTTATAAGAAAAAAGGTTGCATGGGGAGAGACTATAAAATTTTAAGTCATAATGATCACAGATAGTAAAAGATGTCATAGACTATAAATCTAATAAAAAAACTTGATAAAAAACAAATAGATTTTAACATTTTACTATATTAAACATATAAATATTTTAATATTATAAAAATTATACATTCTAAAATTTAATCCTTAACTTTTCACAATTCATTTATTTTGATTAACCTCTCTTATCTTATGGTGAAATATGCTTGAAACATAGAAGAGGGTTGTAATATCTAAATAACCACATAGAAAGAAAATGTTCCTGAAACCATTGAGGTAAGCAAGCATCATGCCCTTATATGCAATTGATGATTTGGGAATTGGGATAAACAAACAATAGGAAGCACCCAAAAGTGAAGTGGGAGATAGGCAGCCTAACCCAAACAGGAAGCACCGAGAAAGTCTTTGTTAAATACCCAAAGAAACAAAGTATACTTACCCCAAGTCCAAGGACCACTCTCCAAAATAAAAGCCCTATCATCAATTGATTTACAAAATAGATAAAAAAAATCCTTCAACATGGGGAAAATTTTCAACAGAGCTCTTCAAAGAATCTAGCCATCACTAATGAAATCTGCATATGCAGATAACGAAGACTAAGCCAATAGTAATAACTTGCTTATAGATTAAATCCTTCTTGGAATAAGTAGCCTCCTGCATGACGTCCTTATATATTAAACATAAATTTTTCCCCACCAACAAAGCAAAACTTTTCCCAAGAGACTGCCCCTACACTCAATGCAGTTCGGGAAGCAATGTCCATTGAGCCCATCTTGCAGGGTGACAAGATCAATAAGGACAAAGACAACATTATTTGAAATGGGTAGTCGGAAAGCTGCAATGACCTCTAGAATTCCAAAGTTTTTGGTAGGTAAGAGAGCTTCTATCTCTCCAAATAATTATTTTCTTCATCAATTGATTGTTTTCCTCTTGATAAATGTTTTATTAATAATTTATTTTTTATTATGAAAATTTTATTTTATTTTTTATTTTTTAAATTATTTATAATTGGGTTGAGGTAAGCAAGGGAATCTCATGTTTTTGATATAAATAAAAATGGGTTTTAAAAGACCTTGAATTCTTGTACAACAAAACAATCAACAGGTAAACGAAAGGAGTATCATGATATAGGGACAAATCAAATAATCTAGATTAACTAAATGAATGATGACTTCCAAATACGAAGCAAACTCATAAACAAAGACAAAAATAGAAGTCTCATAGAATGGAATAGGCAAACTGCAACTAAGCTGCCAAGTACCATCCAACACAAGAACAAACAAAATATATGAAAAACCTAGGGATCCAACCTGAACAATGTCAGACCCAACTGTATTCACTCTCACACCCTTCACTCAAGTACGTGATTGGGAAACAAATTTGGGAAGACCTTTCTTCCACTTTTGTACCACTATCCAAGAAATAGTATCTTCCAAGTCCTTAGATTTGGGAGAAGCAAGGAGGATCCCCCCACAGAAGACCCATCCAAGGGCGCAACAAAAGTAGAGGAATGTTGAACTAGAGAAGCCAACTGGCGAACAACCTCCTCATAAATAGGCTAAAGAAGAATTGAATTCATAGACTGAGAAACCAAAGCAGAAGTGAGTGAGGCACCTAAAGAAGAATTGAAGTCAAAAGATTGGGCAATCAAAGCAAAAGTGGGTGAGGCACACCAATACCTGAGCCAATGGAGTAGTGAGCAGGACTCGTGCACCAATCACCTAAGGAATCAATGCCAAAAGAGAAGAACCAACATCCTAAGAGGACTCGTGATCTTGAGAAAGACCATCATCTAGGGAATTGGAAGCATTAATAGTCAAATGATCTTCATGTGCATTTTTCCACCATTTCATTGCACCAAGAGTGAACAATCAAAAGCCAAGTGGCAATTGGAAAAGTATCGTATACATATAAAGGGTAGACCCTCACAGTCAAGCGGTTGAATCTAAGGCCTATCACACACCATCAAAACAATATTCCCATGAAAAGGCTTGGAGATATTAATATCCACTAGAATACAAACAAACATAGATGGCTCTTATAGGAAGTGGTAGAGTCAACTTTCAAGAAACAACCAATGGCATACTTAATGGCCCCATAGCAAAAAATATTTCTAGAATTAGAGAGGGAGATTCAAAATTTGAACCAACACAAGTCTAATATTGAGAAGTTCAAAAAGGGGGTTGAAAGATTCAATCCAAAGCTTGACCAAAATAGAGTGCTCTCCCTGCATCCTTAACTTGTCATCAACCACCAAATCCATGTCCTTTGAAGAGTCAAAAGAAACAATGAAAAATCCCCTTGCATAAAGGAAAATTTTGATCTTACCATAGATGAAGAGCTTTCAAGAATCCAAAATCCAATTGTGAAGCTCAAAGAAAAATCTGTAAGTTGTTGAGTTTGTAGATCAAACCCCAACAAATGTAAAAATCCTCATTTTCAATCACATCATATCCACAAACCACCATAAGGGAGGATTGTGAATAGGAAGGGGTTGAACTTGGTCATGATGCAAGGGGCAATCAGAAACTCTAGAATCAACAATGGACATGAAAGATTATTGACAACCCAAAGAAAAAACATCATGTTTCTCACCCGCAACAACCCAAAGCAAAAATGCCATGTTTCTCACCCGCAACAACACGATGCCCAAGAGGATTCACAACAAGCAAGTCTCATGTTATGACATCCAAAAAAATTAGAACATAGTGATTTTTTTAATTAAAATATATTTTTTAATAAAAAGGGGTAAAAACTTTATTGAAAATCAGAAAGGACAATTACAAAGAAAGCAAAGGACTGAAGTCCCCAGAATCATCAATTACATAAGAATAAGATCATCCAACTCTATATCCATCCCTATCTTCAACAAGAATTCTCTCCAAATCATGGCGAAGCACCCGAGGAACCAACTCCCACTCCCCAATTCTCCAACCAACTAGATGTTCAGAAGCCCATTTTTCCAAGCAATCAATAGCCCTATTCCACTCCCTTAGAATATGAACAAAGGTCGCTATTTCCAGCAACGAACTAACCTACAAAATCTGTTGCACAATCATAGCCAACTGCCAACTAACACCCACCACTTTTTTCTCAATGAGCAAATTGATCAAGACTTGGGAGTCAGACTCACATATGATTTTTCCCCACCCCAGAGCATGAGCCCTCTCCAAAGCACGGAGAATAGCCATCCCTTCCACAAAGTTGATAGTCTACATCCCCTCATGTTTCGAGAAGAAGAAGATCACTGAACCCGAAGAATCCATGTCAATCCCCCTGTACCAGTAGGCCCAGAATTTCCCCTTGAGGATCCATCAATATTAATCTTCAGAACACCATCAGGAGGGAGCTGCCAACTACCACCCATATGAATTTTCTTCTTAACCTTTTGTCCTCTCCTGACACATGCAGAAGTCACAGACAACCCCTGAATCCCCAATCTCTCCACCACCTCAGCATCCCTTCTTTCCAAGGGAAAAATCACATCACACTTAGCCTCCACAGTCTCCTGAAGCATGCCCAATACTCTTTGCCAAAACTATTGCAGAAACTTCTTTTCTCCATGAAAGATACATTGATTATGTTCTAACCAAATCTGCCACATCATGAAGATAGGCCCCACAAACCACACATCCTACAAGAAGGAAGCCAAAGAGGGATGCCTACCCAAACCATTCCAAAATTCTATCAAGGAGGAAGCATGAACGCAAGGGCTTTGCCAAACACCCCACCAAAAGTGCCAAAGCTGCATAATGAAAGGACAACGGAAAAACAAGTGAGTAGAGTCTTCCTCGGCCGCCCCACACAAAACACAAACAGAAGGGCCCTGGAAGCCTCTCTTCTGAATATTATCCCAGGTCAGACACTTATTCCAAGCTAGCATCCAGACACAGCAGTTACACTTTGGCCAGGAGAACTTGTTCCAAACCCTCTTCCACCACTGCACTTCCTCCCCAACCCTCAAATTCTTAATTAAAATATATATTAGTACCTACAAATAAAACTATTAAAAACATTATGTAATTATATTGTATTTAATATGCTTTTCAAAATAAAAAATAAAATAAAAGAACTGTTAGCTTTTTTAAAAATTAAAAAATCACATACAATATAAAATAAAATAATTATTAACTAAAGCTTAAAATTTATGTGTAGGTGTATATATAATAAATAAAATAATTCTATTGCCAATAGTGGCATGATGTGATGGCTATGTTGTTATGATGTTGTTTTTGCCATCAAGGTTCAAATCCCATGGGGTTGTAATTATTAAGTATTTATGTTGAGGATGAGGTCCTTGTATACCTCTATTTAAAAACAAATCTATTGAAAAGATATGCTAATTTTAACTTTATTTTTTGAAAAATATTAATTTATATTATTTAGTTTATTTTTATTAGAAGAGTTATTTTATTATGTTATTTGATAAATAAAATAATAAATAGTTATACAATTTACTAAAAAAAAATATATGTAAAAAATTATATATGTATAAGTCAAACAATTAAAAATAATTTTAAGCCAATAAGGGCATGGTTTGGTGGTCAAATTACTTGGTTGTATTGACGGCCACTAGGGTAACCCTTACTGGGCCAAAATGATCGCAAGCCTTGTGCCTTTGTGGATCGGTTCATAGCTCTGGCCAAAAACATTTACCCCTAATAATATGGGTGCATTGCACCTTTTTAAAAATAACTATCACTCAAACTTTATTTGAATCTTTAAATTTTAAACTTTTTATAAGACATGTCAGGTTATATGGTGGAATTAACAATGTGGGGTGGTTTCTGCAATAAGGAAGGTCAACAACTCCAAGAAATGTGCAATGTAGGAACTCCTCCATTCTTGTTATAAAGGTTGCACGAATTAGTGATTTTGGTGGGAAATCTATGGGAACAATTACTACAACCCAACTCCTTATAAATCCAAATCTTCCAGACTCACATCGATTGAGATTTTGGTTTGATACAGAAGGGAAGAATCTCCATTCTCATTCTATTACAAAGGAAATCTCATCTGTAATAGAAGAAAAAATGTTAAAAAGTATCGTACAAATACAGGATCAGGACCTTGGTAACTCTGGTAAACCTTATTGGATAGTGATAAAAGTTGCCTTATCTTTCATAAAGGTAGACAATTTTTGTTATACAACTTGCCCTTGAAAATTGGAGGTAGGCACTGCAAAAAGAAGGTAAACACTAATGAAAATGGTTAGTGGTATTGTGGAAGATGTGATAAAACTTTTCTTGAATGTGATTATAAATATATACTTCAATGCAAAGTGCAAGACCATACTTCATTCACTTGGATTACTGCTTTTGAAGAAGCGACAAAAAAAATTATGGGTGTTACAGCAAAAGAATTGAACATTTTGAAGCATGAAGAACAAGATAATGTTAAGTTTGCACACATTATACAAAACGTCATTTTCAACAAATACATATTTAAACTTCAAGTGAAAAGAGAGACGTATAATGATGAACAAAGGATTAAATGCACAGTCATAAAAACAACAAAGTTTAATTATTCATTTGAGAGCAAAGATTTATTAGATTCAATTGCAAAGCTATAGGTTTCATGACATTCAAATGCTTCAATGTATATCATGTTAACAATGTATTCAAACATTTTTTTAAAAACCAATGGATATATCTAAGTTAGTTGATGTGATTTTTGTCGTGATATTGTTCTTTGTTGCTTTCAATACTAAATCTAATGATTGATAAAAATTTATGATTTTAAATTTATTGTTCTTTGTTGATTGTTGTTATATACAAGTTGGTATGATTTTAAATTTGAATGTGTACCCTTATAAATGGGAATTGAAATAAACAATGATAGAAACTATAATGAAATCATATATATTGCTTTTGAAATTCATGTTCATGAAAATGTAAACATTTTTTCAAGTCAATAGGCGTCTCGATAAAGATAACTCTCAGCTTTTTTTACATATATTATTAATTAATATAAGTATGCTAATATACCTCTATTTAAAAACAAATCTATTGAAAAGATATGTTAATTTTAACTTTATTTTTTGAAAAATATTAATTTATATTATTTAGTTTATTTTTATTAGAAGATTTATTTTATTATGTTATTTTATAAATAAAATAATAAATAGTTATGCAATTTACTAAAAAAATTATATATGTATAAGTCAAACAATTAAAAATACTTTTAAGTCGATAAGGACATGGTTTGGTGGTCAAATCACTTGGTTGTTGTGATGGTTAAGTAGGAGTTATCTTGATAATTAAATGTGCCCCCAAACATTTACTAACCAAGAAAAGAAAACTGGAAAGAAAAACTATAGCGTATCAATAAAGGCTTTCTTGGAATTAATTAAAAGTCCATGAATCACTCTTTATATATATAAGCCTTCTTTAATGTCATTTCAATGTGGTTAGGAAGAACCTTTCTAATCTTGTTATTGTTAGGATAAATAATTTAGTGATCTTTTATCATTGTATTTTTATATTCTCTATTTATAAAGATATTTAATTTAGATTCAAATTAATGATGTTGTATATTGTAATATTATATTTTTGTTTTTTACATTGATAAATGTGTCATTGAAAAGATCCAAACCTTTATACAATATAATAGTCAAATGACAAATAGAAAAAGTACCATGAGTTATGAGACAAACCAAACAATCCAACAAGACAAAACAACATGAGATACAATTGCAACCAAACTGTCACATACAACGTTACCATAAAGGTAATAACATGGACCCATCATGACCCACAGTGAAATCCGACTCTATTCAATATCACAAAGATAGCATATTTTTATTGATTATATTATTCTTTAATAATTAATTAAAAATTATTAATATTCATTTTTTAATGAGTTTAAATTTTATAATAATTTTATGAGTTTTATTAAACATTTTATACAAATTTGAAGTTTTTGTGCTTTGTATCATTTAATTTAAAGTACATATTTGTGACATTTATTAATTTATTGTAATATAGTATAAAATGAATGAAAAAAAAATACTTTAACAATTCATAATTACAAATAAAATATATGACCTCTTTGATAAATCTTAATTGAATATCTCTACGTCTTTAAATTTATTATTTAACCAAATCTTTTTATAAATAATAAATAAAAATATTGACATAAAAAAACACAATCTCTATCATCTAATTGATTTTTTATTTATACTTATTTATAATATCAATTCCCTCATTATTTCTTATTTGCTATTTCTTAACATGATTTAACTACTCATAAACACCACATTAAATAATGTCCACATATACTAAATTATGTGGTAGGAATAAAAAGGTTTAATCACTCACATCTATAATATAAAAGACAAGGTATAGTTTGACAATGTAGGAGAGCCCACACATGCTATAAGAGGCTTTCATTTGAATGGCCACCCAAACTTCCACGTTCAAGTATTTGTTCTTCTTTGGCATCCCCTTTTTTCCTTATGTTTCTTTATTATCTATTAGGGGAAGAGCACCAGTAGTTGATATAGCTAATTTTGCGCACCCACACATTCTAAATGATGCATCGGATTTCAATGATTTTTTTTTGTTGTCTTTGTATGCGACTTAACTGCTTATAGCTATTGATCTGGGTTTTGGATAGTGACGATGCATGTTGTGGAATCCATTTAGTATGAAAAGATCAAAAAGTGGTCACTTTAAAGTGTCGTTTGATACTTCCATACATTCTTTTGTTCGTTGTTTTCTCCTTTGACACCATCTTTCTTTGGTCTATATTAACAACCTTCATTTTTTCATTATCTCCATTTTGATTTTAACATATTCAAATGTATCGATGTCTAAATCTTAAATTTCTTTACAAAATTTTCATGATAAGTGCTCTTTAGAAAAGCATGGTATGTTTCTTATGTTCTTTTTATCATTTTATTAAATAGGAATTTTATTTATACTTCAATTTTTTTCATGAAAAGATTTAGTTTTCATGTACATTTGCATCTCATATATGATGTGTATATAGATGGAAAATATTTTACAATATGTGCTTAAAGTGAGATTGGAAGAGATCAAACAAATTCTTGTGAGTTCTTAATTGATTCATTATAATTACTAGGGATTGTTCTTTTTTGTTGACATACAACCTTATTAATCAAGATAAGGCTCTATACCAAAATATTTTTATAACCAAGCAATATTATTTGCAACTAATCTGATTATAGTGCTCAAAGTAAAAATCTATGTTATGAACAATAAGAATCTAACAACTGGGATTAATATTTTTGCTTAAAATGAAAACAAATAAAATATATTTTACATATATAAAACATTTTTTTTTTCCTTCTATCAATCATGTTCAATGGATAAGAGGAAATTTAATGGGTGTAGATGAAGGGGGGAGTAAGAAGGAGAGTTTGGATAACTGAAAGGAGAATGGATATCTCTTCAAGATATAATAGTAAAATTGAACTTTGATGGAGCATCAATAGGTAATCTAGGATTTAGCAAAAGAGATTTTTCACCAAAGACTCGAGAGGTAACTTAATTTATGGGGACTTGTTATTCTTTGAGTGCAAATCTAACAATAAAGTACAGTGGGAAGCTATGTTTGCAATAATGGTAGCTACCATCCCCCAAAATATTAAAAAATTGGTTATTGAGAAAAAATTGTTGATAGTGATTAATGCTTTAAACAAAAGGTTGTTGAATAATTGGAAGTTAAAGTAGTTTGTAGAAGAGGTGAAAGAGCTAAAAGATAACTTTGAAGGTTGTAGTTTTTTGCACTTAATGAGACATGTAAATGTTCCAACTAATTATATAGCAAATAAGGGTGTGGAACAAGAGCCTATAACTATTTTATATGGTCATATTTTTAGTTCATGGGAAAAATTAGATAACCAACTTAGTTTTCAACAACCGTGCTTTTAAATAGGTTCCTTCAAGGTATGCTTTATTTTATATGTGACCCTTTGTCATTTCCTTGGAGTTGGTTTAGGTTGGTAACACATGCTTGTGTCTTGCAATGTTTATGTGTTTCATTCAATATAAAGGTTATTATTTTTACTTGCTTATTGCTTTGATCATGATTTTTTGGCAAGTTCAATAGCCCTTCAAGTTTAAATGGAGATATGATAGATTGTATGAAGTGGGTGTTACAGGTAGTGTTGGAAAAATGTTATTATATCTCATTGGTTTGGGTGAAGGGTGTATGTTCAATGTTGTGTGGCCTATTGCTTATGCTTTTGTTTTTGGTTTGTACAAGTGGTAGTGTAACAAGGGTGATAGCTAGGATGGCTAGTAGAAGGAGCTTAGGTAAGGGGACAAATAAATTGTATATTAACTCTTATCTCAAATAGGATGTTTATGTAGATTTTCACCTTTGACTCCCTCGCAACCCTAGTGTTTATGAAGAAGGTGCTAGGTGTGATGGGCATGGTGGCTAGTAAGAGGTTGAAGGCAAAAATAAGAGGGGATTTTATAACCAATCTAGCAAAATATGTGTCAGATGCTACTAGGAGTTTGTTGTATTTTTTTCTATCATTACAATTTGGTGATATAGAGGTGACTTCACTAATTGATGACTTAGGACCTTTCCATAAAAGGGTGGCCAAAATTATGGATGGGGTAGAATCAATGAATTCGCAAGCACCCAACGATTGCCATATGGAAGAGTTAGATGTTATGTGTAGGGAGCTAGTGATTCTAAGAGCTTATTGTAGCAACATTCAAAAGGTCATGGCTAGTCTATGTGTCACCCATAGGCAAGGGTATGTGGAGGTGGGTAGCTACTTTTCTTTGCTTGTATATTTCCTAACACACTTCATTGTGCTATTCATTGCAAGGATCTTATCTTTGGTATTAAATTTCATCTATAGTGAGCTTAGTGTAAGAAAATATGGGGATTGTTGGTGTTTGTTGATTCAGGTTGGGTGGAGGAGTATGTGGTGTCAAAATGGTGGTGCAGTAGATTGTAAAGAATGGCTTAAGGTAATATTTTGTAATAGGGTACTACTATAGGATTTTTTGTTGTGTTTGGCTCTTTTTGATGTCTACATGCCTTGGGAATTTCATGGTCAGGTTGTTGTGGTATATGGCAACATGTTAGCATTTTGTATGTTTTCAATATAATATCTATAAGCTAATATTATAATCATGTTTAGATTTCGAGGTGGATCCCCAATAGAACCCCAACTAATCAATCTAAAAATATATTTTTCTCTTCTATTAAAGATCTCTTACAACTACTCTACCAAAAAAAAAAAAAAAGTAGTGAAACAAGACCCTACATTAGACCAAGCAAGTAAATCCCTACATTAGACCAAGCAAGTAAATCCTAGATATAAGAAATGATGGTATAATAATTTGATTTGCTATAAGACTAGATAAATTTACTCCTTGTGAAAAATGACACATGGGGGACAGTTGACAATGAAATGCGAGGGATCAAAGTATATCATGATTTTTAAGAGGGAATTGAATGGGAGGTCTCGACTCTAATTGTCCCCAACCGCATTCCCTTATTGCCAAACAAGATGACGAGAACAAGAGGTCAACAAAAAATAGCTTAAGTGATCTTAATAAAATAGTTTGTATGCAATCATTGGTCAACTCAGAACTGGTAAAGTTTTTTTCGCCTCACAATTTCAAATCTTGTAGAATGCATTGTCTTAACATCATAAGTGATGAGACCAAGTTTGAATCGGACAAGTTTGGTGGAATACCCTCAATCCTTCTTAGTCAAAGAAGCTTTGATTGTTTGTTCACAAGTTTGAATTCGAGAAGCTTGGTGGAATGGAATTTCTACTTTCTCTAGATAGCCCTCAATCCTTCTTATTAAAAGAAGTTTGATTATATGTGCACAGGTTTGAATTGGAGAAGTTTGGTGGAATGGAATTTCAACTTTCTCTTGAAGAATAGAAACCCTTGTAACTTCCCTAACCATTTTTGTTGTCCTCAACCACTCTTGTACTCCAATTTTGGGCTTAAAAGGTGCTAGATTTCCACTCCAAGTAGATCTCATAGAGGGCATAAACTAAAACTAGTCAACAACAAAATGATCCTTCCCAAAACCATAGGCTAACAAACTCTCTCTAATACCATCTGATCTGTAAATAGCGAGGATACTGCTCACACTTGTTCATCAGCAATGTATATAGTCTCAATAACCCTGCAAACACCTTCAAACACTACTCCCCTACCAAAAAATGGTTATTTGTACTTTGTATTATGTTCATTAGACTTTTATCAGAATGGAAGGAGCTTAACAAAACAATATAATGCAGTGACACGCAAACTGAAACTTGGAGACTTACACCAAGAGAAACCCTAAACAGGGGGAAAACAGGGGTATTCTTTCCATTACAGGTTACTGTCATAGTCAAAGATTGTTAGCCCTTACTTCATGATTGGTAGGAATGGGTTTGCTTAACGGATTATATCTCCTCTTAATTATTTCATTCCAACTCAATTTTCTTTTCAAGAACATACCGTTTTATCCACGATCATGGTCATGGAGGAACCTGCCTTGTTGGAATTCTCTGACTCAAAAATTGTTCAATTCTTGCACAAAAATCAAATGCTTTTAAATGCAATGGACAATCAGGCTCCACAAAGCTTATTTGTTTCATGCACCTTACACCAATTTGCATTTCTTATAGGTGTTGATTCCCGCTCACAATTAGTTATTCTATCGTCAATATGTTTGATGATCGTAATTGTTTACAAATGCAATTTTTCTGTTTTGAAAACATGGATGATTGTTGTGATCACCTTTCCCTATTCATCTTTGCAGATGGCTAAAGCCACTGCTAAACTTTTCCACTATTCTCTGAATGTTTTCTAATTTGGTGTTCAATGACTTTCCAGAATCTTGAAAGGTTTGTGGGATTCTGATTGTGATTGTTTTCATCTGTTGAATTCAATGTGTTCATGATCAAGACAGGAACATTATGACCGTAGCTGTTTACTGGTAGCAATGCTTGTGGTGGAGTGAAGTACAAGGGTCAAACGTGATGTAATGTAATGTTCTCAACCTTCAACAGTCTCTGAAATTCCACTAGTGGAGGCCTCATGCTAATGGCAAGTTGTTCAGGTGTCTATGAACGTGGTTTGCGTGTGAATTTTACATTTTCTTCATTAAATGTAAAGATTTTAGAATTATCAAAAACCAAAACAAACTCACACTCAGACTCCAACCAAAGCTAGGAAAACAAATGCACATTATATTAGACATACAAACACAAAATATATGATTCCCCAAGACAACCAAAGCTGCCAAATATTCAAAGACAAACCACAGTATTGAGACAAATCATTCTGATATCATCAAATGCTATAGTAAAATTTAATTTTCATTTCAGTAGAAAAACATTATAACAATGACCTTAAACTCAGTAGGGATTCCACTGAGCTAATTCTCCAACTCCCCTTTAAAGGAGAAAGGTCCCAGGAGAAACAATGACCTAAAACATCAGTAGGAATGCTATTGAGCTAATTATCTTCTTAATCCTTTATAAATTTGAGTGCCATATACAGCAACCCCACTATCAATTTTTTTATTTCTAAACCATTTAAAGAGGATCATTTGGAAGATAACAGAAAATCTGTATATTTTGCAACTTATCATTACATTGTTGCATTTGAAGCTGTATTCAGAGGAAAGGAAGTTTTCTTTCAATCAGATGCTCATCCCAAGAGACAATAAGTGGCTTTTTTTGCTACAATAAAAAGAATGATATGAAAGACACCAATTCCCCATAAATAATTTTCCCATAAACAAGAGATACACAATAATGGACTATGATACAGGATCTCTTACAGTGGCATCAACCTTCGATGCTTGAAAAACCATAAAAACAAGACAAAAATTAGCAGCCCAGAAGCCCCAGTTATTATAATAACCCATTTGAAAGCAGCAGGTTCATCAAACAGATCAATTGGGATGTTCATGCCAAAGATTCCTGCCACAACTCCAAATATAGCAACAACAAAAGTTGCTGTTGTGAGCAATAGCTCAAATTGTATCAACTGGTTCCGAACATTATCCTGTCAATGACCATTCTCAAAGGATTAAAAACTCTAAAATAAAAAGATAATAAGTCCCAAGAATTAACTCAAACATGTAATGTCAAAAATGTTCATCTTTGCAAATGTATGACACCCACCCATGTCTTAGGCACACATAAACCAATAAGTACAACTGATGTGAGGATTCATGCAAAAGCAAGGTGTAGATCAGTCCAATACAATGGTTTTTAAAAGTAATAAACACTCAGTCTAAAATTCTTACCAGTTGAATATTTATAAAATCCTCTGTATCATCAATATACTCCTTCAGCTAAAAACCATAAGAACAGGAATTAGAAAGAAACTTGCAATCATATATGAAAATTTTGCCAGAAAATTTTACAAAACTAAGCCTTTTTTACTAATGCACTGATTAACCAAAATGGGGAAAAAATAACATTAACCACTAATAACTCTCTAGAAAAGTCAAAGGGGTTATGCTCAAATGGCAAGGCCACAGGGTTCTCAAGTTGGAGATCCAGGTACAAATGCCCCAAAGCGGCATCTGTGTTGCAGCGATATTCCTGCAGTTGGAGTGGTAACCCCACAGTTGTTAGGCCCATACAGGAATTGTCAAGTCCCATAGTGGACATATGATCCTTAGTGCACAATTATGCAGGGTGCGGGCACCAAAACCAAACCCTTACTAATTAATCTAATTTAATTTTTTAAAATCTCTCCAGAAAATATTGTTTTCTCTCTCAACTTACCGATGTCAGCTTGTTGAGAGTGCTGTCAATTACCACAAAGTAGGCTTCAAGTAACATTTCCAGCTCTTGAATATGTTCATCATTGTTTTCAGAATCCTTCATGCTTTCATGCCTGCTACGCACTAAGCTGACAGTCCTTTCCAGCTTTGAAGAATCTGTGGGAGAACATGCAGGAGAAACAGGAGCTGATACTGAAAAGCCAGCCCCAACAGAATTATAACCATATAAGGAATGATCTCTCAAAAATGAGGCCTCCATGCGCTCCTTCTTCTCAGTCAGATACATCTCAGCCATATCCCCATCATCGTCCATAAGCTGCTCTATCTCATCTCGTACCTGCAGTGAAATTGTCACCGATAATTCATGATATATTACTGTGCATTCCAATATAACAGATCATTAATGTTTAAAGATATACACCTTTTGGACTCGACGAGTCAGAGCTACAAGCCTGCTTTTCAATCTCCTAACACGCTCTAAGTTCAATGTGCTGATCTTAGAGGTCAATTCATCCAGTACGGGATATGCTTCTATTTCCAGCTCAGTTGCCTGCACCATACACACAAACAGAATATAAAGAACTGTTATATACAAAGACACAGAAAGACTACATAATCTGCAAGAAGCAAAAACATTACAAATTTGTTTGCAGTATCATAACATAATAACTCTCTGACTAATAAAACAGAAAGGACAATGTAACATAACTGATGTCTTCTAAACAAGAAAAGGAGCTCAACAAAATATCTGTGGTGATAATATCATAATTCTAAATTTCTAATACTCTAAAAACTAGTTCATATCAGCTTTGGCAGATTTCCAGCCAAAAATATCAAGGGGCAAGTTTTCTAATCATATCTAATATCTATGTGCATCCAAGTTAAAGCCCCTTGAGCAGATTTAAGGCTAAGTTTACAAGTTAGTCAAGTTCATGAAAATGGATCCCTTTATAAAAGCATATTTAGTATTTACCTGAAGACCTCCAGAATTCATACATGTCAGTTTACCTCATTCCACATAAGGATGTGAGTGTTGAAGTTTCAATTGTGAAAATCAATAAACTAATGCATACTGTTATTTACATTTGGGCTAGGCTTCTGAAGAAGTGGTTACATGAGATTCACTGAAAATGGCCCATCTTGAGAGAAGTTTTGTCTTCGCAGTCATGCACAAGGTTGGAAACAAAGTTGGTGGAGTTTCCGGTTTCTCAATTGCTGTACCATCTATTCTACTAACATCATCTACAATTTGGTATTTTAATCTTCATTATTGGGAGAGTCTCTTCAACTAGACTATGTATGTAATAAGACATAGACTCAATTAAATCAACCTCTAAATAAAGAAAGGTAGAAGGCACACAAGTATATAAGTATTGCACTTTCAATTGTGTAAATCAATCAACTGGTTCACACCATTGTTTTCATTTGGGCTAGCCCTCTTAAGAAGTGACTAATTAGATTTACTGAAAATGGTCCAATTTGAGAGAAGCTTTGTCTTCACAGTCACACTCAAGGTTAGAAACAGAGTTGGAGTTTTCCTCTTCTCAATTGTTGTGCTGTTTTCTAAATGAAAAACATCAGCGAAGGGTTTAAAAAATTTCGTACTTCAATCTTCATTATCCAGAGCATGTTCATTAATCGGATTATGCATACACTAAGATGGACTCTACTAAGTCAACGCCTAAATATAGAAATGTAAAGGCCTCTCTTAGTGTAGACAAAGGTACTTAGCCAACAGCAAGAAGACAATGTGTAGACTATACTGCAACCAACAAAGTAAATGAAAGAAAATGTGCAAGGAAAAGGTATAAAAATAAGCATGGCAATATACAAGACAATTAAGGAGCAGCCAATGTATGTGCCGATTTAAAGAATGCAATATGTTGACCAAAGTATGAAATACTTATGCAAGAGGTGGAGGACAAATAGATAGTAACCTTTGGGGAAATTCTTGGTGCAATGATCTTCCCCTTTGGCAAGAGCTTCCATATCTCAAGGTCTGATGACTTTTTTTGAACCTTTGGCAAGAAGAGATAGCCTAGCAAGTCCTGTAGGTGCTTGTTCCTAAGGTTATGATCTCATTCTGCAGAAATCCTCAACTCCAAGACTCCCAGTCCCATGCCAGCATGTTCCTTCACGTTAAACCCTTTTATCCTTCTAAGAGGGAATTTTAGAAGGCCATAGGTAGATCTGTTGTAATTCACAGGTGTAAAGATAATTCCACAATTGTTTTTCAAGACATAGTCTAAGGATTAAGGTATAAATATGGATAGCAAGTCTCAAGTCAAAACACCATGGTAATGACATCACTCACCACAGACAGTGAAGTTGGGTTTTTCCACTTGAGAAAACAACAATAATGTGTTTGGTATAAGTTTTCCACAATCCATTTTGAATAGATATTGTCTCTGGATTTTCTGTGTATGTTTTTCTGATCGACGTTTTGGATCACACTCAGTGATCCATCATCATCAGTGATCAACTTTCCTCTTCCCGATGATGGACCACTGAGTGTGATCCAAAATGTCAATCAGAAAAACATAAACAGAAAATCTAGAAGCAATCTCTATTCAACAATAATATGTTTTATCATCCATGGCCAGCAATGTCAGCCATGATTGAACAATGAAATACGTGAGGCAAAAATGGGGTAAATGGGTCTAGGAGGGACAAAGATGAAATTGAAGAACATGATGTCAATAGGTGTTTAGGTACAAAGAAAGGAACCTAAGGCGTGAAAAGAGCACCTAACTCGTAATAATGCAAAGCGGTAGCTCTAGCCAAGCCCCACCCCAATCCTACAATATGTCAATGATGGGAGATGCAAGCAGCAACAAGTCCCTTTGACAAAATAAATGTTAGTAAAGCATTTTTAGAGAGTATACAAACTAGAACATAGGATATAATTCATACGATCACTTAGGCATGCTACAAAATGAATTTTATTCCTCAAGGATGCCATTATATACTTTGCAAATTGGATATTGTGCCAAACAATGCCATTAAAATGTAAATATATAATATTTATTATTAGCACTGCTACTAGGTTCAGCCAGAAGCCATATCATACCTGGACTGTTTCAGACCAGGTACCAATCCTGGTCCAGGTTCAGCCAAGGTTCTGCCTGAGCTTATGGATTCAACTCAGAGACAAGTTCACCCAGAACCCTGGTCAAACCTTGGCAAACCCAAGGAAAACCTGCCCCTTCCCCCTCTCTCAAACCAAAAATAATATTTTTTGATAAACAACCCCAAATATAAACCCTGACAAACCCTAAAAATGTGACTTCTAAGTTACTAACAACACACAACACACAAGACAGGCAAAAACAAATCCTACCTGTGTTCCGTATTTAATTTTGTACAAAATTACACTTATATATATATATATATTGCTTGTTTTCTAGAACACATCATGTATCACACAAGGATCATAATAAACGATGGTAACTAATTTATTCAAAATAATTCAAATCATTTTCACTTGCTTCGTTTCTTCCTAGCTCCTTGCAATTTTGTGACTTAAGTTTTGGATGCATTTTGTTCTTAAATTTTTTTTTATCCACCTCTATAATTTTGTACCATTGTTTTCTTGCACCATTATTGGTTTCAGAGGTTTTGGTTTCCTCCCTCAATCTATCTTCCACAGAAACATCATCAATTTCTGACACTTTCAGTTTGTTTCAGTAATATGCTTCATTACTGGTAAACATCAGAATTTAAACAACCTAAACATATTTCAATAGCTATAAACATCATATTTTGAAACATGAATAACCTTGATGCATACCTGGGTTTCTAGAAATGTGCAAGCTGCCTCCAATGCAACCTCCAATGCCCTGAATTCAAATGGCAAGTCATCTGCAGATGAACCATTGAAAAATTCAGCCTGAGCAATAGATCTTTTTGGCCTTGCCTGTCCAATGTTAATGGCATCAATGGTTGATTCTTGCCTAGCTGACTGTAATGGAAATCTTGAGCTCCCTTGTTCACGAGAATGCCAGATATCGCTAACCATGTCATTTTTAGTATGCAAACGCTTTTGCAGCTCTGCTACATACTGCAACACATAGCTATCCAAAGAATTCAACAGCAGCACCTCATCAGCTGTGATTATGCACCTTATCTGTTCTAGATTTACAACAATTGCTCTCTCCCGACCTAAAATTGTTGAAGGATACACAAATAATGGATCCAAAAGACGGAGATCCCTTGCAGGTAAATCACAGCGTTTCATTATGGTTACTTTGTCAACCTCCAAAACTTCATAATTCCCACTTGTATCTATCCGTATCCAGGAGCGAACACTCTGCCCTCGCTTTTTAAGTCCTAAATAGTCTAGTCCTTGAAACAATGGCCTACCAGGAATAGTAGATCGATGATGAGCTTCTGCAACAACATAAGGGCGTGGTGGGAGAAGGGGTTCTTTCAAGTCTGACATTTTGTAATGTTTAATAGAACCCAGAAATTGTTCTTGACAAAAACAAAGTGTCCAAACCTATATTAAATATATAACCCGCTCATATATGCATGCAGACAATATAATTTCTTCTACAAAGTCCTATAACTGCTCACAGAGACGGCTCCAGAAGCCCCAATTTTTTGAAGCGCCTGAATATGATTGTCTCACATTTCTATAGATAGATCTTACCCTCAGCCCCAATTTTACTACCTCACGGCTGCAAGAATATGTCTTGAAAGGCAGAAAGATAATCAACAAATACCATTTGTAGCAACTCAAAATTTAACAATTGTACCAAGAAATCTCCTGGAGAGGCGGCAAAGAAACATATCTTCCAGGTGAGCTCACAACTTGTAACCATATCCCCAATGTGCCTGCAGTTGGTTCCCAATCGTAGAGGACTTGGAGTGCTTCGCTTGAAAGGCAATGCCCTTTGTTATTATTCAGCACGGTATTCAGAGTCATCTCAAAGCGAAATTTCAAAGGAGTTTACCATAAATCTCCAATTTCTACATCTGAGACAAAAAAATATACATACATCAATAAATACTCAGAATAATAATGTAAGCTAGGTCGGTCATTCGTTCATCTCAAAGAAAGGCATATCCATACATATTGTCAGTAACGAAATCATAGCTCCAAACTGTATTTACAATTGCAGAAAAACATCATGGCAATAAACCAAGATTTTGATAATTACATCGGGCATATGTTGGCAATATTTCTCAGAAATTTTCTTCAAAGAGATTAATCTATTTAGATAATTGATAAGTGGTTACCATCCGCCTCTCCACATCTCCTTCGGATTACTCTGTGCAGAAGATTTTAAGACATGGGAATTTTGACAGGAATTCAAAAATCAAACTTGTAATTAAAAAAGATTTGCAAATTAGAAAACCTATAATTTCCTTAAAACACGCTATCTTTGCCGAACCCAACAAATCGTCAACTTTTTACTGCCCAACTGCTCTGAAAAACTGAAAACCTGCAAACTTTCCATGTTCCGGATTAAATTCACTCACTTACCAATTTGTTAATAGACGCCACTGCGACAACTCTAGATCTTTATCATCCAGATTTTCAGAGAAGAAACGGAAAAACTATAAAACTAGGGTTTGAAAGTAAAAAGCTAATGGAAAACTTCCACTTGGATCTAGACAATCTACTTTTGCAGTTCGAATTGACTACTACCTGGGTAATGATGGAACATAAAACAAAATCTGGAACTCATTATTTTGGCGTACTAACCTCGAAATCTCGATTGTTAAAGTACAGTTTCATCCAGCACACATGATTTGTTTACCTGTTCTGGAATAGTAAGATTACCCAAATCTAATATTTAACACAGAAAATGAGCGCTGGGAATTTTGTGGGGCTCGCTGATTAATACGAGATGAAATATAAATGAATTGACAATCACGTTTCTTTTAACAAAAATTTAAAGATGCATGCGTGATATTTACAGGCTGATATTTGTCGTCCACTTATTAGCAGTGGGGGAAAGTGGTAATATTAAACTATTGATAAAATAAAAAAAATTAAAATAAATAAATTGGAATGACATAAAATTCACAAAAATCTAAAAAAGACCTTATCCCCATATACTCCACCATAAAAGATGGTCCTTCTACACCTTGTAAAATTGTAATGGTGAAATGTGTATCTTTCATTTCTTTATATAGATTGGTGAGCTTTTTTGATCTCGCTATAGAGGTTGTTTTACTTTTTTTTTCAAATCTGATATGTTTTATTGTGTTTATTCATCATTTCACAAATAAAAATTGCTTTAATATTTGTTTTTTATTTATAATTCATGTATTTCATTATTCATTGATTATTATATCGTTCACATGGGTCTTACATGCCTTTAACATAGGATTATCTGCATGCATAGACTTGAGATTATAAGGTGTTTTCAATCTTCATTGATGATTATCCTTTAATCCTTAATGATGTTGTATCTTTTTTTCCAAATAGATGATGCTACATGTTCTATGAGTTAGTTTGTCTTATGCTTATCTAGTTTCTCCTTGTTCATGGACCTTATTAGTGCTTGTCCCATGCTTTTTCCCTCCCATCCTAATAGACTTTACTTCATTTTCTTACTTGATTCATGATGATTATATTATTTGTGTGATGGATGACGGTGTAACCTAGCTTCTAACAACACATCTAGGGATAATTATTTATGTGATGCGGTTACACTTTCATTAGTTATTTATGATGTTATTTAGCCTAGTGATGTCACTCTTTCTACACATCATGGTAGCCCTATTTCTATACCCTTAGGTTCATGCTCTCTTAATGTTGCATCTTATGAGAGCCTAGGTGTTGGGAAGGTGTTGTATGGCTTGCAATAACATTGTTGTTCTTTCATGTGTTTAGTAGGATTTTAGGATATTGTAGTTGGTTAGGAAACTTTAAAACCTTGTGAGAAACCGACCCTCATGTTGAATATGTGATGCATCCAAAAATGCAACAATACTACAACAATAATTTTTTACAATAAAAGGGTAAAAAAATCTATATTATTATACTTCAACAGTTAAAACCAAATAACATAAGTTTTTCTTTTAAAATAAAATTTTCACTCTCCCACTACCAAGTATTATTAAGATGCACTAAAAGCTAGTAAAACATAAAAGTACCTAAAGTACCTAAAATTGCTAAATTTCATAAACTGCCATTTAACAACCATACATTCAACCAAAATTACCTAATAATTATCATTTATCTTCCACGTGTCCAAATAAGTCTTGAGAATGGCTTGCAACCTAAGTTCACAAGTTTGGATATAAATTCATCAGCTCTAAAATTTTATAGATAGTAAAATACAACACTAAAATATAATTTGAAGACCTTAGATGGTTGAATCAAACCCCTAAAAATCTTGAAATGGCATTTATTTGGAGCAAGCAAGTTATAGCAACCTTTGAGCTTTGTTTCTAAAGAATGGGCTTAATCAACTTCTTGGGTGAAAAGGTATGACCCCAAAAAGTCAGTATCCCATCATTAAAGCACCCAACTTGAATATGACAAGTTTGAAACTCTTAGAATGTTATATAAGACATTAGGATTTGTATTAGGGGTTGTTAAAGATAAATCTAGCACATGTAGACAACTTGGTCAAGTGTTCAAGTTGGGAGTTATGAGGAATCATCTATTTTTAGCTAGTTGTAGGATGTGTATGATCCAAAAAGGACCAAGGAGGTCTAGAGGCTTCAAATAATTATTAACTTGACAATTAGAATTTGGAAAATATGAGTTATTATTTTGACATAGATGAAACCATTGGTTTAGTAGAGGGTGATTTTGTAATCATGCATGGACAAGGTCATATTGTGTATAAGAAGTAGAAATGGAAATAATAAAGGCCAAAATAAAATTGAATTAATGATTTCAAAAATGTTATGTGGTGGTTTCGTCACTCATAGTTTAAAAATGAAAAGAGAAAATCCAACTAACTCTTTAGATGTTTAGATGGTTTGGCTACTCTAGTACATGTGGGAGTAAAGCTTGGAAATACATAAAAAAGGGAGACATATTTTCAACCTTAAAGATTCAAGTATATTAATTAGCAAATCATTAGCAATGGATAACTCAATAACAAGAGCACCTAACCAAACAACAATATTAAATAATAGAAGATCAATCATCTATCAATGTTCTAGTTTGATATTTATCAAAGAAGTTTAGTATTGAAGACAATGGGGAAGAATAATAAGAAAAGGATGGCACTAATCAAATATGGAAGAAAAAAATTTGAGTTGAGAAATAAACTACTCCATTTAAACGTGAAACCAAAATTGAAATCAACACTTTTAAATATCAAGTAAATGTCAAAAAAATAGATTCTTGGATAAAATAGATGGAAGTATATTTTAGTGAGCAATTTGAATGGAGCATATTAAATTTTATTCAAATGATTGAAAATGAGTGGACATGTTCATGTATGGTGGGAAAGTTATTTTTCTACATGTGAGAAAAATAGTTTACCAACAACCTATAGTCGAGAAGATTTTAAAATTATTTCAAGGAATAAATTATATTTAATCGAGTACATGACCAATCAAAATATAAAGTGACTCTTTTGCAAGCAAGAAATTAGACAAAGTGTACAAGACTACACCAAGTTTTGAAGGAAGACCATGATGCTAATCATGGAATTAGAGAAAGAAGATATCTTCACCAAAAATCTTGGTGGTTGTATATCAACCTATAAAGGAAGGTCATCACAACCAATCTAATTGATTTATATTAGGCTTGTGTTTTAGCACACTACATTGATGATGAAGAAGAATAAGGTGGATGAGAGGTTTCTAAAAGGATAACAACAAGATAAGGAAGTACTCAAATAAATCCATAGCTACCATTTGTGAATTGGAGATAGAGGAAAACTTATATGTGGATGAAAAATTAGATTACTTAGCCACAAGGACCATCATGAGTGAGAAAGAACAAGAAACAATAGTCAAACTATTCATTCTTAAACTTTAAATGAAGAAAAAAAATCAAAAGCACTTGTAGATACCAACTCCATGTAATTTAATTTTAGCAAATATAGTTACAAATCTTGGTTTGCTAGCATATGAGCATCCTCACACTTATCCATTAGTTTTGGTTAAGAAGAGTGTAGATATTCAATCAAATAAATGGTACAAGTTCTAGTTTGTTATAAATGAAAAATACATAGATGAAGTAAATGCGGATATGATGTATCTTGACGCATTTGAGATTGTTCTTGGAAGTATGCATTTGTATATGTGATATGCAATATTTATGATAAGGGAAAACAAGGATCTCTAGATCAAGGATGGAATAAAATATGTTGTTAAGGAACACTAAAGCATGACAAAGACAACCATGGTAAGTTCTATTTGAGCACTTAATCTCATACAAGAAGCCAAGTAATTTTGTCCTCTAGTTCTAAAAGATAAATAAGAAGAGGAAATTTGAGTTTCTTCAATGTCACATAGCAACAAAAAGATAAAAAAAAAATTAAGGATTGGTGGCAATATTTGAGGTGGTATTTTGAGATCTAGAGGGGTTTCCTCCTAAAGAGAAGTAGAGCATAATATTCATCTACTTTTTTAATCTCCTCTACCCAATATAGGGTTGTTTATACAAACATTAATTTAGAGTGATGAGGTAAACAAGAAGCTTCAATAAATTTTAGAGCAAGCTTTGATATGTAGCAACACCTTACCATGTAGATCACCCATAGTGATAGTAAGAAGAAATATGTATAGATTATTGAATGCTCTCAAAAAGATAAGCATTAAGAACCAATGCCATCTCCTAAGGATATATTACTTGCTACAAAAATTATGACCTATAGATTATTTTAATAAATTATATCTAAAGTTAGGATATCATCAAGTTAGAATGAAGGGGGATATCTAGAAAACCAATTTCAAGACCAAGAAAGTTTTTTAAATTTAGATTGTTCTTCCTTTTATATTATGTAATGTACTAGCCAAATTTATGAGTTTGGTGAATGATTTGTTGATAAAGTTCATTGATATGCGCTATAACTTGTATCTAGATGAGATATTAATATTCAGTGGAATATGGGATGAGCATTTCATCCATTTGAAACAAACTTATATGGAAGTATTGAAAGAAAAATAGTTATTATGCAACATGGAGAAGTGTGAGTTTGAAAAATTCACATTAACATATCTAGGTCATGTGGTTAGAGGAGGTGAGTTGAGAGAAGTTCCCACAAAATTGGAATAAAATTCAAAGTTATCCCTTGACAAAGTGCCACAAAAACAAGGAGTTTTGTAGGTGCTATACAATATGTGTAAATTATTTCCAACATTTTCTTCCATAGTTGGCCCTCTACATTTAATTTCAACATTATGTAAGGGATTTTATTGGGGTGATGTACAAGATAAGGCTTTTGGAATATTGAAGGATACTATTGGCAACACTCTAGAGTTAGCCTTACCAAATCGATTATTTCCCTTTAATTTTGAGATAGATGCTAGTGAGTATGTCATGGGATTCATCTTGCTACAAAGTAGTTAATTATTATAACACCATTTAAGTATATCCAATCCAACAATAAGGGGTTGTCCATTATTGAAGGGCACATAATCTACTGAGAGGGAGGGATGAATCAGTAGATCTAATCAATTCAAAATTCTTGATTGTTTCTATGGTTATCATAGTATATGATTCTTTACAGCAAACCCCACATAAGCAAATAAAACATAAAAGCATAAAGCACACAAGAGGGCACTAGATATATGTGGAAAACCCAAGATGGGAAAAACCACAGTGAGAATAGTTGCTTGGATCTACTATCCAAATCCAACCTCACAATATAGAAATATACAAGTGAGTTATACACACTGAATTAAGCACCAACCTATCAGAGACACCAATCCCCTATTGTGCTTGTAGTCACCAACCTACTAGAGACACCATTCCCCAATTGAAACAATACAACAAGTAGAACACCAATCCTACTAGAATACAATGATAAAGCTTGTGGATCTTCAATGTAACACATACATGTTTCAGAGTCACAGCTAACACTCTTCCTCACTGTAAATGATCTTCTAATATAAGCGCACACACTGGAATGCAACTCTTCCTTTTATGGTGTAGGAGCATGTGGGCGAACAAGCAATTAACACCAACCAAAAACACTTTTTGATTTATTTTTCAATTTTGGTTTTGTTCCTAGTTGTTTTCTCACTCCAATCAATGCCTAAACCTCTTAAATTCTTTAACCTCATTTTGACACTTTAATAAGACGAAGATGAAATAGATACATTTCGAAGAAATGTATGTCTCATGAGATGTGATGATAAGAAAATGTTTAAGCAAATGTAACTGGCTGATGTAAAGCCAAACTTTTCTTTTTATGTCAGCATCCTCATGGCCTAAAGCATATTATTTTCAATATGCAAATAATACCATATTGTTGGCCTTTTAGCTGGGAGCCTTTTCTTCAAAAAAATAGATAGCAAACATAGAAAGTGGAAGGAGGCACGTAGAAGTTTAGAAGGCAGTGATAAGATTTGCAAAGATCGAGGGAAGCCAAAAAGACAAGAAAATCATGCCCAAACAGAGGAGATTGGATCTGTTTCAAAAGAGAATAGAGGAATAGCACCTCACGGAGAAGGTAATAAATGCAAATTTTTAAAACACAACAAGAAGGGAGAGGAGGTGCGTTGTCCAATAGGAATGAGAAAAGGAAAAGGCAACAATAGAAAGTCTACATGAGGAATGGTGAGAGGGACCTACGCCTGGAAGAAAGGACTCAATAGGAATGAAAGGGGTGCTGGAAATTTCTAGTGGATATTTTTAAAATCACAAGTTTTAAAACAAGAGTGATGAGTGGCACATAAGGAGAGGAGAACAGATTTAAAAGAAAAATGAGGGGGTTCGATTGGTATGTGAGGTTGTCTAGGTAAATGAAAGGCTGCACCAACAAGAGTAAACAAAAATTGGTTTTTGATTATTATCAAAATACACAAAACAAGGCAGGCATATGTTTGAATCAAACTTGGAAGTGAGTTGCAACGAAGTCTGAGTGGTGATAGATCAAAGTGGAGAGTGCCTGTGTGAAAGGTAAGGTATTGGAAGTTGTTGTTCCAAAATAGGGGAAGTGGTTGATTGGATGTCAGGAAGGGTAAGGCCATGGAAGGCCAACTTTTGTAATCATGTAATTGAAATAGTGAAATTATTGTTTGTTGTAATTTGATTTGGTTGAGTTGTTAATTATTGATGTGAAGTTCTCATTTTGATCATTTGTGATTTTGTTTTTTCGCAAAGGGATTCCCTCTTGCATCAATTGGTATCAAAGTAGGTAGTCGTGAGAGTGGAGAGGATCCACCAGGACCTCTGTGTGTGTGTGTGAACAGATTGTCGATGAAGAGGGATTTCACACTAAGAGGAAAGTGTGTGAAGTGGTAGTGAAGAAGCTTGTGAGAGTTGTTGTAGGCGTATGAGAAATCTTGGAAGCAAGAGAAAGAGAGCTTGAATCTGTGAAGGAAACTTGAGAAGTGATGATGGATTGCGAGAGGTGAGATTGCAGTAGACAAAAATGGGTTGGGTCGTGAAGAGACCCATGCAGATACGATTTTGGGAGTAGTATTGGGATAATGTTGAGGATGACATGTGTGAAGCAATAGAAAATATGGTTTGAGGAAAATTGGAAAAGAGTGTTGGAAAGAGTGAGAGAAAAGTGAGACGAAGAAAGAGGATAGTAGAAAGGAGTATTGCAGCCTGAGTCGGATGGAGAGAAATGGAAGAGTAGCCCCTATGGAAGAAGTAGCAGCCAAGACATGCCATGAGGAAGGCGTGAAGAAAAAGGTAGAAACAAATGAAATGAGTAGTGAAGAGATTGTAGTAGATGGAAAAGTAGATTTGTTGGCACAGTTGCTAACAATTGAGGAAGAATGGATGATGAAGTTGTTGGTGTGGCAAAGAGAGAAGAGAAAGAAGTTGGAGCTGATGAGGAGGTGGAAGATGTCTCGATGAAATTCAATGTTTCAGCTACAAATGAAGATGAGATAAATAAAATTTGTGATGTTATTAAGTTTTCAGATGAGATGATAAAAGAAAAGAGGGATAAAGAGCTAGAAGGTGGAAGATGTTGCAAGTTGTTTTTGGCAGAAGTGGATGGTTAAAGGTGGGTTTGAACCCATAGAAGAGGAGAGGAGTGTGGAAGGTATTTGGTGGAGGAGGTCGGACATAGGTGGACAATTCCATGAAGGGGAAAAAGAGGAAGATGATGTGTTGTTGGAGAAAGGTGGTGTGTATTTCGACATGATGTTGGAAAAAGAAAAAGAAGGAATAATTTTGAACACTTGCACAATGAAGGAGTTCGCTACAAGTTGCCATCAACCTGAAAGAGTAGTGAAACTACTCAACTCTGTCATTGTGAGCCGATGCTCACAATCTTCCTACCTCGTGTGTCTGGTGTAGGAGCACACAGGCAGAAAATCAATCAACACCAACCAAAAACACTTTTTGATTTGTTTTCAATTTTGGTTTTGTTCCTATTTTTTTCTTGCTCCAATCAATGCCTAAACCTCTTAAATTATTTAACCTCATTTTTTACACTTTAATAAGATGAAGATTAAATAGATACATTTCAAAGAAACGTTGTCTAATGAGATGTGATGATAAGAAAATGTTTAAGCAAATGTAACTAGCTGATGTAAAGAAAATATTTTCTTCTTATGTTAGCATCCTCACAGCCTAAAGCATATTATTTTCAATATGAAAATAATACCATATTATTGGTCTTTTAGTGGGGAGCCTTTTCATCTTCAGAAAAATGGATAGCAAACATAGAAAGTGGAAGGAGGTGTGTAGAAGTTTAGAGGGCAGTGATACGATTTGCAAAGATCAAGGGAAGCCAAAAAGAAAAGAAAATTGCACCCAAATAGAGGAGATTGGATTTGTTTCAAAAGAGAATAGAGGGATAGTGCCTCACAGAGAAGGTAATAAATTTTAAATTTTAAAACAAAACAAGAAGGGAGAGGAGGTGCGCTATCTGCTAGGAATGAGAAAAGAAAAAGGCGGCAATAGAAAGTTCGCATGAGGAATGGTGAGAGGGACTGATGCCTGGAAGAAAGGAATCAATAGGAATGAAAGGGCGTTGGAAATTTCTAGTGGACATTTTTAAAATTACAAGTTTAAAAAAAAGAGTGGTGAGTAGTGTATAAGGAGAGGAGAATCGATTTAAAAGCAAAATGAGGGGGTTTGATTGGTGTGTGAGGCTTTCTGGGTAAATGAAAGGCTACGCCAACAAGAGTAAACAAAATTTTGTTTTCGATTATTATCAAAATACACAGAAGAAGGCAAGCATATGTTTGAATCAAACTTGGAAGTGAGTTGCAGTGAAGTTTGAGTGGTGATAGAGTGAAGTGGAAAGTGCCTGTGTGAAAGGAAAGGTATTGGAAGTTGTTGTTCCAAAATAGGGGAAGTGGCTGATTGAATGCCAGGAAGGGTAAGGCCATGGAGGGCCAACTTTTGTAATCATGTAATTGAAATAATGAAATTGTTGTTTGTTGTAATCTGATTTGGTTGAGTTGTTAATTATTGTTGTGAAGTTCTTGTTTTGGTTGTTTGTGATTTAGTGTTTCCGCAAAGGGGAGTCCCTCTTGCATCATAATATCTTCACCACCTTCTCTTCAATTTTCACCAGTGACCAACTCTTCTTCACACAGGTGTAATTGTAATTCATGTGGTCACACATAGATACCTGCAATGCATCTGAACATTTGAAATATATACATGACATTACATTAATACTCTTGTATGTTAGTCATGGATCCACAAATAGCTAGGACAACACAAGGTGAACCTGAATTCAATATACATGAAATGTGTTATAGGTCAGGCCAAAAACAAATTTTCTTTCCTCTAAAAGAACATGATACCGTGTGCTACCATAGTGACCTTAAGCAAGTCCTATCTTAACACCACACACAAGATTTGAATTTTTCATGCTACTATCGTTACCGCACATGCCTTGAACTTCAATTGGTTGACAAATAGACATAAAGGAAAATCTATCACTTCAATTTTTTTGCATGCTGAATAGATTCTCTGAAAACTCAAGAATATGATAGAACTAGTGTAGACATACTCTCCTCTGAAACTGCAGAGAAAAAATGCATTTCTAAAAGAAAGGCTTACCATAATTGTATTGCTAGAGAAATCTCTCTACCCAAAGTTCACTGAACTAAAACATTCTGGTATAGACTTTTGGACCACCATTGTCATAAAAAATAGATGCAAGCATGATATTGCAAGCATGCACCAGTCACACAAAAATTACTCAGTAACTAATAATGTATGTTTCTTGATTTTGCATCTTGACAGTAAAATTACCAACACAAAACAGGCTAAACTTCTGACATCAATGACATTAATAACAACCTTTGACATCAATGAAACTTATGTTCAACAATCTCCCCTTTTCATTGATGGAAAACAACAAATAGTTGGGCAACCAAACCATTTGGCTACTCATGAAGATATTACTCCCTCTGAGAATGATTTCTCCCCTTTTGGAAGATGTAGCATTTTGAGTTTATTTTCTCCCCCTCTGACATCAATGGAAAAGTTCAACACTTTCTCCCCCATTGATACCAATCTCTGCAAACACATCCTTCATGTCATAGGACAATCATATCAAATGTGGAGAAATGCAAAGCATTTCTTTAATCCTCCCTAACTATAGCAACACATCTTTCATTATGTTGATTTTGAAAACTCCTACGATAACTTATATGATCTGAAAATAGGAACATACGTACTTCAAAAAAGCTATAAAATCACATAGCCAAATTTGTAATTGCGAAGAAATGTAGAGCATTTCTTGAAACTCCTTCAATACAACTCCCCTTGAGTCCATACTACTATGCTTCTGAAAAGAAAGAGATTGTTGAGAAGATTTCCAATTTGGCAAAGAATTTGGATATGATCCTAGACAGAGAAGAGCAAGAACATGATGATATGCCAATTTCAAAAGTTAATGTAATAGATGATGCACAACAAGAAGATGCTCAACATGATCATGGAACAGAAGAAGAGAATGTGCAAGATGACACTCTTTCAGATATGGAAGAAAATGTTGCAAAAGAAAATGTTACTAGTGGTGAGAACATTGCAAAAGAAGATATTAAAGGTGACACTCCTCTAATAGGAGAAAATAAAACTGTAGAAGAAAATGTCACTGAAACACAGAAGGAGGATGCATCTACAAGCTACAACATCTCTCCTCTTGAACTTGAGAAGAATGTAGAGGTTGTGCAAGACAACTTGAAGATGAATATACCTTTGGATAACTCTGCTAAATCTGTTGATGATGAGGAAAAGACTCCAAATGCATCTGGTATTGAAGAGAATAAGGATGAGAAAGAGCCTATCAATGCTGAGACGAATGATGAGAAAGCAGAAAGTAGCATTGATGACAAGGAAAAGACTTTGGAAATGAAGGATGCAGAAAATAAAGTGAAGATGGTTGGAGAATCTTCTGATACGTCTAGAGATTCATTGAAGAATTTGCTAAGTATGCAACTCCTATTCTAGCCAGTTGTATCTACCCAACTACTACAACTTCCAATAGGTAGATATGGACAAGATATCTCCATTGAAAAAGCTTCAATTAGGTGATGTGTTCCATGCCTCTGCCCGAAAGGAAATTCTACAAACTCATCAAAAGAGTGCAAAGCTTATTGATGAAGCAGTAAAGGTGCTTCAAGAAAGCATACTCGATGCAAGCATAGATAATTCCTTATCTGGTATGGATAATTTAAAAAAAAATCTTGATTTATTTAAAGAGTACTCTAGTGATCTGAAATAAAAACTGGAGAAGGAGATAGATAAAAAGGTGAATGATAAGAAAATAATGGATATAATAGAGAAGTGTGCAATCACACACAATAAATTTTAGAATAATATAAAAGATGTATAGGATTGTGTTGCGGAAGCTAAGATGTTCCATTTTTTTATGAAGTGGCCTAGCTCCACCATAAGTATCAAGGATGAGATGGACTCAACTGAGTCCTAAATTGATAAGGCATCCAGTGCCTATGATCCAGTACAAGACATTGATGGGAGCACAAGAACAATAATTAAGAATTTGTATGAGCAATTCTTCCAACTGCAAGTACAAAAGGAGAAGATAATTATGTAGTTTGGACATCTCAAGGATTTGGTGAATACTAAATTCACACCTATCTCTAGTGCCCTAATGAGTGTAGACAAAGTAATGAAGTTAAATCTGGTACCCAACACTCTGGATGATGGTGAATAACTTCTTATGGAGTTTGAGACTCATATTTGCAGGCTTGTACTAGCTAAGGAAGGTTGGGAAGAAGGAAAGAAAGACTAGAAAACACACCTTGAGAAGTTATAGGTGTCAAACATTTCTTTTGGTTGATGATGCAATTTTTTCTTTCTTTTATGCATTTCAGATTTCATTTTCAAATTTCATTGTATATATGTGGATGGTAGAGATAGGGGGAGTTGGTCAAAATTTTGTTACTCTCATTCCTACATGTATATATCAATCAGGGGGAGTATGTATGTAATCTAGTGAAAGATATGTATTAAAGGGGGAGAAAAGAGCATTAGTATGTATGCATATGTTTTGGGCCCTTTTCCCTTGATGTCAAAGGGGGAGAGTAGTTTGGAGTTTTGGAGAGTAGTCGATGATGTTTCCATCAATGACAAAGAGGGAGATTGTTGGAAGTTTGTGGAGTTTGTCATTGATATGTTTACTGGCAACATGAGTATGAGCATGATGTTATGCCCTTAATATTAGTATACATCAAGTTATGAATAGTCGGCTTGTGGCTATCTTAACCCCTAAATAAGTCATGTTATCATTATTATATTGTTACTTAGTTGTTTAGGTTGGCCTAGGGCTTATATAAAGTCATCTAAGTTGGCCTAGGTGATATCCTAGGCATAAATAGGTGATATATAGGAGTTTGTGAGTCTTATTTCATCATCATATTGTGAATTTTGTTCTCATTGGAGATATTTGGAGGTTTTCCCCCTCAAAGTGGCTTGTTTTTTTCAATTATTATCAAGTATTTGTAGCATATTTCACATCTTCTTCTATTGTGCAAGTTATTTCATTACAAGTGGCATCAGAGCATGATATTGGCACCATAGAGGCAAGTTTCTTCTCAATATTGGAGGCGATTTTGAGGAGAGCATATCTTCCAAATTTTGGCAATTTTTTTTAAATTTTAAAAGGGTTTTTAAAGACCGTATTAAAGAAGGTGCAGTCCAAATTTTAGAGGAATTGGAGTAGAATTAAGCAAATTATTATAAAATTAGGGTTTCTACACAATTTATTTGGAAGCTACATATCTCTCACATCCTGCCGAATTGGAGTCTTATTTTTATTGGGTTTTTAAAGACATAATAGGGGATACTACAGTCCACATTTTGGAGAAATTGAAGTAGGAATAAGTGATTTATTGTAAAATTAGTGTTCCAAGAAATTTTCTCTCAAGGTTGTAAATCTGCTAAACTCTTGGAGTTTTTTCTAGGTAAGTGGTATCTTGGCCCTAGTAAGTTACAGTAAACTTTTTCAAAGAATTTAACTTTCATTTGTGTGATTTATTGAAAAATTATTGGTTTCTATCATGATGGGGCCTACAACAAGGGGAAAAAAGAATGTTGTCACACCGAGGAAAACCCCTAATAAGGATGAGGTAAGAATAGAGGATAACAATCCCAATGAGGAAATCAGTAAGGTCAAGGAAGACATTTCCTCAATGAAAATGTATATGTGTTACCTAAGAGGAGATATTTAGGACATACGAAGCATGTTAAGTGCCTATATGAATGAACCAAGAAAGGAGTTCTCAAGCAACCAAGGTGAATATTCCAGGTCAGCTAATCTTGATCCAAATTTTAATACTCCTATGGGATCTAGGAATTTGTTTCCAAAGATGGATATGCGTAAGTTCGATGGCAAGGATCCTCTAACATGGATAAACCAAATGGAGATTTTTTTTAAGTATATCGTCCCAAATGGGAAAATGGTTTCACTGTCTCATGCTCAATTTTTATGGAGGAATTCCAAACACAATATAGCAATAGTGTGACAAACAACTTCTTCAACCAGCTTGCTAAACTTCAACAAAAAGGATCAGTTAAGGATTATATTCAGTGATTCCAAAATCTATCCTTAAGAGTGGATACAATTACAGAGTAGAACTTGAATGATTTATTCTTGGGTGGTTTCAAGGATCACATTCAACATAAGGTATGCATGTTTAGTCCTAGCTCTATAAATGAGTCTTTTATCTTAGCATGTAGCATAGAGGAGAAGTATTTGATTCCTAAGATGCAAGGGGCTAATATGACAAGAGAGAAAGGATAGTCAACACCTCTTCCTCAACCTACTAGGTTGACTCCACAATAAATTGAGGAGAAAAGAGAAAAAAGGTTGTTTTTCAATTATGATAGAAAATATAGTCGAGGACATAAATGTGAAAATAAGTTGTTCTTTATTGAAGGTCCAAGTGAGGAAGAAGAGGAGGAACCCATATTAGAGGATGCAAGGGAGTAAAATGAGGAATCACATGATTCTCAACCAATCATTTCTTGTCATGCACTTTTAGGCTTCAATGCTTCACAAACTCTCAAGGTAGTGGGTTTCTTAAAGAAGTTGAAAGTAACAGTGTTGATCAACTCAGGTAGTACTCATAATTTTATCAACAAAAAGTTGACTACTCGTCTAAATTGTTTTATATATCCAGCTCCAAAGTTTCAGGTTTTGATTGCAGATGGTGGTACAATTAGTTGTTATGGGAAGTGTCATAACATTAAATTATCCATGGGAGATTATCACCTTGATAGCCCAATGTATGCAATATCCATGGATTGTTTTGGGAGTACAATGGCTTACTACTTTGGGAAAGATTAAGATGAACTTCCAAGAACTATTCATGAGATTTCAATCAAAAGGAAAGATAGTAGAGTTAAGAGGATTGAAGGTAAGATCTCCACAAATGGTAAGCTCTCATCAAATGAAAAAGTTGATTAAGAAAGGATTTGATGGATTTATGGCCCAATTATGTTCATTAGAAGTCTATCAGTCTAAGGCTCCAACCCATCCAGATTTATAACCAATAATTGATCATCACTCGGTATTTTTAAGAGATATGCCTAAGGTACTTCCTCCTAAGAGGGATCATGATCATGCCATACAACTAGTTCCAGGGAGCCAACCACCCAACATCAGACCCTATAGGTACCCCCATATACAAAAAAGTGAGATAGAAAATATTGTTTAATAGATGCTAGAGGTAGGAAATATCATGCATAGCCATAGTGCTTACTCCTCACCCATAGTGATGGTGTGTAAGAAGGATGAAACCTTATGCATGTGCATAGATTATAGAGTGCTCAACTTGTACACCATCAAAGATAAGTTTCCTATTCTAGTCATTGATGATTTGCTAGATTAATTGAATGGAGCTATGTATTTTACAAAGTCAGATCTTAGATCTAGTTATCATCAAATTCGAATTAAGGAAGAGGATATTTGTAAGACAAAATTTAGGACTCATGAGGGTCATTATGACTTTTTGGTAATGCCATTTGGTCTTACAAATGCACCATCTACATTTCAAAGTTTGATGAATTCTATTTTTAAGAAATTCTTGAGGAAGTTTGATGAAGAATTGCAACATGTAGATCAAGCATTACAAGTTCTTGAAGATCATAAACTCTATGCTAAGCCATCCAAGTGCTCTTTTGGTCTCAAGGAGGTGGAATACTTGGGACACATAGTTTCACATGAAGGGGTAAAGGTGGATCCTATAAAAATTAAGGATATCATGGAATGGCCTATTCTCAAAACCATTAAGAAACTGAGGGGTTTCTTGGGATTGACAAGATACTACAAAAGATTTGTGAAGAATTATGGCCATATAATAGTACCCCTCATTGATCTATTGAAGAAGGATTTTTTTCATTGGAATGAGTCTACTAATGCAACATATGAGAGATTGAAGGAGGTTATGTGTACAACTCCAATGCTTTCCACTCCTAACTTTATTAAGGAATTCATTGTGGAATGTGATGCTTTAGGAAATGGGATAGGAGTTGTTCTTATGCAAGAAGGTCAACCAATTGCTTTTGAGAGTCGTCAATTAAAGGGTAAGAATCAACTCAAACCTATTTATGAGAAGGAAATGCTATCTATTCTTCATGCAATAAAAAAATGGAGGCCTTATCTAATGGGTAGACACTTCAAGGTTAAGACAAATCATGATATCCTAAAATATTTTTTGGAACAAAGATTATCTTCTGAAGAGCAACAAAAATGGGTCACTAAGATGTTGGGATATGACTTTGAGATTGTGTATAAGAAAGGGAAGGAAAATGTTGTGGCAAATCCACTTTCTAAGAAGGATGGAAGTGATGAAGCCTTATTGTGTGCAATTTCAATACTACAAGTAGATTGGGTGGATGAAGCTAAAGTGGATTGGAAGAATGATGTTGCTACAAGCAATCTTATTCAACAGTTAAAGAGTAATCCTGGTAGTTTAGATAAGTTTTTTTGGAAGGGATATGCTCTATGGTATAAAGAGTGATTGTATCTTTGCAAGGGTTCCACTCTTAAACACAAGATTCTCATAGAACTTCATTAGTCTCTACTTGGGGGTCATTCAGGATTTTTGAAGACTTGCCATCGAGTCAAGCAATATTTTTTTGGGAAGGGCTAAAAGGTGATATTCAAAAATTTGTGGCTGAATGTTTGGGGTTATCAAAGAAATAAAGGGGAGACAATTAAGAAACTAGGTCTCTTGCAACCTTTGGTTATTCCTAGCCAACATTGGGAAGAGGTATCTATCGACTTCATCATAGGGCTTCCAAAATATAATGGTCATAATGTTATAATGGAAATAGTAGATTACCTCACTAAATATGCACATTTCATTGCATTATCACATCCTTTTACTGCAAGTACAGTGGAAAAATCTTTTTTGGAGGACATACTAAAACTACATGGTGTGAATGCTTGATCTAGATCTACTCAAACATAGACAAACAACACAATGTTAGTCAATAAACAAATCTAAAATAGCATTCCCCATGAGATTCATTCAAAGCACAATGAACAAGAAATAAAACAAAGAAACCAAATGAAAGCTAATTAAATCCTATTCTAATGCTCAAACCAGCATCCCATGGGGGAATTAGTGCTTCTTTGATGTGGAAAGAAGCCCTTTCCCAATTCCTTGATAAGCTTGATGATGATTGATTGATCCTTGATGAAGAATGACAAGAACCTTGCTATGATTGATTAAATCTCATGCTAACATGGATGAAAATGGATGAAATGTGGATGAGAATGGATTCAAAATGACTATAATGATTTTACATGGATTGTGGATGATCAAATGCAATAGAGGAGGCCTCTATTTATAACAAAGAAGGATGGAGGATTGAAAAATAGGATGAATATGGGATTAAAGATGGACCAATAACAAAGCGCCACTTGTCAAGATGCTAATGGAAGGAGGTGGAGCACATTTTAGTCGATGTGCAAATTTGAAATTTGAATTTGAAGAAGTGACATGTTTAGGGGGGATATAGGATGAGTTAAATGCCACTTGGCTCAGGGAAAATGACATGTAAGAGGTCTTAAGTGCCTTGTTGGATGTACAAACCCTTTTGGAGGGATTTTTCAAAATTGAGGAATATTCCAACATTGATGCCTTTTTGAAAGTAATTGAGAATTTAATAAATCAAATAAATGATTTTCATGAGCAAGTTGCAAAATCTAGAGGATTTGGGTGATCAAGACTAAGATTAATCAAAATTTGATTAATTTAAAATGAGATTAGTTGATTTGACCATTTTGACTTAGACTTTTGGATTAATTTATATCAAAATGAGAAGAAAATGAATTTAGACTTAATTAAATAAAGATTTGATTTATTTAATTAAAGAGGATGATGTTAGATTAAATTAAATAAAGATTAATTTATTTAATTTAATAGAATGACCTTAGAGACTAATTAAATAAAATTGGTTTATTTAATTAAAAGAGGGATGACAAGGTTAATTAAACAAAATGATTTATTTAATTAATAGGAGATGATGACTTAATCAGATAAAAATGGTTTATTTAATTAAAAGATGAAATGTGATGAATTTAATCAAATAAGGGATATTTAATTAAATGACTGGAAAGGAGATGATTCGGGATGAAACAATGTTAGAAAAATCAAGATCAGGTGCACAAGATCAATCAGTATATTTTCCATGTCTACATTTGCCCCTCTTTGAAGCAATGTACTTGCAGCGTTGGTTCAAAGAATAAACTTGCCTAGATCAAAATTCAAAATTTCTCTAATTTTTTCGGATGCCCCACTACTGCCCCAATGAAAGAATTATGTTGGTACACTGCCCCCTCGAGAGATCGAGCGAAAAGTTCAATTTGAGGGTCGATCTCATGACAAAGAGGTTCAAGATTCATTCAGCTCGAATGTTTGATGTACACAGATTTGATGATGTACATTGTTCATCGGCCATGGGTAGCCTCATGTATATTTTGATATATTACACACACTTGATACTTGGATAGAAATGTTAGTAAAGATAGAAGAATAAGAAGAAATGAGATGAACGACAAGAGGATCCAACAAGTCCATGATCTATGAGACTTTATTAGAGTTGATGATAAGGATGATGATGATGATGCAATGCTTATTAGGAATTGGGACTTTAAAAGGGATACTTACCTTATGTTTGATAACACACATGGATACAATGCATCAAGGTATAAAGAACTGGGATGGCGTTGTACCTAGTGCGATGGAATTTGACTCGACAATCAGATAGGAGTATTCTTGTTCATACCTGACATACGAAAACCTTGCTAGGATGCACTTAAAAAGTTTCAAACATCTCAGATGAAAACATGGAAAGGTATAACCTATCAATGCAATAGTCAACAAGTTTCCCAAAACACCTTCCATACACACCTAACAAAGCAAGTGTTCGCCAAGGTTGTTGTTAACCATTTTTCACCTATGGGCTCAATCAGGCAGGGTAACCCATGTTTTCAGGGGTTCTCGAAGACCAAATGGAAGAACACTTGCATCAAGATCACTTTTTTCTAACTTGTTTGCTTCTTGTGTAGATGCAGGGGAAAATGATGTTTTAATTCGACACGTGGATTAAATGTGGCTCCCAAGAGGGTTGAGCCCAGCGTGTAGGTCTTCAGTTTGGGGGTGGGTCTCTTTTTTATGTTTTTCCTTGTCTTTTCCCTCTTTCCTTTTGCTTTCTTTTTGCCTTTTTCCTTGTTCTGTCGGGGGCGGAACCGAACTGAAACCAAACTTGGAACTTTTCAAAAGGTTTTGTTTCTGTTTTTAATCTGGTTCCGACCTCGGTTCCACCTTTTCTATTTTTGTTGGGCCCCTTTTTCTTTGTTTCCATCGGAGGCAGAGTCAGACCGAAACCAAACTTGGAACTTTTCCAAAGTTCCAGTTTCCGTTTTTGTTTCGGCTCCTGGTTCCGGTTCCGCGCTTGTGTGCGTCCCTTTCTCTTCTTTGACCTTGCATTTTACCGAAGGGTAGTTTTTCCCTTTCTTTTCTTCCTTGTCCTTTTTCCTCCCTTCTTTGCCTTCGTCGGAAGGCGGGTTCGGGTCGGAATCCTGAACTTGAAACCTTGTGAAAGTTTCAGTTTCGGGTTTGTTCCCGCCCTGCCCCCACTTTCTTTTGCTCGGGATCAGACTCAGTTCCGATCCCGCCTTTCTTTCTTTCTTTTTCCTTGTGCGTTTTCTTTCTTTTTCTGGCGGGCCCTGAGACCTGGTCGAACCTAAACTTGGAACTTTTCTAGGGGTCAGGTTCTTGTTTCCGTTCCAGTTCCGGTCCTGGTTCCGCTCTTCTTTCTTTTTCCTAGTTTTTGATCGAGGGAGGTCTCCCCCTTGGTTCCCCCTTATGTTTTTCTTCTTTCCTTTCCTCCTCGTATGTTGCCAGGGGCGGGATTGGGTCGAAGTCCAAACCTGAACCTTGAAGAAAGTTTCAGGTCCGGATTTGGTTCCGGTTCCGCTTTTTTCTTTGTTTTCCCCCGTTTTGGTCCCGATCCCAGTCCCGTCGGGATTCGTCCGTCTTTTGCTTCTAACCTTCCTCCCCTAGTCCGATTTCCAGTTTCGTCTTGGCCCCGCCCCGCCAGTTTTGAAAAGTCTCAGTGAAAAAGAGTGCCTTCGCTAGGAGATGAGGATATCGCCATGAGGTCTTGCTGACCGTCGTGTGTCTTGCCGAGTGAAAATGGCATCGCTATGACTCTATCCGCCCGCTATCACCTCTCCCCCGACAGGGTGAAGTCTTGCCGACAACGAAGGGGCCTCGCCGAGAAAATTTGACATTGGCAAGAGATCTTGCCGATATAAGGATGTCTCCCCGACCGAAGGGAAAGTGAACTCATCGCCGAAAGATAAGGAGCTCGGCAAGAGGTCTGGCCGAAAGACCAATGTCTTGCCGATAACACAGGAATTCTATAAAATGTCTCGGCGAATGAATAGGGTCTCAGCGAAGTAAAGCGGCATCGACATGGCAGTTGGATTTCACCGTGGGGTCTCACCGACCTGGGAATGTCTTGGCGATAGGATCAAGTGAGCTCGGGGAGAAAAGGGAGATCGACATGAGGTCTTACCGACGATAAGGAGTCTGGCCGATAATAGAATGGGCTCACCAAAGAGAAGGAGACTTCGCCATGAGTTTCCACCGACTGGCGAAGTCTTGCCGATAGTTTTTTTGTAAGCTCGATATGACTTCTGCAGTCACCAAAAGGTCTCACCAACATGCGATCCTCTTGAACGACCTTTGACTGCCCAAAAAATTTTGACTTCCCCCTATGAATGAGATCGACAGATGCATGGCGACATCGATTTGCTATGGGATCAGAGACGATCATTCAATAATGACGTTTGAATCTAGTGGATGGATCTGATGCTGCTTCTCGAAGGGGAGGTAGCTGTGAGTCACTATAGCAGCTGGCGATGATGGCTGGAGGAGCGAGGTGGCATTAATGACCATGTCACAGAGCATTCAAGGTGATTCTGATGAATCTTAATGGCAGACTCGAAGGCTGCGAGTTAATGACGATGGCTGTAAAAGATCTCAAGGCATCCCTGGAGCAATATCTTGCCGACATGGAGGGGGGATGCGCATTGAATGCTTCATTGACTTCATTTGAAGGTCTTCTAGGGCCGACATGTTCAGGCGCCGACTCATTTTTTGAAACCCTAGGGTAGGGGCCGACATTCTTTGGTTGTATATATGACATTTTTGCCTTTTTGTAAAGCAGTTCTTAGTTAGGAGACTGCTGAAAGAGCATTATTCAAACTTTGTAACTCATTTTTGATAATATTACAGACCTGTAACATAGGGACTCCTCATTTTCTTAATAGAAAGTCATTTCCTTTCAGATTTTCTTTGTTGTCTTAGTATTGCTTGTGAGTTGCATGGTAAAATCCTGTGTAATCCTCTATTTTATCAGATTCCTTTAGTACTGGATGCAAAGAATATTATGTCATAAAGCTGGTTTATGTTAGTGATCTCTTTCTATTGCGTTTATATATATGAAGACATCTTGTTTTCCTTGTGTTAAGCACTAGAACTGTCGAAACCTTACATAGACTCATTTTTATAAGCATAAATCTCTGTATTGTGAGATTGTTTAGTTCTATTGAGATTTTCTATGAGTTTTCTGTAGTATTGTCATATGTTTATCTTTGGTCTATCACCTGTTAGTGATAGGTTTTGAATTCAAGTACATCTTTCTTGCTCTTTTCCTTTATCATTCTTCATTTTTTCCCAAGATATCTTAAGGGGAACCAACCCATAATCTGGAGGTTCACTTCATTCCTAGGTCACCCACAACCTCGAAGTGTTCCCATGTGTCAATAGGTTGCTATAGTTGATAGCTTAGCAAGGGTGCAAACTTGATTCGACAACAGTTATATTACAAGAATGTCCAACAAGCACAAAAGACAAAAGATAATGATCAATGCCCCATTCCTTTCTCTCTAAATCCCTTTGTTTGGGACATCATCGAGAGGTCATTGGAATGAGCGCAAATAAGATCAACCAAAAGACAAAAGATAAAGTAAACAAACAAGCTAATGTTCTTTATATCGCTAGCCAAGTAAACTATGGTGATGTCTGATGTTGATGTCCATTGTAGGAAGGATGCATCCTAGGACATGATATTATCAGATGATTTGGGATTGATTGGATGATAGACTATTGATACAAAAATTTGACCAACTTTTTTACTTCCTAACCTATATTTGAGACTTTGACGCTTAAGTTTTCACTTTCTAACCTACTAGACTTGCTTTCAACTGTTTCACCAAAAGTTGAGGGTGACGATGATTTATTGCAAGTGACTGTTTATTGTGAGTGAAAGTGAGATGGGGATGGATGGATTTTTTCAAATATTTGGATGTTTTTGAAGTTTTTTGAAATGTTTTGAGGCTATTTTTGGTAATTTCGAGATGTTGCAAATGTTTTGATTTTTCAAATTTTCAAATGTTTTTGGGGTTTTTTGAGATTTTATGAATTTTTTGGATTTTGTTTTTTTTGAATGTTTTTGTGCTTTATGAGATTTTATGAATGTTTTTGGATTTTGTGTCTTGGGGGCTGATCAAATATTAGCCTACATTTAAGCTTAGAGATGACGTAGTTCATATACCATGTTTTTGACGTTTTCTATTTTTATGAATGTTTTTGGATTTTGATATGATTTTGGATGTTTTTGGATTTTCTTAGTTTTTTGAATGTTTTTGGATTTTGATATGATTTTGGATGTTTTTGGATTTCCTTGGATTTTTTGAATGTTTTTGGATTTTGATATGATTTTGATGATTTGGATATGGATATGTGTGATGATATCAGTGCTCTGTTTTGAAAATCAAGCTAGGGTTGATTGATCAGATTGATGGATTGATGATGATAACATTGTCGAGGATAGACAACAATGCAAGGATAGTGTTAAGCAACACAAGGATTAGGATGGATATCCCATGATGATGAGGGATTGATTGGATTTGATTGATCAAGATTAATGATGATAACATTGTTGAGGATAGACAACAATGTAAGGATAGTGTTAAGCAACACAAGGACTAGGAAGGATATCCCAAGATGATGATGGATTGATTGGATTTGATTGATCAAGATTTTGAAGCTTTGTTTGGAACAAAATAATTGTTTTGAATAATGATGTGATGTTGAAGTGAAAATTAGATGCAACTAATAATGATTGTTTGGATTGATGTTCGATGAAAGATAAAGCTTGATAAGGAACATCTTCCTATCAAAATATGCCATGGGCTAGTGTTTTGGATTCTTGCTCACAAATGCTTTGACCAATTTGATTTTACATTTGCCAATGTTTGGATCACCACATAAGTTTGGAAGATATAGATAAAGATTTATTCCCGAAGTAAGATGCAAATATCTGCCCCCAATGTCTAGCAATGTATGGAATGCCATGGATGGATGCTTGGATAGGTGGATGGTAAGCACACAAAGGATGCCAAGAATTATCTTGTGATAAGATAAGGTGATCGAACATAGGATTCTCATTTGGATAGTGCTTCATGGATCAGATAACCTTGGGTAGGATAGGATCAATGAAAATGACTCATGTCAAGATGTTTACCATAAGCAAGTGTAAAGTATACACCAAACTTTACCAAGATCAGGATGATTCAGACTATGGAGGTAGATGGATGAAAATGGATTGGATAAATGGTTCATGGATGGATGAATTTATTATGGATGAGATGGATGGAATGTTGGATTTATTATGGATGGGATGAGATGCTTCCACCTAAACCAGCGTACGTAGATGTTCAATTCTACACATGACGCCTGTTTTCCAGGTTTTCATCATGGTACATGTCCAAAGTGCCACCATAGTGGTTTTCACTAGAGGATGATTTTTTTCTCTTTACTATTTTCAATCCTTTTTTTTTATTTTTTTGGATTTTCATATTTTTTGATTTTATTTTTATTTTTTGAAAGATTTTAAGCTCATGCTAAACCACCTGGTGGTGCTGAAATAGATGTTTTTGTCATAATGTGCCATCAATATCCTGTTTGGAGAAGCTACTTTTCCAAGATACATGTACTTGAATATAAATTTTGAGATTCCTGATTTGCTTTGTTGATACCAGAGTTAACTTTGTCTCTTTGCGCACATCACAATAGAGTGCCTTCTGAATCCTTATGATGAAGGGTCGTTGCCAACACATGGTCAATGTGAGAATTGGATATCATGTGTGGAGGTGTGGATGGAGTGTGTTTAGGAATAAAAGATGGATTGGTTGATAGTTTGGAACCTTTGACTCTCCAAACTTGGGAATATGAGAAATTATGGGTGGATACAAAAGTGTGCTTGGAATTATGAACAACTACTTGATATACTTTGTACGTTGCTTGAGAAGCCTGCTTTTTCCTTTGTGGACATATTTGATGGATACTTTTCCCTTTTTTATTTTTCCCCATAGTTTCTTTGACTAATGGATTTTGATAGGGATAATCTTTCTTTGTATTCTTTGCTATCCATGTGTATTTGATTTGTCCATTATGTTGCTCAACTTCTTTTTCTTTGATGCGTTCTTTGGGCTTTGATTCAAATCCTTCTTTTGATGTTGGTCCCAATTCGTGGATGGGGTGATAGGTGGATGAAGATTCATGACATGGTTGGTTGTTGTATTGGCATCGGTTTCATCATAGGATTCTTCATGCTTCCTATGTTGATGTTTGCTTGAGACGAAGTTGCCCCCAGTATTGAATAACCAAGACCTTGATGCTTAGGGTTGCCAATAATCTGCACTGGTTCTAGGATACCCTTTTCACGTAGGCCTAATCCCATGCCTTGATAATTCATCTATTAAAAAAATTATTTGCAATAGGATACAATTTACCTTGGAAACAAGGTGCTAATCCTTCTCTGCTTTGTTGTGGATCTTCAAAGGTGATAACTTCTTCATTGATATGATAGATTTCCCTTAAAAAGGTAAGTGATCCAAGTTTATAAGTGATAGGATCTTCCATGTGTGGGATAACTTCCTGATTGATATCTTTAGCTTGATCTTGTGGAATATCATATTTTAATGCTTCTTCAAGAGGTGTTGACAATTCACTGTCCATGTAAAAGTCTCCCTCATGATTCATTTTTGATATGCCTTCATAAGATGTTCTTGATTAACAAATTCTGTAGAAGCCTTCTTCGTGACCCATTTATGATATGTCTCTATATTTTTCTGTATCTTGATCATGTGTACAAATGTTAAGAGTAGGAGACTCTTGTCCCTTGGTAATGATATCAAGAGTATGAGACTCTTGTTTTGAGTGAAGATCATCCACATGTCCCTTAGGAGTAAGTATCTCATGGGTAGATGGAGGAATAGGTGCTATATGGATATGATCATGATTTGCGACATCTTGTATAGATAGGAGAGTGCCCATTAGATCATTGTAGTATCTTGGAGATACAAATTCTTGATCTTGAATGATTTCATAATTGCTTTCGACATGCTTTGGATAAAGTTCTTGACATGTGTCAGTTTCAAAGGATGGATTTCTTATAAAGGTTTCTCAGATATCTTCATTAGGAATGGGAAGTGGCTCAATATCCTCTTGATCTTTGAGCGGAATTAGATCAAATGTTGAGCTAAGGATTTCCTCAATATCTGTAACCATGAGGTTAAAGGATGTCAATATGTCTTGGAAAGGACCATTGCTAGACTTTGGTGAAAGATGATCATTCTTTGGAATAAATTATTGAGATATGTCCTCTAACTCATTAGGTGATGTAGAGACATTTTTACCATGATCATAGGTCAATGGATCATGCATTATGTATATAGGATCAAATAATTCTAACACTCCTTGAAATAGATGACTAAAAAGTGGCTCTTGATGTATGGTGAGTTGATCATCGAATGGGGTAGAAACATCTTTGATGTGCTCATTAATGGAGAGATCTTGATCATTGTTTTCAACAATTGTGGCAGAGAGATTGTCGATGTTTCCAACCATAGGATCAAGTGATGTTAACATTTCTTGAATTGGATCATTGTTGGGTATTGTTGGTGGATTTTGATCATGGTTGAAAAGTGACTCTTGACATATGTTGATTTGATTGTTGGATGGGGTAGAAATATCTTCAAGGTGCTCATTGATGGATAGTTATGATTGATCTTGGAGATGTGATGACTGATCTTTGAGATGGGGTGATTGAGTTTGTTGTTGATGTTGTTGATCTTGATATCCAGCCTCTTGACGTTGGAGATATTGTACTTGATGTGGTTGTGGACACAACTCAATTCTTTGATGACATGGTTCAACCAATGGTGGAGTGTATTGATTTTGGAGTGAAGATGTTTCTATACTCAATAATTCAATTAGTTTGTCAAGTGAAGCAATTGGGTCTAGCAAAATTTGATCTGATTTTGATTTTGACTCCCTTGATATAGTTGATTTGGATTTTGTTCAAGAAAATTTGGAATGTGCACTTGTGGTGTTTGCATGGGATCATGGACAAATTTATTTTGGACAATGTTTTGATTTGGGATGATGTTCAGATTTGGCATTATAGGTTGAATTTGAATATTTTTGTGTTTGGGAATCACATTGCCTTGATTTTGCATGGTGTTACCTTGACTTAGATCAAAACATGGAGTCATTAACATCTTGTTTGGACTTTGAACAAAATTTGTATGATTTGCAAACATATTTATCCCAAAGTTTGCCAAGTGTGGATTTGAAATGTTCATGTTTGGGAAACTTGTACTTGGTATATTCACATTTGGAATGTATGGATTTGGTGGGATGATGTTGTTTTGTTGAAGACTCATGCATTGATTGTTTGGTTGATAGATTTTTAGGTTTGGACTTTGATTAAATCTACCATAGGGAAAGGTGTTCCAAAATTTGGATTGGGAATACTCACATTTGTTGTACCCTTGAGGTTTGTATGAGATAATGATCCCATGTATGGATTGTATAAATGTGAGTTTTGATAATCCATTGTTTTTGTAAGGCTTTGATAGTTTGGTGTACTTAGATCACTCATGATGTATGGAGCAAGTTTATATTCCATGTTCCTCTTGTGTTTTGACCTTGTTGACTTCTAAGGGGTTTAGGACCAATGATGAGATGAAGGATGAAAGGGGTGAATGATATGGGTGTTGAACTTTTAGGACCCTTGGAGGAATACTAGACTTTAGGAGTTTTGGATTTTGGATTTTGGATTTGATTTTGATTTGGATAATGAACTAATAAACCCCAAGATGTTGGATGTTATCTTGGAATAAAGTTGTCCACAAGGATGATAATTTAACTAGGTGTATGAGAAAGGATCCATCCACACACACTTAGCCAAACAAGGATATTTTGATATTGATTTGAAGGATTTTACCAAAAGTCTAGTATGAAAGATTTTTCCAAGATTTATAAGAGTTGTTTGTGAGATGGGATTTGATTGATGTTTGAGATGGATGAAATGTTTGATTTTGATCCTAAATGAACCTAAGAAGAACCTTGTTTACAAGACCAAGATAGTGAAGAACATGCTTTTCCCTAAGAGTACTTCAAACCAAAAGATCAATGTTTTCTCGAAAGATCGTAAGACAAAAGATAAACAAGCACATGTGTGGGGTTCAATTGATTTTATCTTGGTTAATGACTTGATTTTTTACCACATCCACTTCTTGATTAGCTTTTCAAACTAAATGTCTAATGTTCTAATTTATTCTCATCCCACAAAGTCTATTATGTTGAAATCAAGAAAATCAAGGCAATAGTTCTATAATGTTGACTTTAGTGAGAGAAAATTGAGATATAAATTCAAATGATTAGAAGCCTCTAAGGATAGAATCCCTAGGGAAAGCAATAACACTTGAATTTTTTCAAAGGTATTTGCTTCCTAAAGGGTTTGAATTTTGATGATCATGGTTGAATGTTTGTTTTCTAATGTTTAAGATCCAAGCAAAGTGTTTTTGATTACAATAAAATGCACAACCCTATGGATAGTGAGAAAATATTTTTTGAATCCCCACTTTGATAAATCTAGCTACACCTACTCTTAGCAGATGATTAGATGCTTGACCACACTGACTTCCCTCCACGACACACACTTCTCGGGTCAACCAAGAATCGGTACCCATGAAACTCCCATGGCATACATCTCATCTCTACTAAGAGCCTTAAAAAATGTGGGGTAGCTTCAAAACGACCATTCTTGCACCAACAAATAGATAAGGATTTTAGTATTTTTAGACAAAGGGTTCTAGTATAGGCATTTCGTTCGTGGGGGATCATCCATACGGTAAGAGACTATTTTTTTCCCTTCTTGTCAGAACAATCCTCATGATACTTGAACTTTCCTCAAGTACCCACACTTATATACCGGGTGGAAGTCGCTTGGCTTTAGTGTGTTCTTGGTTGGGTCATTCCTTGGAGTGATTACTTTTTCCCACTAGGCAGGCCCTCTAAGGGTAAACAAAAGCGAGCAAGCACATCCGTATTTTGATCGATATTCATTAGAAACAAAGAGAGAACACATGTGATATACTCAACTCACACTCACACTCACAAACTTTGTTCAATTTTAAGTGTCCGAATTAAAATATGGAGGCAATCTTTTATGCAACTTAATATCACAAAAATCATTTTGATTCTCAAGATCGCCATGAGGTATGAGAGATGTCCATACGTCTTTTAGATGATATTACTTTGGATAAGAGATTACAAAACATAAAGGCACATGTTCATTTTAATCCTTCAAAGCAAGAATTGGATTATTTTTAAGCACCAAAAGGAAATGTGAGATTTGCTTGTTCAATTGTTAAGCCCAAAACAAAATGTAGTAATTTTCCTAAGGCTCTTTTTAGTCCCTTTGATTGTTCTTTTTAAAGCCCAAATGAAATTTATTGAGTCCTAAAGTTTGAAAGATAGAAAATCCTTAGAATGGAATTATAATCTCTTCCAAAGTGTTTAAAAACACTTGTTACAATCATGTGATAATTATTTTTCTTTCACTTCCATGCTCCATGACCCTTTAAAATGTTCAATCCAAGCTCCAAATGTTAGATGAAATCAAGAAACAAGAAGATATGAGGGTTAGATAAATGATTGAGCATACAAACCCTAGAATTTAGACCAAGTTTCATTGTGATTTGACATTAGGTGAAAATATTAACTCTATAAAAGTTGAGAAACACCTACACCATTAGATATCTTATGAAATTCTACCCCATTTCAAAGAAAAAAACTCTAAAAAAGACCAAAAAATGACCAAGATACGACCATTTTAAGATTGAGTGAAAAAAGAAAGAAAGCAAAGGCGACACCCTTTTTAACGACATTGTTTGGGTCCAAACAATGACACATATGCAAACAACGATATTGTTTGAGGATTTGAATGGTGCTCTGGTGAAACTAGTGACATTGTTTGGAAAAATAGAGACTGCAAATGCATCACAATTTCTTCCAGTGACATTGTTTGACTTGGAAAAACAAAAAACATAAAAAACAGCGGAATTTGACCAAAAAACGTGTTAATTTTGAAAGATTCGCCCTCCTTCTAGCGCCAAAATGTAAATGCTTGATCTAGAATGCTCAAACATAGACAATCAACACAATGTTAGTCAATAAACAAATCTAAACTAGCATTCCCCATGAGATTCATTCAAAGCACAATGAACAAGAAATAAAACAAAGAAACCAAATGAAAGCTAATTAAATCCTATTCTAATGCTCAAACTAGCATCCCATGGGGGAATTAGTGCTTCTTTGATGTGGAAAGAATCCCTTTCCCAATCCCTTGATAAGCTTGATGATGATTGATTGATCCTTGATGAAGAATGACAATAACCTTGCTATGATTGATGAAATCTCATGCTAACATGGATGAAAATGGATGAGAATGGATTCAAAATGACTATAATGATTTTGCATGGAATGTGGATGATCAAATGCAATAGAGGAGGCCTCTATTTATAACAAAGAAGGATGGAGGATTGAAAAATAGGATGAATGTGGGATTAAAGATGGACGAATAACAAAGCACCACTTGTCAAAATGCTAATGGAAGGAGGTGCAACACATTTTAATCAATGTGCAAATTTGAAATTTGAATTTGAAGAAGTGACATGTGTTAGGGGGGATGTAAGAAGAGTTAAATGCCGCTTGTCTCAAGGAAAATGACATGTAAGAGGTCTTAAATGCCTTGTTGGACGTACAAACCCTTTTGGAGGGATTTTTCAAATTTGAGGAATATTCCAACATTGATGCCTTTTTGAAAGTAATTGAGGATTTAATAAATCAAATAAATGATTTTCATGAGCAAGTTGCAAAATCTAGAGGATTTGGGTGATTAAGACTAAGATTAATCAAAACTTGATTAATTTAAAATGAGATTAGTTGATTTGACCATTTTGACGTAGACTTTTGGATTAATTTAAATCAAAATGAGAAGAAAATGAATTTAGACTTAATTAAATAAAGATTTGATTTATTTAATTAAAGAGGATGGTGTTAGATTAAATAAAATAAAGATTAATTTATATAATTTAATAGAATAACCTTAGAGACTAATTAAATAAAATTGATTTATTTAATTAAAAGAGGGATGACAAGGTTAATTAAACAAAATGATTTATTTAATTAATAGGAGATGATGAATTAATCAGATAAAATTGGTTTATTTAATTTAGAGATGAAATGTGATGAATTTAAACAAATATGGGATATTTAATTAAATGACTAGCAAAGGAGATGATTCAAGATGAAACGGTGTTAGTAAAATCAGGATCAGGTGCACGAGATCAATCAGTATATTTTCTGTGTCTACATATGGTACACCTAAGTTTATTGTTAGTGATCATGATGCTATCTTCACTAGTCACTTTTGGAAAGATTTATTCTCATGTTTGGTTACTCAATTAGCTCACAATTCTTCATACCATCCTTAATTTGATGGGAAAACCGAGGTTGTTAATAAGTGTTTGGAAGGATATCTACATTGTTTCACTTTAGATAAAAAAATTGCATTGGATAAATTAGCTACCAATCACAGAATGGTGGTATAACACTTCCTTTCATAGTTCATCAAAAACATCTCCATTTATGGCACTATACAGATATCAACCTCCTTGCATCACATCATCATTGAAGGTGTCACCAAGAGTTTAGTAAGTGGAGGACCACTTTCTTCATCAACAATAGGTACTCTCAGGACTTGAGGAGAATTTAGCCATGACACAAAATCGAATGAAACAATAGGTGGACTGACACTATAGTGAAAGAAGTTTTGAAGTTGGGGTTTGGGTCTTTTTGAGATTGTAACCTTGTAAGCAAATCTCACTGAAGCAATAGAAAAAGAATAATAGGTTGTCTCCAAATTATTATGGACCATACTAAATCATGCAAAAGATAGGTAGTGTTTCCTACAAGTTGGAGTTTCCTCCAACAACAAAGATACATCCAATTTTTCATGTTTCTTGTTTGGAGAAGGTAATTGGGAATAACATCCCTACTTAGACAGTATTACCCAAGCTCGACGAAGAAGGAAGAATTATCTTGGAACCAAAGTGCATTCATCAAACCCTCACAAAAAAGCTAAGGACTCGAACACTCACAGAGTATCTCATCCAATGAAAGAATTTACCAATTGAATATGCCACATGGGAAGATGAGGAGTTCATTCAGAAGAATCCACACTTGATTAGCATTGAGGAAAATGCTTCTTTGAAGAATGGGGGGCATGCTATTCCCTTAATATTAGTGTACATCGAGTTATGAATAGTCAACATGTGGCTATCTTAACTCCTAAATAAGTCATGTTATCATTATTATATTGTTACTTAGTTTTTTAGGTCGTCCTAGGGCTTATATAGGGTTATCTAAGTTGGCCTAGGTGATATCCTAGGCATAAATAGGTATATATAGGAGGTATTGAGTCTTATTTCATCATCATATTGTGAATTGTGTTCTCATTGGAGATATTTGGAGGTTTTTCCCCTCGAAGTGGCTTGTTATTTTCATTTATTATCAAGTATTTGCAACATATTTCATATTGTCTTCTTCTATTGTGCAAGTTATTTCATTACACATTAGTTGTATAGTATGCAGTGTTGTCATTGATGTCAACATTGTATGAAGATTGGTGTGCAGATCATTTGGTGAAGCATGAGTGTGTATATAGATGATAATCCAATGCATAGTTTCAAGAAGGTTTGATCCACTACAAACAATTAAAGTGCAAAATTGGCTAAGTATCAGAACAATGTTTTCAGTGTACAAGACATTCAATATTTTGGTCCGCATTGGCCCACCTTGAAAAATCTTGCTTTGTGGTTCTAAAGAAATTTTTTTGGGTGTTAGAGGAGTCTAAATCCAAGTTTTCACATTGTTTTACTTTCTGGTGTAGAAGTTACAAAAAATAGAATATCAGGTCTGTCAGTGCCAGTATAGGGTGTATGTTTTGGTGAGTCCGCACTTCACTATGGAATAATATTTTTCCTTGCAGATTTGTGGGGATGTTGACAGGTGTCAAGTGGAGTGAACTTTGGAGGTCTATGTTTCTATTTATGGTTGATTAGTTGGTGAATTTTGATGTCAGGTCTTCATAGGTTTTGACTTAATATGATATGAGTATGATGAAGGTTATGTAAGTGTTGATCTGTTATAAAGGTTCCATTATAGGTCCACCTCGACCTATCTTATGTGTTACAAGTTTAAATTAAGGTACGAGGTGTGTATGATGAGCCAACACGTTATTTTTTTCCTTTTGCATCTGATTGGGCCAACCTAATTGATGTTATAGGTATTTGTGAATGTGATGAATATATAAGTAAGTTCATTTCAGTGTTGTAGGGTGTGAAAAAAAATAATTATTGATGTGAATTGTGTGAAAGTGATGTGAATGTAGAGTAGAGTAGAGTGATATGAAGTGTGTTGACTTTGTGTATTGAGCTTCAGTGGAACAATATTCTAGCATGTTGTAGATGCATTTGTAACAGTTTATTTTGGTTGTGTGCTACCCCTCTCTTCTATCTTTTCTTCTTTCTATAGGTAGTGAGTCCACTAGGATAGTGAGTCCACCTATAGTGAGCACTTTTGTAATATCTTATAATCAGTTATAATATATTGTGAGCTAATCCTCACCATGGTTTTTCCTTCCCTGGGTTATCCACATAAAAATCTGGTGTTCATGTGTTATGTGCTTTGATGGTTGCTTTCATGCTTTGCTTTCTTACTACAAACTAAACATGTTATGTGGAATGAATGTTTAAATATTTAAGGGGTTTCAGGGAATAATGATTCACCCTCACCTCTCAGTATTATGGGTTTTCAACAAAATCTATGTGATTAATATGACATGATGGTCAAAAGGCCCCACTACTAGTTTAATGTTGGACACACATTTGGGACATGCAATACTTGAATTTAAATTGTGTGGAGTTTTAGGAGTGCTTTGTGTAGCCTGTTTTGAATAATCTAGGCATTAAATCAAGTAGATTCCTAGAGGTAGTGGAAAGATTCAAGCAATTTCTAGAGGTAGTGGCAAGATTCAACTAGATTATTAGAGGCAGTGGCAATATTTTTAAGGCCAAAAGACAAGCAACCTAAGCTAGGAATCCAACATAATTAGGGATATTTGTATCTCTACTCAAACTCAATAGTGGTAAGGGTGTATGGATCTCTAGTAAGACCTCAAATATTTCCAAGAATAGCGCCTAGTAGAATTTCTTTCTTGGAGGTCATATCCAAATTAAATAACATATAAGCATGATTTGAGGAACCATAAGAAGGGTTAATTCTTCCTTGCATTCATTGTATTTTCTAATTTTTTAGTTATAGAAAAAGAAGGATTGGAGTTGTTATACCTAATCCTATGGACGTATATGATGAATTTGGATGTGCACAGGGATTATGATCTACAAATTTTTATCAACCAGACTAGGATAAATGCTAAGAGATCAAACTTCTACCAAAAAATTTCATGGTAGAAGATGTTGTAAGGAATTGTACTATTGATGAGGAAGTGAAAATAAAGAAAAAAAAATAGAGTGCAATTATGAAGGGTGAAGAGCAGAGGAAAAAGAAATACATGAATATCTTGGGCCTTACTCTGAAATTGATGATCACATCATTAGAGTCCAAGTTTTGTTAGATATCAAAAAGAAGATTTATGTTAGATAATGCGGAATATCTTAGTTATAATCCTTGGATATCAAAAAGAAGATTAGAGGAAAGACCACCTATAGGGGAAGAAAAATAGGTTGAATTTATAGTCACATCCCATCAAACATAATTAGCTAAAGGACCTATAATATCAATTCCCCTCCACTTGAGCAGTCAAGGAAGAAATAGAATATGGATCAAACCTTGGTGATTTATTATATCAATTATGTAGAGGCTAAGGAGATAGGTGAGAATGTGGTTCATGAAGAATAAGTTAATCAGATTATGCCCTCTCCTTAAAAGGCCCAAATTTATGATGTGCCTCAAGATAGATTGACCATCAATTTCAGGGTAGTAGGAGATAAGATTAATGCCATTAGAGCACTATCTTGTTAGAAGAGAGGAATTTTCAAGAAAATTGAACAAGGATAAGCAAGAGGTTGATCCCAAAGAAATAAAGGATTTCACAAAGAAATTACAACAAAAATTTGGCTTCCAAGTCAATAACATCACTCTTGAAGAAGGAAGAAGAATAGTGTAGGAGAGTGGATTACTCTTGCTACCAAGTTATTATAAATAAGTTATTGTAAAAGTGTAGGTATACCTACAAAGCACATAACTACCTCTAAGTGGCCTGAGTATTAGATAGGAGTATAACTTAAAGTTAAAAATACGACATGCTCTCAAGAGAACTTATTTTAATACAATTTACATGCAATTATGTCACTACAATGGCTTATAGTGTTATATAGGTTTTATAAATAATGTTTAATGAAATGATAAATATCATTTTTATGTCACACCAGATAACAACACCTTGATGGGAACTTGATGGATATTTTCTTCTTTATATAAAGGGACAAATGAGTGTTAATATTCCTATTCTACTACACTTTAATTTGAGTTGGCGTTTTAAAATTTATTTCATATGGCGAAAATCGATCTGAGCTTATTCAGCTTCGTGCTCAAAGTTATGATTATTTGTGTGGCTATAACTTTGATTGTTCGCTTCCTGAAGTTGACATGGGCATCACTCTAGTTGTATATGGACCAGTGTCCTCTGCCACCAACAGAGATGTTGGCATCCTCTGCTTAGGTAATGCTTTGGTTGAATCTTTATAGTTCTCAGATACATTTTATGGAGGAGGTGTTGAGGGATAATCCTCTGTTTGAGTCTTTTTTACTTTCTTGTTTGAATTTCAGAAGAATTTTTATAACATTTTTTTAATTTTATAGAGGAGTCTTGTAACTTTCCTAGCTACTTTACTCACATAAATAAGTTATTATAAAAATGTATATAGACCTACAAAGCACATAACTATCTCTAAGTGGTCTGAATATTAGATAGGAGTATAACTTAAAGTTCAAAATAAGACATACTTAGGTGATCCCACAAAGCTGGTTTACAATTTATGGGAGATTCTATTTTTTGCTGAAATCACATATTTTTAGAAAATATAATGATTTAAGACTTAAAAATTTGTATCAAATCTTCATCACTAATTATATCCTTTCACAAAAGAGTGGTAAGGTATCAAGGATAAGCTCTTTTCTAATCCTACAACTTAAGCCTCGAGGGTTCATAGCAACCCTGCCTACGTATCCCCTCATGGGAATCAAAGGCATCATAGTTCACCCCACAATGTTAGAGGGAGTTGATTCTCTTCTCTTGCATGAGATCTTTGATCTTTCTTTTAACCCATAACTATTATTTAAGTACCTATAAGCCATCAAAATTAACCAATTATAATATAATTATAGTAACTTTTCCATCAAGTGTTGGATCCATACCAAACATTACCAAGCACTAGTGTACAAACATTCACCATATTCACAAGTGGCATATCATACCATAACCCCAAAGATCATATAAAATGTAAGTCACGAGCATGCCTCCATATACACAAGTTGACTAGCTCATACACATCACTAGTATAATAGTGATTGGATCACTCACAAATCATAAGTGTAATGGTGATTAATTCATATGTACATCACAAGTACAACAATGACTATCTCACATGCATATTGCATTTGCATTAGTAACTGGGTCCAACACATATCACAAACACATAGTGTCAAGCTCCAACATACATCACATATACATAGTGATGAACTCCACAAAACATCACAAATACACAATAATGAATGCCAACGTACATCACAAATACATAGTGATTAGATCCAACATGCATCACATACATAGTGGCAAGATCCAACATACATCACATACACATAGTGACGAGATCCAACATACATCACATCCAAAATGGTTGATTAACACATCACAATGGCTAACACATGCCCATAATGCATCCTAGATAGAAAGAATATTAGTGCATTACGCAATACACAGTGGGTCCTATCCTTTCCTTTGGTCTTCTACACCATTGGAAAAATGGGAAGAGGATTTGGTGCATCCCATACTACACCATAGGTCTGTCCTCAACCCCACAAGGTCAAGTATATAGTCTGACAACTAGGAAGGGGATTTGTTGTATCCTATACTACACCACGAGTCCGTACACCATCCCAAGGGTTTCCCCAAGTAGTGAACCTACTAAACTTGGTGGATTCTAACTTCAATCACCTATAGGCCACCGAAGACAAGTCTATCCACCCAGGAAGAAGTAGCTCCCGACATATACCACCTTGTGACCTTAGTGATATTATTAGCTATATTCTTCACAATCCTGGGTAACATTGGCCTTAGTCACTTTCGTTCCCTCAGTGACAATCGGTGAACCCCCTCGATACAACAATTAGCCCTGAATTACCGTTACCCACACAGATGGTTCCCTTCCCATGCAATTGTTACCGTATCTTAATCATAACCAAGGTAGCCCATAGAAACCTTCACCTCCATGAACTAGGTGAATGTTGGCTAGTCCCTAGTAGTATCCCATAAATCGGTCATTGGCATAGTCCAATGACTACCTGTCACTACTCAAATATCTTGGAGGTTCACTCTTGGGTGGGTCATACATAACATGAATCACAATCACAGTCAATAGATACATGAGCCCATACATAGAGACCTCTAGATATGGATTCAATTTTCACAACACACACAAGTTACATGGAACCAACACAAGATGGACTTAACATATATTCAAATACCAATTATAAAGTTGTTAAATCCATTACTTCATTTAAATTAGTATTCAAAGAATATTATGTATTAAATATAAGTTATTATATTTCCTTAACTCATTCATACCCATTCAGTACCCATTAGCCTCAAATCAAAGCTTACAGAGGAGGAAAGATAAAACCATATGGGAACAATCCCAACATCTGGGAGTTATCCCCCGTAGACCCTCCCCCTATGTACTTGAGGTCACAGGGACATCCTTCACCCAAGGACCTCCTACATTTCCACTTCCAAACAGATCAAAGTCACACATAGTTCTCTTACATAGTCTCTCAATGATACTACACATCAATTTCCCATAATCAAGGTTTCATTAATGGTTTCCTTCAATTATTATCGACTATCAGTTTGTATGAAGATGGTTAACTAAGCTCACAATATAGTAAGCCTATACTAAGGAACTTCCAACTAGGTCATCCCTATCACACTTGACCTCCCATAGATATTGATCCTAATTCGATTTGAATATCTTGGAATCCTTGGAATCAACTATCGAGGATATCGTGCAATATTTGGTACCCTAATGATAATACCATATAGTTATAACATAAGGATCACTATTGAGGTTCTTAGATTCAAGGGATAAATAGATGTCCTTACAAGACATATAATAGTATTTATGAGTTAGTTTTATGTTAAAATCATTGTTTGAATCCTACTTAAGAAAGTTGGCAACATTGTATCAATGAGACCAATATATGAAAACATAGTACCATTAATAGTATTGCTAATAATACTCTTGATCTTCTAAGTTCTTTTACCTTATGGTGCAACCCCATATTCTTATGATAATCTATTTAATAGATTGTATAGTTTAATCATACCCATCATTTAATCTAATCCTGACCTTAATGGTCATTAGCAAGGTATAAAGAGTTGCTACAAAGGATTTATCTCATAACTTGATCTCGATCACATTGTCAAATTAACGATAATCGTCTTTCATTTGGTATACAATTACATTGAGCTTCACTATAACTATAATAATAAATTCATTTTCAAAGTTTTTGTATCTAAGAGATTTATAGACATCGTACAATCATATAAAATATTTACCATGGAATCAATGGATTATCAAAAATACCAAGATTCAACATTAATGAGATGTTTAGTAATGTATTGTTTCAATGCTACTACATGAAGTCACCCTTGCAATTATTATGCAACCAAGTGTCAAGGCTCATATTGATTATATATGATTCTTGGTTCATATCGTAAGGTTATCTTGCTGCTAAATATCTGATCTAGGACTCTTTGTCATCTTATTTCTTTTAAATTTCAAGCATCAAATATCTAAATATTGAGATAGGTCCTGCCAAAGTCAAAGTAATTATTGAAATGGAAGCACCAAGAATGTTAAAGCAGTTAAGAGGCTTACAAGGAAGACTTCAATCCATCCGTCGTTTCATAGCACAATTAGCGGATAAGGCTAGCCCATATTCTCATCTACTCCACAAGGGGGTAGCATACAAATGGGATGAGAAATGAGATCAGGCGTTCAATAAAATCAAGGAGTACTTGCTCACACCACCAATCCTTATGCCACTAATTCCAAACAAGCCATTGATTATGTATACATTAGCAACAACAACAGCTCTCAACGCTCTCTTAGCTCAACATGATGAAAACATGAAAGAGAGGTATTTACTATATCAATAGAACTATGGTGGAACATGAGCTCAACTATACATTCATTGAAAATGCTTGCCTAGCAATAGTCTTTGCCTCGTAGAAATTCAGGCACTACATGTTAGCCCATCAAATAAAACTCATTGCCAATATTGACCCACTCAAATACTTACTTCCCAAAGCAACACTCACAAGATGAATGGCTAAGTGGTTATGATCCTATCAGATTATGATATTGAATATGTGGAACAAAAGGCTATTAAGGGAAAAGTGATTGTAGATCAACTAGCATAGGTGCCAATATATTTATCGGAGTTCCCTGATGATTCAATCTTTAACCTAAGCATAGCAGATCACTGGAAAGTGTATTTTGATGGATCCTACACACAACATGGGTCAGGAGCTGGAGTCTTTTTCATCACACCACAAGGGGATTGCATACCAAAGTCATATAAGTTGTCATTCCCTTACACAAACAACATTGTAGAGTATGGGGCTCTTGTCATAGGACTCATAATAGTAGTACAGTGGCAGATCATGACACTTAAGGTCTATGGAGACTCCCAACTAATCATCAATTAGGTTAATGATGAATACCAAACAAAGGATGAAAAATTGAATCCATACAAGAAACTGGTGGAAAACCTCAAAGAATTCTTCATTGACATCACATTTGAACAAATACTAAGGGAAAACAATACAACAGTAGATGTTATGGTGATAATTGGATCACTATTGGATATCCCACACAATGTCCCTAAGCATGAATTCCTTGTAGAGTAGCTTCTTGTACTAGCATTCAAGGTACCAGAGTCTAAATTTGTGTGCAAAATCGTTGGTCCTGGTGATCCCTGGTATCATGACATCTACACCTACCTGAGAATAGGAGTCCTTCTGGTGCAGGAGCACCAAGGTAACATTGGGAAACACTAGGCAATTTTGGAAGCCTAGGAAGCAATTTTGAGTTTTAATACTTCAAGGTCATGTTGACCATTTGATTTTGAGTTAGAGATGTTAGAAGATGTTAGGATGAAGGTTGATCAGTAGCATATGGTAGATTGAATGAGTTTCTCAATTTATTTTCACTAGGAATCACTAGAATTTGGGAAATAAAGCCAAAATGTTGCAATTATGCAATTTTGGCCTAATAGGGTGGTTAAGTCCGATCAATAGAGAGGTAACCACCTTGGAAGCCTTTAAAAGGGGGTCCTTGAACTGGAAGGAGGGTTGGAAAAACATTTGAGTTTGCAAATAGTTGAAATTGAGAAAGCAGTGATATTTTGTTGTGTATTTTCCCTGTTTTGTTGTTGTTTCTATTTTAGCAGGTTAATGGATTGATCAAGGCAATTTGTACAGTTTAGAATGTGGAGAAATTGTCTTTGAATCATTGTTTGAGCAGTAGGTAGCAGGTTACTCGTTTGCAAGTGTTATTGTACATACTATGTTCTTCCTTCATTGTTGTTTTGACTGGTAAACTCTGAACAAATGGGGTTTTAGTTTGCATTTCCACCGTACTGGAAGTATGGGCTTGTGGGAAATGTGGCTAGGCCCCATGTTTGTATATAAATTAGGTTTAGGATTCTGTAAGAGACAAGGCATCATGCAAAAGGTCTATTCCTAGGTGAGCTTGGCTATGCCCGGTTAGGAAAGACAGTGCGAAATGGTCACTAACGTTGCAGGGGTGTTTACTTTCTAGCAACTTAGGGTGTGTGGAAGTTGAAGGAGGCCTTACAAAGGCTTGGCAGGAAGCAGGAGTCTTCGCCAGTCCATTTGGTGGCTGAAAGAAGCAGATTGTTCACTGTGTATTCAAGAAGTGGCCTAAAAAGCCCTAATTCTCACAAAATTAGGGTTACGCCTGTGTACGGCCTGTGAAGGCCCAAAACCCAAAAAATATTGGAGAGGTAGGAAATTGAGCCAGGGTCCTTTTTGGAATTTTGTGGTGTTCATTAAGCAGAAAGGAGATTTAGCCTATTCTCTTGGGTTAAGAGGCCTAATAGGGGCTCAAGGGCTAGTAGCCCTTCTTAAACCCTAGAATAGGGTTTGGTGGAAGCGATGAAGAAATGAAGCCTTGTGATTGATCAAGAACCACAGTGGGATGGTTTTGAAGCCATAGAAAATGCCACATGCCCCTGCAACAAGTTAGTGAGGTTTGGAGAGCTAGTTAGCCTTTAGGAAGATTAAGGGCTAAGGAAAGAATGGAGGAGAAAGCACCAAGATTGACTTGGTTAAGTGAATGTAGTTGATAGGAGGGTTGGCCAGAAGGACTAGGGGTGCTTAACAAGCATTAGGGCCTATAGGTAGAGAAGGTGGAGTCACCTAGGAGTTCTTGGGAACTAGGACCTAGAGCATGGAACAGTGAGTGTTCCATCCAACCCTACCCTATCACCTTCTTGACGATATCACCCTGTACCTTAAAATAACATTTTTCAAGAAGTCATCCCGCTTTGTTATCTTAGGAGACACCCTATACCGTAGGAGTATTGAAGGAACCTTTTTATGATGCCTAAACACCGAGGAAGCTTTGACTACTTTAACCAAGGTACACAATGGCACTTGTGGTTCACATTCGAGTGGTATGACCTTGGCCAAGAAACTGCTAAGGACTGGGTACTATTGGCCATTGATGGAGAAGGAAGCTCATGAATATGTTAAGAAATGCCTACAATGTCAACAACATGGGGATCTCATGCATGCACCAACTCAGGACCTCCACCCAATCATTACACCTTGGGTCTTTTCATAGTGGGGGCTTGATCTCATTGGTAAAATTACCCCCACCTCATCTAGTGGACATAAGTTCATTATCACTGCTACTGAGTACTTCACGAAGTGGGTAGAGGCAATTCCCATGACCTATATCACAAGAAAACAGATTTCCAAGTTCATCCTGAACTACCTAATTTTCCACTACGGTGTCCCTCAAGCTATTATCTCATATAATGAGACACCTTTCAAAAACCAAGATGTTCAAGACCTATGCCAAAATTTCAATATCCAACATTGCTTTTCCACTTCATACTACCCCCAAGGAAATGACCAAGCTAAGGCTACAAATAAAACCATCTTAAAAATCCTAAAGAAGACAGTCAATGAAGCTAGTCATGACTAGCACCTATAGTTGAACCCTACCTTATGGGCTTACCAAACAAGTATCCGCACACCAATAGGTGCAACCCCATTATCCTTGGTCTACAGATCAAAAGCTATACTCCCCATTGAGATCGAGCTTCCATCCCTAAGAATATCATCTCATCACTGATGAAGAATATCGGGTGTCACGATTGAACGAGTTGGAATTACTAGATGAGCGACGCATGGATGCCTTAAACCACCTACAATTCTACCAAAACCTGTCTCAAGTGAAGCTACAACAAGAAGATCAGGAGTTAGAACTTTCAAGTCAGGGAGTTCATATTTAAGGAGAATCAAAAGAATGTACGAAATCCAGATAGCAAGGGAAAGTTTGAACCCAATTGGTTAGGACCCTTTATCGTAATAGTGAGCTACAAGTTAGGAGCATATCAACTATCTACACCTGAAGGTGAGCCTCTATAGGAGCCCATGAATAGATCCCATCTCAAAAAAAATTATGCCTAAACTTGCACGGTATAAATCCAAAAAATCTAAAAAAATATAAAAATATAAAAATCCAAAAAAAAAATCAGAAAAAGGATTGAAAATAGTAAAGAAAAAAAATTGTCCTCTAGTGAAAACCACTTCGGTGGCGCTTTGGGCAAGTACCTTGGTGAAAACCAGGAAAATAGGCACCTCATGTAAATACAAACTTTCCATCCATCCTAATCTCTATGGCTTGTTCTACATCATCCATCCATTGCATTCCATCACATCCTTCCATCACCCACCCACTTCCACATCATGGCTTGATCGTGTGTTTGTATCATGATCCCTCCTAGTACTACTTGACCCATTTCTAAGGTCAGTTTGTCTTGCCTATATCAGAGTAGTCTATTGCATCATGATATGGGCATGTTCTTATACCTACATTGGATCAGATTCATGTATATTCTTGCAATCTTCCTTAAAATTAGAAAATCCAAAAACATTCAGAAAATCAGAAAATCCAAAAATATTCATAAAATTCAAAAAACCAAAAACATTCAAAACATGTCAAAAATGCAAAACAGGTCAAAAGTCAGAAAAAGTCAAAAAATAGATTCGTCTTGTCGAACTACAGGGCTCTGAGCTCTAAATGTAGGCAAGGCCATCATCGATGAGCCCCCAAGACACCCTAGGCCAGTCCTTTAGGAGTCCATCCTAATAAAATGGCAATTCATTTGTTCATATCTCATCAATAAACGAGTCTGTTTCAGTCGAACTATGTGGTCTCTACATGTATAACGTAGGCAAGGTAATCTTTGATTAGCCCTCGAGGCCCCTAGGATAGGTCTTTAGGTTAGGTTCTTGGTCAAAATCTCAGAAAACACAAAAACATTGAAAATTTTGAAAATAAAAACATTTGTAAAACATCTTGAAAATACCAAAAACAACCTCAAAACATTTCAAAAACATCCAAATATTTGAAAAAATCCATCCATCCCATTTTTCATTCACCTGAAATAAACACCCACTCATGATAAATCATCACCATCGTCAACCTTTGGTGAAACAATTGGAAACAAGTCTAGCAGTTCAAAAGTAAAAACTCAAATGTCAAGGTCTCAAGTCTAGGTTAGTAGGAAACAAGTTGGTCATCTCTTGATATTAATAGCCCATCATCCAGTTTGTCTCAAATCATCTAATAACATCATGTCCATAGATGCATCCTTCCTACAATGGACACCAACATTAGGCATCACCATAGTCTAGTCCTAGCTAGCAGTATGAAGAACATTAGCTTGTTTGTTTACTTGATCTTTGTCTTGTTGATTTATCTTATTGTGCTTATTCCAATGACCTCTCAATGATGTCTAATCAAAAAAATTTAGAGAGAAAGGAATAGGGCATTGATCATTATCTTTTTTCTACTGTGGTTGTTGGATATCCTTGTGATATAACTTTGGTCATGTGTGCTTTGTTTGGTTTGTAGGGAGGATGTTTTAGGTGTCTTGTTGACCACATGAGAAGGCTTAAATTCCTATGTTTTGGTCTGAGATGTTTTAAATATCTGAATTTCATTCTAAGTAGGGTTCCATATGCCAGGTGTGAACAAGGATACTCCTATCTGATTGTCGAGTCAAAGTCCATCACATAGGTGCAACACCATCCTGTTTCTTTATACCTTGATTCATCGTATCTATGTGTGTTATCAAACATAAGGTAAGTAAGCTCTTTTAAAATCCCAATTTTTGATAAGTGAAACATCATCCATCTCTCATCACCTCTAATAAAGTCTCGTCAGATCATGGACTTGTTGGATCCTCTTGTCATCATCTCATTTCTTCTTTCTTCCCTTCGCACTAACATGGTACCATGACAATCAACTAAACATCACTAATGCATCCATCCTGCATCCACAAACTGTCAACATACTGCATATCATTCATAATAGGAAATACTGATCATCTCACATGCATTGCATTCTCATCATTGCATAATATAGATTGGTTATTCTAAGCATCTTATAAACCATACATTTGCATCCATTGCATAATCATATAGGCATCATCATATCAATAGAAAAGATACCGAAAAAGAAAAGGAGCATATCATAACATCCCATACATCTCATGATCATAACATATCACATTAAATCCATTTTGCATTATCATTTAGGGCATAATATAGATATGTTAGTCTAAGCATCTTATAATCATTTACATACTATAAAAATTTGCATCCATACATCCATACTGAATCCATACATCATCACCATAAAAGTGCATAAAGATAATACAAAAAAAGAAATACATCCATAACATCCATGAACATCTGCATAATCATCCATCACATTAAGTAAAAGTAATGCATCATAACACATCATATAGAATCACATTGAATATACATAGAACATCAAATGCATCCATCAATGAAGCATAATTAAAGTAGACACGTCACCTCATAAATCAATCATATCATATATAATAAAAAATAATCACTGTCATGGTACAAAATCAGACTCAAGTGTATGTATATCAATTAGTATACAATGCCCATAGGGCTATCAAAAAAGAGCCTGTGATTCTATCTCAAAAGGAATCAAATGCCGATAAAAAATTGTGTGCAATAGCTAGACCTGATGGCTGCTCCCCTCACTTAGATGCCTCTCTGGCTGGTCGTCCGGTTGCTTAAGCCCTGTTTGTTGAGAATAATCTGGCACCCGAGCAGCCAAAGGCACAACCTATCGATAATGAAACCTATAATACTCAGCCTTCTGAATGGCATCACAATACATCCATGCTGGTATGGTCCTCCCCTGGGACGAGGCAACCATGCTCTTTGATTGTTTCCTTCGGCCAACTTCCTAAGCCAACTATAACTCTATCGCCTTCCTCTACTGGTGCTCGTGATCTCTCTTCACAGTAAGAGCCCAGACCTACTATCTGGCATGATCCCTCTCTACCATGACTATCTACAACTGTGCCTATAGCCCCTGAACCTACCCCTGTAGCTGTTGAATCTGGGCATCCCACTGATGTGGCTGATGAGGCTGATGTGGTTGATCCCTCTATTGATCCCTTAGCTGATTCGAGTGTTGTGGAGGCTGCCCATCTCCCCCAAGTGCTCTGGGAACCTGTCCCACATGTGCTCTCCTAGCGATCTTGCCTTGAGGTCTCCTCCGTGGGAGTGCCACTCTTGGAACTATCAGTCGAAGTGGGGGTCTGAACCAATCATCATATGCATGTGTAGTGCTTGGATTTTCCTACCCCTGATCATGGGCCCATGTCTTAGCCACCAAAATTTGAAAGCAATCAACTATGTTAGATGCTAGAATCATTCGTCCTCATGTGGTCTCTCAAGCTGACCGGGCAAAGATGGCCACATACTGATCATCTGGTCAATCCTAAGCATCCCCAAACTGTCGAGCTACCTTATCTAGAAGGTAGTGCTCTATAATCATGTGCTCTTTCCCCTGTATTAGTCTATCTTGTTGAGCATAGAATAGTTGTTGTATGTCATCATACCATGCAGGCATTTGTAACTAAGGCCTCCATGTGAACACTATCATCTCATCTATAACTTGACGCCAATGTGGTAGACCTAGTCATCTTGTATGTCTCAGGGTGATCCCACCTCTGTATCTCCAAACCACTAGATCGTTGGGCTCTGTATCAACCACGGTGACAAGTGGTCAGAGCATGGCAATGTGCTCCCAGGCCCAGATGTGCAACAGTGTCACGCTAGTACCAATTGCTCGGCTATCGCAATATATAGACTCATGCAAATCATGGTATAATGAGGCCAGCATCACTGGTCCCCAGGAAAATAGTGTGCTCTAGTGAAGTATCCTCTCCCAGGCCAGGCCCCATCCCAGACTAAAGTATCTGCCTTGCCAATCAAGAGCTACCAATCCATATATAATCGTAGCAACAATTAGTCCAAAAGTCAACACCCGACCTCTGTAGTACTCCAAGTCAATCTGGCCCTTGACAAATGTAAGCTCCTCCATCTCCATGACCTCAAAGCATGCATCGGTGCTGACATCAATGTCATAGATCACTCGATCACTGTGTATCGGCAACCGTAGGATCCACCATACATCCTCTAAGGTAACAGTTGCCTCACCGGTGGGAAGATGAAAGGACAGGGTCTCGTTATGCCACCTCTCGGCCAATGTAGTCATCATCACCAGGTGGGTCCAGACAACAAGCATATAGGTGACGTACCAAAGACTGATCTCACCCAAGTGCTCCTATCACAACTTGTGTAAACCGCTCAATTTTCTCAGGACAAAGGGTTGATGCTCACGTGAAAGCACAAGCTCTCTAGTCTGCAACACTCATGAGGCCACAGTGTCAAAATTCATAAAAAGACCTAACCTCGTTTGGAGTTTTCAACATTAGAACAACTAATGCATCATTGTTTGCAAAGTAGTCGCTATTTGAAAAATCCAAACAATGACATTGGACCCTTTGAAAATGAAAAATGAACCACGACATCGCCATTTACACTAGTGAGCCCCTTTGACCTAGAAACCCTAAACTCAAACTTGACCATGGCGTCACCATTTGGAATTTGGAACCCTAAAGTCAAATTGTGATGCGGCATATTAATTCACACAAGCGTCGCTATTTGAGCCTCAACATGACTGATTTGGCACTTTGTGCATCGTTATATAGTGACGCTAGGGACTTTAACTCTTCAAAACGTAATAAATGCACTTAAAAATCAAATTTCAAAGTCGGGTTAGAGTCACATACTAGTGGTTCTGTTCCTGGAGGTTTCTGGTACACCCGAACTCGCTCAGAAATCTGTCAGGGAAGCACTCTTTGCGCCATTTTGTAGGAGGGTCAGAGCTCAAAAGGCAAGAATTTTTAAAGTGTGAATGCAAAGATGAATGGAAAGTGACCCCTCCAATCCTATTTAAGCATGAAAATTAGGGTTTTTTGCCGTGTTTTAGCTATCAAACTAGGGTTTTGCACCCCCGACACCGTTTTTGCCCAATCGAAGCTCATTTCACATCCTTTTTTTGCATTTTGGAATATTTTTAGCATCCTGGAGCCTTTCTAGACCCGTCGGGTAGCTTGTCATCTTTTTTTGAGAAATCACCCAAAAATCCAAATTTTCGTGCAATCTCTTGAGGGGCAGTATACTAGCATAATTCTTCTCATTGGGGTAGCAATGAGGCATTTGAAAAAATCAAAAGATTTTTGAATTTTGATCTCGGAAAGGTTATTCTTTGAACCAACACAACAGGTACATTACTTCAAAGAGGGGCAAAATGTAGACACTCCAATTATCTTGATTGATATCATGCACTTGATCCTGATTCACTAACACTAATTCCTCCTTAATCACGTCCATACTAACCACTTAATTAAAAAATATTTATTTAATTAAATCCTAATGTCCTCTTTTGATTAAATAAATCAATTTTATTTAGTTAAATCCCAATGTCTTCCTTTAATTAAATAAATCAATTTTATTTATTTGAATCCTATTTTTCTTCATTTAATTGAATAAATCAAATTTATTTAATTAAATTATTAATCTTCCACTATCTTCTCATTTGATTTAAATAAATCTAAATATCTAAATCAAATGCCATATCAACTAATTCCATCTAGGTTAGGATCCCAAATATGGATTTTGTTATGGCGTCGAGCGAGATAGGCGGGAAGAGCTCCAGTTCAAATGCTTCGGATGCAGAGGGTGATGGAGGGTCAGATGAGGATGGGGACGTGCATTTCTGGTGCCTCCTTATGGTTTGGTTTCGTACTTTTTATGCACAGGTTCCTCTGGAAGTGGAGCCACATGGGGATGGCCCGGTTCTTCGCTGGTCTGATGTTGGTGTTGAGGCTGAGGGCAACGTCTTGGGTGGAGGTTCGTGTTTCCTACTGCAGTGGCTCTGCTTTGAGCCTCTCTCTATTTTTTCCTATAGTGGGTTAACAAGAATGGTTGTGATGTTGGTTGTGGAGGTCTTGGAGATCTCTTTTTCTCTTCTGTGGGCTGTGGTCTTACCTGGAGCCTCTTTTCTCCTTAGGTTGTGGTGTTTGTTGTGGTAGCTTATGGATCCTGTTGGGGGTGGAGGCTGTTCTCCCCTCTTCATGTTCTCACTGCGTATTCCCTCTTTGCCTAGTTTTTCATGGTTTTTGTTTTCCTTATAGTTGTTGCGGGTGTGCATGGGGTTCTATAAGGTGGATTGGTGGATGGATGGGATTATTTTTGCTCCTATTCGATGTAATAGGAAGGCTGGTGTGATCTTTGTGCTAGCCTATTCTTCTACTTGGTTCCTCTTGGCCTCCCTTTTGGTTGTGTGTCAAGTGGCACTCTTTTGGGGGTTCTTGCTCTTGGAGAGTCTTGGCTGCTTCTGGTTACCCTCTTGTGGAGTGGTGGTGTCTTCTACTGGAAGGTTCTGTGGAGTTGTGGCCTACTTGTGGCCCTGACTATCATGTTAGGGTAGCTGGATGGTTTTATTGTTTAGCCTTCTCCAAGTTTCCTCCTTGTGTGGGCTCCTCTCTCCCTTTTGGGGCTTGTTTGCTTTTGCTCTCTTTGGGTTTGGATCTCTGGTGGTCTTATGGCATGTGCTTTACCCAGTTGAGTTTGTTGGTGTTTGGTGTTTTGGAGGCCTTTTTTCTGTATAGCCTTTTTGGTGTGAAGCTCCCAGAGCTGGTGATGTTTATTTTTATGTTGGAAGGTTTCTTTTTAGCAAAGGATCCTTTAAGGTTCTGGTGGATGATGCTAGTGGTTTTGAGTGAATGGCTTCTTGCTAGGTTAATGTTCAAGCTTTCTTTGGAAACCCAGATGAGTTCTGATTTGAAAGTTGTTAAGGTGGACCTATGGTGTATAGTTGAGATTCTTCTCCTCGTCCATAGTTTGTTTCTGGTGTGGTGTTTACTGTTGGATGATACAAATGTGTGTTGGGCTATTGCGTCGACTTTCTCCTCTGTGAGTTTGAGGTTGTTGTTGAAGTTTTTCCTGCTGTGGTGCATGCTCTGGGCTCTTTTGGCCTTGCTCTCTGTTTTGGGTGGTTCTCTAGTCTTATTCATAGGCCCCAAATGGTTTGGCTCTTGGTGCAGGGATTTCCAAAGGATGTTATGGTTTTTCGCTTGGCTACTGTGTTGACTTTCCCATTGAGTCTTATGGAGGTGGACCTCCCTCAGTTGCTGCTATTGAGGTGGGAATTTCTCCTATGGAGGTGGAGGTTGAGGGTGTTGGTATTTTTGGCTGTGGTGGTCTAGCTGACTGTATCTTCCTTTCCAATAGAGGGGAGCTTACTCCTTTAGAGGCGACAATACAATTGGTGTCCTGTACCAGGTGAGTTTGTGCTATTGGGATGTTGATTTCTTGCAAGTGATTTACACCACAACAATCTATATTATTTTGGGCTTAGATTTGAATGATCTTAGAGGTAGGTTTGTTGACACCTGGCTACTTTAGGTGATATTTAAGTTTTTCAAAGGGGTTTCTAGTTCCAAATAAAATTAGGTTGTATTTGGGCTTCGGGCCCATGCTTGTGTGTCTTTTGTAGCCTTTTTAGCCATGATAATCTATTAGAGGCTGTTGTTGGTATGTGAATTATCTTTTTAAGCAGCTTGCTGTTGATGGGTTGATTTATGCTTAGTGTTGTTTTCTTTAGTTTCAGTTGTCTTCTTTTGTAAAGGGTTTCGGGCCCCTTCAAAACCCATATTTTACCTCTAATCAAAAACTAATTCCATCTAGGTTAATTAATCCTAATTAAATCCTAACACTAATCCTCCATTCCTCTAGCTTTTGCAAGTTGCACATGTAAATCAATTTATTTGGTTTATTACTTCTTCATATTATCATTCAAATGTGGCATATTCTTGGAATATTCCACTTATTTGAATTCTCCCTCCTAAAAGAATTTTTTCCTCCAACTTGGCATTAAAGGCTCTTACATGTCCTCTCCTTGGACCAACTTGGCATTAACTCCTCTTACAACTCTTCTTACACAAGCCATCTTTTGAATTTCAAATTCCACATACATGCATTTAACATGCACATTGTTCAAAATGTGCTCCACTCTCCTTCATTAGCATGTTGACAAGTGGCACAAGGTTCAAGTTTAATCCCACATTCTTCCTATTCTTCAATCCTCCATCCTTCTTCCCTATAAATAGAGGACTTCTCTATTGACTTGGGATACACAACTTCATGCAAAGTTATGATCCACAAGTTTAAACAATTTCATCCACATTTTCATCAAAGTTAGCATAGATTTCATCGTCCATAGCTAGGTTATTGGAAATTTTCATCAAGGATCAATCAATCATCATTAAGCTTATCAAGGAATTGGGAAAGGGCTTCTTTCCACATCAAAGAAGCATCAATTCCTCCATGGGATGCTAGTTTGAGCATTTAGAATAGAATTTCATTAACTTTCATTTGTTATTTTTCTTTGATTTCAATGTTCTTGTGTTTGAATGAATTTCATGGGGAATGCTTTGTTTACACTTGTTTATGGACTGATGTTTGATTGTTTGTGATGAGCCTAGTTTTTGGTCTAGTTTTGGGTAGAATCTATAGTCTATTTTCTCTTAGATGTCATGGAATTTAATGATTTAGTGTTGGTATTGGCATAATGTTTCACTCAAACCATTGAAATTTGGCATTACCCTATCTTTGCAAGCTTTAATGATATTTGGCATAATATGTGGGTCATCTATATTGATTTTGCATGCGATTACTGAATTTTTCTTAGAGTGGTTATTGATGTGCAGTTATTATGCGTACTAACCTTGGCCTGCAGACTTAATACGCCAAGTTATGGAAGACACGGCGAGTTGGGCATGCACCATAACATCTAGCTAAGAAGTTGCTCCAAGTCAAAGGAATCCGACAACAAAGATTCTTCATGCAACTAAACGTAATTGCTTTGCAGTGGACTTTAATGATCGAGCATGCATGGGAGTAACTTTTGTGTTGGATCTGCACTTGACTTGCATGTCTAACCGGATTCCATGCATGTGTAATCGCCGTCACTCCACTTTCCCCTTTTTTCCCTAAATGGTGTCCTCCCATTCATGGAGTTTACTGCCTTGTTTAGTTGTAGTATAAATAATTGGATGTTCCTTCTTCAAGAGGAGGTTGCACAATTTTACATTGTACCCTCATTTTTAATGATACAGACACATTACTCTTTGTATGCACAATTTACAGTGAATAAAATAAAGTTTTGAGTTCGAACATTTGAGTTCTTGTTAGTTTAGAGGATACTTATCCAAGGGGGCCCACTTGGTGAGTAATCCGTTCTCTTAGTTTAGCATTAGCTTAGTATTATTTGTTGTTTGATACTTATTTTGAAATCTGGCATTGATTTTCCTGCAGCCAAAGCAGACAGAGTAGTCCTTGTTTGTCGCACAGATTTTCATTCTTGCTCTGCATTTTAGCTTAAGCATAGTTGTTGGTTGATGTTCAACATTTTCTTTATTTCCTTTCAGCTATTTACTTTTAGCATTGTGTTTCTTAGCTATAGAATGCAATGACTACTTGAACCCCTAGTGCACATACAGTGTTGACCCATTTCAAGTTCACATCCCTGGGTTGACAAGTTAAATGCACCTTCATGATGATTGAATGGCTATTTAGGTTAGATGTCTAGTCTCTGAATCATGGCTGTAAAGGCTTAGTTGTGATATCATTGTAGGAGGCCAACATTTTTGGCGTTGTTTCCGGGGATGGTGTCAAGCTAGGGATTTTTTGGAGTCATTGGTAGTTTTTGTTGTAGTATTTTTGAAAGTTGTTCTTAGCATATCCTCATCTAGGAAGTAATGACCCCCCTGATTCTTTACCATTTTTTTGTGTGAGCTGACTGATAGTGAGTGATACCGCATGCATAGAGGAAGGGGAAGGGATGCTTATGGGAGATTCCTTCCTAACAATCCTCGTCCTTTCCAACTAGTTGAGTACCAAAACTAATGGAAGAAGAAGAAGATCCACACCCCTTTGCAGATGTATATCTTGATTTGACTAGTTATGAGGTCTCCTCGGAAGATCAAAATCAGCTTGAGAACCCCTTTGTATTTGAACCACATCAAGCAAGCATGGGTGATGCAAATAGGAACAGACAAAACCAACTAGCTTTTCCTTTCCCCATTACCCATCAAAATGAAGTTGACAACATCAAGAACATCCCTGCCTCAACACTCCCCAAGTTTTATGGACTTGTGATAGAAGATCCTGATACCAACTTATTTGAGTTTGACATACTCTACAAGAGTTATGATTATACTACTGATGCCCATAGGCTTAAGTTATTTCCCACCACTTTGAAAGAGGCTGCATTAAGATGGTTCATGAGCCTAGGCAAAGATACTATGGAAACTTGGGAAGACATGAAGACAAAATTCCTTGAGAAGTATAAGGAATACTACAGGGGTAGTGACATGAGAGGATGAGACATTTTCAGGATGCGGCAGAAGGAAGATGAGAGCTTGGACGATTACATATCAAGGTTTCTATTTTTCTTGCAAAAATCTCCACACCATGCACTTAATGAGGACACACAAAAGTTTCTTTTCTTGAGAGGAATCAATGAGAGTTGCACTAATGCTTTGAATCTCATGGCAAGAGGAGATATCTCCCAAGTTCCTTGGGAGGATATCAAGAAAATATGCTAGAATTACTCTAGGGGATCTTCAAAGAAAGGGAGAGCTTATCAATCATCCATGGGTAAGTCAACTATCGATGGAGTTTCAAGAATGGAGATCACTCATTTGCTGGAAGACTTCAAGCAAGATATTATCAACAATCTAGCTACTTAGCTAGATACATTTTAGGCCAAAAAGAAGCAAGAGGAGGTAGAAATGAAGTTGAAAAAGTATTGTCCCCATTGCAGACAAAAGAAAAAGGACTACAGATGTAAGATGTTCACTATCTTGGAGATTAAGTAGATTCCACCTGAGTTCAAGCTAATTCAGATTGAAGAAGACCAAGTCTACTATGTTGCAGAAAGGAAGCCTTGGGCTCCAAGACAAGGTATGCCATGAAATCCACTATCCTATGCTAGACCATATTTTAACTCTTATTCATTCGGCAACCAATCGCATCCCCCATATCCACCCAGTTATAGAGGATATCCACCACAACCTTGGAGTAACCCTCCAAACGCTTGGCCTAGCCATCAGAGTCCTCCACCTCAGTGGCAGCAACCTCAGGGGAATTAGCAACAATTTCAATGGCATTGACAACCACCTCTAGGAAATTGGCAACAAACAAATCAATGGAGAGGAGGACAACAATGGCCTACCTATAACACCAGCTACATGCAACCACCTTCTTAGCCCCAACAACCTACTATAATTCCTCCACCTGTTAATCCAAGTTCTAATGCACCTAAACCAACTCAGTTACCAGCTCAGCCCACACCCAATCCTAATAACAAGCCACAACAACAAGCTATACATTCTGCTAATTCAAATCAATTCCTTGTAAATGTTGTGAGTGTAAGTGATATCCATTTCCATTCAGGAACCAAGCTACCAGACCCTTCCAAGCCCATCATTACTGAACTTCCTGTGGAATAGGAGGAGGAGCCTTTGAATGATCCTATTCAGCCAAATGTACCTAAAAATCATGAACCAATCCAAGCCAAGAAGACTGAGCAAGAACCACCATTTCCTCAGAGATTGAAAGTTGCCAAGAAGAAGGAGGAAAATGAGGATACAACTTTTGACATCCTGGATCAACTAAAGCATATATGTGTTCAGATACCCCTATTTTAGGCTATAAAAGATGTTCCAATCTATGACAAAGCTATTAAGGAAGCTTGTCTTAACAAGCTAGGAAGGAAGAAGAAAGACCCAACTAAAGTTCATGTGGTGGGCCAACTAGTTGATATCATGTTGGGAAAAATGATTATTCCCAAGCATAATGACCTAGGTAGTCCTGTGGTAGAAGTTGTCATAAATGGGATTCAAGTGAAGAATGCTTTGATTGATTTAGGGGTAGCAATCAATGTAATGACCAAAGACATCCTGCAACAACTAAATATTGCAAACATGAGATGTACTCCTACTATCATGTAGCTTGCAAATAGCTCTACTGTTAAGCCTGATGGTGTAGTGGAGGATCTTGTGGTAGTACTAGTCTCCTAGGAATATCCAAAATATTTTATGATTCTTTCTCCTAAGGCTACACTAAGTGAGTATCCCATCATCCTTGGAAGACCTTGGTTGGAAACTGCAGATGCTTACATTGGATGTTGGTCAAGTGACATGACCATTGCAGATGGAAAGAGTACTAAAAATTTGTTCTTTATCCACCTGCTCAACCATCTCTTGATGAAGAAGATTCTATATGGCCACAAGTTGGTGAAGAGACTGAGGAAGTTAATTCTGTGGCGTAGCTTATGATGCTAGGAAGAAGCTCTTTCATGCAGCTCCAAGATGAGGATGAGGTGTTGGCTAACCTCATTCAAAACCATTATGGAGTGGAGGAAACATCATCTTCTACTTTAGGCAAGACACTTCTGCCTGTTCTTCCTGTAGCCACTGTCCTTTTAGACATTTTTCCTATAGATAGACTTCCTGTAGCAACATGTACGTTCCATACATTTCTTCCGTATGAACTAAAGGTACCATGTTTTAATGAAGCATCCATGGTAGAGTTAACTACACAAGTATAGGTGTTAGAACAAAAATATCTGAATGTTAATAGTAAATTGAGAGCGCAAAACCTGTTGTTGGAAAATCTATTAAGGGCCCATCAACATGCATTTGCATGGGATTATCATGACATGAAGGGACTGGATCCTAAACTCTGTACCCACAAAATTTATATCAGAGATGATTGCACTCTAGTAAGACAACCAAAAAGGAGGATTAACCCTGCACTAAGAGAAATTTTGAAAGGAGAATTGTAGAAATTGATAGATGCAAGATTTATCTATCCCATTTCAGATAGTTAGTGGGTGTCTCCATTAGTGATTGCTCCCAAGAAAGGAGGGAAGTGGCGAGTTTATGTTGATTATAGAGAACTTAACGCTGCCACCAACAAAGATCACTTTCCTTTACTTTTCATTGATCAAGTTTTAGACACACTTGTAGGAAAGCAATACTTCTCTTTTCTAGATGGATTTAGTGGCTACAACTAGATTCAAATTTCACCAGAAGACCAGGAAAAGACCAATAATTTTTCCATGGGGGACCTATACCTATTCGGTACTCCCATTTGGCTTGTGCAATGTACCTACAACTTTCCAGAGGGCAGTCATTAGTATATTTTCAGACATTTCTCATGATTGCATGGAAATTTATATGGATGACTTCACCACTTATGGTGTTGATTTTGATCAAGCATTGGAGAACATCAAGAGAGTCCTACAAAGATGTGAGGATCAAAACTTGTCCTTAAATAGCGAAAAATGCTTCATGATGATGCAAGAGGGTGTAGTTCTTGGCCACTACATCTCCCACAAAGGAATTCAAGTGGATCCTACAAAAATAGTGGTAATCACAAATATGCCTACACTTGCAAAACATAAGGATGTTAGGAGTTTCTTGGGTCATGCAAGATACTATAGGCAATTTATCAAATATTTCAGCAAGGTAGCAGCATCGTTGTATACCCTTCTCACTAAGGATGTTGAATTTCAGTGGACTGAAGCATGTGACAAGGCATTTTCTGCCTTGAAGGTAGCTTTGAAAAATTCTCTTGTACTTAAGGGACCCAATTGGGAGCTTCCTTTCCACATCCACACTGATGCATCAGATTATGCCATAGGAGAAGTCTTAGGAAAAAAAGAGGGAGTTGTTGAAAATGCTATCTACTTTGTCAGCAAAAAAATGTAAGGAGCTGAATTCAATTATACAGTGACAGAGAAAGAGATGCTGATAGTAGTTTATACACTAAACAAATTTAGACATTACATAACAGGCTACCAAATATTTATGTAGACTGATCATGCAACCATTAGATATCTCATGAATAAACCTTTGATCACAGGAAGATTGGCAAGATGGTTATTATTGATGTAGGAGTTTGATATAACTATTGTAGATAAGCCAGGAAAAGCTAATGTTGCAGTTTTTCTTTCAAGGCTAACTACATCAAAAGAAAATCATCCCATAGATGACTCTTTTCCTGATGAGCATATATTCTCTCTTAGTGTACAAATACCCCGGTATGCTGACATAGCCAATTACTTGGTTACAGGTAGAGTTCCTTCTCACTTCTCCCCAAAAGAGAAAAGGGCACTCATTGAAAAATATTCTCCTTTCTCTTGGATTGTTGAATGTTTGTTTTATATTGGACTTGACCATGTCATGAGAAGATGTGTGAGAGAAGATGAGACATATGACATTTTGCATGCATGTCATAATGAACCATGTGGAGGACACTTTGTGGCCAAAAGGACAACAATGAAGATCTTGAACAAAGGGTACTACTGGCCAATGCTGGAAACTTACAACCATTTGAAGACAATTTATACATAACCCATAAATAAATCTATGCATCTCAGTATTCAAAATCCACATGAAAAATAATAGACATCATACCCATAAAAATATGACACAAGATATACCCTAGGAAAACCCTCAAGAGGGAAAAAACCCAATGTCCAAAAGCATCCATCTCTCATGTATTATTCAGCAATAAAGATTACAATACATCTTTTGAGTCACCATGAACACCATTGAAGCAACAAGCTCTCTCCAAGCAATCCATGTGAACAAGCATGCAACCACACATCATGTGCCATGCTCCAAACCCTCACAAATGCTAACCATAGCTAATCATGCAAAATTGCATCTCTTACAATAACTACCTTTGTGGTTGCTTTTATAGAAGCAAGCTCCCACAAAACCACTAAGTGGTATTACACAAAACTACGTGACAAACTATGAGATTACAAACCATGTCCCCTTATTTAATATTGGGTGCTTTATTTATTATTTTCCCCAATATTAAATAATTACATTTTTAACAACTTAACTTATGTCCCAATGTTACATGCAACATTAAGTGGCCCCAAGAATAATTACATTAAATATATTATGCAAGGTGTACAACACACCTTTTCCAAATATTCTCCCACTTGTTGTATACATTGCATAAGGGGAACAAGCAACCTCAAAACATGAATCAAATGAACAATCCATATAGCCACATATAACATCATGGAATCAAAATGCTCCATGTGCTCCATCAACATACCTACAACAAGAATCAAAGTGACCACCATCCCAACCATGAATGCTCTCATCCTCCATCATCCCAATGCACAAAGATAAGAAGCCATCCAATAGATAAACCACTCAATTTGTCACAACAAAGCATAAGTCCTGCTCAACTGATATCCCAAACACAAAAAATTAATCCAAAGGTATCAATATGCACTAGTAGTTGTCAAGATACACAAACCCATAGCTGAAATAACACCCACAAAAAGTGCCAATACATCCAACTCTCCATACCTCCAAGGTATACAAAACATAGTAAACTCATGCCATAAACATATACACCCATAAACTGCAATCATAAACTCCATGTGAAAAACCTATCAACGAATGACATACACATCCAAGAGCTCCCATTGCATGGGTAATGCAAATATGAAAAAGATCAAGGAATACCAAGTCTACCAATAGCATCATATAGAAAGTGTAAACTACATCATGTAGTAACAAGGAATCATCCACAATGATATCCAAACCTGTATATCAATAACCTGTAAGAAAAATATCCTACATACACCTCTAAAAGCCAATTGTGTCAAGTATGATCTCCTCCACAACACCCCAAAAGAAAAGCCATAACAACACCCAACTGTTCAATCTCCAAGATCAAACATTACACATGTATCATGTAATCAACTTGGATGCAAGCCTCTCAATCCAAAGAAGATCAAACTAAATCCATTTCCAATGAAGGAAATAAGCCCAATACATCTCCTAAACTCAACAACAATGAATGTAATCACAATGCATAAGGAGATAAACATGCTAACACTCCTCAAATGAACCCTCCAAAACCATATATCCATAGCTCAAGATCCTTATGCATGAGAAGATAAAGCATAAAACACAAAGCACCTAAAAGTAACAATGGGAAATTCCTCTCAAGTGAAACTTCCGAGTAGACCAAGAGTGAGGAATGAGAATGCTCCTCCAAGACATCCAAGTCATCATGACTCATCCAAGAACACTCTCCTCAAAGTTCCATGTTTAACTCATGTCTAACCAAGGTGTAGGCTCCTCAGACTCCCTATTGAAATCTCATCAAGAGTAACCATCTCAACACATGTCTCTAATCATAAGAGAACTCAAGCCTCACCTATGTCTCCAAGTATCCATGAGTACCTGCAACCAACCAATCCATGCCAAAATCCAAAATGCAACATAGCACCATCATGAAGTAATAAGGAAAATGATCAATGTATCCAATACCAAGAGAACCACCAAGATCAATAGTCAAAGTCCTAACAGCTGAATCAAGAACATAACCATGACATCATGATCCAACCATCTCCTTATAGGAGATCACATGCACCATAACATATATACATCCTAGTCTCAAGAGAACAAGTACCATGCCAAAATCTAAATGCATATCAAGAGTAAACCATGACATAATAGAAACCACTCTAAACCAAGAAAAAACCATATCCCCAATCACATGAAGATAACCTTACCAAATGATGCATCCATGTCACTGCCAACAACTCCCACTTAACTGTGATATTGAGTCACACATGGAATCATGACAACCATCCTCTCCATGAATATCATCCAGGTCTACACACACAATTGAAATGTCAGTAACATAAAAAGTAGAACCAAAATCTCCAAGCCAAGAAGATACCTACAACTGCCAAACCATCATAAACATATCCATCACCGCTAAAACCATCACTATCAAAAGATCCCACTGAAAAGTGTAATCAAGCTATCCATGACATCATGATAACAATCTCCTCATGAATATTAACCAAAGGCCCCCACACAATCAAAGAACTCAAATGTAACAAGAGCTCCCAAAAGGCAAAGTAAAACCATGATCCTCATACCACGAAGATACACCACGAACAATGCACCTGCATAAACCATCATGACATGCCAAAGTCTCTAAAGAACAAGAAACATTCATGACACCATGATTACCACCAACTGTACCAACAACTCAAGCCAACCATGTCCACATATCTGCATAATCATAGTGAACTGCATAGGTTTCATATCATAACTGTACCTAGTAATACCATCTCACCTCATCAACATGACAACAAAATCAGCAAAACAAGTGACTAAACCAAGCCACCAAAACTGAACATGCATCAACATTGAAATATCAATGGGCGAAGACAACCCATGTCCAAGTCATAAATGCAACATGTAAGTATAGACTGCCTACAACATTGCACAACTTGTAGATACATCAATGAAGCATATAAATCCAACCATATACTGATAACCATGTCAGAAATAGAATAATATGAGATGTACAACTGAGCATACAATGAACCCAACATCAAATCTCCAAGATCTAATCATCCATAAAATCACAGTATCACCATAGTCAAGGAAACCTATATAACAGCTCAGATAAAGAAAACATAAAATAAACCATGCCAAAATATCTCCAAACCTGATCCACTGTGTAGTGCTCTGAACAAGCGCCTTTCCATCAACTATTTGAAGTCGAAAATCCGACTCCGTATGCACTCGATATCACCTCTCGAAGCTCAAACCAAACATCTAACTTTGAACAAGCAAAACATTGTCAAAATTGCAAAATATGGAAAAATTTCTTGCACCACAACATAGAGCTCTAAGTCATATTTCCAACAAGTCCAAGAAGTCGAAAATCTAACATACTGGGCAAAAGTTATGCCCCTCTGAAGCAAAAATACAGTTTGCACCTGAGGAATTTTTTTTTAGCCACCCTTGGTGGCTGGGCGGCGCCACCCACCTGGTGGTGGACCTGAAGTGCATATTAAATATAATTTAATTTCCATTTAATAAAAAAATCTCGGGCCCCCTTTGAATTTTTTCATTGCGGAATTTATTTAAAAATAACAAAAATTTTAATAATAAAAAATTTGTTTTAACCCCACGTAGGGGATGGCCGGTGGGTCCGGCAATGCTCCCAGCTGGACGAAGGCTGCCATTGATGGTACCTCTACTGGTAGGGAGGGCCGACAGTGGTACTGTCAGCTCTACTGGTAGTACCCCTGTCGGCTCTACCACATGGAGTACAGTGTATGGGGTGGGGCCGAACCTCCCCCCAAAAGTTTGGATTTTGTTTTAATACAAATTTTTCAATCGACCCCCAAAAAAAATTTTTTAATTTTTTTTTCTTTTGCATGGAAAAAAATTTAATAGATGGGATTTTTTTTTTCTTTTTCTGAATATAATATTCAAATCTGTATGATTGTAAAAATGGGGTATTTACAAAAAAAAAATTGCAATTTTTTCCAATAACAAAAATAGGTCAAATTATATACCAATTTTCGTCTCTTGGCCAACCCGGATCCAATCGCAAGGTCTGTTTTGGGCAGAAGATCATCTATAAAATTTCCCCCACAAAACCCCCACTTAAATGCAAAACCAAGAAACTCATTTCACCCCAAATTTCTCACAACCTAGATCCACAAACAACCCATCAAAACAACAAACCCAAAACCCTCAGATTTGCAATAAACAATCTGCAAAGTCCTCATTTCTTGCCATGTCTTTGATTCTCACATGCAATGCATAGATTCAAACTTAAACAAGATTTTTCTCAACCAAGGGTTATACAACCACAACCAAAGCTCTGATACCACTTGTTGGAAACTTACAACCATTTGAAGACAATTTCTACATAACCCATAAAGAAATCTATGCATCTAAGTATTCAGAATCCACATGCAAAAGAATAGACAACATACCCATGAAAATATGACACAAGATATACCCTGGGAAAACCCTCAAGAGGGAAAAAACCCAACCTCCAAAAGCATCCATCTCTCTTGTATTATTCAGCAATAAAGATTACAATATATCTTTTGAGTCTCCATGAACACCATTGAAGCAACAAGCTCTCTCCAAGAAATCCATGCAAACAAGCATGCAACCACACATCCTGTTCCATGCTTCAAACCCTCACAAATGCTAACTAGAGCTAATCATGCAAAATTGCATCTCTTACAATAACTACCTTTGTGGTTGCTTTTATAGAAGAAAGCTCCCACAAAACCACTAAGTGGTATTACACAAAACTATGTGACAAACTATGAGATTACAAACCATGTCCCCTTATTTAATATTGGGTGCTTTATTTATTATTTTCCCCAATATTAAATAATTACATTTTTACAACTTAACTTATGTCCCAATGTTACATGCAACATTAAGTGGCCCCAAGAATAATTACATTAAATATATTATGCAAGGTTTACAACACAACTTTTTCCAATAGCCAACACTCCACAAGGATGTAGGAAGGTATATCAGAAAATGTGATAGATGTCAAAGAATGGGCAGACCAACCAGATCTGATGAGATGCCACTATGCCTGTAGATAGTGATCACTCCCTTTGACAAGTGGGGATTAGATTTTGTGGGACCAATTGACCCTCCATCAAATGGTAAGTCTTATATATTGGTATGCACTGATTATGTAACAAAATGGGTAGAAGTTAAGGCCATGAAGCATGAAAGGGATAACAAGGATGCAAAGTTTCTTTATGAGGAGATTTTCACAAGATATGGAGTTCCAAGACAAATAGTGACTGATCAAGGGCCACAATTCACATAAACTCTTGTTGCAGCACTGGTAAATGAATATAATATCAGGCATATAAAGTATACTCCTTATCACCCCCAGGCTAATCACCAAGTTGAGGTGACAAATAGAGAAATTGAAGCCATTTTGACTAAAACATTAGCTATCCATAGGAAAGATTGGGAAAACACATTACCCAAAGCTATTTGGGCCTATAGGACAACATGGAAAACAACTACAGGCTTCACCCCATTTGAGTTGCTGTATGGAAATGCAACTATGATGCCAATTGAATTTGAACACAAAACTTTGTGAATTGCAGTGGATTTAGGGATGGAAATTTTTGAAGCACAGAGAGAAAGAATCATGCAGCTAAATGCTTTAGATGAAATGAGGAGAGCAGCCCTGCAACATACAAAAGTAGTGCAAAATTAGAAAATCAAGTGGCATGAAAGATTTATCAAAGACAAGAAGTTTAAACCAGGAGATTGGACCTTTCTCTATGATTCAAGATACTAGGACAATGTAGGAAAATTGTAGACAAGATGGCTAGGACCATACGAAGTTGTTGAGGTCTTTCCCAATGAAGTCGTTCAACTTACCACCATTGACCCTGTCAGGTTCAAATTACTTGTCAACAGTCATCGTCTTAGATTACATCATAAGCCAACTTCTAAAGAAGAATTCTGATAGCAATTCACCTAGCACTCAGAGCTTCTTGCAGCTGAAGGCGGTGGACCTAGTGTCCCTCCTTTAGCCTAATTGAGGTACATACTTTTCATAATAAAGACTTTCACTTATGTGGAAGTCCATTTCTTCGTCATCTGCCCATCCACCCATCTGTACCACCTTTGTCTCTCTTTCATCACTTCATTCCACCTCATTTCATTCCACCCCATCCTCATTCATTGCTCAATTCATTTTCCACCAAGGCAAGCGTTATTTTATCCATGATCTTTGCAGAAAATCTTCCACACATTCAGGTATGTGCACATTAATTGCTATCTTTAATCATCTTTTAAGTACATTCATTTAATCATTGTACGTTAGTATAGGTATTCACATAAATGCCATCATTGCTTGTCAATTGCCACTCCCATCTCACATGTGTGGACACATGTCCAAATTTAGGTTGGGGGAGGGGAACAAAAAAGATGCAAATATTTTATTGTCCATGTGTGAAACCATATTAGGTTGCATCAAATTTTTTGAAATGAGCTGATTGCATGTGTGAAGTGACAATAATTGTAGCCACCAATTCTTCCTATCATAATTTCCCTTTATCACTCATTTTCTTAATAGTATTGCCCTGTCGTAATCTTGTGTTGCAAGAAAAAAGAAAAAACAAAAGAAAGGAAATTCAGTCAACACCGACAATGGAAATTAGCAGACACTGCAGGGAAGTGCATTTGATTTTCAGAAGGGGAATTGCAGGAAAAGAAGTTACAGAGCATTTTTTTGATTGCAGACAATGGGAGGTGGGTTAGTTCAAAACGAACCCACAGTGCATTATATTTTACTACAGGATGGACAATGCCTAGTTGAATTTCAAAACTATGGATGGATAGATTACTTTTTGAAGTTGGATGGTTTTGATGAAGGCATTGCCCTTGAATTTTCTTAGACGTTTTTAGAAGGAAAAGCCACAGTAAAAGGGTTAGAAGTTGTGGAAACAGAGGAAAGAATTGCAGAAGTTACAGGGTTACCTGCTGATGGTGAAAATTACCCTGTTTCCAGAGACGCTATGTCAACTAGGGCTGAATTTGCAGAGCCAAATGACCCCCCATTGACCATAGACAAGCAGAGCGCAAAAAGAATGTCTCTGCCCGAGCCATGGAAGTAGATAGCTGTGTATGCCATCAAATACATTACTTGTGAGGGTCGCCAATCAAACTTGCATTCTGCCCACTTCAAGCTTTTGAATCACATGAGGCATGGGAGAAGGATGAATGTACCCAATGTGTTGTACAATCTTCTCTCAATCATGACGGTCAAGACCCAGAAAGGTAGGGATAATTTTGTTTCCCACCATTGCTTGATTAAGTTGCTAGTTGAAAAATCTCTACGTGATGTTTCTGGAATGAATTGGAAAGAGTTTATTAAGGCTGATCAAGATTATCGCCAGGTGGAGCTTATCAATGTTGAACATTTTCTACCTAGGGCTATACCTCGATCTTGTAGATCTAGCAGGAGAGTAAGCACAACTGAAGATATTCCTAGTGCTTCAACCTCTAGTGTCGTCTCTAGCATGAATCCTCTTGCAGTAGATGAAACCATTCAAATTAGTTCTTCTGGAACATAACACTCAAAAAAAGAAAACTCTTCCTCGAATTCTCATGAAGAAGTTCCACTTGAAACCCTCATGAAAAGTAGGGCACAATAGAGAGAGGTAGAAATGAGAAAAGGAAAGGCTAAAACACAACCTGTAGAAATAAAAGTGCTAAGTCTGAAAAAGAGGAAGGATGGTACTATTCGTCCTGCAGCCAAAGGAAAACGTGAAAGACCTAGAAAATCAAGACTAGCTGGGCCTGCAATTGGAACGCCTCTGTAGAAAATCCCTAAACTTGGTGAGACCTCACATGAGGATCCTAGAGCTCCAATGGAGTAGGAGCATGTTCAAGAAGAAGAAGACACATTTAAGGAAGCATCAAACATAACACTAGCCGATCTTGCTAGCATTGCAGAAGAATTGGAGGAAAATCAGGACTTCCTACAACATGAGCAAGAGGTTCTGCAGCATGAGCATGAAGTCCTGCAACAACAACCAGAACTGGAGCAAGAGTTCTTGCAAGAAGAGTCCCTGCAACAAAAGGAAGAAGAAACAACACCCTTACAACCAGAGATAACTAGACAACCCGAGTCCATGCAAATAGTATCATATGAGGAGTAGCCATCAACAAAAAGACTAGTAGGCATTCATAATCCTCCTGATTTTATATTACATGCAACAATTTTGAATCTATGGACAGAGATACAAAGAAGGGAGGAAGAATGGAAAAAGGAAAAACAAAAGTTGAAGGAAGAAATTCAAAAGAAGGATGAAGAAATTGAGGAGAAAGATGCAGAAATTGCTACCCTAAAGCAGAGGGTAGATGATATGGCAGCTTTGGCACCAAAGATTATGGAATGTAGAGAACCCCTGAGGATCTATGCTCTGCTCCTGAAAAAGAAGTATTTCTCTTTTAAGATGTCAAGACTTTCCTCAGGTTTGAATCCTTCTATTGATACCCCATATGGAATTTTTCAATGCTTATAGGATTGCCTGCCTTGAGATGAAGAATTTCTTATGTGAATTTTATTTACATAATTATGCTATCACAAATGACCACGATTGGAACCCACTGTTGTATGGTGGAGATGTTCAATTGAGAGCATTCATGTCTTGGGTACAAAATGAAATTAGTTGGGGACAACAACATGGTGCTTATAAACAATTGGAGTCTGATATCCCTCTAATTGTTAGAGCTGAATTGAGTAACCCAAGGGATATTTATAGAGAATGGAATAGAATGTTGCTCAGACCAAGTTATGGCAATAAGATTATTCCTTGGATTGAGGCAATTTACAGTGAGTATGAGGTAAAAACAACAACAAAAGAGGAAACCGTGAGGAGATGTTTATCCGAGAGGTGGAACAGTTTGACCGATGAGATGAAAAAGGCTAAGCCTCATTCCATTCACAATTATGCTACAACATTAAAAAGAATTGTGAGACATATTCAAATTGGGAGAACTCAGGGATGACATTGGCTTCCCTTGACTTTTTAGCCACCCATGCTCATGTGGCCCGTGCCAAATTCTAGATTCTACCAGAGTGATATTGCCGTAGAAAAGCAGAGATGGGACAAGTTTGACAGATTGGGAGGATTTTATTGGGATCCTGACTCACGCACTGCAACCACTGATGTTGGATAGCTCTCAACTGCAAATTTCAGAGTTTTGACCAGGAAGAACAACTCTTCCCCTTTGGAGGACCATCAAAACGTTAGGTTGGGCGGAGTGATGAGCCTAGTTTTTGGTCTAGTTTTGGGTAGAATCTATAGTCTATTTTCTCTTAGATGTCATGTAATTTAATGCTTAAGTGTTGGTATTGGCATAATGTTTCCCTCAAACCATTGAAATTTGACATTACCCTATCTTTGCAAGCTTTAATGATATTTGGCATAATATGTGGGTCATTTATATTGATTTTGCATGCAATTAATGAATGATTCTTAGAGTGGTTATTGATGTGCAGTTATTATGCATACTAATCTTGGCCTATAGACTTAATATGCCAAGTTATGGAAGACACGGCCAGTTGGGCATTCACCATAACGTCCGGTTGAGAAGTCACTCCAAGTCAAAGGCAACCGGAAACAAAGATTCTTCATGCAACTAAACGTAACCGCCTTGCAGTGGACCTTATTGATTGAGCATGCATGGGCATTACTGTTGTGTTGGATCTACACTTGACTTGCATGTCTGACCAGATTCCATGCATGTGTAACCGCCGTCACTCCACTTTCCCCTGTTTTCCCTAAATGGCATCCTCCCAGTCGTGGAGTTGACTGCCTTGTTCAGCTGTAGTATAAATAATTGAATGCTCCTTCTTCAAGAGGAGGTTGAATAATTTTACATTGTACTATCATTTTCAGTGATACAAACACATTACTCTTTGTATGCACAATTTACAGTGAATAAAATAAAGTTTTGAGTTTGAACATCTGAGTTCTTGTTAGAATAGAGGATACTTATCCAAGGGGGCCCACTTGGTGAGTAATCCGTTCTCTTAGTTTAGCATTAGCTTAGTATTACTTGTTGTTTGATACTTAGTTTGAAATCTGGCATTTACTATTCCTGCAACCACTAGAAGTCCATTATGTGTCTATTCCTACAGCCAAAGCAAACATAGTAGTCCCTGTTTGTTGCACAAATTTTCATTCTTGCTCTACATTTCAGCTTAAGCATAGTTGTTGGTTGATGTTCAACAGTTGCTTTATTTCTTTTTAGTTATTTAATTTCAACATTGTGTTTCTTAGCTGTACAATGCAATGACTACTTGAACCCCTAGTGCACATATAGTGTTGAACCATTTCAAGTTCACATCCCTGGGTTGACAAGTTAAATGCACCTTCATGGTGATTGAATGGCTATTCAGGTTAGATGTCCAGTCTCTAAATCATGGTTGTAACGGCTTAGTTGTGAGATCATTGTAGGAGGCCAACAATTTGTTCATGTTTGAGTAGGTCTAGGCTAAGCATCCACACTTTACATCATAGGAAAGGCTCGTCACCTTGCTAATAACCTCTTCATTCACCTCAAATGAGATGCCACCCATGATGACCCTCCTATCCTTCCATGAACTATCAAACTGGGCGAAAAAACACTCATCGCGACCCACAAGATTCTCTAAAAGTAGCACTAGACCACCCTCATTACAAATGTGCCAACTAATGGGGTCCCTACGAAACTCCTCATAATTATCAAGCTCGGTTCTCACTCTATCTCCACCCATCATGACCCACAACACAAAGTAGCAGACCTAGAGAAACAAAGATAGCCGTAAAAGTGACTGCCTTCCAGTAAATTTTTCCTTTTTAAAACTATCATTCCTCTACTATCTAGGATAGCAAGGAGTAATGAGAGCAACCTGACTTTTACATGCTTTAGTGGTCATTTCCAATGACGCCAACTCCACAGGGCTATGATTATCACAAAAGAACCATAAGATAAGTTGTTTGTTAATTAAATCTAGATAATTAATATCCATTATGTCAAGGGTCATTTTAAAGATACACATTTCCCCATGCCAGCTAGCTGTGGGGAGAGATTTGAAATTTTAAGTACAACTCAAAGGATCTTATGCAAATCATAAGATATAGCCTAAATTGGAATTATTAAAAAGATAGTCGATAAATAAATCATTACACCCATCTCATGAGATTTGATAGGATGTGTAGTACAATTGAGAAGACAACTCGTAAAAGCCGAAGGCCCCACCATAAGTAGTGATGAAGTAAAAAAGCCACACGACACCCCTCTTTAACCTTGCCACCTCACCCAACTAGATCCACATCACCAAAGGACCCGTCAAGTGGAGCCACCTATACCCATTTATAAAGACATTATTAACCATCATTGAATATTATATTCCTTTTTCCCACAAGGATTAATCCTTGTATAGTACCGGGTAATGCCTCAAGCCTCTTCCAACACTTGTATAAATTCCAATTTGACCCCAAGTTAGCCAAGCTATCAGCAACTTGATTACCTTCCCAATAGATGTGAGTCAAATATTTTCTATCCAATTTAGAGACCAAAAGGTTTACGTCAAGAAGAATGTCCCTGATATTCCAACTAAGCAATTGGCCATGATTAAGAGAGTTAATCACCGAAAAAGAGTCCCCTTCAATGTGCAAACTTTTTATACCTAGAGTGACAACAATATTGATTCCCTTGAGAAGCGCCCATGACTCAACTATCATTGAAGAGTGAATACCAATTCCTCCAGCAAACCAAACAACCAAGTTTCCCTTCCAATCCCTAATGATGCCCCCAATGCTAGCCAAACCGGGATTCCCCTTAGCTACGCCATAAAAATTTAGTTTAAGCCAATTCACATTCGGGGGTTTCCAAATAGTGTTTACTCTTGCAGTGATCTTGGAAGCATCAAAGGAGTTGGTCCCAAGACTGAAATTCCAAGAGTTTTCCATTTTAATCTCCCACTCTCTTGGGGCTTTATTCGGAGGTTTCCATTTGTACAGGGAGATACATTTAGAGAGAAGTCTAGATCTAGTGCCAAAGACTTCCTTAGGGCTCCTTTCAATGTCTCTAAAGATCCAATTGTTCTTTTCCTTCCAGAGGCACCAGTAGATGATAGGGGGAGTTTGTCTCTAGATTTCCATGGGAAGGGGATGTTGGAAGGGACCAGTCCAACCAACAATAAAGGAATTTAAATCCTTATTCAGGGTCCAGTCAGTGGCCAACCTTTGAAAATCTAGGTCCCAAATCTCAACAACAAATGGACAATGCAACAACAAGTGATCAACAAATTCTTCATTGAATTTGCATAATATGCACCTATTCGTGATCATAAAGCCCCCTTTTTTTAGGTTGTCTTGGGTTAGAATCTTGTTATGACAATCCGTCGACTAGAAAAAAAATGTCAAGTGTCAGTTCCAGACTCGTTCCCAAATCTTTCTTTGAGTGCCCTTGTCTGATAAAAGACTATAAGCTATCCTAATAGATAGGCTTCCCTTGCTTTCCAAAGACCAAAAGAAATTATCTTCAATATTAGATAAGGGGATTTTAGAAAAGGAGAGATTAACTTGTAGGGAGTTAGCTAGGATTTTCAAGTCAGGGGAGAGAGGGTAGCATAAGCCAAGGTATTTCTAGCTCCTGGCATGAGGGGGACCAATAATGTAGTTGTAGACACTTGAGCCAAAAATAATGAGTCGCAGGTTCCAAGAGGTTTTTAAACTCAGAATTTTCCAAGGGGGTTTCAAGAAGCCAAGGGTCTTCCCAGAAACGAATACAATTTTCCTCTACCAAGATTCTAACAGAGATCGGTTAGAAGTAGCTTCCTCATTTTGCAGATATTATTCCAAGCTAGGGACCCACGAGGGTGATCCTTCTCAATACACTTGATGAGGGGGTTATTTTCAAGATATTTGGCACACATTATCCTGCACCAGTCCTTTTTGTTTCTTAAGTGGTCCCATCCAACCTTGGCCAATAGAGCTTTATTTGTAGATTGGACCCTTCTAATGCCCAACCCTCCCCCATATTCGGGGAGGAACACTTTCTCCCAACTGACAAGAGACATTTTCTTCTTATCCTCGGTGCCAAACCAAAGGAAAAATCTCTAAATATTTTCAAACTTCTCAGCTATGTAATTGGGAATTTTGAACATAGATAGAAAATAGACTAGGATCCCCTGAAGGGCACCAATGGGGAGCTACAATTTACCAACATGACTCAAAAGGGAACATTCCATCCAACAATTTTCCTCTATATCTTTTCAAGAATAGTATTCCAGAAAGTGGGAGTGACTTCCTTGACAGTGAGAGGGAGGCCAAGGTACATCGAAGGAAATGAGGCACTCACATAGCCTAAAACAATAGTCACATGGTCTTCCAGACCAGGAGTGCAATTAAAAAAATAGATCATACTTTTATTATAATTATTACACTGATCTGAACAAGCCGCATAAAGATTGAGGAAACTTTTGCATTTCCTAGCTTCCACCAGCAAGGCCTTCCCAAATAACATAGTGTCATCAACAAATTGTTGAATGGAAGCAGGTTCAAGGGTGGAGGCCAGTTTGACACCTTTGATGGAGCCCTCCAACAACACATGAGTAACATTCCTGCTCAGGACATCAACCACCATTATAAAAAGATACGAGGAGATGGGATCCCCCTAATGAATGCCCCTTCCAGCCGCAAAGAACCCATGAGGCACTCCATTGACCAGGACAGAGTACCGAACTGTGGTAACACATTTGAAGATGATGTTGATAATTTTTTTATTAAAACCAAACCTATCAAGGACTTTGGGAAGGAATCCCCACAAAAATTTATCATAAGCTTTAGAAATGTCAAGCTTTAGAGCCATACTAGCATTGTTATACCTATCCATAGAATGTAAGATTTCATGAGTGGATATAGCCACATCTAAGATATGGCGACCAGGGACGAAGCCTTTTTGACTTGGGCTTATCATTTTATCCAGGAGGGGTTTCAAGTGGTTCACCACGATTTTGGAAAAAATATTATAAATAGTGTTACAAAGGCTAATGGGCCAGAAATCTGCCATGGTATGAGGTTCATCAATTTTAGGCACAAGGAAAATGAAGGTATGGTTTAGTTGTTTGAACAATTTTCTAGAGTTGAAAAAATCCTGAGCCACCAGAGTAAGGTCCTCACCCACAATGTCCCAAAATATTTGAAAGAAGGCTGGGGGGTAACCATTGGGTCTAGGGGCTTTAAAATCTCCCATACTAAACACACCAAACTTGACCTCCTCCAGAGTAATAGCCCTCATTATAGAAACATTGTCCTCAATGTATATGGAGTTAGGAAGGGGTTCCAACAAAAGAGCATCCAACGTTGGGGTGGGAGCCTAAGTAGTAGAGAAGATCCTATTGAAGTGGCCAACAACCAATAGCCCAATCTATAAGGGAAGTAAAGTTGATATGATAGCCATATGAAATAAAATTTACAAACACCCTTGTATTCTACATATTGATAACTAGGAGGGAAAAGTAAATGTTTTTGTTGTTCAACATCTTGCATCCCACACGAGGATACAAATATAACTTCTACTTATCACTATTAAAATAAAATACCAAGCAACCTTAGCATGTTACAAGTTTGAAGGATCATGGTAAATGATTTAAGCTAGAAATATTACTTTAGTTATCATTCAATATTCTATCATATTCTCCCCTAAATTCTTCCATGACAACCATAAGAGAAGATATCTAAACCCAATGCTATTTGAAATATGTTTATCCTTAGCTTTAATGATGGAGTTGAAGAAACCCATGGTTCAGGCACTAAAATTTGTAGTCATTCCTCTTGGTGCCTCTAATGTTGTGTCCTTCCTCCAATGCCAATTCATATTTCTAGGATTTCCTCTTTCCAACGTTCTTGTAGATTTGGATCTAAAAATCTCCTCTCCTTGCATTATCAAATGTCCCGAGCCTTCCTTTATACTTTTTCAGATGCCCATAGCTTGATCAAAAAATATCATGGTGGCACATGGGCAACATGGTAAATAGTTATCGAATTTGGCTTCACACTCGCCAATTGCTTTTGCTCGACAGTTTCTAAATCCTTTTCAACAAATCCTTTTTATTTTTGTATACATCCTACGCTCAATACAGTACCATGAGACCACATTTATTTAAGGGATTTTTATCCTCCTTCATGCCTTCTTTCAACTCTCATTTCATCCCTTTTTGCATCTATTGCAGGCATCTAAAGGTTTTTCTTCCTCCAAAAAAAACCTCTCCAAGCTATTTTTCCCAACTCTCAGATGCCCTCTTGCTTTTTTTTCCTCCTATCGACCTCTGTCTAAAATACCCTCTTTGATCTTTGTGTTTTCTGCCCAAAACTACATACTCTACATCCTTCTCTATCAAGAAAGAGGAAATAAAGCAATGGATTTTTTTATTCCCAAATTCCCCAATTACTTCTCTTTATGCCTTCTCTTTGATTTTTCTTTATTTTCTCTTATCCACATGCCTCCACTTCCTATGCAAAACAATGTGACTAAATTGTTGGGGTTGTGGGAGTTTAAGAATTCCACAAGCCTCTTTTCCCACACACCCTACACAATTTACATTGCCCATGGATAGGGGTTCCATGCTTATTAATGGCACAAACAAGCGTTTCCTTTAATCAACACCATACTCTTTTTTTCTGCAGATCATAGTTTGGTCTTAGTCCATCCCTTCACATGAATGATTGATGAGAAAGGTAGGGGGGCCATACCTCATAAATGTGTGATCCCCACCTCCAATCACCTCTTTCCTTATTTTATTTATTATTTAACTCCACCTATATTTTCTAGCAAGAATGTCGCTGGCTAGGTATGTGACAATTTTATGGAGGAGGTGTTGAGGGTTAACCCTCTGTGTGAGTCTTTTTACTTTCTTGCTTGAAATTTGGAAGAATTTTTATAACATTTTTTTAATTTTATGGAGGAGTATGGTAACTTTTATAACTGCTTCACTCACATAAATAAGTTATTATAAAAATGTAGATAGACCTACAAAGCAAATAACTACCTCTAAGTGGTATGAATATTAGATAGGAGTATAACTTAAATTTCAAAATAAGACATGCTCTTGAGATAACTTATTTTAATAAAATTTACATGCAATTATGTCACTAGAATGACTTATAGTTCTATATAGGCTTTATAAATATTTTTTAAGGAAATGATAAAAGTCATTTTTTATGTCACACCAAATAACAACATCTTGATGGGAACTTGAGGGATATTTTCTCCTTTATATCAAGGGACAAATGAGTGTTAACCTTCCTATTCTACTACACTTTAATTTGAGCTAGCATTTTAAAATTTATTTCGTATGGCGAAAGTCACTCCGAGCCTATTCAACTTCATGCTCAAAGTTATGATTATTTGCATGGCTATAATTCTAATTATTCACTTCTTGAAGTTGATGTGGGCATTGCTCTAGTCATATATGGACTTGCATCCTCTACCACAAGCAGAGGTGTTGGTGTCCTTTGCTATAGGTAATTCTTTTCTTTAATCTTTATAGTTCTCAGATACAATTTATGGAGGTGTTGAGGGGTAATCCTCTATTTGAGTCTTTTTACTTTCTTGTTTGAATTTGGAAGAATTTTTATAACATTTTTTTAATTTTATGGACGAGTCTTGTAACTTTTATAGCTGCTTCACTCACATAAATAAGTTATTATAAAAATGTAGATAGACCCACAAAGCACATAACTACATCTAAGTGGTATGAATATTAGATAGGAGTATAACTTAAAGTTCAAAATAAGACATGCTCTTAAGATAATTTTTTTTTGATCGATAAATCACTACTAAGGGGCAACACCCTATGCTTTTGACTAGAGCTATGAACCAGTGAGCCACATATGGGGGACCTCATCATCGATATCTCTATTTCTCCTCCTCTCCTCCCTCCATCCACCTTGGCACCTTCGGACTTCATACCCCCTCCATCTGCCACTCCACCATCCTTACTTCTCTTGCCATCTATCGAGTGCCTTTGAGTACCCACCGATTTTGCCACCCGACCTACCGCCAGCCTGACCCTCTGACCCTCCGTCTATTGCCTTTACATCAACCCTCTACATCCTCCCCACAAAATATCTCTATCTCAACTCCTCCTTCGTTGACCTTGCAACAATGCTCACCACTTGCATTGACGAGAATTCCCACAAACCACCCATGGGATTTGAACCTTGGCCATTCCAACTACTACCCTTGCAACTTAACCGCTGCATTGCAGGGTCATCCCCATGCTCTCAACATAACTTATTTTAATACAATTTACATGAAATTATGTCACTAGAATGGCTTAGAGTGTTATACATGTTTTATAAATAATGTTTAACGAAATGATAAATATCATTTTTTATGTCACACAAAATAACAACACCTTGATGGGAACCTGAGGGATATTTTCTCCTTTATATAAAGGGGAAAATGAGTGTTAACCTTCCTATTCTACTACACTTTAATTTGAGCTGGTGTTTTTGAATTTATTTCATATGGTGAAACTCGATCTGAGTTTATTCAACTTCACGCTCAAAGTTATGATTATTTGTGTGGCTATAATTTTGATTGTTCACTTCCTGAAGTTGATGTGGGCATTGCTCCATTCATATATGGACATACATCCTCTACCACAACAAGAGGTGTTGGCATCCTCCACTATAGTTAATGCTCCATTTGAATATTTACAGTTCTCAAATACATTTTATGGAGGAGGTGTTGAGGGGTAATCCTATGTTTGAGTCTTTTTACTTTCTTGTTTGAATTTCAAAAGAATTTTTATAATATTTTTTAATTTTATGGAGGAATCTTATAATTCTCTAGCTACTTCACTCACATAAATAAGTTATTATAAAAATGTAGATAGACCTACAAATTACATTACTACCTCTAAGAGGTATCAATATTAGATAGGAGTATAATTTAAAGTTCAAAATAAGAAATGCTCTCAAGAGAATTTATTTTAATACAATTTACATGCAATTATGTCACTAGAATGGTTTATATTGTTATATGGGTTTTATAAATAATGTTTAGTGAAATGATAAATATCATTTTTTATCTCAAATAATAACACCTTGATGGGAACTTGAGGGAAAATTTCTCCTTTATATAAAGGGACAAATGAGTGTTAACCTTCCTATTCTACTACACTTTAATTTGAGTTGGCGTCTTAAAATTTATTTCATATGGCGAAAATCGATCCGAGCTTATTCAACTTTGTGCTCAAAGTTATGATAATTTGTGTGGCTATAATTCTTAATGTTCACTTCGTGAAGTTGACGTGGGCATTGCTCCAGTCGTATATGGACCTGCATCCGTTGCCACTAGTAGAGTTGTTGGAATCCTCTGCTATAGGTAATGCTCTTTTTGAATCTTTATAGTTCTTAGATACATTTTATGGAGGAGGTGTTGTGGGGTAATCCTCTGCTTGAGTCTTTTTACTTTCTTGCTTGAATTTCGGAAGAATTTTTATAATTTTTTTTAATTTTATGGAGGAGTCTTGTAACTTTTCTAGCTGCTTCACTCACATAAATAAGTTATTATAAAAATTTAAATAGACCTAAAAAGCACATACCTCTGAGTAGTCTGAATATTAGATAGGAGTATAACTTAAAGTTGAAAATAAGACATGCTCTCGAGAGAACTTATTTTAATACAATTTGCATGCAATTATGTCACTAGAATGGCTTATAGTGCTATATAGGTTTTATAAATAATGCTAAACGAAATGATAAATATCATTTTTTATGTCACACCAGATAACAACACCTTGATGGGAATTTGAGGGATATTTTCTCCTTTATATAAAGGGACAAATGATTTTCAACCTTCCTATTCTACTACACTTTAATTTGAGATGGCATTTTAAAATTTATTTCATACGACAAAACTCGATCAGAGCTCTTTCAACTTTGTGCTCAAAGTTATGATTATTTGTGTGGCTATAATTATGATTGTTCACTTCCTGAAGTTGACATGGGCATCGCTCCAACTTTGTATATGGACCTGCATCCTCTACCACCAACAAAGGTGTTGGCGTCCTCTGTTATAGGTAATGCTCTTTTTGAATCTTTCTAGTTCTTAGATACATTTTATGGAGGAGGTGTTGAGGGGTAATCCTTTGTTTGAGTCTTTTTACTTTATTTTTTCAATTTCAGAAGAATTTTTATCATTTTTTAATTTTATGGAGTCTTGTAACTTTTCTAGCTGCTTCACTCACATAAATAAGTTATTATAAAAATGTAGATAAAGTTACAAAGCACATAACTACCTCTAAGTGGTCTCAATATTAGATAGGAGTATAAATTAAAGTTCAAAATAAGACATGCTCTCGAGAGAACTTATTTTAATACAATTTACATGCAATTATGTCACTAGAATCACTTATATTGTTATATAGGTTTTATAAATAATGTTTAACGAAATGATAAATATCATTTTTTATGTCACATTAGATAGCAACACATTGATGGGAACTTTAGGGATATTTTATCCTTTATATAATGGGAAAAGTGAGTGCTAGGCCACCCAAAACCCACACAAAACACAACAGTAGATACCAACATAGAAGATGCGAGAGAAAAATAATCCATTTTTAATTGTTTATAGAAAATGAAATTATAGATTCAGAACTTACAATACTACAGCCTCATGGGCTTGATTCATTACAACAAAATCAACTCTGAAATAAAATCTATTAGTCGAAGCCACAATTTGTACTAAAGGAGCCACCTTCTACAACCACACTTAACCCTTTTATTTTTACCCAATAACTACCCTAGAATGTTCTAGAAAGTGTAATTTTCCGTTTTATTTTGGCGCCAAAAGTCTCGTTGTTTGATTTCTTGTCTAGGATGATATTTTAATGAAATTCACTTTTTAGTGGGGCAACTTCTCGGGGCCATAATTTTTAATCTATCTGTCATATTTTCAATTGTAATATATTATTGGAAAGCTTTTGAAGAGATCGACAACCATTTTTTCCAAATCTAAAAGATTAGAGATTTTGTACCCTATTCCGGGGCTCTGAAGGGCCTCATTTTTTAGTTTTAAACTTCATTAGAGAAATTCCCCGAGATGAAATTTTAATATCTTCCAAATAGTACAAGATTTTGAGATGATTCTTTCACCAAAATTTTTACTTTCCAATTTCACTCCTTGGGGTCAATTTTTGTGTCCATACGACCCAAATAGGTTGACTTACTAAAAAAATAGGTGACTATTTTTGGCCATTTCAAACTTCTAACTATCCCAAAGACTGCATGAGTCGCCATGGGCCCCAAGAAGACTAAGGAAACTACAAAAGAATGAAAATACAATATTTTTTGGGTGATGCAAGATTTCCCTTACACCACTGGATGCTCCTCCATGAAGGGACAGAGGAGTGTTGACCTTCCTATTATACTACACTTTAATTTGAGCTGACATTTTAAAATTTATTTCATGTGGCGAAACTTGATCCGAGCTTATTTAGCTTCATGCTCAAAGTTATGATTATTTGCATGGATATAATTCTTATTGTTCACTTCCTAAAGTTGACATGGGCATCGCTCCAGTCGTATATGGACCCACGTCCTCTAACACCAATAGAGGTGTTCGCTTCCTTTGGTATAGGTAATGCTATGTTTGAATCTTTATAGTTCTTAGATGAATTTTATGAAGGAGGTGTTGAGGGGTAATGCTCTTTTTGATTCTTTTTACTTTCTTGTTTGAATTTCGAAAGAATTTTTATAATATTTTATAAATTTTATGGAGTAGTCTTGTAACTTTTCTAGTTGCTTCACTCATACAAATAAGTTATTAAAAAAATGTAGATATACCTATAAAGAACATAACTACCTCTGAGTGGTCTTAATATTAGATAGGAGCATAAATTAAAGTTCAAAATAAGACATGCTCTTGAGAGAACTTATTTTAATACAATTTGCATGCATTTGTCACTAGAATGGCTTATAGTGTTATATAGGTTTTATAAATAATGTTTAACGAAATGATAAATATTATTTTTTATGTCACACCAAATAATAACACCTTGATGGGAACTTGAGGGATATTTATCCTTTATATAAAGGGACAAATGAGTGTTAACCTTCTTATTCTACTACACTTTAATTTGAGCTAGCGTTTTAAATTTTATTTTGTATGGCGAAACTTGATTCGAGCTTATTCAACTTCATGCTCAAAGTTATGATTATTTGTGTGGCTATAATTAAGATTATTCACTTCCTGAAGTTGACGTGGGCATCAATCAACCTTCGTATATGGACCTACATCCTCTGCCACTAGAAAAGGTGTTAGCATCCTTTGCTACATGTATTGCTATTTTTGAATTTTTATAGTTCTCATATACATTTTATGGAGGAGGTCTTGAGGGTAATCCTTTGTTTGAGTATTTTTACTTTCTTGTTTGAATTTTAGAAGAATTTTTATAACATTTTTTTAATTTTATGGAGGAATTTTATAACTTTTCTAGCTGCTTCACTCACATAAATAAGTTATTATAAAAATGTAGATAGACCTACAAAGCACATAACTACCTCTAAGTGGTCTCAATATTAGATAGGATTATAGCTTAAAGTTCAAAATAATACATCCCTCGAGAGAACTTATTTTAATAAAATTTACATGCAATTATGTCACTAGAATGTCTTATATTGTTATATAGGTTTTATAAATAATGTTTAACGAACTGATAAATATCATTTTTTATGTGACACCATATAACAACACCTTGATGGGAACTTGAGGGATCTTTTATCCTTTATATAAAGGGATAAATGAGTGCTACACTGCCCAGAACCCACACAAAACACAACAATACATACCAACACAAAAAATGTAAGACAAAACTAACCCACTTTCAATTAGTGTTAGAAAATGAAATTACAGATTCAAAACTTACAATGCTACAACCTCATGGGCTTGATTCATTACAACAAAATCAACTTTGAAAGAAAATATATTATTTGGAGCCACAATCTACACTAAAGGAGCCACCTTCTACAACCACACTTAACCCTTTCATTTTACCCAATAACTGCCCTAGAATGTTCTAGAAAGTGTGATGAGTTTGGTTATTAATATCTTTTTATTGCTTTTTATATACTTTTAGGACAATTTATATATGTTTTGAAGTATCTCTCAGACAATATCCCCATATTATGTTATCCTATTTTGCATACCTTGCCACCTTGAACCCACTTTGTGAAAATGAAATATCATGAATCATTTGTATAATTGCATGGATTAAATATGAATATATATATATATATATATGTATGTATGTATGTATGTATGTATGTATGTGAATGGATGTTGTTATTTGATTATGGTAGTTAGTTGTATATGTGTGTTGGATGGATTAATCTCTTTTATAGCTTAGCACGAGGTGGAAAGGAAGGAGTATTTATAGCAAGTACTGAGTAGTAGAGCAGGGGATTAATGAGTTCGAGTTGGTAAAAGTGAGGGGAACTATGGAGCTGAATGTGTTCATTATAGAAGAATAAATGTTGGAAGGTATCTGTTCTTAAATGTTGGACAATTATCCATGTGTTCCACATGCAAGCTATCCTTATCTGAATAGGTCTCTTTTTCCAGTTAGTTTTCTACTTAGAAGAATAAGTCAAATCATTATTCCACCTCCTCATATCTAGGAGTGAGATTTATGATTGTTGTTAGTTAGTTAGTTGGAAATTCGAATAAGACTAGATCCCCATTTTGTATAAAGTTAGGTGATGAGCTCGTAGATTAGTTAGTTTATTTTGTTACAAACTTCCAGCAATTAGTAGTTTTCCAGTTTTTCAGTCGATCAAAGACATGATGTTACAATGAAGTTATGGAATAAAATTTGAAGAAGGATTTTGTCTAATATTTGGTGTTGTATAATGAATGGCGTTGTATGACTCATGGATGTATGAGAATATGAATTAGGTCTGGCTTTTAGTTAAGTGAAGTAGTCTTCTGAGCTGGCCACTCAGGTACTGTTCATCAATTCATTTACATTTCAGTTATTTATATGCTTTCATTAATTTTGTTTTCTTTATCTTATACGTGCATTACAAGTAGAGATAGGACATAGTTTTTCAAAGATTAGGATTGATTATCTTAACATTTTAAATAGTTTTAGATTGATTTTTGCATTTGCATATTTTTAGTAGTCACCTACAACTTATGCTACAGGTACTTGTAGCCACTAGGTTCTGTAAATGCTTTCACTGTTTTTACAATTGTGTTAATTCTAGCAAGGTAGAGTATTTTGAATAAGTTAGAGTAAAGTAATTTAGGTCAGTACAAGCCTATGAAAACACATATAGTGGAGTGCCATCATAAGCTTACGCACCTTGATCAATAATTTAATGTAGGCCTACAATGTTAAGAGGACTATTCAATTTGGTATACCCCTAAATTATGTAAAATTTACCAAGTCCATAACACAATAGTTTTCCTCTACAAAGTGTAACTTTCCCTTTTTTTTTGGCGCCAAAAGTGGACCACTGTTCAATTTCATGCCTAGCATGATATTTTAATGAAATTCACCTATTAGTGGGGTGACTTTTCAGGGCCATAACTTTTGATCCAACTGTCAGATTTCAATTGTAATATGTCATTGGAAATCTTGTGAAGAGATCCACAACCACCTTTTGCTAGATTTGAAATATCAAAGATTTTGCACCTTGTTTTGGGGCTCTGAAGGGCCTCAATTTTTAGTTTTAAACTTCATTGGAGAAATTCCTTGAGATGAAAATTTAATATCTTCCAAATGATACAAGATTTTGAGATGATTCTTTCACCAAAAATCTTATTTTCCAATTTCACTCATTGGGATCAATATTCGTGTCCATACGACTCAAATAGGTCAACTTACTAAAAATAGTGGGTGACTATTTTTGGTCGTTTCAAACTTCTATCTATCCCAAAGATTGCATGAGTCGCCATGGGCCCCAAGACAACTAAGGGAACTTGAAACAAATGAAAATACAATATTTTTTGGGTGATGCAAGATTTCCCTTACACCACCAGATGCTCCTGCATTAAAGGACAAATGAGTGTTAACCTTCCTATTCTACTCCACTTTAATTTGAGCTGGCATTATAAAATTTATTTTGATATTGCGAAACTCAATCCAAGCTTATTTAACTTCGTGCTCAAAGTTATGATTATTTTCCTGGCTATAATTCTTGTTGTTGACTTCCTGAAGTTGATGTGGGCATCGCTCTAGTCGTATATGGACCCACGTCCTTTTCCACCAACATAAGTGTTGGCATCCTCTACTATAGGTAATGCTTTGTTTGAATCTTTATAGTTCTTAGATATATTTTATGGAGGAGGTGTTGAGGGGTAATCCTTTGTTTGAGTCATTTTACTTTCTTATTTGAATTTCAAAAGAATTTTTATAACATTTTTTTTAATTTTATGGAGGAGTCTTATAAATTTTATAGCTACTTCACTCACATCAATAAGTTATTATAAAATTGTAGATAGACCTACAAAGCACATAACTACCTCTAAATGGGCTCCGAAGGGCCTCAATTTTAAGTTTTAAATTTCATTGGAGAAATTCCACGGGATGAAAATTTAATATCTTCCAAATGATACAAGATTTTTAGATAATTCTTTCACCAAAAATCTTGTTTTCCGATTTCACTCCTTGGGGTCAATTTTCCTGTCCATACAACTCGAATAGGTCAACTTATTAAAAATAGGAGGTGACTATTTTTGGCCATTTAAAACTTCTAACAATCCCAAAGATTGCATGAGTTGTGATGGGCCCTAAGACAGCTAAGGAAACTACAAATAAATGAAAATACAATATTTTTTGGGTGATGCAAGATTTCCCTTACACCACTAGATGCTCCTGCATCAAGGGAAAAATGAGTGTTAACCTTCCTATTCTACTACACTTTAATTTGAGTTGTAATTTTAAAATTTATTTCATATGGTGAAACTCGATCCAACCTTATTCAACTCTGTGCTCAAAGTCAGGATTATTTGCATGGCTATAATTCTTATTGTTCACTTTCTGAAGTTGACATGGGCATTGTTCTAGTCGTATATGGACCCACGTCCTCTGCCACTAGCAAAGGTGTTTGTGTCCTTTGCTAAAGGTAATGCTCTGTTTGAATATTTATAGTTTCAGATACATTTTATGGAGGAGGTGTTGAGGGGTAATCCTCTGCTTGAGTCCTTTTGCTTTCTTGTTTGAATTTTAGAAGAATTTTTATCATTTTTTAAATTTTATGGAGGATTCTTGTAAATTTTCTAGTTGCTTCACTCACATAAATACATTATTATAAAAATGTAGATAGACCTACAAAGCACATAACTACCTCTAAGTGGTCTCAATATTAGATAGGAGTATAACTTAAAGTTCAAAATAAGACACTCTCAAGAGAACTTATTTTAATACAATTTACATGCAATTATGTCACTAGAATGACTTATATTGTTATATAGGTTTTATAAATAATGTTTAACGAAATGATAAATATCATTTTTAATTTCACACCAGATAACAACACCTTGATGGGAACTTGAGGGATATTTTCTCCTTTATATAAAGGGACAAATGAGTGCTACATCGCCTGAAACCCACACAAAACACAAGAATAGATACCAACACAAAAGATGCAAGACAAAAAATAACCCACTTTCAATTATTTTCAAAAAATGAAATTATAGATTCAAAACTTACAATGGTACATCCTCATGGGCTTGATTCATTAAAACAAAATCAACTCTAAAAGAAAATCTATTATTTGAAGCCATAATCAAGATTAAAGGAGCCACCTTCTATAACCACACCTAACCCTTTTATTTTATCCAATAACTTCCCTAGAATGTTCTAGAAAGTGTAACTTTCCCTTTTGTTTTGGTGCCAAAAGTGGACCACGGTTTGATTTTCTTGCCTAGGATGATATTTTAATGAAATTCATAGTTTAGTGGGGCAGCTTCTTAGAGCGATAAATTTTGATCTGACAATCATATTTTCAATTGTAATATATCATTGGAAAGCTTGTGAAGAGATCCACAACAACCTTTTGCCAAATCTAAAAGATCAGAGATTTTGCACCTTGTTCCAGGGCTCCGAAGGGCCTCAATTTTTTAGTTTTAAACTTCATTGGAGAAATTCCCCAAGATGGAAATTTGATATCTTCCAAACGGTATAGTATTTTGAGATGATTCTTTCACCAAAAATCTTATTTTCCAATTTCAGTCATTAGATTCAATTTTCATGTCCATATGACCTGAATAGGTCAACTTCCTAAAAATAGCAGGTGACTTTTTTTGGTCATTTCAAACTTCTAACTATCCCAAAGACTACATGAGTCACCATGGGCCCCAAGACAACTAAGGAAACTACAAACAAATGAAAATACAATATTTTTCAGGTAATGCAAGATTGCCTTTACACCATTGGATGCTCCTGCATCAAGGGACAAATGAGTGTTAACCTTCCTATTCTACTACACTTTAATTTGAGTTGGCGTTTTAAAATTTATTTCATATGGAAAAACTTGATTTGTGCTTATTCAACTTCATGCTCAAAGTTATGATTATTTGCTCAGCTATAATTATTATTGCTCACTTCCTAAAGTTGACATGGGCATCGCTCTAATCGTATATGGACCTATGTCCTCCGCCACCAGCAAAGGTGTTGGCATCCTCTGCTACAAATAATGCTTTGTTTGAATCATTATAGTTCTTAGATACATTTTATGGAGGAGGTGTTGAGGGGTAATCCTCTGTTTGAGTCCTTTTACTTTCTTTTTTTAATTTCAGAAAAAAAATTATAACATTTTTTTAATTTTAATTTTGGTCATTCCAAACTTCTAACTATCCCAAAGACTGCATGAGTCACGATGGGCCCTAAGACAACAAAGGAAACTACAAAAAAATTAAATTAATATATTTTTTGGGTGATGTAATATTTCCCTTACACAACTGGATGCTCCTACATCAAGGGACAAATGAGTGTTAACCTTCTTATTCTACTACACTTTAATTTGAGCTGGTGTTTTAAAATTTATTTCATATGGCGAAACTCCATCCAAGCTTATTCAGCTTCGTGTTCAAATTTATGATTATTTGCATGGCTATAATTAGTTGTTCACTTCCTAAAGTTGATGTGGGCATCGCTCTAGTCGTATGTGGACCTGCATCCTCTGCCACCAACAAAGGTGTTGGCATCCTTTGCTATAGGTAATGCTTTGTTTGAATCTTTATAGTTCTTAGATACATTTTATGGAGGAGGTGTTGAGGGGTAATCCTCTGTTTGAGTCCTTTTACTTTCTTCTTTGAAGTTTAGGATAATTTTTATAATATTTGTTTAATTTTATGGACGAGTCTTGTAACTTTTTTAGCTTCTTCACTCACATAAATAAGTTATTATAAAAATGTAGATAGACCTACAAAGCACATAACTACTTCTAAGTGGGCTCCAAAGGGCCTCAATTTTTAGTTTTAAACTTCATTGGAGAAATTCCCTAGGATGAAAATTTAATATCATCCAAACAATACAAGATTTTGAGATGACTCTTTCACCAAAAATCTTATTATCCAATTTAACTCCTTGGGGTCAATTTTCATGTCCATACAACCCGAATAGGTCAACTTACTAAAAATAGCAGGTGACTATTTTTGGCTGTTTCAAACTTCCAACTATCCCTAAGACTGCATGAGTCACGATGGGCCCTAAGACAACTAAGGAAACTTCAAACAAATGAAAATAGAATAATTTTTGGGTGATGCAAGATTCACCTTACACCACTGGATGCTCTTGCATCAAGGGAAAAATGAGTGTTAACCTTCCTATTCTACTACACTTTAATTTGAGTTGGAGTTTTAAAATTTATTTCGTATGGTAAAAATTGATCTGAGCTTATTCAGCTTTGTGCCCAAAGTTATGATTATTTGCGTGGCTATAATTCTTATGGTTCACTTCTTGAAGTTGACATGGGTATTGCTCCTATTGTATATGGACCCACGTCCTCTGCCACCAACAGAGGTTTTGGCATGCTCTACTATAGGTAATGCTCTGTTTGAATCTTTATAGTTCTTAGATACATTTTACAGAGGAGTTGTTGAGGGGTAATCCTCTGTTTGAGTCCTCTTACTTTTTTGTTTGAATTTCAGAAGAATTTTTATAACAATTTTTTTAATTTTATGGAGGAGTCCTGTAACTTTTCTAGCTACTTCACTCACATAAATAAGTTATTATAAAAATGTAGATAGACCTACAAAGCACATAACTACCTCTAAGTGGTTTCAATATTAGATAGGAGTATAACTTAAAGTTCAAAATAAGACATGCTCTTGAGAGAACTTATTTTAATACAATTTACATGCAATTATGTCACTAGAATGACTTATATTGTTATATAGGTTTATAAATAATCTTTAACGAAATGATAAATATCATTTTTTATGTCACAACAGATAACAACACGTTGATGGAACTTGAGCGATATTTCCTTCTTTATATAAAGGGACAAATGAGTGCTACACCGCTTGAACCCCACACAAAACACAACAATGGATACCAACACAAAAGATGAGGGACAAAAATAACTCACTTTCAATTATTTTTAGAAAATGAAATTCTAGATTTAGAACTTACAATGCTACAACCTCGTGGGCTTGATTCATTACAACAAAATCAACTCTAAAAGAAAATCTATTATTTAGAGCCACAATATGCACTAAATGAGCCACCTTCTACAACCACACTTAACCCTTTTATTTTTTCCCAATAACCACCCTACAATGTTCTAGAAAGTGAAAATTTCCCTTTTGTTTTGGTGCCACATGTCCCGCCGTTTGATTTCTTCCCTAGGATGATATTTTATTGAAATTCACCTTTTAGTGGGGTAGCTTCTCAGGGCCATAACTTCTGAGTCGACCATCGGATTTTCAATTTTAATATATCATTGGAAAGCTTGTGAAGAGATCCATAACCATCTTTTTCCAAATTTGAAATATCAAAGAATTTGCACCCTGTTCTGAGGCTTTGAATGACCTGAATTTTTAGTTTTAAACTTCATTGGACAAATTCCTCGAGATGAAAATTTAATATCTTTCAAACGGTACAAGATTTTGAGATGATTCTTTCACCAAAAATCTTATTTTCCAATTTCACTCCTTGGGGTCAATTTTCGTGTCCATATGACCCGAATAGGTTGACTTACTAAAAATAGTAGGTGACTATTTTTGGCCATTTAAAACTTCTGACTATCTCAAAGACAACATGAGTCACGATGGGCCCCAAGACAACTAAGGAAACTACAAAAAAGTGAAAATACAATATTTTTAGAGTGATGCAAGATTTCCCTTACACCATTGGATGCTCCTACATCAAGGGACAAATGAGTGTTAACCATCCTATTCTACTACACTTTAATTTGAGTTTTAAAATTTATTTCGTATGGCGAAATTTGATCCGAGCTTGTTCAACTTCATACTCAAAGTTTTAATTATTTGCATGGCTATAATTCTTATTGTTCACTTTCTGAAGTTGACGTGGGCATCGCTCCAGTCATATATGGACTTGCGTCCTCTACCACCACCAGAGGTGTTGGCATCATCTGCTATAGGTAATGCTCTGTTTGAATCTTTATAGTTCTCAAATACATTTTATGGAGGAGGTGTTGAGGGGTAATCCTTTGTTTGAGTCTTTTTACTTTCTTGTTTGAATTTCAAACGAATTTTTATAACATTTTTTTAATTTATGGAGGAGTCTTGTAACTTGTTTAGCTTCTTTACTCACATAAATAAGTTATTATAAAAATGTAGATAGACCTACAAAGCACATAACTAACTCTAAGTGGGCTCCAAAGGGCCTCAATTTTCAGTTTTCAACTTCATTGGAGAAATTCCCCGGGATGAAAATTTAATATCTTCCAAATGGTACAAGATTTTGAGATGATTCTTGCACCAAAAATCTTATTTTCTAATTTCACTCCTTGGGCTCAATTTTTTGTGTCCATATGACCCGAATAGTTCCACTTACTAAAAATACCAAGTGACTATTTCTGGCTATTTCAAACTTCTAACTATCCCAAAGAATGCATGAGTCGTGATGCACCCCAAGAGAACTAAGGAAACTAAAAACAAATGACAATACTATAGTTTTTTAGCGATGCAAGATTTCCCTTACACCACTGGATGCTCTTGCATGAAGGGACAAATGAGTGTTAACATTCCTATTCTACTACACTTTAATTTGAGCCGACGTTTTAAAATTTATTTCGTATGGTGAAACTCGATCCAAGCTTATTCAAATTCATGCTCAAAGTTATGATTATTCTTGTGGCTATAATTCTTATTGTTCACTTCCTGAAGTTGATGTGGGCATCGCTCTAGTCTTATATAGTGTCGTGTCCTCTGCCACCAGTAGAAGTGTTGGTGTCCTTTGCTACAGGTAATGAGCTGTTTGAATCTTTGTAGTTCTCAGATACATTTTATGGAGGAGTTGTTGAGGGGTAATCCTCTATTTGATTCCTTTTACTTTCTTGTTTTAATTTTAGAAGAATTTTTATAACATTTTTTAATTTTTTTGGAGCAGTCTTGTAATTTTTCTAGTGACTTCACTCACATAAATAAGTTATTATAAAAACGTAGATAGACCTACAAAGCACATAACTACCTCTAAGTGGTCTCAATATTAGATAGGAGTATAACTTAAAGTTCAAAATAAGACATGCTCTCGAGATAACTTATTTTAATACAATTTACATGTAATCATGTCACTAGAATGGCTTATTTTGTTATATAGGTTTTATAAATAATGTTTAACGAAATGATAAATATCATTTTTTTATGTCACACCAGATAACAACACCTTGATGGGAACTTGAGGGATATTTCCTCATTTATATAAAGGGACAAATGAGTGCTACACTGCTCAAAACCCACACAAAACACAAAAATAGATACCAACACAGAAGATGCGAGATAAAAAATAACCCACTTTCAATTATTTTTAGAAAATGAAATTACAAATTCAGAACTTACAATGCTACAACCTCATGGGCTTGATTCATTACAACAAAATCAACTCTAAAAGAAAATCTATTATTCGAAGGCACAATCTGCACTAAAGGAGCCACCTTCTACTACTACACTTAACCCTTTTATTTTACCCAATAACTACCTTAGAATGTTCTAGAAACTATAACTTTCCCCTTTTTTTTGGCACCAAAAGTTTCGTCGTTTGATTTCTTTCCTAGGATGATATTTTAATGAAATTCACCTTTTAGTGAGGCAGCTTCTCAGGGCCATAACTTTTGATCCGATTGTTAGATTTTCAATTGTAATAATATATCATTGGAAAGCTTGTGAAGAGATCCACAACTATCTTTCGCAGATCTGAAAAATCAGAGATTTTGCATCCTATTTTGAGGCTCCGAAGGGCCTCCACTTTTAGTTTTAAACTTTATTGGAGAAATTCGTCAGGATGAAAATTAAATATCTTCCAAATGATAAAAGATTTTGAGATGATTCTTTCAACAAAAAATATTATTTTCCAATTTCACTCCTTGGGATCAATTTTCCGTGTCCATACAAATCAAATAGTTTGACTTACTAAAATTAGCAAGTGACTATTTTTGGCCATTTCAAACTTCTATCTATCCCAAAGATTGCATAAGTCACGATGGGCCCCAAGAAAACTAAGGAAACTATAGACAAATTAAAATATAATATTCTTCGGGTGATGCAAGATTTCCCTTACACCACTGGATGCTCCTGCATCAAGGGATAAATGAGCGTTAACCTTTCTATTATACTACACCTTAATTTGAGCTAGCATTTTAAAATTTATTTCGTATGGTGAAAGTCGATCCAAGCTTATTCAACTTCATGCTCAAGGTTATGATTATTTACGTGGCTATAATTCTTATTGTTCACTTTTTGAAGTTGACATGGGCATCACTCTAGTCGTATATGGACTCACATCCTCTGGCATCAATAGAGGTTTTGGCATCCTCTGCTACAGGTAATGGTTTGTTTGAATCTTTATAGTTCTCAGATACATTTTATGGAGGAGGTGTTGAGGGGTAATCCTTTGTTTGAGTCTTTTTACTTTCTTGTTTTAATTTTAGAAGAATTTTAATAACAATTTTTAAAATTTATGGAGTCTTGTAACTGTTTTAGTTGCTTCACTCACATAAATAAATTATAAAAATGTAGACAGACCTACAAAGCACATAACTACCTCTAATCAGGCTTTGAAGAGCCTCAATTTTCATCTTTAAACTTCATTGGATAAATTCCTCGAGATGAAAATTTAATATCTTCCAAACGGTACAAGATTTTGAGATGATTCTTTCACCAAAAATCTTATTTTCCAATTTTACTCCTTAGGGTCAATTTTCGTGTCCATACGACCGAATAGGTTGACTTACTAAAAATAGTAGGTGACTCTTTTTGGTTGTTTCAAACTTGTAACTATCCCAAAGACTGCATGAGTCACCATATGCCCCTAGACAACAAAGAAAACTACAAACAAATGAAAATACAATATTTTAGGGTGATGCAAGATTCCCCTTACATTATTAGATGCTCCTGCATGAAGGGACAAATGAGAATTAACCTTCCTATTATACTACACTTTAATTTGAGCTGGCATTTTAAAATTTATTTCGTATGGTGAAACTCAATCCGAGCTTGTTCAACTTCGTGCTCAAAGTTATGATTATTTGCATGGCTATAATTCTTGTTGTTCACTTTCTGAAGTTGACGTGGGCGTCACTCCAATCGTATATGGACCCACGTCCTTTACCACCAGCTGAGGTGTTGGTGTCCTCTACTACAAGAAATTCTCTATTTGAATCTTTATAGTTCTTAGATACATTTTATGGAGGAGGTGTTAAGGGGTAATCCTTTGTTTGAGTCTTTTTACTTTCTTGTTTGAATTTTGAAAGATTTTTTATAACATTTTTAAATTTTATGGAGGTGTCTTGTAACTTTTTTAGTTGCTTCACTCACATAAATAATTTATTATACAAATTTAGATAGACTACAAAGCACATAACTACCTCTAAGTGGGCTCTGAAGGGCCTCAAGTTTTAGTTTTAAACTTCATTGGAGAAATTCCAGGGGATGAAAATTTAATATCTTCCAAACGGTACAAGATTTTGAGATGATTCTTTCACCAAAAGTCTTATTTTCCAATTTCACTCCTTGGGGTCAATTTTTGTGTCCATATGACTTGAATAGGTCAAGTTACTAAAAATAGTAGGTGACTATTTTTGGTGTTTTCAAACTTCTAATTATCCTAAAGACTGCATGAGTGGTGATGGGCCCATAGGCAACTAAGGAAACTACAAACAAATGAAAATACAATATTTTTTGGGTGATGCAAGATTTCCCTTACACCATTGGATTCTTCTGCATCAAGGGAAAAATGAGTGTTAACCTTCCTATTCTACTACACTTTAATTTGAGCTGGCATTTGAAAATTTATTTTGTATGGTGAAACTCGATCCGATCCTTATTGAGCTTCGTGCTCAAAGTTATGATTATTTGCATGGCTATAATTCTTATTGTTTACTTCCTGAAGTTGATGTGGGCATCACTCCAGCCGTATATGGACTTGCATCCTCTACCATTAGCAGAGGTGTTGGCATCCTCTGCTACATGTAATTCTATGTTAAAATCTTTATAGTTCTCAGATACATTTTATGGAGGAGGTGTTGACGAGTAATCCTTTGTTCGAGTCCTTTTACTTCCTTGTTTGAATTTGAAAGAATTTTAATCATTTTTTTAATTTTATGGAGGAGTCTTGTAACTCTTTTAGTTGCTTCACTCACATAAATAAGTTATTATAAAAAAGTAGATAGACCTACAAAGCACATAATTACCTCTAACTGGGCTCTAAAGGTCCTCAATTTTCAGTTTTAAACTTTATTGGAGAAATTCTCTGGGATGAAAACATAATATCTTCCAAACAGTACAAGATTTTGAGATGATTCTTTCATCAAAAATCTTATTTTCCAATTTCACTCCTTGGGGTCAATTTTCGTGTCCATACAACCTAAATAGGTCCACTTACTAAAAATAACAGGTAACTATTTTTGGTCGTTTCAAACTTATAATTATGCCAATGACTTTATGAGTTGCGATGGGCCCCAAGACAACTAAGGAAACCACAAACAAATGAAAATTCAATATTTTTTCGTGTGATGAAAGATTTCCCTTATACTAATAGATTCTCTTGCATCAAGGGACAAGTGAGTGTTAACCTTCTTATTCTACTACACTTTAATTTGAGCTAGTGTTTTAAAATTTATTTTATATGGCGAAACTCTATCTGAGATTATTCAGCTTCATGCTCAAAGTTATGATTATCTGTGTCACTATAATACTTATTGTTCACTTCCTGAAGTTGAGGTGGGCATCACTCCAGTCGTATATGGACCTGCGTCCTCTATCATCAACAGAGGTGTTGGCCTCATTTGCTACATGTAATGCTCTATTTGAATTTTTATAGTTCTTCTAATACATTTTATGGAGGAGGTGTTGAGGGGAAATCCTCTGTTTGAGTCCTTTTACTTTCTTGTTTGAATTTCGAAAGAAATTTTATAACATTTTTTAATTTTATGGAGTGGTCTTGTAACTTTTCTAGCTGCTTCACTCACATAAATAAGTTATAAAAATGTAGATAGACCTACAAAGCACATAACTACCTCTAAGTGTTCTCCATATTAGATAGGATTATAACTTAAAATTCAAAATAAGACATGCTCTCGAGAGAACTTATTTTAATATAATTTACATGTAATTATGTCACTAGAATGACTTATATTGTTATATAGGTTTTATAAATAATGTTTAATGAAATGATAAATATCATTTTTTATGTCACACCAGATAATAACACCTTGATGGGAATTTGAGGGATATTTCCTCCTTTATATAGAGGGACAAATGAGTGCTACATCGCTCGAAACCCACACAAAACACAATAATAGATAGCAACATAGAAGATGCAAGACAAAAAATAACCCACTTTCAATTATTTTTAGAAAATGAAATTACAAATTCATAACTAACAATGATAGAGCTTCATGGGCTCGATTCATTAGAACCAAATCAACTCTGAAAGAAAATCTATTATTCGGAGCCACAATCTGCACTAAAGGATCCACCTTCTAAAACCATTCTTAACCCTTTTATTTTACCCAATAACTGCCCTAGAATGTTCTAGAAAGTGTAACTATCCCTTTTGTTTTGGCGCTACAAGTCCCCCTCTTTGATTTCTTTCCTAGGATGATATTTTAATGAAATTCACCTTTTAGTGGGGCAGCTTCTCGAGGCCATAACTTTTGATCTAAAAAATAGATTTTCAATTGTAATATATCATTGGAAAGATTGTGTAGAGATCCACAACCATCCTTTGCCAGATTTAAAATATCAGAGATTTTGCACCTTGTTTCAATTCTCTGAAGGGCCTCAATTTTATTTTTTAAACTTCATTGGAGAAATCTCCTAGGATGAAAATTTAATATCTTCCAAATGGTACAAGACTTTAAGATGATTCTTTCACCAAAAATATTATTTTCTAATTTCACTCCTTGGGGTCAATTTTCGTGTCCATACAACCCGAATAGGTCCACTTAATAAAAATAGTTGTGACTATTTTTTGTCATTTCAAACTTCTAACTATCCCAAAGACTGCATGAGTCATGATCGGCCCCAAGACAATTAACGAAGCTAAAAACAAATGAAAATATGATATTTTTCGGGTGATGCAATATTTCCCTTCCACCACTGGATGCTCCTATATCAAGGGACAAATGAGTGTCAACCTTCCTATTCTACTAAAATTTAATTTGAGCTAGTGTTTTAAAATTTATTTCATATGGCGAAACTCGATCCGAGCTTATTCAACTTCATGTTCAAAGTTATGATTATTTACGTGGCTATAATTCTTGTTGTTCACTTCTTGAAGTTGAAGTGGGCATCGCTCTAGTCGTATGTGAACCCACGTCCTTTTCCACCAGCAGAGGTGTTGGTGTCCTCTACTACAGGTAATGCTCTGTTTGAATCTTTATAGTTCTTAGATACATTTCATGGAGGAGGTGTTGAGGGGTAACCTTTGTTTGAGTCTTTTTGCTTTCTTGTTTGAATTTTGGAAGATTTTTTATATTTTTCTTAATTTTATGGAGGAGTCTTGTAACTTTGTTAGCTGCTTCACTCACATAAAAGTTATTATAAAAATGTAAATAGACCTACAAAGAAACTAACTACCTCTAAATGGGCTCCGAGGGGCCTCAATTTTCATTTTTAAACTTCATTGGAGAAATTCCCTGGGAATGAAAATTTAATATCTTCCAAACAGTACAAGATTTTGAGATGATTCTTTCACCAAAAATCTTATTTTCCAATTTCACTCCTTGGGGTCAATTTTTTGTGTCCATATGACCCGAATAGGCCGACTTACTAAAAATAGCAGGTGATTATTTTTGGCCATTTCAAACTTCTAACTATCCCAAAGACTACATGAGTCGCCATGGGACCCAGGACAACTAAGGAAACTACAAAAAAATGAAAATACAATATTTTTTGGGTGATGCAAGATTGCCCTTACACCACTGGATGCTTTTGCATCAAGTGACAAATGAATGTTAACCTTCCTATTCTACTACACTTTAATTTGAGCTGGCATTTTAAAATTTATTTCCCATGGTGAAACGTGATCCGAGCTTATTCAACTTCATGCTCAAAGTTATTATTATTTGCATGGCTATAATTCTTATTGTTCACTTCTTGAAGTTGATGTGGGTATCACTCTAGTCATATATGGACCTGTGTCCTTTGCCACCAGTAGACATCTTGTCATCTACTACAGGTAATGCTTTGTTTGAATATTTATAGTTCTTAGATACATTTTATGGAGGAGGTGTTGAAGGGTAATCCTTTGTTTCAGTCTTTTTACTTTTTTTGTTTGAATTTTAGAAGAAATTTTATAATATTTTTTTAATTTTATGGAGGAGTCTTGTAACTATTTTAGCTTCTTCATTCACATTAATAAGTTATTATAAAATATAGATAGACCTACAAATCACATAACTACCTCTAAGTGGGCTCTGCAAGGCCTCAATTTTTAGTTTTAAACTTCAATGGAGAAATTCCTCGGGATGACAATTTAATATATTCCAAACAGTACAAGATTTTGAGATGATTCTTTCACCAAAAATCTTATTTTCCAATTTCACTCCTTGGGGTCAATTTTCGTGTCCATACGACCCAAATAGGTTGAATTTCTAAAAGTAGCAGGTGACTATTTTTGGCCATTGCAAACTTCTAACTATCACAAGGACTGCATGAGTCATGATGGGCCCTAAGACAACTAAGGAAACTACAAACAAATGAAAATACAATATGTTTTTGGGTGATGCAAGATTTCCCTTACACCACTAGATGCTCCTACATCAAGGGAAAAATGAGTGTTAGCCTTACTATTCTACTACACTTTAATTTCAGCTGGCATTTTAAAATTTATTTTTTATGGCGTAACTCGATCTGAGCTTATTTAGCTTCGTGCTCAAATTTATGATTATTTGTGTGGCTATAATTCTTATTGTTCACTTCCTGAAGTTGACGTGGGCATTGCTCCAGTCGTATATGGACCTGCATCCTCTGCCACCAAAAGAGGTGTTGGTGTCGTCTACTATAGGTAATGCTCTATTTAAATCTTCATAGTTCTAAGATACATTTTATGGAGGAGGTGTTGAGGGGTAATCCTTTGTTTAAATCTTTTTAATTTCTTGTTTGAATTTTAGATGAATTTTAATAACATTCTTTTAATTTTATGGAGGAGTCTTGTAACTTTTTTAGCTGCTTCACTCACATAAATGAGTTATTATAAAAATGTAGATAAGACCTACAAAGAACATAACTACCTCTAACTGGGCTGTGAAGGGCCTCAATTTTCAATTCTAAACTTCATTGGATAAATTCCTTGGGATGAAAATTTAATATCTTCCAAATGGTATAAGATTTTCAAATGATTCTTTCACCAAAAATCTTATTTTCCAATTTCACTCCTTGGGGTCAATTTTCATTTCCATGCGACCCGAATAGGTCGAATCACTAAAAATAGTAGGTGAATATTTTTGGTCATTTCAAACTTCTAACTATCCCAAAGACTACATGAGCCGCGATGGTCCCCAAGACAACTAAGGAAACTACAAACAAATGAAAATATAATATTTTTTGGGTGATGCAAGATTGCCCTTATACCACTGGATGCTGCTTCATCAAGGGAAAAATGAGTGTTAACCTTCCTTTTCTATTACACTTTAATTTGAGCTGGCGTTTTATAATTTATTTTGTATGGGGAAATTTGATCCGAGCTTATTCAACATCATGCTCAAAGTTATGATTATTTGTGTGACTAAAATTCTTATTGTTCACTTCCTGAAGTTGACGTGAGCATCACTCCAATCGTATGTGGACCCACATCCTCTGTCACTAGAAGAGGTTTTCATGTCCTCTGTTATAGGTAATGCTTTGTTTGAATATTTATAGTTCTCAGATACATTTCATGGAAGAGGTGTTGAGGGGTAATCCTCTTTTTGAGTCTTTTTACTTTCTTGTTTGAATTTCCAAAGATTTTTATAACAATTTTTTAATTTTATGGAGAAGTCTTGTAACTCTTTTAGTTGCTTCAATCACATAAATAAGTTATTATAAAAATGTAGATAATCCTACAAAGCTCATAACTACCTCTAAGTGGTCTCCAAAGGCCCTCAATTTTCATTTTTAAACTTCATTGGAGAAATTCCCCAGGATGGAAATTTAATGTCTTCCAAACAGTACAAGATTTTGAGATGATTCTTTCACCAAAACTCTTATTTTCCAATTTCACTCCTTGGGGTCAATTTTCGTGTCCATACGACTCAATTCGGTCGACTTACTAAAAATAGCAGGTGACAATTTTTGGTCGTTTCAAACTTCTAACTATCCCAAAGACTGCATGAGTTGCCATGGGCCCCAAGACAACAAAGGAAACTACAAACAAATGAAAATACAATATTTTTGGGTGATGCAAGATTTCCCTTACACCACTGGATTCTCCTGGATCAAAGAAAAAATGAGAATTAACCTTCCTATTCTACTACACTTTAATTTGAGTTGGAATTTTAAAATTTATTTCGAATGGCGACACTCAATTTGAGCTTATTGAGCTTTCTGGTCAAAGTTATGATTATTTAAATGGCTGTAATTCTTGGTGTCACTTCCTGAAGTTGAAATGGCCATCACTCTAGTCGTATATGGACTCGCGTCCTCTGCCACTAGTAGAGGTGTTGGCATCCTCTGCTACAAGTAATGCTCTATTTTAATCTTTATAGTTCTCAAATACATTTTATGGAGAAGGTGTTGAGAGGTAATCCTTTGTTTGAGTCTTTTTACTTTCTTGTTTGAATTTCATAAGTATTTTTATAACATTTTTTTAATTTTATGGAGGAGTCTTGTAACTTTTTTAGCTGCTTCACTCACATAAATAAGTTATTACAAAATATAGATAGACCTAAAAAGCACATAACTACCTCTAAGTGGGCTCTGAAGAGCCTCAATTTTTAGTTTTAAACTTCATTGGAGGAATTCCCTGGGATGAAAATTTAATATCTTCCAAATGGTATAAGATTTTGAGATGATTCTTTCACCAAAAATCTTATTTTCCAATTTCACTCCTTGGGGCCAATTTTTGTGTCCATACTACCCAAATAGGTCAACTTAATAAAAATAGCAGGTGACTATTTTTGGCCGTTTGAAACTTCTAACTATCCCAAAAACTGCATGAGTCCCTATGGGCCCCAAGACAACTAAGGAAACTATAAACAAATGAAAATACAATATTTTTCGGGTGATGCAAGTTTTCCCTTACACCACTGGATGCTCCTGCATCAAGGGACAAATGAGTGGTAACCTTCCTATTCTACTACACTTTAATTTGAATTGGCATTTTAAAATTTATTTCATATGGAAAAACTTGATCCGAGCTTATTCAACTTCGTGCTTAAAGTTATGATTATTTGTGTGACTATAGTTCTTGTTGGTCACTTCTTGAAGTTGACATGGGAATCACTCCAGTCGTATATGGACCCACATCCTTTGCCACTAGCAGAGGTGTTGGTGTCCTTTGCTACAGGTAATGCCCTGTTTGAATCTTTATAGTTCTCAGATACATTTTATCGAGGAGGTGTTGAGGGGTAATCCTCTATTTGAGTCTTTTTACTTTCTTGTTTAAATTTCGAAAGAAGTTTTATAACAGTTTTTTAATTTTATGGAGGAGTCTTGCAACTTTTTTAGTTGCTTCACCCACATAAATAGGTTATTATAAAAATTTAGATAGACCTAAAAAGCACATAACTACCTCTAAGTGAGCTCCCAAGGGCCTCAATTTTCATTTTTAAACTTCATTGGAGAAATTCCTTGGGATGAAAATTTAATATCTTCCAAACTGTACAAGATTTTGAGATGGTTCTTTCACCAAAAATATTATTTTTCAATTTCACTCGTTGGGGTCAATTTTCATGTCCATACGACCCGAATAGGTCGAATTACTAAAAATAATAGGTGACAATTTTTAGCCATTTCAAAATTCTAACTATCCCAAAGATTGAATGAGTCGCCATGGGCACAAAGACAACTAAGGAAACTACAAACAAATGAAAATACAATATTTTTGGGTGATGCAATATTTCCCTTACACCATTGGATGCTCCTACATCAAGGGACAAATGAGAATTAACTTTTCTATTCTACTACCCTTTAATTTGAGTTGGTTTTTTAAAGTTTATTTCGTATTACAAAACTCAATCTGAGCTTATTCTGCTTCTTGCTCTAATTTATGATTATTTATATGGCTATAATTCTTGTTGATCACTTCTTGAAGTTGACATGGGAATCACTCCAATCATGTATGGACCCGCGTCCTCTGCTACAGGTAATGCTCTGTTTGAATCTTTATAGTTCTCAGATACAATTTATGAAGGAGGTGTCGAGGGGTAGTCCTTTGTTTGAGTCTTTTTACTTTGTTGTTTGAATTTTGGAAGAATTCCTATATTTTTTTAATTTTATGGAGGATTCTTGTAACTTTTTTAGCTGCATCACTCAAATAAGTTATTATAAAAATGTAGATAGATCCACAAAGAACATAACTACCTCTAAGTGGGTTCCGAAGGGCCTCAATTTTTAGTTTTAAATTCCATTGGAGAAATTCTCCGAGATGAAAATTTAATATCTTCCAAATGGTACCAAATTTTGAGATGATTCCTTCACCAAAAATCTTATTTTCCAATTCACTCCTTGGGGTCAATTTTTGTATCCATATGACCTGAATAGGTTGACTTACTAAAAATAGCAAGTGACTATTTTTGGTCATTTCAAACTTCTACCTATCCCAAAGACTGCATGAGTCACCATGGGCCCCAAGACAACTAAGGAAACTACAAACAAATGAAAATAAAATATTTTTTGGGTGATGCAAGATTTCCCTTACACCACTGGATGCTCCTACATCAAGGTACAAATGAGTGTTAACCTTCCTATTCTACTACACTTTAATTTGAGTTGGCATTTTAAAATTTATTTGGTATGGTGAAACTCAATCCGAGCTTATTCAACTTTGTGCTCAAAGTTATGATTATTCGTGTGGTTATAATTCTTATTGTTCACTTTCTGAAGTTGACGTGGGCATCGCTCCATTTGTATATGGACCCGTGTCCTCTAGAAGTAGTAGAGGTGTAGGCGTCCTCTACTATAGGTAATGCTCTATTTGAATCTTTATAGTTCTTAGATATATTTTATGGAGGTGTCTAGGGGTAATCCTTTGTTTGAGTCTTTTTGCTTTCTTGTTTGAATTTTGGAATAATTTTTATAAGATTTTTTTAATTTTATGGAGGAGTCTTGTATCTTTTTTAGTTTCTTCACTCATATAAATAAGTTAATATAAAAATTTAGATATACCTAGAAAGCACATAACTACCTCTAATTGGGCTCTAATAGGTTGATTCACTAAAAATAGCAGTTCACTAGTTTTGACTGTTTGAAACTTCTAACTATCCCAAAGACTGCATGAGTCGTGATGGGCCCCAAGACAACTAAGGAAATTACAAACAAATGAAAATACAATATTTTTTGGGTGATGCAAGATTGCCCTTACACCACTGGATGCTCCTGCATCAAGGGGAAAATGAGTGTCAACCTTCCTATTCTACTTCACTTTAATTTGAGCTGGCGTTTTAAAATTTATTTTGTATGAAAAACATGATCTGAGTTTATTCAACTTCATGCTCAAATTTATGATTATTTGTGTGGCTATAGTTCTTATTGTTAACTTCCTGAAGTTGACGTGGGTATCACTCCAGTCTTATATGGACCCACGTCCTCTGCTATAGGTAATGCTCTATTTAATCTTTATTGTTCTCAGATTCATTTTATGGAGGTGTTGAGGGGTAATCATTTTTTCGAGTCTTTATACTTTCAAGTTTGAATTTAATAAAAAAATTTATAACATTTTTTTTAATTTTATGGAGTCTTGTAACTTTTTTAGCTGCTTCACTCACATAAATAAGTTATTATAAAAATGTAGATAGACCTACAAAGCACATAACTACCTCTAAGTGGGCTCCGAAGGGCCTCAATTTTCAATTTTAAACTTCATTGGAGAAATTCCCGATATGAAAATTTAATATCTTCCAAATGGTACAAGATTTTGAGATGATTCTTTCACCAAAAATATTATTTTCCAATTTCACTCTTTGGGTTCAATTTTCATGTCCATATGACTCGAATAGTTTGACTTACTGAAAATAGTAGGTGACTATTTTTGGCCATTTGAAACTTCTAACTATACCAAAGACTGCATGAGTCACCATGGGCCCCAAGACAACAAAGGGAACTACAAATAAATGAAAACATAATATTTTTTTGGGTTATGCAAAATTTCCCTTACACCACTGGATGCTCTTACATCAAGGACAAATGACTGTTAACCTTCCTATTCTACGACACTTTAATTTGAGTTGGAGTTTTAAAATTTATTTCCTATGGTGAAACTCAATCCGAGCTTATCAACTTTATGCTCAAAATTATGATTATTTGTCTGGATTTAATTCTTGTTGTTCACTTCCTGAAGTTGACATGGGCATCGTTCCAGTTGTATATGGACCCACGTCCTCTGGAACCAACAAAGTTGTTGGTGTCCTCTGCTACAAGTAATGCTCTATTTGAATCTTTATAGTTCTCAAATACATTTTATGGAGGAGGTGTTGAGGGGTAATCCTTTGTTTGAGTCATTTTACTTTTTTGTTTGAATTTCAAAAGAATTTTTATAATATTTTTTTAATTTTATGGAGGGGTCTTGTAACTCTTTTAGCAACTTCACTCACATAAATAAGTTATTATAAAAATGTTGATAGAACTACAAAGCACATAACTACCTCTAACTAGGCTCCGAAGGGCCTCAATTTTTAGTTTTAAACTTCAATGAAGAAATTCCTTGGGATGAAAATGTAATATATTCCTAATGGTATAAGATTTTGAGATGATTCTTTCACCAAAAATCTTATTTTCCAGTTTCACTCCTTTGGGTCAATTTTCGTGTCCATACAATAGGAATTGGTCAACTTACTAAAAATAGCAGGTGACTATTTTTGGCCATTTCAAACTTCTAACTATCCCAAAGATTACATGAGTTGTGATGGACCCCAAGAAAACTAAGGAAAATACAAAAAAACAAAAATACAATATTTATGGGTGATGCAATATTTCCCTTACACGACTGGATGCTCCTGCATCAAGGGACAAATGAGAATTAACCTTCCTATTTTACTACACTTTAATTTGAGCTAGCATTTTAAAATTTATTTTGTATGGAGAAACTCAATCCGAGCTTATTCAACTTTGTGCTCAAAGTTATGATTATTTGCATGGCTATAGTTCTTGTTGTTCACTTCCTAAAGTTGACGTGGGCATCACTCCTATCGTATATAGACTCGTGTCCTTTGCCACCAACAAAGGTGTTGTTTTTCTCTTCTATAGGTAATGCTCTATTTGAATCTTTATAGTTCTCAGGTACATTTTATGGAGGAGGTTTTGAGGGGTAATCCTTTGTTTGAATATTTTTTTTTTTGGTTTGAATTTTGTTTGAATTTTTATCTTTTTTTAATTTTATGGAGTCTTGTAACTTTTTTAGCTGCTTCACTCACATAAATAAGTTATTATAAAAAAATGTAGATAGACCTACAAAGCACATAACTACCTCTAAGTTGGCTCCGAAGGGCCTCTATTTTTAGTTTTAAACTTCATTGGAGAAATTCATTGGGATGAAAATTTAATACCTTCCAAATAGTGCAAGATTTTGAGATGATTCTTTCACCACAAATCTTATTTTCCAATTTCACTAATTGGGGTCAATTTTTGTGTCCATACGACTCAAATAGGTCGACTTACTAAAAATTGTAGGTGACTATTTTTGGCCATTTCAAACTTCTAACTATCCCAAAGACTGCATGAGTTGCCATGGGCCCCAAGACAACTAAAGAAACTACAAACAAATGAAAATACAATATTTTTTAGGTGATGTGAGATTTCCCTTAGACCACTGGATGCTCCTGCATCAAGGGACAAATGAGTGTCAACCTTCCTATTCTACTATAATTTAATTTGAGCTTACATTTTAAAATTTATTTCTTATGGAAAAAACTCGATCCGAGCTTATTCAACTTCAAGCTCAAAGTTATGATTATTTGTGTGGCTATAATTCTTATTGTTCACTTTCTAAAGTTGGTGTGGGCATCATTCCAGTCTTATATGGAGCTGCGTCCTGTGCCACCAGCAAAGGTGTTTAATCCTTTGCTACAAGTAATGGTCTTTTTGAATCTTTATAGTTCTCAGATACATTTTATGGAGGAGGTGTTGAGGGGTAATCCTTTATTTGAGTCTTTTTACTTTCTTGCTTGAATTTTGGAAGAATTTTTATAACATTTTTTTAATTTTATGGAGGAGCCTTGTATCTTTTTTAGCTACTTCACTAACATAATGAAGTTATTATAAAAATTTAGGTGACTATTTTTGGCCATTTCAAAGTTCTAACTATCCCAAAGATTGCATGAGTCGCCATGGGCCCCAAGACAATTAAGGAAACTACAAACAAATGAAAATACAATATTTTTTGGGTGATGCAAGATTTCCCTTACACCACTAGATGCTCCTGCATTAAGGGAAAAATGAGTGTGAACCTTTCTATTCTACTACACTTTAATTTGAGTTGGCGTTTTAAAATTTGTTTCATACGGAAAAACTCGATCTGAGCTTATTTAGCTTCTTGCTCAAAGTTATGATTATTTGTGTGGCTATAATTCTTGTTGTTCTCTTCCTGAAGTTGATGTGTGCATCACTCTAGTCGTATATGGACCCGCATCCTCTGCTACCAATAGAAGTGTTGGCTTCCTCTGCTACAGGTAATGCTCTATTTGAATCTTTATAGTTCTCAGGTACATTTTATGGAGGAGGTATTAAGGGGTAATCCTTTTTTTGAGTCTTTACTTTCTTGTTTGAATTTTGAAAGAGTTTTTATAAACATTTTTTTAATTTTATGGAGGAGTCTTGTAACTGTTTTAGCTACTTCACTCACATAAATAAGTTATTATAAAAAATGTAGATAGACCTACAAAGCTTATAACTACCTCTAAGTGGGCTCTGAAGGACCTCAATTTTTAGTTTTAAACTTCATTGAATAAATTCCTTGAGATGAAAATTTAATATCTTCCAAATGGTACAAGATTTTGAGATGATTCTTTTGAACACCAAAAATCCTATTTTCCAATTTCACTCCTTGGGGTCAATTTTTGTGTCCATATGACCCAAATAGGTTAACTTACTAAAAATAGTAGCTGACTATTTTTGGATGTTTCAAACTTCTAACTATCCTAAAGACTGCATGAGTCACCATTGGACCCAAGACAACTAAGGAAATTACAAACAAATGAAAATAAAATATTTTTTGGGTGATGCAAGATTTTCCTTACACCATTGGATGTTCCTACATCAAGGGACAAATGAGTGTTAACCTTCCTATTCTACTACACTTTAATTTGAACTGGCATTTTTGTAACACCCCTCCAAGAATAAACTACCAAAAAAATTAATAAATTATATATATTTAGTTAATCATACTCTTAAGGGAATTGAAATAGATGACGAAACCTTTCTTACAACAATATATCAAGGAGTAATTTTATGCTAGAATTTTATTTTCACTACCAAATAAATTTAATGGAAATAATATTACTTTTGATGAGCTTGATAATAACCTAACACTAACATCATAAAGAAAATTAATAATACTATGCAAAGTTAGTAAATGTAAATATTTTATCAATATCAAATATATATTAGTTTGAGTATATATTGTTTACATAATGTTTATACCGAATTTATGTATTCAACAAGTAAACATACTTGTGTACAAATATTATTATTATATACACTTCCATTCCAAAGTCTACCAAAAAGGAAACTTTTACATTCAATCTATATTCAAGTAAAGTTAATAATATATATATTGATTTTATTCTTCCAAATCTGCCACATAACATACGTATGCATAAAGAACAACTGCACCTATAATTGGATGGATGGATGAAAGCCTCTATTATCATATTACACTAAGACGAGGTTGAAATGACCAAGAAAACTTTCTCGGACTACAATCAAGGTTACTCAATCGATCACACGAGATTTAGAAAGAATAAATATAGAACAAATATGACATTTTTGCAATGATGATAAAATGTATAAACACCAAAATTTGAAAGTTGCACATAAAGAGTGTTACTTATTATAGAATCTCTGTAGAGGCAACAGTTGCACCGACTAATGAGGGAATTGGTCAATACCTAAGGGAGGAAAATATATTGCTTCTTAATGCATAACATAGAAATCATTATATACAAATGTGTTTAAGTTTAGATGCATAACATATATCTTCTATGTATTCAAAATATCATATTACTTATGTTTCAGAAAGAAGGAATACCTATTGCAACTCATATATGCTTATCTACAGTGCAAGACCTCCATCATTTCGAATGTTGAGTCATAAATTTTTATAGGAATTCAAGACAGCTAAGAAAAGGCTGAAACATTATTACACAAACTAAAATCAATTTGTCGAATAAAGGGAATGTAGTTTTCAATAATGAATACGACGATTAACTAAGATGAAATACCACATAAATGCTTACCTCATAAAAAATCTAGTCTACTATGCATGAGACAGATAGAAAAGCAATTACTAATTTCAACATCTCTTGTATCGTATATAAAAAAAGAAACTAAGGAAATTAAACGATGAAAACCAAATTTGATACGACAACAAAAACACAAGGCATAGACCGTAAAATATTTATAGGAATTCACCACATCATCAATAATGCATATGGGTTTGTCACATGTAGCGAATACCTATTTGCGTTAACTGTGCAATTCCTGCGATGATAAGAAACTAAACAAAGCACTCCTTGTTTTATTTATTTTTAAATCCTAAATAAGTAGCAATTCTAGAGGATAGATTCACACAAATCTATGGACACTACAAGTCAGGGTAGTATATTTACCCACACAAAATGAAATAACAATTTCTAAAAGAATGATGGTAACATGGCTTACCAAGTGATTTTGAATGACGAGTCAGAAATTTTTATTGAAGAATCAGAGGCAAGGTAAAAGGGTCTGATTAGTGTAAAACCACTAATTCCAACTTCCTGTTATGATGGCTTTTATTTTTGCAAACAACTTAGTTCATCAACAAAACAATACTGAATATCACTATAAATTAAGATATCAATACGAAATATGTATAAACGAATAAAACTATATTTTGGCTCTCTGCCCAACCTCCCCTAAGCGTAACTCTAGCTCACACAGAGCTATAGATAATTCCATAAGCTCACATAGAGAAAATAATATGGAGAAAATATGGCTCACATAGAGCAAAGTTAATGGCTCACATAGAGCAAAGTTAATGGCTCACATAGAGCAAGTAAATGGCTCACCCAAAACTAATAATGGCTCACACAAAGCAAATAATGGCTCACACAAAGCAAATAATGGCTCACACAAAGCAAATAATGGCTCACATAGAGCAATTAATTGGATCACACAGAGCAAGGCTCACATAAAGCAAATAATGGATCACATAGAGCAGATAATGGCTCATAGAGAGAAAATAATTGGGTCACACAGAGCAAGGCTCGCATAGAGCAAATAATGTTAGTATCATAATAGTTCATTGAATTCCCTTATTAATCTAAGAAAAAAAACATCAACATAAACAATAATTTTATTTTTCTTACCTTCTTTTTTCATATTTGAATCTCCATTCTTTGCAACTTCTTTCAGCCTCTTTTCACTAGATCTCCTTCCTCTTCCAAAAATCTATTTTTCTCAATTATTTTCCCATACTTCTTTTTTCCAACATACATAAAAAACTCCCTTTCTTTTCTTTTCAATAGAGTTTTATTTTTGAAACTCTTCATATTTCTTGAAAAAAAAAGACTATAAATTTTCCATAATGAAAAATTAAAAAAAAAATTATTTGAATCACTTACTTATTCTCCTAATTGCTGATCCATTTATAATTCAAGCAACCTTAATTACATTAATTTTCCATAAAAACAATACTTCATGTTTATTATCATTCCACAAACCAAAAATAATATCAATGTTTATGTTAATCATTTATTCATCATACTATATTATCAAATAGATATTCTAATAAACAAAACTAGCTTCTTTCACCAAAAATCTTATTTTCCAAATTCACTCCTTGGGGTCAATTTTTGTGTCCATACAACCCGAATACGTTGACATACTGAAAATAGCAGGTGATTATTTTTGGCCTTTTCAATGTTCTAACTATCCCAAAGACTACATGAGTCGCCATGGGCCCCAAGACAAATAAGGAAACTACAAACAAATGAAAATACAATATTTTTCGGGTGATTGAAGATTTCCTTTACACCATTGGATGCTCCTGCATCAAGGGAAAAATGAGTGTTAGCCTTCCTATTCTACTACATTGTAATTTGAGTTGGTGTTTTGAAATTTATTTCATATGGCGAAACTCAATATGAGATAATTCAGTGTCGTGCTCAAAGTTATGATTATTTGCATGGCTATAATTCTTATTGTTCACTTCCTGAAGCTGACGTGGGTATCACTCAAGTCATATATAGACCCGTGTCCTCTGCCACCAGCAGAGGTGTTGGCATCCTCTACTACAGGTAATGCTTTGCTTGAATCTTTATAGTTCTCAAATACATTTTATGGAGGAGATGTTGAGGGGTAATCACCTTTGTTTGAGTCTTTTTACTTTCTTGTTTGAATTTAAGAAGAATTTCTATAACATTTTTTTAATTTTATGGAGGATCCTTGTAACTCTTTTAGTTGCTTCACTCACATAAATAAGTTATTATAAAAATGTAGATAGACCTACAAAGCACATAACTACCTCTAATTGAGCTCCGAACGGCCTCAATTTTTAGTTTTAAACGTCATTGGAGAAATTCCCCGGGATGAAAATTTAATATCTTCCAAACGGTACAAGATTTTGAGATGATTCTTTCACCAAAAATCTTATTTTCCAATTTCACTCCTCAAGGTCAATTTTTGTGTCCATATGAACTGAATAGATCGATTTACTAAAATAGCAGGTGACTATTTTTGGTCGTTTCAAACTTCTAACTATCCCAAACATTGCACGAGTCACCATGGGCCCCAAGAAAACTAAGGAAACTAAAAAAAAATGAAAATACAATATTTTTCGGGTGATGCAAGATTGCCATTACACCACTGGATGCTCCTACATCAAGGGGAAAATGAGTGTTAACCTTCCTATTCTACTACACTTTAATTTGTGCTAGCATTTTAAAATTTATTTCGTATGGAAAAACTCAATATGAGCTTATTTAGATTCGTGCTCAAAGTTATGATTATTTGTGTGGCAGTAATTCTTATTGTTCACTTCCTAAAGTTGACGTGGGCATTGCTCCAGTAGTATATGGACCTGTGTCCTCTGCCACCAGTAGAAGTGTTTACATCCTCTGCTACAGGTAATGCTTTGTTTGAATCTTTATAGTTATTAGATATATTTTATGGAGGAGGTGTTGGTGGGTAATCCTTTGTTTGAGTGTTTTTACTTTCTTGTTTGAATTTTGGAAGAATTTTCATAACATTTTTTTAATTTTATGGAGGAGTATTGTATCTATTTTAGCTTCTCCACTCACATAAATAAGTTATTATAAAAATGTAGATAGACCTACAAAGCACATAACTACCTCTAAGTGGGCTCTGAAGGGCCTCAATTTTAAGTTTTAAATTTCATTGGAGAAATTCCTCGGGATGAATATTTTGGGAATGATTCTTTCACCAAAAATCTTATTTTCCAATTTCACTCCTTGGGGTCAATTTTTGTGTCCATACGACCTAAATAGGTCAACTTACTAAAAATAGAAGGTAACTATTTTTTGTCATTTCAAACTTCTAACTATCCCAAAAACTGCATGAGTCACCATGGGCCCCAAGACAACTAAGGAAACTACAAACAAATGAAAATACAATATTTTTCGGTGATGCAAGATTTCCCTTACACCATTGGATGCTCCTACATCAAGGGAAAAATGAGAATTAAACTTCCTATTCGATGATACTTTAAACTGAGCTAGCATTTTGAAATTTATTTTGTATGGAAAAACTTGATATGAGCTTATTTAACTTCATGTTCAAGGTTATGATTATTTGCATTGCTATAATTCTTGTTGTTCACTTCCTGAAGTTGACGTGGGCATTGCTCCATTCGTATATGGGCCCGTGTCCTCTTCCACCAGCAGAGGTGTTGGCATCCCCTGCTTTTGGTAATGCTCTATTCGAATCTTTATAGTTCTCAGATACATTATATGGAGGAGGTGTTAAGGGGTAATCATTTGTTTGATTCTTTTTACTTTCTTGTTTGAATTTCGAAGAATTTTTATAACATTTTTTTTAATTTTATGGAGGAGTCTTGTAACTTTTTTAGTTGCTTCACTCACATAAATAAGTTATTATAAAAATGTAGATAGACTTACAAAGCACATAACTACCTCTAAGTTCGCTCTGAAGGCCCTCAATTTTTAGTTTTAAACTTCATTAGAGAAATTCCCTAGGATAAAAATTTAATATCTTCCAAATGGCACAAGATTCTGAGATGATTATTTCACCAAAAATATTATTTTAATATTTCACTCCTTAAGGTCAATTTTCGTGTCCATACAACCTGAATAGGTTGACTTACTAAAAATAGCAGGTGACTATTTTTGGTTGTTTCAAACTTCTAACTATCCCAAAGACTGTGTTAGTCCCCATGGGCCCCAAGATAACTAAGGAAACTGCAATAAAATGAAAATACAATATTTTTTGAGTGATGCAAGATTGCCCTTACACCATTGGATGATCCTGCATCAAGGGACAAATAAGTGTTAACCTTCCTATTCTACTACACTTTAATTTAAGCTTGCGTGTTAAAATTTATTTTTTATTGCGAAACTCGATCCAAGCTTATTCAACTTTGTGCAAAAAGTTATGATTATTTGTGTGGCTATAATTCTTATTGTTCACTTCCTGAAGTTGACGTGGGATTTGCTCTAGTCGTATATGGACCCACGTTCTCTACCACCAGTAGAGGTGTTGGCATCCTTTGCTACAAGTAATTCTCTATTTAAATTTTTATAATTCTCAGATACATTTTATGGAGGAGGTGTTGAGGGGTAATCTTTTGTTTGAGTCCTTTTACTTTCTTGTTTGAATTTCAGAAGATTTTTTATAATATTTTTTTAATTTTGTGGATTCTTTTAACTTTTTTAGTTGCTTCACTCACATAAATAAATTATTATAAAAATGTATATAGACCTACAAAGCACATAACTACCTCTAACTGGGCTCTGAAGGGCTTCAATTTTTAGTTTTAAGCATCATTGGAGAAATTCCTCGGGATGAAAACTTAATATCTTCCAAATGGTACAATATTTTCAGATGATTCTTTCACCAAAAAAATTATTTTCCAGTTTCACTCCTTGGGGTCAATTTTCGTGTCCATACAACAGGAATAGGTCGACTTACTAAAAATAGCAAGTGACTATTTTTGGTCATTTCAAACTTCTAACTATCCTTAAGATTACATGAGTCACAATGGGCCACAAGAGAAGTAAGGAAACTACAAACAAATGAAAATATAATATTTATGGGTGATGCAATATTTCCCTTACACAACTGGATGCTACTACATCAAGGGACAAATGAGAATTAACCTTCCTATTTTACTACACTTTAATCTAAGCTCGCATTTTAAAGTTTATTTAGTATGGAGAAACTTGATCTGAGCTTATTCAGCTTCATGGTCAAAGTTATGATTATTTGCATGGCTATAGTTCTTGTTGTTCACTTCTTGAAGTTGACATGGGCATCACTCCTATTGTATATATACTGGCGTCCTCTGCCACTAGCAAAAGTGTTGTTGTCCTCTTCTATAGGTAATGCTCTGTTTGAATCTTTATAGTTCTCAGATACATTTTATGGAGGAGGTGTTGAGGGGTAATCCTTTGTTTGAGTCTTTTATTTTTTTGTTTGAATTTCGGAAGAATTTTTATCATTTTTTAAATTTTATGGAGGAGTCTTGTAAATTTTTTAACTGCTTCGCTCACATAAATAAGTTATTATAAAAATGTTGATAGACCTATAAAGCACATAACTACCTCTAAGTTGGCTCCGAAGGGCCTCCATTTTCAATTTTAAACTTCATTGGAGAAATTCCTGGATGAAAATTTAATACCTTCCAAACGGTATAAGATTTTGAGATGATTCTTTCACCACAAATCTTATTTTCCAATTTCACTAATTGGGGTCAATTTTTGTGTCCATACGACTCAAATAGGTCGACTTACTAGAAATTGTAGGTGACTATTTTTGGCCATTTCAAACTTCTAACTATCCCAAAGACTGCATGAGTTGCCATGGGCCCCAAGACAACTAAAGAAACTACAAATAAATGAAAATACAATATTTTTTAAGTGATGTGAGATTTCCCTTACACCACGGGATGCTTCAACATCAAGGGACAAATGAGTATTAACCTTCCTATTCTATTATACTTTAATTTGAGATGGCTTTTTTAAAATTTATTTCATATGGCGAAACTCGATCCAAGCTTATTCAACTTCGGGCTCAAAGTTATGATTATTTGTGTGGCTATAATTCTTATTGTTCACTTTCTGAAGTTGGTGTGGGCATCGCTCCAGTCTTATATGGAGTCACGTCCTGTGCCACCAATAGAGGTGTTTCATCGTCTGCTACAGGTAATTGTCTGTTTGAATCTTTATAGTTCTCAAATACATTTTATGGAGGAGGTGTTGAGGGGTAATCCTTTGTTTGAGTCTTTTTACTTTCTTGTTTTAATTTTGGAATAATTTTTATAACATTTTTTAAATTTTATGGAGGAGCCTTGTATCTTTTTTAGCTGCTTCACTCACTTAATTAAGTTATTATAAAAATTTAGATAGACATACAAAGCACATAACTATCTCTAATTGGGATCTGAAGGGCCTCAATTTTTCAGTTTTAAACTTCATTGGAAAAATTCCCCGATATGAAAAATTTAATATCTTCCAAAATGTACAATATTTTTAGATGATTCTTTCACCAAAAATCTTATTTTCCAATTTCACACCTTGGAGTCAATTTTTCGTGTCCATATGACCTAAATAGGTCGACTTACTAAAAATAGTAGGTGACTATTTTTAGTCATTTCAAACTTCTAACTATCCCAAAGACTCCATGAGTCGCCATGGGCCCCAAGACAATAAAGGAAACTACAAACAAAGGAAAATACAATATTTTTTAATACAAGATTTCCCTTACACCACTAGACGCTCTTGCATCAAGGGACAAATGAGAGTCAACCTTCCTATTCTACTACACTTTAATTTGAGCTAGCGTTTTAAAATTTATTTCGTATGGCAAAACTCAATCCGAGCTTATTCAACTTTGTACTCAAAATTATGATTATTTGCGTGGCTATAATTCTTATGGTTCACTTCTTGAATTTGATGTGGGCATCACTCCAGTCGTATATGGACCTGCGTCCTCTGCTACAAGTAATGCTTTGTTTGAATCTTTATAGTTCTCAGATACCTTTTCTAGAGGAGGTGTTGAAGGGTAATCCTCTGTTTGAGTTCTTTTACTTTCTTGTTTGAATTTCGAAAGAATGTTTATAACATTTTTAAAATTTTATGGAGTATTATTGTAACTTTTATACCTGCATCACATAAATAAGTTATTATAAAAATGTAGATAGAACTACAAAGCAAATAACTACCTCTAAGTGGTCTTAATATTGGATAGGAGTATAACTTAAAGTCCAAAATAAGACATGCTCTTGAGAGAACTTATTTTAATACAATTGACATGCAATTATTTCACTAGAATGGCTTATATTGCTATATAGGTTTTATAAATAATGTTTAACGAAATTATAAATATCATTTTTTATATCACACTAGATAACAACACCTTGATGGGAACTTGAGGGATATTTCCTCCTTTATATAAAGGGACAAATGAGTGCTACACTGCCTGAAACCCATATAAAACACAATAGTAGATACAAACACAAAAGATGCAAGACAAAAAAATAACTCACTTTTAATTATTTTTAGAAAATGAAATTATAGATTCAGAACTTAAAATGCTATGCCTCATGGGCTTGATTCATTACAACAAAATCAACTCTAAAAGAAAATATATTATTCAAAGCCACAATTTGCACCAAAGGAGCCACCTTCTACAACCACACTTAACCTTTTAATTTTACCCAATAACCACCCTAGAATGTTCTAGAAAGTGTATCTTTCCCTTTTGTTTTGGCGCCAAAAGTCTCGTTGCTTGATTTCTTGCCTATGATGATATTTAAATGAAATTCACCTTTTAGTGGGGCAGCTTCTCTAGGCCATAACATTTGGTCTGACTTTCAAAGTTTCAATTGTAATATATCATTGGAAAGCTTGTGAAGATATCCACAACAATCTTTTGCTAGATCTAAAAGATCTGAGATTTTGCACCTTTTTTTCAGGGCTCCAATGGGCCTCAATTTTAAATTTTAAACTTCATTGGAGAAATTCCGCGAGATAAAAATTTAATATCTTCCAAATGGTACACAATTTTGACATGATTCTTTCACAAAAAAAAATGTATTTTTTGATTTCACTCCTTGGGGTCAATTTTTGTGTCCATACAACCTGAATAGTTCAACTTGCTAAAAATAGCAGGTGATTATTTTGGGTAGTTTCAAACTTTTAACAATCCCAAAGTCTGCATGAGTTGCCATGTGCCCCAAGACAACTAATGAAACTACAAACAAATGAAAGTACAATATTTTTTGGGTGATGCAAGATTTCCCTTACACCACTGGATGTTCCTACATCAAGGGAAAAATGAGTGTTAACCTTCCTATTCTACTACACTTTAATTTGAACCAGCATTTTAAAATTTATTCCATATGGTGAAACTTGATCTGAGCTTATTCATATTCGTTCTCAAAGTTATAATTATTGGTGTGGCTATAATTATGATTGTTCACTTCTTGAAGTGGACGTGGGCATCGCTCCAGTCATATATGGACCCGCATCCTTTTCCACTAGCAGAGGTGTTGGCATCCTCTGCTATAGGTAATGTTCTGTTTGAATCTTTATAGTTCTAAGATACATTTTATGGAGGAGGTGTTGAGGGGTAATCCTGTGTTTGAGAATTTTTACTTTCTTGTTTGAATTTCAAAAGAATTTTTATAATATTTTTTTAATTTTATGGAGTAGTCTTGTAACTTTTCTAGTTGCGTCACTCACATAAATAAGTTATTATAAAAATGTAGATCAACCTACAAAGCACATAACTACCTCTGAGTGGTTTGAATATTAGATAGGAGTATAACTTAAAGTTCAAAAAAAGACATGCTCGTGAGAGAAGTTATTTTAATACAATTTACATGCAATTATGTCACTATAATGGCTTATAGTGCTATATAGGTTTTATAAATAATGTGTAACGAAATGATAAATATCATTTTTTAAGTCACACCAGATAACAACACCTTGATGGGAACTTGAGGGATATTTTCTCCTTTATATAAAGGGAAAAATGAGTGTCAACCTTCCTATTCTACTACACTTTAATTTGAGTTGGAATTTTAAAACATATTTCATATGGCGAAACTTGATTTGAGCTTATTCAGCTTCGTGCTCAAAGTTATGATTATTTATGTAGCTATAATTATGATTGCTCACTTTCTGAAGTTGGCGTAGGCATCACTCCAACTTTGTATATGGACTTGTGTCCTCTGCCACCAGTAGAGGTGTTGGCATCCTCTGCTACACTTAATGCTCTTTTAGAATATTTATAGTTGTCATATACATTTTATGGAGGAGGTGTTGAGGGGTAATCCTTTGTTTGAATCTTTTTACTTGTTTGAATTTTAGAAAAGAAAATTTATCATTTTTTTAATTTTATGGAGGAGTCTTGTAAATTTTCTAGTTGCTTCACTCACATAAATAATTTATTATAAAAATGTAGATAGAACTACAAAGCACATAACTACCTCTAAGTGGTCTCAATATTAGATAGGAGTATAACTTAAAGTTCAAAATAAGACATGCTCTCTAGAGATCTTATTTTAATACAACTTGCATTCAATTATGTCACTAGAATGGCATATAATGTTATATAGGTTTTATAAAAAATGTTTAATGAAATGATAAATATCATTTTTTATGTCACACTAGATAACAACACCTTGATGGGAACTTGAGGGATATTTCCTCCTTTTAATTGTATGGAGGAGTCTTGTAACCTTTTTAGCTACTTTACTCACATAAATAAGTTAATATAAAAATGTAGATAGACCTGCAAAGCACATAACTACCTTTGAGTGGTCTGAATATTAGATAGGAGTATAACTTAAAGTTCAAAATAAGACATGCTCTTGAGAGAACTTATTTTAATACAATTTGCATGCAATTATGTCACTAGAATGGCTTATAGTGCTATATGGGTTTTATAAATAATGTTTAACGAAATGATAAATATCATTTTTTATGTCACACCAAATAACAACATCTTGATGGGAACTTGATGGATATTCTCTCCTTTATATAAAGGGACAAATGAGTGTCAACCTTCCTATTCTACTACACTTTAATTTGAATTGGCATTTTAAAATTTATTTCTTATGGAGAAACTTGATGCGATCTTATTCAGCTTCATGCTCAAAGTTATGATTATTTACATTGCTATAATTATGATTTTTCACTTCCTAAAGTTGATGTGGGCATCGCTCCAACTTTGTATATGGACCCACGACCTCTGCCACTAGTAGAGGTGTTGAAATCCTCTTACTACAAGTAATGCTCTTTTTGAATCTTTATAATTCTCAGATACATCTTATAGAAGAGTTTTTGAGGGGTAGTCTTTTGTTTGAATTTTGGAAGAAACTTTATAAATTTTTTTAAAATTTTATGGAGGAGTCTTTTAACTTTTCTAGCTTCTTCACTCAGATAAATAATTTATTATAAAAATCTAGATAGACCTACAAAGCACATAACTACCTCTAAGTGGTCTCAATATTAGATAGGATTATAACGTAAAGTTCAAAATAAGACATGCTCTTGAGAGAACTTATTTTAATAGAATTTAAATGCAATTATGTCACTAGAATGGCTTATATTGTTATATAGGTTTTATAAATAATGTTTAACGAAATGATAAATATCATTTTTTATGTCACACCAGATAACAACACCTTGATGGGAACTTGAGGGATATTTTCATGCTTTATATAAAGGGACAAATGGGTGTTAACCTTCCTATTCTAATACACTTTAATTTGAGCTAGCATTTAAAAAAAAAAATTGTATGGTGAAACTCGAACCGAGCTTATTCAACTTCATCCTCAAAGTTATGATTATTTGTGTGGCTATAATTCTGATTTTCACCTCTTGAAGTTGATGTGGGCATCACTCTAGTTGTATATGGACATGCATCCTCTACCACCAAGAGAGGTGTTGGCATCCTCTTCTATAGGTAATGCTCTTTTTGAATCTTTATAGTTCTAAGATACACTTTATGGAGGAGGTGTTGAGGGGTAATCCTATGTTTGAGTCTTTTTACTTTCTTATTTCAATTTCAAAAGAATTTTTATAACATTTTTTTAATTTTATGGAGGAGTCTTCTAACTTTTCTAGATGCTTCACTCACATAAATAAGTTATTATAAAAATCTAGATAGACCTACAAAGCACATAACTACCTCTTAGTGGTTTCATTATTAGATAGGAGTATAACTTAGAGTTCAAAATAAGACATGCTCTCTAGAGAACTTACTTTAATACAATTTACATGCAATTATGTCACTACAATGGCTTATAGTGTTATATAGGTTTTATAAATAATGTTTAACGAAATGATAAGTATCATTTTTTATGTCACACCAGATAACAAAACCTTGATGGGATTTTGAGGAATATTTTCTCCTTTATATGAAAGGAAAAATGAGTGTTAACTTTCATATTCTACTACACTTTAATTTGATCTGGCCTTTTAATATTTATTTCCTATCGTAAAACTTGATTTGAGCTTATTCAGCTTCGTGCTCAAAGTTATGACTATTTTTCCTGTCTTAATTTTGATTTTTCACTTCCTTAAGTTGGCGTGGGCATCACTCCAATCGTATATGGACATGCCTCCTCTGCTACCCGTAGAGGTGTTGGAATCCTCTACTACAAGTAATGCTCTATTTGAGTCTTTATAGTTCTTAGATACATTTTATGGAGGAGGTGTTGAGGGTTAATCCTCTATTCGACATTTTGTACATTCTTGTTTGAATTTCGAAAGAATAATTATAACATTTTTTTATTTTTATGGAGGAGTTTTGTAACTTTTCTAGTTGCTTCACTCACATAAATGAGTTATTAAAAAAATGTAGATAGCTACCTCTAAGTTGTCTCTGTTGAACACCCAAAATACTAAGAGGTGGGGGTGAATTAGTATTTTTCTGAACCATTTAATTGATAACCATTCAATAATTAAAACATATCTAGTTGAAATTATAAACAAGAACATGAAAGGAAGCATAACTCCACATAACAAATGAACACCAATATTTTTACTTGAAAAACCCAAAATGGGAAAAACCATAGTGAGAATTAGCTCATAGTATGTTATAATCAGTTATAAGATATTATAGGGCACACTACTAGGACTCGCTATCCTTGAAAGGCTCACAACTTGAAGTAATTACAAAAGAGTATGGCTCACTGCCAAAAGATGAATTGATGAAATACACCTTCTGTGTGCTAGGTTCAGTTCCAATTAGGCTCTGGAATACAAAACCCTACAACGCTTTGCAGGTACACAAAAACTATAACTTCACACAATATTACATAGTTGGACATCACTGCTTACTATTTTTTTGCATGTCACACACTACACACACATCCATGCATACATATATCTTCTCCTTCGATGCAAAAATATGTTTCATATATATATATATATATATATGCTATTATAACTTCATACATCAATTAGGCCGACCTAATTAGTTGTACGCGTAATTAGAATGTAGCTTTTCAGCATAACCATGAACACCTTTTCATAAAAAAAAATGTGCAAAGCATAAAATAGATTAGCCCAAACCTAATAAGGAATTCTTTAAATCACCAATGAATCACACACCACATATCTATGTCGGTTAGAAGAAAAATCATACCATTTGCAAATTACTGAGTAGAATACTGTAAGACAAACTCTATCATTCATATCTTCCATCCCTTCCATCAAAAACTAGTGAAAACTTATTTAGAGATGCAACTAGTAGTTCTGATCATCATATTAAAATCTCATGAAGCGATCTTCTACTAAGAGCATTTTTGGACCAAATTACTAGATCAAAATAGCAAAAACATATTTTTTTGGATTGACAAAACTGTTACCAAACAATGTTGGCATCAATGACAACATAACAGAGGGATTCTTATTCATTCTTCCAACAATCTCTCCCTTTTTCATTGATGGAAACATGTGCCAAAAATTATACTTAAAAAAAACTTCACTCCCCCTTTCAACTCTACAGACTAAGAAAAAATCCTCCATGAAAAAAAATAAAAAAATCACATATACTCTCCACACTTATTCTCTCCCTTTGACATCAAGGAAAAAGGGTGTCCTGATGATGACCTCAAAATAAAACAAAAAGAAATGTAGAAAATTTTTAATTGGAACTGGAGGCACCTTGTAATTCCTTGAGAATAGCTTCCCAAGCTAGTTTTCCTTCATCTCAGATCCCTTTCACTCTGACAAGTGTTTTGTGCAATGATTCTAGTTCAACCAGGCATTTTTCTCCTTCTTCTAGAGTGGATGGGTTAAGTTTTATCTTGTCAAGTTTTTCTGCATCCATTAGAGCATATGATACATGAATATGTCTAGACATAACCAGATCTTTGAGCTGATCAAACTGCCTTATTGCATCCTCTTTCTGCTTCTGTAAAGTGAAGAACTTCCTCTGTAAGTCTACAATAGAAGTCCAAGCAGTATAACTTCTATTGTCTAAAAATTTGTAGGCTTAAGAGGCATGCACAAGTTGAGAGTCTATTGAGTTCATTAAATCTTCAATGCCCCGAGTGACATCAGGCCACCACATGCAGTATACAAACAATATCTAGGCTTCTTCTTCACAGTCCTTTACCTCTTTCAGACTTTGCATCACTTTTCTATGTGTAATTGCACATCTATCTTGTAATTAAAATAGCCTTTTCTCCAAAATTCTTGACTTTGCATCTTTCTCAGTTTGCAGCTTAAGATCATATGAGTATCCTTTGATTGAATCAACTAGAAGCTTTAGGTTCTCAACAAGGGCTAAGGAGTTATCAGTAGTAGCACTGGGAGCTGAATCTTGTAAAGCCTTAATAACATCATTTATTAATTCAGACCCTTTCTAATAAGTTTCAATCATTTCTTATTTACCGAAGTTAAGAAAAGTACCACATATTTTTACTCTTTCAACTGGTGAGATATTTCTCAAATCCACATACCCTGGATGTGAAGGAGGTTGAATTATCTAGGGTGCAACATAGGTTGGATTTGTGATTTCCTTGTCAAAAAACCCTTAATAATATTTTTGGATGATTCTTCAAGAGGCTTTGATGGCTCAATAGATTTTGACAGCTCTTCTTCACTTCTTCCAACCTTTGTATCTTCATTGTTTTCTTCCTTGTTTTCCTCTTCTTCTTTTTTTGGAGGATTTTTCTGAAGTTCTATCTTTATTTTATTCTTTCTTCTTGTCTTCATCATCTCTACCATCATCTTTCTTTTCACCTTTGTTTCCTTTATTTTCATTCTTTTCTTCTTCTTCTCTATTTTCGATATCCTCATTATGTTCTCTTGGATTATTACTGGTGTCACATTTTTGCTGATCTTCAACATGTTTACTAGTTATTTCTTCTACATCATTCAGAGGAAAACATTTCTTCGAAGCAACATGTGTTTTACCAATATTTTTCATAACAGGATGGTCCTTTGTTTCTATAATATTGATAGCCTCCTATGCTTGAGTTGTATGAGATGAAGAACTAGTTTTCATCCCATAATTCTTTGCCATTTTTCTAACTATTTCAAGGGTTTGTTGCCTCAATTTTTTAGCACTTTCCTTCTCTTTAGTCATTAAGGTAGTGACTCATTTTTTTACCCTAAAAACTTGGGAACATTCTTTTAGTAGGGAAGCAACATCTTCCTTAGATAAGGAGGATCCATATGTGTTTAAGGAAACAGATTTGAATTTTTCTTCAATGGTTTTAGCTTCATGCCTTCTATGAACTAATGCTTTCCATAAACTATCAATCACCTTCTTCCTTATAGATTCCATAGACTCATTAAAGATAACCATCTATTGAACAATAGCATCTATAATTTTTTCCTTATCATTTTTATCAACTTCATCAAATAACCTAGCTATAGCTAGCAAATCCTTAGAGTCTACCATATTATTCACTAAGGCTTCCAAATTTAGAGGTGGATGATCACTTACCAGAGGAGAGTTGGGCATGTCCTCCATAGTTCCTAATGTGCCTTTATCTTTCTTCTTCTCATGTACATGAATTTTGAAAGCTTCCATATCTTCTATCTCTTCATCATCTGATAATATTTTTACCTTATCTCTAGTTTCAGTTTCTTCATTACTTGTGGAGGTTCTACTTCTTCTATTCCTTTTTAGTCATTTCTCTTCTTGCAAACCAAGATCAATTTCTTCCTATATAGAATCACTTATGTTCCTTTTCCTACTTTATTTTTTCTTTACTCTCTTCCCAAGGGTAGCAAGTGGTACAACAGGGGGTACATCCCTTTTCTTAGAGGCCCTAGTGTTGGATTTGAAGGAGGCAATTATGTTATCTATTGTAGGGGAACTATGCACTGCCTACTTTACTTTCACTATAGCAATTGCACCAGAAGTTGTTGGTAATGTAGAGGAAGTGGTGGAAGATTCTCTTCCTGATCTCCTAGGCTCAGAGGGGACATCAACTGATCTAGCCCTTTTCTCATCTGCAAGTTCCCTCAGCTTATCAACATCATCTTTAGAAAGTGAATGCGGATTGAAATGTGACTCAATATTTTTGTTCACCCTTTTAGCCCTTTGCAGTGCTAAAGTCTCCAAATGCACTTCAACAGACTTCTCTCCATAAGTACCATGTCGGGGCTGAGTAGGATCCTTAAGACTATTCAATAATATTTGAATCAGTCCTTTAGCTACTTGTTCCTCAATTTCATATCCAAGAGGAGCTATCCATAGAGTCCTCAATTCTACTACCTCAATAATGCATTCATCAGTAGACACTAGAAAGGTTATATCCTTTGTATATTTATTCACTAAGCTTCTTGGAACTCTATCTCTCTCATACATATTATTCTGGAAAATTGCAAAGAATGCAGTGAGAGCATTAATATGTGCCTTATAGTCTCCAAGACTATGCAAATGTTCAAAAAAATGATGTTCTACCGGTCTATTGTGATCCCATATAATATTTTTCTTTTTAGGTAGCTCCCTCATGAAGTAAAACAACAAACAAACCACCAATGAGCCAAAATTGAACGAATATTTATTTTTAGTCTAGTTTAGGTTATCCATAAGTTGTTGCTAGAGAAAATCACACAAATCATAGTCCCTTCTATTAACCACCATTTCATGTGCAACATGAATTGTTGTAGAAGACATCGAATCGCCTCAGTTAGTAAAATATATTTTTTGACCAATCATAATAACAACATACCTCACAACTAAGTTTGTAATGGGATTTATTGTCAGTGCTTTTCCATCATATGTGGCACTAGTTAGCTTCATGACCACATCATTCTTCACAGCTTTCAGCACTGGTATAGGTCCAATTTCATAAAGACCTGTTAAAGCTTTAATCACTTCCTTGGTAATTACTCCACCAATGCTTGTCCATACACATTTTTCATGCACTCTGCTAAGTGCCATCCTCGCAAATTTTGCAAACATTTCACCACAAAAATTTTGGGAACAAATTCCATACATTTAGTTTCTTCCATACTAGGTGTTCATATTCTGGCTTCATGGAGTAATCATCCCTAGAAAATTCCTTTTCCCATTGATTCATGAGTTCTTGATGGTCAAATCCTTCCAATTTTGTGTGAATGTATGTCTTGGTATCCTCAGTAGGAAAGACACTACTTGGGATTTGTGAAAATGCACCCATGGGGTCCATTTCATAAACTTTCCATGAAAATATTCTAAACTTAGGCCGGGGTCTCTCAGAGGTCTCAACAATAGTCAATGCAGCCATGTTTCCTTAATTATTTAGAATATGCTTATGACAATTGCTTCTAATTCAAACTAATAGAGTATCAATAACTATAAATACCTCTTTCAAGCTTCGACGAAACTAGGGTTTGATGCCAAGTACACTGAATTGCCTTCACCTTGCTTCGACTCACTCTGCTTTCTTCTAAGTGTGTAAAAGTGATTTAATTCAACTTGAGCTTTCACTATATGTTTTATCAATTTTCCCTAATTCACATTAAATGCATTCCACCTTCAAAAAGTTGATAAACACTTTGTGAAATACACTGTAAACCCTAAAAATCTTTGCAAAATTCCAAATTTGCACTGCCAAAATCTTTTTCAACTTCTTCAGAGTGCCATTCTATAGATCACATATCTTCGTGTCACTGCTTGACACCTCTTATATCAGGGAATTGTTAGATATCTATGTAACTTCTCCCCCTAAAACCACTACTGGGTTTATTTTTTAGAAGAAGTATCTACACTAGATGCAGGTACAAATGCATTTGATTCATCCTTATTCTCAAGTTCTTCCTTTTTCTTCCAAATTTTCTCTATTTCCTTTTTCACTTCAGTAGGATCCACTTTATTCACAGGTTTATTCTTTTGTTCTGGATTAGGTTTCTTCCCATTTTTTATTTTGTAGAATTTTGAGATATGCCATGGTTTGTTGCAAGTGTAGCACACAACATTTTTCTGCCAAACTGATTTGAACTAATCCTTGATTTGCACTAGTTAGCTTTATGTCTGAAAGCATAACATTGTCTAGAGAAGAATCCAACATTTTGTTTCCCTTTGACCAAATTTATTGCATGAAAAATAAATACCATTAAAAGATGGGTACCTTTGAACATTAGACTATCGAATAGGAATCCTTCTCGTATTGCTTCTTTGGTTCTTGATCTATCCATTATTGCCTTGAGTCTTCCTTTGATTGTCAACTTTGTTGGGAATCTGATTTTCCTTTGAACTTTGTCCTTCTTCAAGTCCTAAACCACCTTTGTCTTTAGATGGTTTCTAGAATGCAATCAATTCATCAAGCATTACAGTAATTGTTTTGAATTTTTCCTCATGAGCTCTTGCTTTCTCTAAGTCAAATCTTAGAGTTACCAATTCTTGTTCAAGCTTTGTACATTCATCAATTTTTTTTTGAATTTCAACTTTCTAACATTCTTCAATTATTTTATTTTCTCCCACTTGCACTTTTAGTCCAGTGATGTCTTCATTAGCTTTCTTCAACCGATCACTAACTTCTCTATGCCTTTCTTTGAACTTCTTGATTTGCTCTCTTAAATTTCTGATGCATTCATTTGCTTCTTTTGAGTTCCCCCTCAAATTTTATTTCTCATTTTCACTTTTTTCCAAGTCTTCAAGAGCAACATGGAATTCTTCAGTTGCAGAGATCTCTTTCAGAGGAATAGGATACCTTTTTTCAACCATGTGTTCAAACTTCAAGATCTTCCTTAAGTTGTTAAACTTTTCCAAAGGAACCAGGCTCTGATACCAATTGTTGAACACCCAAAATAATGAGAGGGGGGGTGAATTAGTATTTTGTTGAACCATTTAATTGCTAACCATTCAATAATTAAAACATATCTAGCTGCAACTATAAACAAGAACATGAAAGGAAAAATAACACCACATAACAAATGAACACCAAGATTTTTACATGGAAAACCCAAAATGGGAAAAACCACGGTGAGGATTAGCTCACAATATGTTATAACCGGTTATAAGATATTACAGGGCACACTACTAGGGCTCACTATCCTTGAAAGGCTCACAACCTGAAGTAATTACAAAAGAGTATGGATCATTGCCAAAAGATGAATTGATGAAATACACCTTTTTTGTTTTGGGTTTAGTTCCAATTAGGCCCTCAAATACAAAATCTTGCACTAGTTTGTAGGTACACAACAACTACAACTTCACAATATTATATAGTCGGACATCACTGCTTATTATTTTTTTGCATGTCACACACTACACATACACAAATCCATACATACATATATCTTCTCCTTCAATACAAAAAATGTGTTTCATATATATATATATATTCTATTACAACTTCATACATCAATTAGGCTGACCTAATTAGATGTACACTAACTTAATTAAAATGTAGATTGTCAGTCAACCCAGAACACCCTTTCATAAAAAAAAATGTGCAAAGCATAAACTAGGTTGGCTCAGACCTAATAAGGAATTCCTTAAATCACCAATGAATTGCACACCACATATCTGTGTCAGCCAGAAGAAAACTCATACCATTTGCACAATTACTAAGAAAAATATTGTAAGTCAAACTCTGTCATTCATATCTTCCATCCCTTTCATCAAAAATCGTCCCTTTCATCAAAAATCACTGAAAAACTTATTCAGAGATGAAACTAATAGTCCTGATCATCATATTAAAATATCATGAAGTGATCTTCTACTGAGAGCATTTCCGAACCAAATTACCAGATCAAAATAATAGAAACATAGTTTTTATGGATTGACAAAACTATTACAAACCAATGTTGGCATCAATGACAACACACCAGAGGGATTCTTCTTCATTCTTCCAATAATCTCAATATTAGATAGGAGTATAACATAAAGTTCAAAATAAGGCATGCTCTCGAGAGAACTTATTTTAATACAATTTACATGCAATTATGTCACTAAAGTGGCTTATAGTGTTATATAGGTTTTATAAATAATTTTTAACGAAATGATAAATATCATTTTTTATGTCACACCAGATAACAAATCCTTGATGGGAACTTGAGGGATATTTTCTCCTTTATATAAAGGGACAAATGAGTGTTAACCTTCCTATTCTACTACACTTTAATTTGAGCTAGCGTTTTAACATTATTAGTGCTTTTCCCCTCCTTTTTCCCTCCCATCCTAAAGGACTTTAAACTCCATTTTCATACTTGATTCATGATGATTATATTATTTATGTGATGGATGAATGTGTAACGTAGCTTCCAACAACACATCTAGGGATGATTCTTTATGTGATTTGGTTACACTTTCATTAGTTATTCATGATGTTTTTTAGCCTAGTGATATCACTCTTTCTAGATATCATGGTATTGCTATTTATATACCCTTAGGTTCATGCTCTCTTGATGTTGCATCTTATGAGAGCCTAGGTCTTGGGAAGGTGTTGTATGTCTTGCAATAATATTGTTGTTATTTAATGTGTTTAGGATTTTGGGATGTCGTAGTTGGTTAGGAAACTTTAAAACCTTGTGAGACATTGACCCTCATGTTGAATATGTGATGCATCCAAAAATGAAACAATACTACAACAATATTTTTTCACAATAAAAGAATAAACAAATCTTTATTACTATACTCCAACAATTAAAACCAAATAACGTAATTTCTTTTAAAATAAATTTGTCACTCTCCCACTACCAAGTATTATTAAGATGCACTAAAAGCTAGTAAAACTTAAAAATACCTGAAGTACCTAAAATTTCTAAATTTCATAAACTACCATTTAACAACCATACATTCAACCAAAAATTTCCTAATAATCATCCTTTATCTTCCACATGTCCAAATAAGTCTAGAGTGGCTTGCAACCTGAGTTCACACTTGGATATAAATTCATTAATTCCAAAATCCTACAAATAGTAAAATACAACACTAAAATATATGTTTAAGGCCTTACATGGTCAAATCAAACCCCTAAAATCTTGAAATAGCATTTATTTAGAGAAAGCAACTTATAGCAACTTCAAACTCTTCAAGCTCTTCTTTCTTAAAAAATAGGCTTAATCAACTTCTTAGGTCAAAATTTATGGCCCCCAAAAGTTATTATCTCATCATTAAAGCACCCAACTTGAGTATGACAAGTTTGGAACTCTTAGAATTCTATATAAGACATTAGGATTTGAATTATGGGCTGCTAAAGATAAATTTAGCACATTAGACAACTCGATCAAGTGGTGAAGCTAAGAGTTACAAGAAATCAACTATTTTTAGCTAGTTGTAGGATGTGTGTGGTCCAAAAAGGATCAAGAAGGTCTAGAGGCTTCAAGCAAATGATTAATTTGTCAAATAGAATTTAGGAAATGACTTGTTATTTTGACATAGATGAAACCATTGGTTTACTAGAGGGTGATTTTGTAATTGAATACATGGACAATATAATTACATAACCACTATCTGGTCATATTGTGTATAAGAAGTATAAATGAAAATAATAAGGCCAAAATAAAATTGACTTAGTGATTTAAAAAATGGAAGTGATAGTTTCGTCACTCATAGTTTAAAAATGAAAAGTTTGAAATTCCAACTAAATATTTAGATGTTTATATGGTTTGACTACTCTAGTACATGTGGGAGTAAAGCCTGGAAATGCATAAACGAGGGAGAGGAACATTTTAGAGACCGTTAGACAAGTGAACATAGAGAATTTAACTAAGTGAAGGAATGGTTGTACAGTTTATCTCACATAGCAGATAAGGATGGCATAAGAAGTAAATCAATTGTACATATCTTCTTGTATTGTGAAATTGATATAAAGGTGATATGGTAGCTAGTGGAATCTATTAAATAGGGTTTTCCTCTTATATTAGGGTTTCCTAGGTCAATAAATCTATGCAAAGTGTCTATTATGTGTGATTTCATTTACTTATAGATTGAGCATAGTTTTCATTTCTCTAAATCTTCCATTAGAAGTAATGAAAATGTAAGAGTAATGTGTGTGATTTTAGAGCCACAATTCTCAATAGTAATAATAACTACAAATTATTTTGGTATTAGTGTATTTAGACTCATGGAATTAGGATTTAGGATGGTATGATAGTGATAAGGTCTTCAGTTGATGATAAATTAGCTCCATAAAATCCAAAGATATGAACTCGCTATTAGAATCAAGAAATTAGAGGGGGTATTTAAATAATAGGGTTTCAACCTTAAAGAGTCAAGTAGATTAATTAGTAAACCATTAGCAATGGATAACTCAACATCAAGAGCACCTAACAAAAAAATTATATTAGATTATAGAAGACAATCATCTATCAATGTTCTAGCTTGAGATTTATCAAAGAATTTTAGTATTAGAGACACTGGGGAAGAAGAAGAAAAGTGTTATGCCCCTACCCCTATAGTGTTATGAGTAGTCTACTTGTGGCTACCTTAACTCTTAATTAAGTCATATTATTAGTATTATATTTATATTTAGATATTTAGGTCAGCCTAAGGGTTATATAGGGTTATTTACTTAATTATTAGGTCCCTTTTCACTCTAGTTACTTAAGCTTACTTAGGTTATGTTCTTTTTATGTCTCATGTCATAGGATGAACACACATGTCATGATCTTGTTTTATCCTCACCTAGGGTTTCTAGGTTTATTATCCTTTATAAGGATTCTTTATTGTATAATCATTAAGATACACATTCATAGTGATTCATGCCTTTTTGGATCAATAGCTCTTGGCCTCCATAGCTTTGTTATTCTCTCTTTCAGTGACAAGTTTTTGATTACAGGTGATCTTTGGGAGTTGCAGGGTTAAAGAATCAACTCCATCATTGTATGAGAGCTCCAGATCTATAATCCCCTCTCCTTTTGAGATATTTTTTCCTTGACCTATCATTCGGTGCATCCTGGAGCAAAAAGGATTCTTCTATTGCATTCAAATTTGTCAAAAAAGTCAAATTTGCCTTAGTTTTGGCATGATTTGGACTCCAGAGGTCAAATCTACAAGGTTTTGAACCAATTGTTTTTCTTCAAGATCCATAGGGTAATTACAATTTCAAAGCATTTTGAGCCAACATGGGCAATGCCATCCCACTCAGAAGGCCAAAAACCTTAAGATCGCCTGTCAAATCATCGAAATCTATGCCAAGAGCATTTAGGGAAAAAAGAATTTTACCAAATCGGTCATAGGGCCTCGCAACACGCAGGTCGATGCATTTTTTCAATTTTTTTTTTTTTTTTTCTTGCAAAATTTTAAAAACATAAAAATAAAAATTAAATTAAATTTATAAAAACCCATAGTTTTTTTTTTAATTATATTAAAAAAATGTACTACAAGGGTACTCGTAAGGGTCATTGACCCCCTACATGGCCTTGTCGTGACAAGGATGGTAGGGCCCACCCTTTGTGGGGGTACCACCTCCTGCCACAATGTGGTAGGCCGGTGGCCCCTCAAGCTCTACCCAGGGCTAGAGTAGGTTGGCTCACCCCCTTCCCCCCTCCCCCTACACCAAATTTTTTTTTAATATAACTTTTTAAAAATAAAATTATATATATATATATATATTTTTTTTTTTCTTTAAAAAAATATAATAGTTTTTTTCCTTATTTTTTTAACCTTCAAATAGAAACATGCAAATAAATGTTTTTTTTAAACACTTGTACCCACCTTGGATTTTATGCCTAGAGTTTTTTTTTAGCAGGGGTTCTAAATTTAGCAGATCTCCACATTTGAAGTTATTTTTTTCCATATTTGGGGGAGATGCTTTTTTTCCCAGCCCTACCGCTCTCTATTGGGCTTTTCAGTTTTGTACTCCATCTTCCAAAGGCGATATCTCGACCATAGAATGGTCTTTTTCAATGTATTTTTTTTGAAACAAGGTAGAATTTTTTGCTCTTCATAGTGGTGTAGGTGGTTTCTAGTTTTGGCTTCTGGTTTTCTCCCAAAATAAGTTTTCTCAATGTTGTTTCTATGCAATCCTTGTTTTGGAGACCTTGACGAGTCATATCTTCTGCATTCAAACTCCTTTTTGGGTCGCATTTTTTTAAGTTGCATGATTTTTTGTTTAATTTGTCATGGTGCTACCAGTTTCATCATTTTTTGTCAAAGAATTGTATTTTTCAGCATGTGGTATTTTTGGACATTGTGAGCTTCCATTATAAGCAATTATCATATGTAAACACACTAAAATAAAGTGCCTCAACATTGTACATGTATTATTGGGATCTTGCACATTATGTTGTTCCATTATTGTACTCACACTACTTTATAAAGTGTCGTGAGGGGTTTGTTGTGTGAGATTCTTATTTGCAATTGCAATCTTATCTACCTTCATGTGAGTGTGGCTTGTTGTTTGCACACCCTTTTTTTAGTTGTTGGTACTTCTTCATGCACCATTTGATGCAACTAGTTCTTCTTCATGCACCACATTTTGACATTCAGTTTCAATGGACATACCATATTTCTCCTTTCTCTGTATTATAGGGGGTATCATATTGTTGGTGCTAATGCTTCCTTGGTTTCGATTTGGAGTGAGCTATGTATCTAGCTCTTGTTCCTATGTACTAAGTGGATGCAACATCTGGTTACCCATACATTTCAATAAGATGGGACATTTACCATATAGACACCCTTGTATTCCTATTTTGTGGACGAGACCTTCCATCTTTAATTGATCAATTTCTTTAGACTATTGGTACCTGTATTTTCAAATTATAGTTTTCATACATTGGTTGAATAGTGTCATTGGGGTCACTCATGCAGATTTATGTTTCATTTGTATCTTTGACTTTCAGATTGTTTCCTTCATTTTTCCATCTGGTCATTGGATGAGTAGTGTCGTTGGGGGCACTCATGCAGATTTTTGTCTTCTTGATCCTGATCTTCATCCTGATTTCAGAGGAGGTTCTTCTTTCAGCATTATAGCATTCATTATTTGATAGTGTTTGCAGCTTCTTCATGCTTCAGTGGTGTTCTTCATGTTCATCCTTTGTTCCTAATCTTTTGGGGCATTTTGATTGGAGGCTTCTTAGACTTTCACTTGTATTTCTCTCTTTCGAAGAGGAGTTTTTCCTGTGAGGTTTTCTCCTTATTTTCTCCAATGATGAGAGATGTTTTCATTTGTACATGGGTATCATTAGGCCTTGTTTTCATTACCCATTGTTTGATTTTCATGCACCATCTTTAGAGTTTTGAGCTTCTCCCTAAGTTTTACTTTAGGGGGGTGTTAGATTAAAATGTATTTCCTAATTAATTATTTATTTAATTATTAGGTCCCTTTTCACTCTAGTTACTTAAGCTTACTTAGGTCGTGTTATTTTTTATGTCTCATGTCATAGGATGATGACACATGTCATGATCTTAGTTTATTCTCACCTAGGGTTTCTAGGTTTATTATCCTTTTATAAAGATTCTTTATTGTTTAATCATTAAGATGCACATTCATACTGATTCATGTTTTTCTGGATCCATAGCTCTTGGCTTCCATAGCTCTGTTATTCTCTCTTTTTGTGATAAGTGTTTAATTGCAGGTGATCTTTGGGATTTGTAGGGTTGAGGAATCAACTCCAACAATGATCATGTTGATTATTGTGTTCTTATTGAAGAATATTGGAGGTATCCCCCTTGGAGTGGAAGTACATTTTAGTGTCAACAATTTGAATGTAGCATAAAAAAAATTATTCAAATGATTAAAAATGAGTGGACATGTTAATGCATGGTGCGAGAGTTATTTTTCTTCATGTGAGAAAAATAATTTACCAACAACCTATGGTTGGGAAGGTTTTAAAATTATTTGAAGGAAGAACTTATATTTAATCTATTACATGACCAATCAAAAGATAAAGTGACTCTTTTATAAGTAATAAATTAGAGAAAGTGTACAGGGCTGCACCACCAAGTTTTGAAGGAAGACCATGATGTTAAGCATGTACTTGGAAAAAGGATATATCCTCACCAAAAATATTGGTGGTTGTATACCAACCTATGAAGGAAGGTCATCATAACCAGGATAATTGATATTAGATTAGGCTAGTATTTTAGCAAACTAAATTGATGAAGAAGAAGGATAAGGTGGAGGAGAGATTTCAAAAAAGGACAACAATAAGATAATGGAAGAAAAGAAAGAAGATCAACATTTCTATCCATGAAGGAATAATTGTATAGGCTCATTATTTTCATTGTAAGATTGATGGTCACATGGATAAGTGTTGGAAGTTGCACCCAAAAATAACCCTAGGAAGTACTCAAATAAATCCATAGATCTCATTTGTGAAGTGGATATAGAGGAAAACTTATATGTGGATGAAAATTTAGATTATGCAGCCACAAGGACCATCATGAGTGAGCAAGGAAAATAAGAAATGGTCAATTTATTCATTCTTAAACTTGAAATGAAGAAAAAAAATGAAAAACCACTTGTAGATACCAACTCAATGTAATTTAATTTTAGAAAATATAGTTAGAAAGCTTGGTTTTCCAGCATACAATCATCCTCACCTTTATCTATTAGTTTTGGTTAAGAAGAGTGTAGAGATTCAAACAAAGAAGTGGTACAAGTTTTAGTTTTCTATAAATACAAAATGCATGGATGAATTAAATGTGGATATGCTTTATCTTGATGCATTTGGCATTTTTCTTAGGAGTATGTATTTGTACATGTGTGAGATGCATTATTTATGATAATGGAAAATAAGGATCTCTAGGTCAAGGATGGAATCAAATATATTGTTAAGGAATACCAAAGCATGGCAAGGATAACCATGGTAAGTTATATTTGAGCACCTAATCTCATACAAGAATCCAAGTAATTTTGTCCTCTAGTTTTAAAAGATAAGTAAGAAGAGGAACTTTGAGTTTCTTCAATGTCACATAGCAACAAAAATATAAATAAATTTTAATAATTAGTGGCAATATTTGAGGTGGTATTTTTAGATCTAGAGGGGTTTCCTCCTAACAGAGAAGTAGAGCATAATATTCATCTACTTTTTTAATCTCCTCTACCCAATATAGGGTTGTTTAGACAATCACTAATATATAGTAATGAGGTAAACTATAAGCTTCAAGAGTTTTTAGAGTAAGGTGTGATATGTACCAACACCTCACCATGTAGATAACCCATAGTGATAGTAAGGAAGAAGTATGTATAGATTATCATGCTCTCAAAAATATCATCATTAAGAACCAATGTCCTTTCCTAAGGATATATGACTTGCTACAAAAATTATGATGTATAGAGTATTTTAATAAATTATATCTAAATTTAGGATATCATCAAGTTAGAATGAAGGAGGCTATCTATAAAACCAATTTCAATACCAAGAATTTTTTTTAAATATAAATTGTTCTTCCTTTTGGATTATGTAATGCACTAGCCACATTTATGTGATTGATGAATGATGTGTTGATAAATTTCATTGATATATGTGTTATAAATTGTATCTAGATGAGATATTAATATTTAGTGGAATATGGGAGGAGAATTTCATTCATTTGAAACAAGATATGGAAGTATTAAAAGAAGAAGTGTGAGTTTGAAAAAGAACCATTAACATATCTAAGCCATGTGCTTGGAGGAGGTGAGTTGAGAGAAGATCCCACAAAATTGGATACAATCCAAAATTATCCCACGACAAAGTGCCATAGAAACAAGGATTTTGTAGGTGCTACACAATATGTGTAAATTATTTTCAAAATTTTCTTCCTTATGACCCTCTACATTTAATTTCAATATTAGGTGAGGGATTTTATTGGAGTGATGTACAAGATAAGGATTTTGAAATATTGAAGGATAATATTGGCAACACTCTAGAGTTAGTCTTACCTAATCTATTGTTTCCCTTCAAGTTTGAGATAGATGCTAGTGAGTATTTCATGGGATTCATCTTGTTACAAGGTAGTTAATTAGTATAAAACCATTTAAGTATATCCACTCCAACAATAAGGGGTTTCCATTATATGATAGGGAGCTATGTGCTACAATCCTGGAAAGAAAGAAATCAGGACATATTTACTTAGCATGGAAATAATTGTGCCACAAACTACAAAACTTTACAATATTTGGAGGCTTAGAATAAATTGTAACAAACATGACATTACAAAGGGATGGGTTTTCTACAAAAGTACAAGATTAATGAAAGTACAAATATAGTGATAGATATTTTGTCTAAAACACCAATTTCAAATCCCATATTAACTCTAGTTATGATCACATAGCCAAATCCATTGTCTAGAGAGGCCTATGAAGAAGAATATGAGAAATAATTGGATTTGGGGAGAAGTACAAATATATCCAAGAACAAGGTGTTGCTAAGAAAGGAGACAACTCCTACATCTAGTAAGGATTTCTTTATATGGTTGGGAAAATATGTGTTCCAAAGGAACAATGTCTTATACTTGTGAGGGAGTTACACACCTCCAAAATAGTAGGCCATTCTAGTGTTGGAAAAATGGTAAAACATTTGTAAAATTGTGTATATTTTCCTTGAATGAAAGTATAAGAACTAAATTCCTCAGAGGATGTAAGTTATGTTGCACTTTCAAATCCAAGATGTAGAAATGATGAATGTATGTGCCTCTTCCAATACCTACTAGACCATGGGAAAGTGTTTCCATGGATTATGTGGGTGGATCAGTAGCTAACATGCATGTGAATGATTAGTCATTTGTTTTAGTGGATATGTTTAACAAGCTATGAATCTTATCCTCATTCAAGAAGATAATTATTGAGAAAAAAAATAACATATTTAATTTTCAATAAGGTTTGGGTGCACTATGGGCTATGAAGATCAATTTTATCAAATAGAGATGCTCAATTTGTGAGAAAAATTTGGTCTACTCTATAGGAGAAGATGGACACTAAGCTTCAAAATAGCATAACCTTTCATCCATAGTCAAATGGATAAACCAATGTGATGAATTGGATGCTAGTATAACTCATACATGGATACAATAGTAAGATTCCAAATACTTAGGATGAGTCTTTGCCCTATATTTAACACTCATACAACAAGAATTATCACTCCTCTATATATAAATAACCATTTAATTTATGATTGGGATATTTAAAAACTAGTCCATTAGATTTTGCACTTGATCAAGGTAAGCAAGTAGGTTTGAAATTGAAGAGCAAAATAACAAGGTTCATTGAGATCCAAATCTTACTAATTAGTTGGTTTGCAAGAATTTAGGCCTAACTAGTGTTGTTGTAGGTTGTTTGTACAAACTAGGGTATGTAGTTTGGTTGTTGTTTGCTAGTTTGTAAGGATTTTTTCTTACTTTGTTGGTTTGCAAGAAAATTGATGTATTCATGAAATATTTGATGCATATATTTAATTCTCAATGTATTTGTTTCAATTTCTATAATTAACAACTATTTTTCTTGTTTTGGCTTATTTGTTTGATCTTTGAGATACTTTTTAATTTTTGGTTTACTCATTCTTGATTTTGGTGTTTCTATTCTATTGTTTTTTTCTTGGGTTAAGCTTACTAACCCTTATTCTACTAGCCCTATATTATCTCTTATTTTTTGTATTAATGTTGATTGCACATAAATTATAATTCCAAGATAAATTTTTGAAACCATTAATGTGTGGTTTTATAGATTTGATTTTAGAAAATAAAAAATTAAAATAAGTTGACTCACATTTTGACTAATAAGGAAATCATTTTTGTTTGTTGTTATTTTCAACAAGATTGGTTGTGTATGCTCTCCTCTCATGTTACAAGTTGATCTTGAGGATCAAAAGAAACCTTCTTATTTTTATTTTCTTGTGTGTTCATGGATATCTTGTGTATTATTTCCTCTTGTGCTATGTAAGGAAATCTTGAGGATAAAAAGAAACCCTTTCATTTGTGTCTCCCAAAGGGCCTTGTGTATTCTATCCTCACACCCTTGGGTGATCTTGGAAATTAAAATAAATGTCCTTTTTTTTTACAAGGGATTATAGTGACTTGGATTTCATCACCAATCACTAGCTCTAAACTTTATGTTCCATAGGGGTATATAAATTTTAAGGAGAAATTTTCATTTGGGCTAAGCTAGCATCTACATTATATTTTACAAGTGAAGGAGGAGCCTGGGGTTACCTTTTATGACACAGAATTAGACAACACCCTTGTATCATAGAATCAAGTGCCACATATATCTTCATGTATATCAAGGAATCACCTAGTGAGCCTTGTATAAACCTAGAATAGAGAACCTTTTGACCATTTATAACATCTAACACACCAATAAACAAATAGTCCTAGGAAGTTACTCACTATGTACATTTAAAAACATAATTGCGGGGCACACGTAAATCCATGGTTAGTGCTAAGACACCAACAAAAAATTTGAAAGATAAAATATCTTTTTGATCCAAGACTTCTCATAAGAAACACCTCTCAAATTCCCAATAATAAAAAAATTAACTCTTGATAGTGATGGAAAAACTCTCAAAAACAATAGTAAATATTCCCATGATCAATATTACTTCTTCCACTTAGAGCAAGGATGCACCATGATAGATTTATTCCTACTCCAAAATAATTACAACATTCTTGGACACCTTGTACAGTCAAGAGCTAGGCTTCCTTGAGAATTTTGAATTCAAAAATATTATAAGCCAAGGCCTTCCCCATCAATGTTACAATGAAGCTAATGAATATTCCCATATTTAATGATCCCAAAAACAACATAAACCATGGTGACATTGTTGGATATAGGGAAACCATTTGTGTTGTAAACAAGATAGATGCTAGCCAATGAACCATCTATAGCAAGGGTCACTACATCAATAATACCAAATATCAAACCAATCATAATGCCACATATTTCTAAACCCCTATCACCTCATTTGATCAAGAATGAAGGGCTATGAAATATTCCACAAAATTTCTACTAATTGAGACCTTCAAACAATTTTTAGGAACCATTTCCTTACCCTCTTGATTGATTTTTTTTCTCGAACACCCTTCCCTTCCTGTTTTGAAACACCTAAATTTGAATAAGTATAATAAAAAGAGCTCAACCCTTGTGATTATGTTAAATATTTTTATATGTTGTTCCAAGAAGTTTTCTATAGTGAAATTACTAATCCGAATTTTCCCAAGAAGTCTAGGTGGACAAGCACTCAAGTGTTTCCTTCACTTACCTAAAGGTTCCATCACATCATTTTTCAACTTTTTAGAGAAATTTGTGAAACACTTCTTTTACAATTTAGAGCATGAAATCACCATGATGGAAATGTGTAATGGTAAGAAAATTAATGGGGAAAATTTATCTTCCTTGTTGCAATTTTTGAGGATCTTAGCAATTAGGTTCCCATGGCCTATACCTAAGAAAAAATTGGTCCATATCTTTGTCAATACATAAATCCTAAATTAAATTTTCAATTTCAAGTTCATTGTGTTTCCATATTTGATGAAATCATGAATAAGGGAGTAAAATAAAAAGAGCCATAATCATGAGGGAACCTATAAAAATGTTCACCAAAAACCAAAATTCCCATGAAAAGCACAATTTTTCAATAAGATCAAAATTATGGTTGGTCACAGAGTTATCAACTCAAAAAAATTAGGTTATAAAAAAACCATCCTAGTGTTTCCATCCTATTAGGGTAACCAAAACAATAAATTAAGAAACAAATATGTACACCCTTGGTGTTGGCCCCACGGTTGTTGTGCCAAAAGGTCAACTTGTTAATGACCATCTGCCAACAATCTCCCCCTCAACATTACCGGAGGGGATTCGAACCCATAACCTTTGGCTCTAATACCAATTATTGGCCCCACGGTTGCTGTTGTGCCAAAAGGTTGACCTATTAATGCCTGATACAACTACCATAGCTAACAGATCCACAAGAGGTAGTTAGGCCATGTCGTGGATCTCGAGGGGAGAATTGACCATTTTCCAACACTTGGTAAAGCCCTTAAATGTAATGTTTCACATATTTCTTAAGGATAAAATGATCACCTTCCCTCTTGCCAAACCTTCCAATGAAAGAAAACCCAAGTTGATTTGGTCTAAGTAACATAAATATTGTAATTATCCTAAAATGAAAGGCCACACCACCAACACATGTATGAATATTAATAACTACATTCAATATTTTGTTGACAAAGGAGACACTAAATAAAGGGCAAAGGTCACATTCACAAAACACCCAAATAGAAATATATTAGGACCCCTTCCTATTTAAGCATGATTTCATCCAAGAAAAATCAATGTCAAGATACTTGTACTCATAATATCCATTACAAAAATAACATACATAATTATAACCCTATTGTTGGTAATGTTAAGAAACTTGATTAAAAAATCAAAACCTATAAGATTAAAACCAATAATTGTGTCAAAAAATAAGATGTGGTAGGGTCACCATCCAAGGGACTCACTTGTTGAATCATAGTCACCAATACAACCTAATTGAACAACTAGAGAATATTCCTACATAAATATCAATCATGTATCTCCTCAAGACATCTAAAATTTATAGAGAAGTATTAAACAAGGTCTTACAAGAGTTAGAATGTCCCCAATGATATTGACCCTTCCTAATTCTAGATACTAATTGGGTATCTTTCATTGCACCACCATTTCATCTTTAACTAGCATGATATGTCACCATTAGATCAATCTCATAATCACCCCTTCCATATAGAGGTTATCATTTGTAAATATAAAATTAAGAGAATTATTAGAGATAATGGCTCTAGGTTAAACATTTACACATTGAAATTGAAAAATCCTTTAATATATAGAAAAGGATATAGGTCCAAATATAATCACAATCAAGTCATATGATAATTTAGGATGAAAAATGAAAGGGATCATAATGTTGTTGATAGAGATAAGCTAGTAGTGCAACCAAACTTATGCTATGTTATTGATCTTTACCTGCCTTATAATATTCTCTTGGGATTCCTTAGATCCACATAATGTAATTCATCCCCTCTAATGAAGGTATTGAAATTGTCATCCCCTCACTCCCCACCATTTTTAATATTATAAGATTTTGGAAGGGAAATACCAAAAAACTAACCATTTCCATATCACTTAAATTTCCACCACCCTCAAAGATAAATAGTCATCATCTTACATTGATTCTAATGATCTTCCATCATCATCCAACCTTCCATCTCCCAAAACCACAACCAATATTATCAAAAAAGGTCATAGGGAGTACGAGCTACCAAAAACCATCATATAGGCATGCTCCCTATACCCCTATGGTATCATGATTGGCATGAAAGGAAAAAATGAAAGAGTTCATAATGCTACAATATGGTTCTACAACTTTCTTACAACATAGGTTTCTTGGTTGATGAAAAACTTGAGAGTTTTGATGGTTCTTGGCTTCACCCTAAAGATGGATTTGCATTACTTTTTCTAAAATAATAAATATCTTATAGATCTCAAAATATGTAAACATATAAAATATCAAGGTAAGGGCCTTAGAATTCATGAGAAGGGGACCCTTGAACCTATTCAATTCCATGAAAATATAGGAAAATATAGGAACTTTTGGGCTAGTATACATGCCATGGAATGAGAAATCCAACAATACTAATTAATCCTTAGAAACAATTGGGAATGTTCCTTTAATGTTGAAAACATTAACACAATATTCATTCATGAACCCTATAAATACTTGGCCACTTCTAATGTCTTTCAAGACACCATTGTTCTAACATTTAATCTTGATCTCCAATGATTTGGTCTCACTGTTGGGATCAACAAGAGAACATTCCATTAGAAACCTGCCAAAATGAAGATTAATTCTCTAAATCATCTAGACTCCAAGACCACATTCTATAGGGGGATCACAAGAAGGATTTAAAAATGACCTTAATACATTGTCATATTTTGGGGAGAAAGAAGAGTTCTCTATATTAGAATAATCAAAGAAAATTAAAAAATACACAAAAGAACTCATTCACATTCATTGGTGGAGAGCAAGAAGGAATACATGTAGATGAAGAACTCACCCTTCCATTAGCATCCACACAATTGCAAGATAGATTAGCTTTATTGGTTGAGGATTCCATAGTTATAAGCTTGGGGATAAAAGATAAAACCATAAATCATAACTATAGCTACCATATATCCTAAAGAGAAGGAATTTCATACCACTTTACTCAAATATTTCTTCAATATATTTTTTGGTCTTGTGTTGACATGCTAAGACTAGACCCTTCTTTAGTAATTCATCATCATGTTATTCAACCTAATACTAAATTGAAAAATTATAAGCTATAAAAAGATGCACCCTAAAGTCATCCTCTTGGTCAAATATCAACTACAAAAATCTTAAAGTTGGGATTTATTTGGCCTATAGACTATTTTGAGTATGGATCTCTAATATTGTACTTGTTAATTAGAATACTATAAGGATATGAATTTGTACAAACTTTCACAATACCAATAAGGCATTCCCTAAGGATGATTTTCCCTTACCCAATACTGACATCATAGTTTAATCTACCATACGACATGAAATTTTATCCCTCATGGATATATTCTCTAGTTATAATAAAATTTAGATAACATCTAAATACTAATATAAGAAAACCTTTATAACATAGTGGGGGCATTCTATTATCAAGTCATGCATTGTGTGTTGAAAAATTCAAGAGCAACCTATCAAAGAGAAATGCCTATCATCTTTCATGTCATGCTTTACAAAGATGTCAAGGACTATGCAAATGAAATCTTAGGTAAGACCAAAAAAAGAGTTAAACATCTTGAATTCCTAAGGTGAATACCACAAAGACTCAAAGAATAGAAACTTCGTATAAACTCAAAAAGTGTGTATTTAGGATAGTAGCTAGAAAATTATTATACATTTTTCTAGATGGGGTATACAGGTTGATCTTTTAAATTCAAAGGTATAACACTAAATTCTCCACCCTAAAATCTTCAACAAGTTCACAATTTACAAGGGAAGCTTTAGGCCATAAGTTAGTTTAAATTTCTAAAATTGTTGATAAATTCCCACCATATTCTCATATTTTAAAGAAAAGCCCATATTTTCAATGGGATTAGTCATGCTAATAGGCCTTTGATCAAATCAAGAAATACTTGTCCAATCCACCCATCTTCATGGTAATTATATTGAATCATCCTTTTTTGCTATATATTTCAATGACTCTAGATGCTTTGGGCTCCCTACTTGCACAAAATGATGGTCAAGGCTAGAAGAGAGCCATTTATGATTTGATCATAAATTTGGTTGGATATGAAGCAAATTACACATCCTTGTAAAAATAATTCCTAACAAAGGTATTTGTCTCCCAAAAAAATTATTTGTATCCTAGAAGTTGAGACACTATATGCTCACCCTTTAGGCAAAGCTCATAACCAAAATTGATTCACTTAAGTTCCTCCTCTCCAAAAATGTATTAACAAGATGAAAAACTAAATGGGTTATGATGCGTAGTGAATTTTTGATGTAGAGCGGGGATCCAATTGTCTAAAAATCACAATTCAAGCATTTTGAAACAAATTTCCAATCTTTAAAACCCTAACTCTTCCCTATTCCTCAATTCTTTCATTTTTCCCTTGTAGCCATCCAACCAATGAAATTTGTGCATATCTCACAAAATACTCACCAAACCCACAAACTAAATAGCATTTCAAAAACCCATTTGGAAACACTTTAACATATCTCAAAACCTCATACACTTACTTTGGAACAACACCCCTTAAATTGGACTAGTACACTGAACATGGCTCCAATTAACCCAAATTTACAAAGCAACCCTCTTCTAAACAACCTGCCAACCACAAATTCCTTTGGGCAGTCTCTCACTAGGTTATAAACATCCATATTCCACAACTTTCATCAATGTAAATGCTCATTGAGTCACTCAATCATAAAACCCTCCATTTTCCTAGTTTATAAGGGGGTTTATTGAAACTAAGGTCTCCAAACCCTTTCTCAGCAAAATAAGACTTCATACACCTCAAAATTTTCCTACACATGCTTATAGAACTCTTAAAAATTGCTTCCCCAAGAATTTTCCACCATTTCCACTCTTTAACTACCAAATTTCACCAAAAATACACAAAATTGCCAACTAGGGCATCATGAAAAATCACTTAAACGACCTCCTCTGCTAAAAAAAACTCCATCAACATCTAAAACTATCCTATGGTACCAACTCCACCAAGTTCTAAGCAAATCCAAAGGTTGAATGGGTGATTTTTACATTTTAGTTACTCTTAAACCCTTAAACTAGGTTTCTAGATAGATTTTAGAAGATTGCTTGTAATTTACTCAAAACTCAATAGAAAAAAATGAAAAAAACTACAAACAATGAAGGATTCAATTCTCCACACATTCCAATCATAAATCTAAAAAATCACAGGTCATACAAGGCTGGTCTGACGACTGTAACAACAAATTACTTATGAAAACGCAAGGAGGACAGTCTTCTTTATTGCCTCCAATCTCCAAAATCACAAAAACAACCTTTGTTTGATTTTTCAAAGCCTATTTAAACTTAAAATAACTTGATTAAACTACTTCAACTACCCTTTAAACCCAAATGACCATTGGTAATCCCAAGTTTGCATTTTTACAACTTTTTACATATGACAATTTTACCAAAATTTGCAAAATATGACAAACCGACCTAGAACCAGCATAAAATGATTTATTTAATAGAAAGTGGTCTAATAAGACCTTATTCAATATCTAATAAACTCAAAAAAACTAAAATCAACTTAAGACCTCATTGGAACAAACTTTGCAAGAGATGAACTTGGTGCCCCTGCACCATACACCCGACCTAAAAAGGATTCCAAGTCCCTTGGAAATTGAATTGTAGCTTGTCCACCCTTGAACACTTCATCTCTTGGATCTTCAAAGCTACATTAGGTACACCTTTCCATTGAGGCAAATACTGTATATGTGCATTGTGCTTGACATTCTTGAACTTATTGCCACTTGTATAGTGTTCCATCTTTACAAGCTGATCAAATGATTGTTCTCTTACCTTTCCCTTATCATAAACTAATGTTACACCTACTTTGACACCTGAAAATTGACCTCTGTCAACCTTGCTTTTGTTTGTCTTGTCCTTCACTCTTGAAACATACTCAAACTTACCCCTTTGTCTTTTCCAAACACCATCACTCACCTCACTGTTTGTCTTCATCTTTGTCACTAGTTTCTCTGCCCCAAGAATCCCTATACCATCAAACTTACAAACCATTGTTTTGATAGATTTACCAACCTCTGCACTATCAGTACATTACTGAACACTAACCTTCTTTGAAAACAAAGGACAAAATACTATCCCAATCAAGATCTTATCATTCTTTTCCAACTCATCTTGCTTCCTCACAAACAATTCATCCTTGACCTTCTATGTCCCAAACCTTGACACCAACACATCATCTCTTCTTTCCAACTTTGAATCATGCTTTACACTTGTTGTCTTAGCATCCTCTTCCTTTATAGTGGCTGCACACACTTTTTTTTTATCTTCCTCAACCTTTATATACTCCTTGCCAAACATGATGCTTTTGTTGCCTTGCCTTGTTGCTTCACATCCTCAACCAATGGAGTCAATGTAAAAGCATTCCCATCCTTCTCAATTTGATATGTATTGGCTCTCCCATCATAAATGGCATGTCTATCAAACTGCCATGGTCTCCCAAGTAATAAATGACAACAACTCATTGGAAAAACATCACAAAGAACTTTATCCTTATAGCCACCAATGCTAAACTAAACCAAGGCTTGTTCATTAACTAAAATGGACTAATCATCATTCAACCAAGATACCTTGTAGGGTGTTTCATGGGGAATTTTTTCTAAATTTAATTTATCTACCATTTCATTAGACACCATATTGTCAGTGCTCCCTGAATCTACTACAACTTTGCATACATTACCTTTACATTTGCATGTGGTCTTGAACAATGCCCTCCTTTGTGTAGATTCCTTCTCCTTCGATGCCTTCAATATTTGTCTTCTCACCATCAATGACTCTCCCACTTCTGGAGCAGCAAGATAACTAGAATAATTTACACTTTCACATTCATCTTCTTGCACCAATTGCACTCTTTTATCACTTCTTTCATCACCACTTGAAGTAGAACCTTTTTTTTCAGGGCACTTGAATGTTGGATGACCAAACTCATTACAATGATAACATCTACCTAAAAATGTGTTTGAACTTCTACCACCACCAAATCTTCCTCTAGAGCCTCTGAATCCACCTCGTTGATCAACAATTTGTTCTTGACCTTTGTGTGCATATTCTTGGCTTTCACTTGATTGTCTTGAAGTAGAAAATGATCCTCTTCCTCTTGAAGTGTTTCCTAGCTACCTCTATTTGTCTTATCTTACCTTCTTTTCACTTTTTATTCAGCCCTTATTGCCATTTGATAACATTCTTCAATAGTTCTTGGATTTTCTAAGGTTAGTTCATCTTGAATGTTAAATCTCAATCCACCCAAATACCTAGCAATCTTTTCCACTTCATCTTCATTATGACAAGACCTAATACTCAACTTGTAAAATTCTTCAGTATATGCTTTAACATCCATTTATTTTTTCTTTAAACCTTTAAGTTTTCTAAACATTTGAATAGCATAATCAAAGGGAAAAAACTTACCTTTCATTTTGGCTACCATTTTGTCCCAAGAAACAATCTTTGATTTACCTCTCTTTCTTCTTTCAGATTGCTCATAATCCCACCACAAAAGTGCATGACCCTTCAGCTTTGTCTTTGCAATCTTCACTCTTTGCTCTTCAGGAACATATTCACACTCAGAGTGATTATCTAATGTTGCAATACAATCCAACAATTCTTCATCATTCAAACTACCTCCATATTTTGGAACATCAATATTCACCTTGTGCCTATCATCCTTGACTGCTCTCAGCGACTTATCCATCCTTTGATCATCAGGATCCAATTCTTCTTCCTCTTCACTATAAATTTCCTTTTCTTCATTAGAATCACTCTCATCTCTTGGAATCATACCTCTTCTTTGATTTTGTTCCATAGTAGCCAACCTTTCTTTCAACTCTCTCATCTCCTTAGCATGCTTTTCCTTCGATTCATTAATTTCTCTAGCCATAGTTTTGGAGGCATCTTTTCCTTTCAACCTACAACCTTTCCCTGCTTCAAACTAAAAATTTCTCCTTCAAAAGATCTACTTCCTAAGCTATGATACCAACTGATGCAGAGTAGGGAGGCAATTTTCTAACAATCACAATTCAATCCTTTTGAAACAACTTTCCAATCTTTAAAACCCTAACTCTTCTCTATTCCTTAATTCTTTCATTTTCCCCTTATAGCCATCCAACCAGTGAAATTTGTGCATATCTCACAAAATACTCACCAAACCCAAAAACTAAATAGCATTTCAAAAACCCATTTGGACACACTTTAACATATCTCAAAACCTCATACACTTACTTTGGAACAACACCCCTTAAATTGGACTAGTACGTTGAACATGGCTCCAATTAGCCCAAATTTACAAAAAAACCCTCTTCTAAACAACCTACCAACCCCAAATTCCTTTGGACTTTCTCTCACTAGGTTATAAACATCCATATTTCATAACTTTCATCAATGTAAACACTCACTAAGTCACTCAATCACAAAACCCTCATTTTGCCTAGTTTATAAGGGGGTTTATTGAAATTAGAGTCTCCAAACCCTCTCTCAGCAAAATAACACTTCAGACACCTCAACATGTGCATGCACATGCTTATAAAACTCTTAAAAATTGTTTCCCAAAGAATTTTCCACCATTTCCACTCTTTAACCACCAAATTTCATAAAAAATACACAAAATTGCCAACTAGGGCATTATGAAAAATCACTTAAACGACATACTCTGCTCAAAAAAACTCCATCAACATCTTAAACTATCCTATGATACCCATTCCACCAAGTTCTAAGAAAATCCAACAGTGGAATGGGTGATTTTTACATTTTGGTTACTCTCAAACCCTTAAACTGGGTTTTCAGACAAATTTTAGAAGATTACTTGTAATTTACTAAAACCTCAATAGAAACAAATGAAAAAAACTATAAACAATGAAGGACCCAATCCTCCACACATTCCAATCATAAAGCTAAACAATCACAGGCCGTACAAGGCTAGTTTGATGACTGTAATGACAAATTACTTATGAAAACGCGGAGAGGGTAGTCTTCTTTATTGCCTCCAATCTCCAAAATTACAACAACAACCTTTGTTCAAGTTTTTAAAGCCTATTTAAACTTCAACTAACTTTATTCAACAGCTTCAACTACCCTTTAAATCCAAATGACCGTTGGTAATCCCAAGTTTGCATTTTTACAACTTTTTACATACGACAATTTTACCAAACTTTGCAAATATATGACAAACCTACCTAGAACCAACATAAAATGACTTATTACATAGAAAGTGATCTTATAAGACCTTATTAAATTTTTACTAAACTCAAAAACAACTAAAATCAACTTAAGACCTCATTGGACCAAACTTTGCAAGAGATGAACTTGGTTCCCCTACACCAATTTTACATTGATTATGAAGACCAAAAGGCCATTAAGGGACAAGTGATAGTATACCAATTGGAAAAGGAACCCTTGGGAGACAATTAAACATTAACCTTGGACTTTCTTAGCAAAATTATTTTTCTTCTCTAATAGAATCATAGGAATGGAAACTCTACTTTGATTTTTCCGTAATTACTCATTGCTTGGGGGCAAGAATATTATTCCTCAAACCACAAGGATACCTCATCCTTGAAGATTTCAAGACTAGCTTCCCTTGCATCAATAACATTGTAGAGTATAAGACATTGATTTTGTGACTCAAAATAGCAATTCAATAGAATATTTAACATCTATTGGTTTTTGGAAACTTCTAATTAGTCATCAAATAGGTTAATGATGAATATCACACCAAATATGAATAAATAATTCCATAAAAAAGGATGGTCAATAGATTTAAAAAATTTATTTATATTTTGAGAAATTCTCATGAGTCAATAATAAGGTAGCAAACATCATGGGCACAATAAGATTTCTTCTTGGCATGCTAGTAGACATTGATGACTACTACTTTTTGGTCAAGTAATTATTTTATCTTGCATATGATGTTCCAAAGTCAAATTATATGTGATATTTTTGGTCCCCAAAACCCTTCGTATCATGGCATCCATGTCTATCTCAATAATCAAACCATTCCACCTAACATTGCATCCAACCAAAAAATAATTATCTAACACACTTTTTATTTCACCCTCCTTGGTGAAACCCTTTATCATAAGGGTTATGACAACACATTTTTATGATGTCTAGACTCAAACAAATAAAAACTACCAAATATATTCATTATGGTATTTGTGAAGCTGTAAAACCCCACTTTGCCTATTATTAATACGTAACCTAATTTGTTATATATTTTCCATAAACAGGTGGTAAGTGGTATTGGGGGAAATAAATAATGTAATTGTGTGACAATATTCTTGTATTTCATTTTTACATTTGTTTCACTATCTTTTCCATGAAGGTGTTAAACACTCATGAAGTGTGGGATATAAAAGGAAATTTTAAATGAAATTATTTGCAATAAAATCTTAGGATATTCAACTAGAAAATTTATGTGATATATTATTGTTGCTTATGGTTTCATTGGTAATGTGCGGGAAAGAAAGAATGTTAGTATGAGAAGGGGAAACCATGGAAAGAAAATCAAAAGACATCTTCTTGTGGTTATGAATTTGTCCCCTTTTGGGGCTTAGAAAGAAACAAAGTTAATGTGTTGGTAGATTAAGGTGTGAGGGTTGATATTAAAAGGATAACTTACTTTCGGTTTGTGAGGGAATTTAATGATGAGTCATGTGGGTTTAAGTGGGGTTAGGGTTTAAAAACCATATCTAAAATTGAAATTTGGATGGATCCTTAAATAGGGCTTTAAAGAGGGTCATTGGTCAATTTCCTTGGTTGGGATGTGTAATGTCGTAAAGCTGCACCCCTTGCAATTTCACATACTTTCTTGCATCTACTTTAGTGTCCACTCCCCTAGCACTTGTGTAGGCTCATTTTAGCTCCTACATCAGCCTTTTTCCCTCTCAAGATGCCCATGACCCCTTTTTAGTAGCTACCTTTGCGTGTTAGCTTTGCGTCAAACCTTGTGTTTTTCCCATTCTTGTCATTTTTGTAGTATGATGTGTCTAGACACTAGCGTGTTTCATGGACGTTTGTGTGTTGCACTAGCATCCTATGATATTTCAACATTCAAACGGTAATTTTCGAGAATTTTTTCCATTTGTCACCTCCTTTTGTTGATGGTAACGGCCCGTGATGCCTTGTAATGGCTTGCGAAGCTTCTTTTCCCTCCTATCATCTCTTTAAATTTTATCCTTTCACTTCATTTACTCTCTCTAGACCACTCTACATTTGGCTTTAGCCTCTTCCTCTTCCCTTTGTATTGATATCTTGCTTGCACAACTCCATACAACTTGCTACAACAACACTCTCAAGCTCTTATAGCGCTCTTTGAAACTCCCTTGGCTCTTGCAGCTCTATCTCCCTTACCTTGTGCTTGTGAGCATCCTAGGATTCATCACATCCCCTATCTATTACATCTCTATCTTGTGATACGGGTTCTCCTCTTTGAGTGGGGATTGCTTTTATCACTTCATATTTTCTTACTTTGTCCACTTTCTCTATCTATCTAGTTGCCCATGGAGGTGGGAACACCAAAATAGGGGTTTGACTAAGGCAAACCCCTAATACAACCCAAAAATTTTCTCTCAATCTTATGCATGCATGTATTGGAGATATTCATGTGTTAGAGGCTTCATTACTTGGGTTTCTATGAGAAGTTTCTATCTCTTATTCTCTTACTTTATCATCTATACTTCACTTTATTTTAGTTTTGTTGCATTTTGTGACTTTCCCACATTCTAGAAATTCTCATCAATTTGATTGTTAGAAGTCACAATGTTATTTTCTATGATATTCTCACTTTCTAGTCTGTACGCCTATGGGAATCCAATGCACCATGCTGTCATCCTTTGGCCAAGACCTCGTTAGTCTATCCAGAAAACCTCTGTGATTTTTTTCCTTTAGATACTAGAACTCTCTCTCTATTCCTTGAGGTAGTTTAGGGTAGTTCACCCCTTGGGATTCTCTTGAGAATAAAGAGACTTGTGAGTAGAAAATCCCCCTTCTCTAAATTTTGGTGAAACTGACATGAATCACAATTTTTTTTCAAAAAACTAAGAACTTATTTACCCCAACGTGGTGGGGTCATAACTTTTGACTCAGTGCTCAAAATACAAAACTGTTTAAATCGTTGGAAAGGTCTCCGAGAGGAATAATTCAATCTCTAAAATATTGTGCCTTTGGTAATCAAATTTTAGGGATTGACGCAAGTTTCAACCCCAAATTCTACTTTGAATACCTCCAAAAATTCAAATTACTAGAACCTAGAAAATACCGAAACAAATTGGAAAATCAGAATTTTTGGTTTTTCTCAGTTTTGTCACCCCTGGATTGTTCAGGATTGGCCAACGTGTCTATATCTCTATTTCAAAATGTATTTTCTATCTTTCTTCCTTCTATCTCTTTCCAACTTTTTTAAGAAGCTTCAAGAAGTTCTCTTACAAGTATGTGAAAGTGAGTTCTTGTCTCCTTTATTATTATTCTTTGTTGATCCATCTCTTGAAACTCCTTCTAAGGATATTTCGGTGCAAGAGGATGAAATATTTAATACCTTTCTTAACATTACTCTACCTTATCTTCATTCCAATGCATTCTCTTCTAGAGATGATTCATTAGTGAATGATGAATCTCCTTCCACATTTGATCCTCCCTAGATCGATGTTGAGAATATTTCCTTGAATAATTATTCCACTAGTTGTGATGATGTTGTAAATATAATCTATGTCTCTGCTACCCCTCAAATTCCTAAGAGATTGGTTATTTATCTTACTCAAACTAGTCCTTCTCCTGAAAGGGATTTTTCTATTAATGGTGTTTCATTTGATAGTGATTCTCCTAATATTTCTAAGGCTCCCTCTTATAGAGCAGTAGCCCATACTTATGATACTAGAAAGAATAAAAATAATGTTAATCAACTTGCTTATTTACCACCTTCTCAACCAAGCCTTCCTCAAGCACCTAAACCTACAACTAAAGCACCTAGTGATTCCACGTTACTCCGACAAAGATCTCACTGTGGGACTTGCTTTAGTCTGCTCTAGTTTATCAAGGTATGCTCCAGGAAGTCTTGCAGAAGATCCTCTTGCTTGCCTCTGCTAGGCCAACATATGTTAATGTGTTTATGGATCATATTTGTGAAGATTTTTTGAATATCACATTCTATCAGCAAGAACTTCTGCCCCCAGATGTGCAGAAGCAAGTGGACCCTCTAATGATTATAATTAACATTAATAATATCAGTATTAGACATACTCTCGTTGATGCTAGTTCAACGCTCAATATGTGCAACATTAATCTATTTCCTAAGATTAATATTGATTCATCTTCTCTTAATGCTTCTTCCATTGTCATTTATAGGTTCAATAATGTCAGTCAACAAGCCCTAGGCACAATAGTCTTGTCTTTGAGGTTGGGACCCGTTACCATACCCACCCTTGTATATGTTATGTCAAAAAAATTACCATATAGCCTTCTTCTTAGTAGACCGTGGATTCATGCTATGGGTGTAGTCCCATCTACATTGCATAAATCTATTAAGTTCATTTGTAACAATCGAGTAGTCATAGTCAAGGTTGACCCTGCTCGGTTATACACTTATGTGAGATGGCAACTGTCGGTCAGGTTTTGGTTGTTCCCTCTCTTATCCCTTCAATGTCTTCCAATGTTTTGATGTCTACTCTTGTAGTACCTATTACATAGGATACTCTTGAGATAGATGTTCCTGAAGAAGATCCTTTTGAGGCAAGAAATATTAAGATTTCTCCTTCTACCTCTTCTCAAAAGAATGCATGTCTTGGTGATGATTGGGTTCTTTAGACTTTGTAGATGCCTTCATTAGGGAATATAAAGTCAACCCGATCCACTTAAACCTTCTGATAACATCAACCACACCTGCTATCAAAGATGATTATTCTTTTGTATCGCAGGATAATATAAGCAATAGTTATAATGTCCTTAATGTTGATCCTCCTCCTTCTAAGGAAGATGATCACACTTCTACTAAAAAGGTTAATGCTAGTAGTACTGTCAAGAAGGTTGATGGTGATCTCGTAGAGGAGTATAATCCCCATTGCTATAATAATGCTCTCTATGAAGATCCTCCTCTTTCTCAAGATTTGCAGACACATTGTGGCCCTAGCTTTAAGCTTGTCTCTAAATATGGCTATGGGAATAAGGTTGTGGGCATAATGAACAAGGCATTCAGGTCCCATAGAATGTGCACCTTGTAAGTTTAATTTGGGGCTCAATTGCTTGAATGAAAAATCTAAATAGAAACCACGATTGAAAGGAAACATGATTTTTGCTCAACCTCATTCTCTCAGATTGATTCATCTTATATTATATGATGTATTTGTGTCTTCTTCTTGTGAGCAGTTAAACATTTCTCTAAAAGAGAAAGGGTTGCTTCCTACTCCTCATTCTTTATCTGAGAAAGAGCGTATTTTTTTGAGGCTACTAAAAGCCCACTTGATTACACTTCTTTCTCCTACACGTAAGAAATTTCATAAGCATAATAAAGAAAAACATTATTTTTGTGCATACCATCGAGTGCTTGGTCATTCCACTAGTGAATGTAAGGCTTTGAAGGATAAAATACAACTTCTTGATTCAAGTGCCATCACTCATTTATTTTTTTATGTACCTATCTCTTTTTCAAATGACAAGTGATATCGAGGTCTACCTTTGTCCTGTATGTTCTAAGTATCTTGCATGGTTGTCCTCCCTTATATGTTGGGGGAAGTGATAACTTGTTTTGGAGATGTGTCCTCCTTAAAGGACCCCCTCTCTTCTATATGTCTTTCAAATGGAGCATCCTTTGAGTGGACCCCTTTTCTTTTGAAGGATTTCCTAGGGACCCCCCTTTGAAAGCTTTTCTCTCGAATGAATTCTATGGTGTCTAGCTTGAGGGAAGCCTAACTAGACCTATCTTTTATGTGACTATCCTACAATGCAACTTGCAGTAGCCACATACTTCTTTGATTAGTCTTGCTTTGCAGGACCGAGAACTTGTAGAGCTCCTTTTCATCAAGCTTTCCTAACATGTTTAGTTTACGAATTAACATGTTGCTTTGCAGGTGTGCCTGTGAAGCTGCTTTTCAATCAACCTTGCAAGACCAAGCACGTATAAGGACCAATCAGACTCTGCGGAGTCCCCTACATTGGGATTCCCTTAGGAGAGAGTACCTGGGGTGCCTCCTTTACAAGTATGAGGACTTGTAGATTTCTTTTTCATCATGCAGGATCTTTTTGTTCAACCTTGTAGGAGAGAGTACCTACAGAGCCTTTTTTTCACCTTCCATAGGTCTGCAGATCTGCGACACATTTGTTCAACCCTCCCCAGGAGAGAGTACCTATGGAGCCATCTCTCTTGGAATTTTCATTCCCCTCTTAAATTCTCTTATCTCTTCTCTTCTCAATTGTGTATTCTTGATTGAAGACTTGCATCTTCTTCATCCTAAGTATATACCTCTTTCTCTCTTCGACGTTGATTGACTCCCTATATTTTGGGTGCATTCTTCTCCTGAAGCAATCAATCCTTGCATTATTCTCTCCATTTTAAAATTATTGTATGTGTTATTTCTTAATTTGGGGATGGTGCATAGTACTGATACAACCTTTTGCATCGAGGTCTCTTTCACTTTGCTGACTCAAATCCTTTAGTTTTTTGTGTTTGTATGTGTTTTCTATATGTTATAATCCCATGATGTAATGACTTTTTATGTTCTAACATTGTTGCCTAGTGTAGGTCTTTCTTGTCTAATGCATTTTTTTTGTAGTTCTTCATCCTAGGGGAATGTTTCCTTAGTTCAAAGAGTTATTTGCTTCCTCTACAGTATCCTTTTGGAATCATGATGTTATTTATGTTTAGTATATTTCCTTTAGCATGCATATTAGTGTAGATTCATATGCCTGCCAAAGTGGGGGGAAAATGTAATGTCATAAAATTGCACCCCTTGTAATTTCACATACATTTTTGCATCTGCTTTAGTTTCCACTCCCGTAACACTTGTGTAGGCTCATTTTATCCCCTACATCAACCTTTTTCCCTCTCAAGATGCTCAGGACCCCTTTTCAGCAACTACCTTCACGTGTCAGCTTTGCATCAAACCTTGTGCTTTTTCCACTCTTGTCATTTTGTAGTGTGATGTGTCTAGACATTGGCGCGCTATGTGGACGTATGTGTGTTGTGCTAGCGTCTCGTGATATTTCAATGTTCAAACAGTCATTTTCAAGCATTTTTTCCATTTGTCACCTCCTTTTTTTGGTGGTAATGGCCCAAGATGCCTTGTAATAGCTCAGGAAGCTTCTTTTCCCTCCTATCCTCTCTTTAAATGCTATCTTTCCACTTCATTTTCTCGCGCTCTCTCTAGACCTCTCTAGCTTTGGCTTTGGCCTCTTCCTCTTCACTTTGTCTTGACATCTTGCTTACACAACTCCATACAATTTGCTACAATAGCACTCTCAAGCTCTTATAGTGCTCTTTGCAACTCCCTTGGCCATTGCATCTCTATCTCCCTTACCTTGTGCTTGTGAGCATCCTGGAGTTTCTCACATCCCCTATCTATTGCATCTCTATCTTGTGATACAGGTTCTCCTCCTTGAGAAGGGATTGCTTTTATCACTTCATATTTTCTTACTTTGTCCACTTTCTCTATCTATCTGGCTGTCCATGGAGGTGGGAACACTAAAATTGGGATTTGACTAAGGAAAACCCCTATACAACCCCAACATTTTCTCTCAATCTTACACATGAAGGTATTGGAGATATTCATGTGTTGGAGGCTTCATTACTTGGGTTGCAGTGAGAATTGCAGTGATAATTTTCTCTCTTATTCTCTTACTTTATCATCTATACTTCACTTTATTTCAATTTTGTTGCATTCTATGACTTTCCCACATTCTAGAAATTCTTAGTAATCTGATTGTTAGAAGTTACTCTATTGTTTTTTGTCATATTCTTGCTTTCTGGTCCATATGAAACTCTAATGCATCACATTGTTGTCCTTGTTCCATGCTACCATCCTTTGGATGAGATACCGTTAGTCTATCTAGAAAACCTCTGTGATTTTTCTCCTTCGGATTCTAGAACTCTCACTCTATTCTTTGAGGTAGTTTAGGGTAGTTCGCCCCTTGGGATTCTCTTGAGAATAAAGAGACTCATGAGTAGTGAATCCCCCTTCTCTACAGGATGCAAAAATAAACCCCCTAGGGTCTATACCATAGTGGTAGGGATCAAGTAGGCATACAATAGTACCCCAAGGACATGAGTTGACCCCTGAAAAGTCCTCATAATGAAGAGTGACGAATTTTGAGGGGAGGATGGGGTGAAAAGATTAAAGGGTTGTCCAAGTGCATGTTCCCCTCATTAATAGGGAAAAGAACTCCATTGATGGAGGGATTTACACCCCACACCTTCCCATCCAAGGGTTTCAATTTGAAACTCCTATATATTTTTGGGAGGAGAAATGAGTAGGTTGTTACCCACTTCTCCTTTTGGAGAACTCTAGTTGAGGGAGAGAAGAAAAGATGAGAAGAGGAGAGGATTCCTCCCTCTTGGAGGAGATTGATCAAGATGGCTTGGCTTAGAGAAGAGAGAAGGATAGAAGAGCTTAATCCCCTCATCAAAAGAAGAGAGATAAGTCTTTCCCTACTTCCATTCCCTTTGTTTATTTTTTGTAAGGAGACATGTATGGATCATGGTTGAAAATAGAGAGTAGAGAATCTAAATGCATGAAATTTGGTGCTATGTTGTTCTTATTCCTTTGTATAAATTTGAAAAAACTTCATTCATCGTCTTGGAGCTAAAATCCTTCCTTGCTCGGGGTATGGCTAGAGCCCATGAGGCTTCATGATGCCATTAAGGTAGGGTGGAGGGTAAAAGTACAAAGTTGTGTCACACTTTTATAAAGGAAACAACCAACACTGATGTAACTTTTAAAATTGAATCACTAGAAAATGACATATATTTTGAATTTTGAAATGATGTAAACTAATAAAATGTGTATTTTTTAGTATATTTTATTTTTATACTTTTTTGACAAAATTAAAAAATTATTTGAATATGGTTTTAAAAATTTAACACTATAATTTAGTTGCTGATAAAATGTTGAAAAATGATGTTACATGAGACATCAAGCTGTATATAGTAAATTTTCATTTTTTTTCCTTCAATTTTTTTGTGTATATTTATAACTTGAAACTTTAGGGCATGGATATAATTTTTTCAATTTTAATAAATATATATTTAAATGTGTGTATATTAAAACACCGTTATTTTCACTCGACGTCAACTTTTATATTAAATATTTATCTAAAATAAATTATAATATCTTAATCTAGATTCTTTTATCTAGGGCATCATATTTTTTTAATAAGTTTTAGTATTTTTCTTGGCATGGTAATCAACTTAATATGTTTGTGCGATAAACTATTTTTAGTAAAAAATAAAAATAAAATATAAATAATAATTGAACTATTAAAATAAATATATATTTGAAAACTACACTTATGGATCTACAAAAGGTATTTTTACATTTTTAAGAAAGTGTTATTTATATGAGTAGGAGTTTTTTTTTTGGCGAAAGGCTATAAGCCTATATATATATATATATATATATATATATACATATATATATATATATATATATATATTAATATATAAAATAAGATTTTACAAAAAAGAGTAACATTGGCTCTTGCTAGCTAGATCTGTTATCATGGATGCTTACATATGACAAAATTTCATAGTCCCCATTTTTACAGTATAATTGTTTGCATGATATAGACAAAATTTCCCTAACTAAAGACCCTATACACCCATTTACCATATATGTAGAATTTACTATATTATCCCTTAACAAAATATATGCATCTTATAAGAAGCTTCCTATTCTTCCATTACATCATTGTGAACTTTGTTCTCTTCTTGATGCTCTTGTTATTCACACTCTATAACTTGCATAGCCAAGGAAATGTTGAGATTAGGGACATGAGGCTAGCGCAGAGGAATTGAGGAACTTATATTATCTGGTACATTTTCCTCAGGAACAACTTGAAACACTAGGGCATGACCATGTAGAGGAACGAGGGGTTAATGATGTGAAGAAACAAGAACTTGAATGTTGGGTATTTCAGGAGCAACTGCAACTCGTGGTTCATTGAACGTGTGCAAGAAGAGCCAATAAAGCATTGGTTTTCCTCCTAATTCTTTCAACCAAATCTTCACCAACCACACCAATGTGCCTATCCAACACCTATTGCAAATATCTAGAACTCTACATTTCTAATGTATTCTTGATGGTGTCTAAAATAGAGATATACACACTACTATTGAGCAGAAAATGGTGCAGAAAAAGACCACCAATTTGACCTTGACCTTTCCATAGGTCGTAAGCTTGCACTCCCCTAAGAAGCTGATTATCTTGTAGAAAAACTTCCTTTAACACTTTGTCAGCAATTAACTAAAGTTGAGGTAGTGACTACAACAAATCAAATGCATTTGAAAGAAATATAAAAACTATCTGTGAAGGAAAAATTACCCTTCATGCATGTGGGTATAAAATCTTGTCCCCAACAATCCTTTTCATGCTCTTATTAAACTGATAGCAATAAGTTTTAAAGACCTAAGCGAGTTGAGCATCACCGATTGCATCTAAAAAAGACAGTTCCCAATCACAAATAGGTACCCAAACGTGATAATTTTGTGGCAAACACTCCATTTTCCTCCTACACAGGATTTGGAAATATGAATTTCTCCTTCTTCTTCTGAAGACAATTGTTGATGCATAACTAGAACTATTAAACCCTTCTGCAAATATTCATAAGATTTCCTTGAAATGCAAACAAGCCTGGGGAATGATATAACTTATCCTTTGCACGCTTGTTTGAGGATGACATCTGCTTGTAGATGTCACCATTTCCTTAGCTTCCGTAAATCACTGCCAATTCTTGCACACCTAAGATGCTTCACTTGTCACAAAATTAATGCAACATCATGATTATCTGGAGTGTTACGTACATGTTTACACCTGCATACAATCCAACAAAAGTTAACATTTAAAAAAGATTTCCTTCACTCGCTTGACTGGATCCTTTCGATTCTAATGATTATCATTCACATGATCAATGAGAAAACCAATACCAAGCCACCTTGATAAAGATGACACTTATGACAAACACATTTGATATCACTGCACGAAGTACTTCTTGGTGGATTTTCTAGATCTTATGCAAATCAACACCTTGTTTTAATGAACTAATTTCATCATTTATATGAAAAGCTTTAGATTGTGCCAACTAAATCATGATTTCACATTGTCAGATGAAGCTTATCCTAACTCCAACATGATTACACTTTGTGTGTGAGAAAATATGTGAATTAAACTAATCAATAACACACAACAAATGAAATGTATTACATTAAGGAAATCTAAATTAACAAAACAAAATTCGATAATATGATTCCTTAAAAACACTTTATCTTCCTCTATTCTTAAATGTCCTAGTAATTGTGCTCTCAGATCTTAATTATCCACTAAATCATTGGGATGCCATCTAATAAATGAGTAGCCTCTAAGCTAGAATGCAGAAACTATATCTACACCTACATGATTTTGATGTTTTTGATTGAATGATGAATTAAATGATATGCAGAATGGTAATTTGTTGTATACAGAATGCTATTAAAACGATGCACTACTAAAATAAGCTAATGAAATGATATGAGAATGATCCTAAATTCTATGAACAATCTAAGATATATCTAAGAATGCAGCCATGATTCTAAAATACTTATTATACTATTCTAAATGTTGACTCAAAATGCAATTAAGCTCTCAAAGGCTAAATGGATTTCTGCAAAGTAATGTTATGCAATCTTCTCTTATGCAAAAGCTGTAAATGGGCCTCTATTTATAGATTTCACCAAGGCATCAAGTGAGTTGGCAGCAATAGAGGATCAGGATTCGATCTGGAGAGATCAATGGTGAGAAATGAGGAAGTTGGAGAGAAATAAGGAAATTGTCCCCTTTAGTAGAACAATCTTGCCAAGTGTAGAAAAGAATCAATGGAGAGAAGAAGCCATGTGTCCCTGAGTTGGTTAAAAAATTTGAGAGTAAATATCCATTTTAGAAATTAGGAGTAATTATTTTCATGTGACACATGGTGAGTTGGAAGATGAGGTGGAAGGAGGTTAGAAGAATATGGAGAAATGTGACAAAATTCAAATTTAATGAGAGGGGATTAACTAAATAAAAAAAATTAGTTAAATTTGTTTATTTTAATTAAATCATGAAGAAAGTTGTTTAGAAAAGAGGAATTAAGAAATATGAACTATGTAAATAAATTTTGCAATTTATTTATATAGTAGAGGAAATAAAGATTTTATTAATTAAATAATTGATATTTAATTAATATTCTCCAGACCAATTTTGGATGTATACATTTTTCCCCTCTTTGAAGTGATGTGTTTACGCATTACTTCAAAGAAAAATTTATCAGTACTACTAAAATTTTGACAATGCCCCAGACGGTGATTTTCAAAAGATAATGAATGTATGCCCCCTTGGGAGATAAATTGAGGAATTTTTTATAATAATTTTTTTTTTGATGATTTTTGAAAAATTTCAATGATGTGTGATGATTTCGATGATGAAATTCTAATTTTTTAATATTCCCATTATTTTATCTCCCGATATAGCAGAAATGAGCTACTCTTTGATTAATTGGTCCTTAAAAGAAATTAAAATATGCCACCAAAATCACATTTTTATTTACCCTTATTAAGAAGTAAAAAGTGAAAAAGGATTCATTTGTGCATGTTGTGATTTTGAAAATTGGTGAAGTGAGAGAGCATTCTTGAGCATTTGAGCAAAAATGGTGATCCCCTACGAGACTCATCGATTTGAGCGGGTGCGGCGACATAATCGACCAGCAGGATACGGACCTCCGGTATGAATTTTGAAACTTTTCTTGTGAATTTTGAATCAATTTTTCCTACCTTTAATTTTGGATTTTAGATTTTGGAATTCTTTCAACGCATACAATTTTTTTTGTGGTGCATAGGCTAGTTTTTTTGGCGTATCCATCTAGTTTTTTAGTGCATAGGTTAGTTTTGACGACACATTTGTAGTTTGAAATGGTGCATAAACCGTTCGGCGCATCTGCCCCTATAATGGCGCATTAGGGTTTTAGATAGGGCATCCCTAAGATATGGTGCATTGAAGGAATTGTGTAGCGCATCAGAGTAATTCTTTAGCGCATTGACTGAAATAGGGCATTGAAGGGATTGTGTAGCGCATTAGAGTAATTCTCTAGTGCATTGACTGAAATGGTGCATTAAAGACTTGTTATGGCACATAGACTAAATTTGATGGCGCATATTCCTTTGATTGCAATGAAGCCCTGTTATGGTGCATCTAGGATAGAATTTGAAGATTTTGTAATTTTTCTCCTGAAATTTGATGATGTTTACTCACGTCAGCCAATGATTTGTTGTTGATGATAGATTAGATGTTTTAGTGATCTCATGATAGGTGAGATGCACTAATGATGATGTTGTTTTGACCTCATGATAGGTGAGGATTAAAATAGATGTTCACGAGATTTGATGGAAATATCACTAGAATTGATAGGATGATTGATTGATGTTTGATTGTTTTGCTAATTTGATTTGATTGATTGATTGATGTGTTGATTGAAATGTTTTATAATTATAGGAGACAGATTTAGATAATATTCAGTATCAAGAGTGATTCCTACAAACTTGGGAGCTGATCCCATAGTTATCACGTGCTAATAGAGATATCATTGAGAGATGCAACTTATCTTCATTGATTGACATGCCCTGGATTAGGATTAATTGGGGATTGCTAACTGCATTGGCAGAGAGGTGGCATAGTGACCACAACACTTTTCATATGGCCATGGGAGAGATGACTGTGACACCAGAGGATGTCTACAGGATTTTGCGGATTCTTGTGATGGGTGATATCGTGACCTATGATTACACTAAGTAGGGAGGTATAGATTCCTTGCGCCAGATATTCCAAGATGATCATATTGTTGGGTATGAGATGTCGTGGTAGGAGATGTTTAAGAGATATTCCCCTTTTCCTTCTGTGCTTGCGGGATTTTTTGATGGCTTCTTATGTCTCGACAAGAGGGAAAAGGGATTTTTCATCAGTTGGGGTCAGACATTAGAGCAGATGATCTAGTTTGGGACCTATTTTTCTTGGGTTTCATGCATGCTCTCACATTAATATCATGATTTGCATCAGGTGGTATATCTTAGGGGAGCTAGTCTGCTGCAGGTATGACCTTGTTACAAATAGGGGCTTGGGAGCATATTGCAGTGACAAGGCTAGAGACAGACAAATTTTGGCCATTTGGGAGACCTTATATCTATGGTTACGCAGGTGCAGTTGTCTAGCATAAGGTAGGAAAATTGGAGTATTGGAGACAAGTACTGGATGATATAGATTCAATTACCTAGCAACCGTATGTAGACTGTGAGCAGTGGGAAGATGATCATCTGGAGATGCCCTGTGTTATTACATCGAGGTATCTCATTAGATGGACACGCTACATCATTGAGAGATTCTTAGTGATGCGAGTACTCAGACAGTATGGACGGGTGTAGGGGATACCATAGGGATTGGCCATGTATGCCTGGAGGTAGCGGGATGTGACTGAGTGGGGGCCCACATTATCTTATGATGCCGCATGTGATGAGTTTCTTCATTTACAACCAGTGATTTGGGATTATCATCTCGAGATAGTTGAGGCTTACATTACTGAGGAGTACTCACAGTACCTTAGTAGACACCCGTTTATGAGGATCTCCAGGCTTGATGAGCCTGTGCTAGCATTGGAGGATGATGATGACAGGCCACCCAAATGGAGGCAAGGTAGAGGCGGTGGAGGTGAGGAGGAGGGAGAGGGCGGGGATAACGGTAGTGATGATGATGATGGTGGAGATGGCGGCAGTGATGACAGTGGTGGAGGAGATGGAGGAGGTGGAGCTCACCCAATGCTTGATGTCAGAGTACCTTGCAGGAGGAAATATCTAGTGGCAGCAACGCAGCAGTGCATGTAGATATAGTTGCCCTTGCAACAGCAGTAGTCTCAAATCACAACATTGCATGCCCAAGTTCAGACCGTTCAGGACTAGTTGACACAGGTGCAGGGACCGCTACAGACACATATACAGTTGTTAGCACAGGTTCAGGCACAACTCCTATAGGCCCAAGGACAGATACAGACTCTAACAACTAAGAGGGATGCTTCCAGATAGTAGTTGGCTCAGGTGCATGGCCAGGTTGTTGATCTGTATAGGATCTAGACTATATGCAGTATTGAATGCTTAAACTTTTACAATGTTTATTCCAAGTTAATAACATCAAAATTAACTTATGGAAATAAAAAAATGAAAGAAATAACAAAGTGATTATAACAGAATGGAAGAAAGTGAGAGAAAGAATAAGAGATGCAAACAGGGTTTGATTTCGGAGTTCGCCACAATCGTGACTACGTCTCCGGGTCCGCTCCAATGGAGTGAGACTGATCCGATTAATCTCCAAAATCAGAATTACAATTGCACCAAAACCATTTCTTCTAGCACTTCGGCAGCATAACCATACTCCGATGTACGAAAATGGCTCCAAGAATCTCCTAGAACTCCTCTCTGTATCACCTAGCACCAATTTCCTTGAAAATTATGAGTACCAAACTCACTCACTCTCTCCCCTTTAAATACATAAAATTTGCTCAAATTGGTTACCAACCAATTGATTTTACAAATCCACCTTATCTCTCCATTTACACATAAAATCTTCAAAACCAACTCCCTTATCCACATAAAATCCCCTAATTTCCTTTTTCCCTAATTATAATAAGGTTCGAATTTGGAGTTTGTTTTATCGGCTTTGGATTATGTGATTTTCCTTTTAAAAATAGGAGGGTTTGTTTTAATTTTTAAGGTATTCAGTTTTCAAATATTGGTCATAATAAACCAGTACCATCCACACGCATAACTGCACACATGGGCTAACGGTATCATAGCCTTTTGGGAGCCCGGCGGTTCCGGGTTCAACTCCCGGCCGTTGGCATTTTTTAAAAACAAACTCAAACAAAACGATATCAAAACAAAAGCCGTTTCTATCAATAGATAAGGGCCGGTGGTATGGTGCAACGGCTCGGCGGGATTCTCGAATGTGAGTGGTCAGGGGTTCAAAACCGGCGCAGGCCAAAATATTTTGTTAACAAATTTAACAATTCGCCGACTGAGACACGTGTCGCACCGGGAAGGGTGCCACGTGTCAAGCTACCATTCGCCGATGAAGCTGACGTGGATGCCAACTAAGACATTGACTGTGCAATGACGTGTATACTGACATGGATGATGACGTGGCGTACGGAGCGCGGACGTGGCATGCTGACGTGTCCGACGATGTGGCCGGCTGACTGATTGATGATGTGGTCTGCTGACTGGAGTACGGACTGCCACGTGTCAGCTTCTAATTCATCCGTACAGTGCTGACAAGGATGGCACGTGTCAAATTCTCATTGGTCCACTTCACTGTCTGTACAGTACGAAATGTTGGCGTCAGCATCCGTACGGTCCACCTCTAAAGTCAACTGAAAGCTTTGACCACTGATAACTTTCGCGTACGATGTCGGATTTTGATGAAACGAACGCCGTTGGAATCATCTCGACAAGCTCTTCGCGATGATGCCAACTTTGACAACTTTTGACGACATCATTTTTTTCGCTTCCTGGACCCCTTGATCCCAGTTTGACCCAAGGTTTGACTGGCCATAACTTGCACAAACGGACTCCTTTTCGCTCCATTCGAGTTGCGTTGGAATCAGGACGTCGAGATCTTTCTGATGGTGCAGATTCTGGAGAGAAATAAGACACTTCAATTTTCACTGAAAATATCCATCGGATCAGTTGTTGCATTGATTGCGGAGAGAGATGCACTGAGGCGACGGGCATAGCAAGTAGAGGCTATCACTGAGAGATTGCAATAGGTTTTGACAGTTGTCAAGTCATCCAATTATTTTAGAAAGGTTTTTCGTACCGCATAGGAGGCCCAGTCTTACAGAGATCGATATCATGAGGTGGTTCCTCCCAAGTGGCAGGAGAGCTTTGCATAGTCCCGATCTAGCAGGTCACGGTCTCAGACAATGAGTGTGGCTGTTACACAGCCATTGCCTAGAGATCGAAGAGATCCAGGTGTGGGTCCATCAGGTGCAACAAGGGGTACAAGTCCAGGGATGCTAGGACCATCTGGGGGGAGTACTACCTAGCTCTGATATTTGATGCTTTATTGTAATGTGAACATGCATACACTGATACTTGATGATTTACTGCCATTTTAATGATGTATTTCTTCATATTTAGATATCTTTGTACATTTGACATATTTTTGAGATATACGTATGTAGCGATGATGATGATTTCCCTATGTGTTTTATGTGCGTTAATCATGATGGATGCATTTAATTTCCTATTATGTATGCTATGTGGTGTTTCATGATGGTGATATTATATGTTATGGATGCAACATGTGTTATGATTCTATGACGTTTTATGAGTAATTTCTACATGTTATTTTTGTACTTTTTTGATGCAACTATGTATGATGTAATGGATGGATAATGATGTTAATGCAAAAGTGGATGATTCTAATGTTGGACAATTCTACATGTTCTTATGGATGTATGATATGTATGGTAATCTATGTTTTTTGTATTTTCCGATTCAAATATATGAATGCATGTATGAAATGGATAAATGGAAATTTACATATGTTGGCACTTTGTGTCTAAAATTCATGACTAAATGTATATGGATGGAAATGATATGATCAATGCATTTGTTTTTAGATTTTCATGATGCAAATATATGTAGGAAGTAAATACATGTATGATCAATGCATTTGTTTTTAGATTTACATGATGCAAATATGTGTATGATTTAATGACTAAATGAGTGACAAAATGATATGATAATTCTATGAATGATGTCCTAATGCTCATGCATCTAAATGATCTTTTCGGTAATGTCAAATTTACTCAATCTGTTAATGATAGAAATAACATCAACCTTGGAGAAATGTATAAATACCACTACAACATCTAGTATGAATGCAACCTAGACATGCAACTCTAACAATTCAATGTTGTCATCCCAGTAACCAATTTATTGTGCTTGGTATCATCATTGAGCTTTTAAAATGTTGAAAGTGAGTACAAACATCGATGGTATAATTAAACCATGATGAGCTAACTACTACTTCCATGATGTTTGATAGTGCAAGTTAACACAAGCATCTAGGTATAATTAGACCGAGATGACCCAAGCATTTCTTGTGTAAACAAACAAGACTTAATTGTTTTCCTATCTGAATCCGGAATGTCATTAGTGATACTTTGTAGAGCACGTCCCACGACGATTCACATAGTAGTAATGACCAACTCACAAACAGTAGACAAAGAAAAATATCATTCTCAATCATAGCCTTTCTAGTTCTTTGACATCCTTGAATTGCTCTTGAGAAATGATAACAACAATCATAATGCAAATAATTTCAACATTTGTGTGAAAGTGATAAAACCGTGATTCAGAATATCATCACCAAATAAAATTTGTTTTCAATTGATTTCTTTTGTTGTTGTTGGTTTTGATGGTCGGTTTTGGTGATTCTGATTGATGTTCAATGTTGTAGCTCACTTGATTGTTGTGTTTTTACCAAGTTGTCTTACTGTTGTTTGTCTATCGCTTTGTAAGCTCAAAGATGCATTTTCCCCCAGTGAGTTCAGGATTTTGTCCCCAGTGGAAACAAACCAATTTATTATGGATATGTACAATGGTTAAGAATCCAAGGCGAGACATGACCGACATAGCATAATATGTACATGATGCTCAAATGAAGGATGTGGATAGTTATAGTAGAGAGCCAATGATTGACACACATTCCTATAGAGGAAGAAGCCAACCTATCACAAGTAGCGCCTATTTCTAGGTTTTCACTACTTGCTTTTATTGCACTTTTTCAGTTTTTATGATTTTTTTTTGTATTTTTCCCTTTTTTGATTTTTTTTGTATTTTTCTCTTTTTTTATTTTTTTTGTATTTTGTATTTTTCTCTTTTTGTATTTTCTCTTTTCTAATTTTTTTTGTATTTTTCTCTTTTTTGATCTTTTTTTGTATTTTTCTCTTTTCTTTTCTTTTTTGTATTTTTCTCTTTTCTTATTTTTTTGTTGTCACCAAGATGCCTGTTTGCGAGGTTTTCACTAGGGTGACCTTTTTTCCAAGACATTTTCTGATATTTTTGGATTTTTTTAAGAAATTTTTCATAAACAACAGATGAATCATGTGTAGAATTTCTTGAGATGGAGGTTGTTCATGGGTTCTTCAAATAGGTCCCCTTCTGGCGTGGATAACTGGTATGCTCCTGAACCATAGACTGACACAATAACAAAGGGGCCCAACCAATTTGGTTTAAATTTTCCTTTCTTCTCTCTATCCTGCTGGTTGTGTGGGTTCTCCTTCAACACTAAGTCACCAACTTAAAATGTTATGGGTTTGACCTTATGATTATAACTTTTGGACATCTGTTGTTGGTAGGCTTTCAAGTGGTTCACTACATGTTGGTGCCACTCATCTAATAGTTCTAGTTCTTGCAATCTATATACCCGATAGTCCTCATCAAAGATGATACCCTTCAATGAAACCCAAAGTGATGGTAATTCAACCTCAATGGGTACAATGGCTTTAGACCCATATACCAGAGCGTATGGTGTGGCTCATGTTGGTGTGTGAATACTAGTGCGGTATTCCCACAAAGTGAAGTTTATTGGATGTGTCAATCATGTCCTGCGTCATTAACTATTTTCTTCAAGATTTTCAAAATAGTTTTTTTGGAGGCCTCTGCTTGACTATTTCCCTAAGGATAATATGGTGTAGAGAAGTGATGTTGGATATTGAACTTCTCACACAATTCTTGTATGTCTTGATTTTTGAATGGTCTTCCATTGTCAATAACAATGGATTGAGGGATGTCGTACCGATAGATGATGTAATTGAGAATGAAGGATGAAATTTTCTTTCCTGAGATGTTGATTAGAGGAACAACTTCAATCCACTTCATGAAATATTTTGTAGCTATGATAATAAACTTGTGTCCATTTGATGAAGATGGATGAATTTTACCAACAAGATCTAATCCCCATTGAGAAAAGGGTCATGTGGATGCAAAAGGTTAGAGTTCATGAGCTGGTGCGTGGATGAGGTTGTTGTGAATCTGAAATTTTTAACATTTCTTTACAAACTAAAAAGATTCCTTTTCCATGTTTGGCCAGTAATATCCTAAATGAAGGATTTTCTTGGCTAAGGTTAAGCCACTTGAATGAGTTGAAGCAAACACCCTCATGGACTTCTCATAAAGCCATTTCAGACTCATTGTGTTCCAGACATCGTAGGAGAGTTCCGTCAAGACCTCATCGATATAGTACATCCACAATAAGAGTATGTCAGATGGCTTGGCAAATGAAATTGTGTTTTTGATTTTGAGACAAATCAGGTGGAAGGGTGCTATCTTTTAGGTAGGTATAAATTTCACCATATATTGAGGTATTAGTATCAGATGGATGATAGATAACTTGGGATTCAGTATCGTCATAGGCAGGGGAGAACATTTACTCCACTAAGAACTCGTAACGTATTTTCTTTGGAATTTGTAACAAGGAAGCAATAGTAGCCATGGCATCGATGGCTTTATTGTCCACTCTTGAAATTTGTTCAAATTTGATATCCACAAAGTATTTCTTAAAATCATCCAGCACTCTTTTGTACGACATCAATTTTTCATCTTTTGTTTGATAATCATCATCGACTTGGTTAATGACCAACTGATAATCTCCATATACTTGCAATTCTAGGATCTTCCATTCTACAGTTGGTTTAATGCCAATGATTAATGCTTCATACTCTGCCATGTTGTTGGTACAAGGGAACATCAATCTATATGATTTTGGTATGGTATGTCCTTGTGGAGTGACAAATAGGATTCTGGCGTCTAATCCATGTTGAGTGTGGGATCCATCAAAGTATAGTGTCCATTGTTTTCAGCCAAGGTGAGGACCTCAACATCTAGAAATTCAATATGTAAGGGATGATTATATGGTAGAGGTGCTTCTGCTAACTAGTCAATGATTGCTTGTCCTTTCATTTCTTTCCTATCCACATATTGGATATCAAATTCACTGAGTATCATGATCCACTTAGCCAATCTCCTAGTTAAGTTAGCTTTGTTGAGATGGTATTTGAGAGGATCTATTTTGGCTATCAACTTGATGGTGTGAGTTATCATGTAGTGTCATAGTTGTTGGGCAGTGAACACTATTTCCAAGAAAGCCTTTTCAATGGAGGAAAAGTTGATCTCATAACCATTTAGCATCCTGCTGATGTAGTAAATTGCCCTCTCTTTTCTTGTTGAATCTTCTTGTGCTAATAGGGCTTGAAAGGCTATCATTAGGTCCCATTACTTTAGAATAAAATATTCAAATTGTCAACTAGGTAGTGCTCAAGGCAATCTGCAATAGAAGAGTTCTGAAGTATCTCCCTTAGGTTCCTTAACTTTTTAAGAACGACTTTTAAATTAATTCTAACTTCAAACTGTTTAACTATCAAACTGAAAAGTAATCTATTCCTAAGAAAACAGAAAATGATTGAACTGTAAACATGAGTATACTGATTTAGAAAGCATAATAACTAAGTTAAACAAACATAGAATTAATTTAAACTAAGAAACTGATTATAAGAACATAAAAGCTTATAACAATCCATAAAACATTTTCTTAATAGTCAAAGTTACAACAGTAAATAACAGAAACTACGGAAGTTGAAAAAATAACAGATACTTCAAAACTAAGATTTCATAGCAGTGAATTCAAATAACTCTCTACAAAATATTAGTATGACAAAAGAAAACACTTATCTACTCCCGTCGAGTGGCCAACTCGTGGTACAACACATTCATTTTCAGCTCACATCCACAGCTATTTCAGGAACACCTCTATTAACCATAGTTATCATCCATAACTCATAACTCAGAATTCCAGCGACTGTATCTTTTATAGAAAAACTATAACTACATGCTATATTTTAGCTGGTATAGATAACCACTAAAAAATATCTAAAAAAAATCTACGTATAACTCGTCTATCTTTAATCCTATTACACAGAATTTAAGAGGCTCAAGTCAAGCCATAAAGTCTTTTATTCAAAAGATAACAGAAATAACATCTTTTAAGAACAACAGCATTTTCGGTCCATCATCTTGAAGTTCCGGAGCATACTTCCAGCATATATCTCTAAGTGTTATGGAGCACGTACCAGCTGGATACTTCAATCTGTAACTTGAATGACCGATTATTATCTACAAAACACTTAAAACAACCCATTAAATTTGTATTGGCAAATTACTTTAAGAAATCAAAAGAAATAAAGTTTGTACAAGTTCTTACTAAAAGTAAGCAATTATTTCTTCTAAAATTTAATTAATTGGTAGAGGATATAGATTTGCATATATGAACCAAGTATTTGTGGTATTATTATGATGAGGTTATTTTTACCTCATCATTTCCTCCCCTTCCTAGTTCTTGGCAGGTCCTCCTGTCCCCTGATTATAATTTTTCCCTCTACTCCCTTCTTCATACTTTGCACTGATATCATATAAGTCTTTTGCTATGTCATCAAAGTTTATAGGGGAATTATGGAAACCTGCATGAAAAGAAACTCCCCTTTTCCAATCATTGAAGACTCTGTCATCCTGATCTATATTAATATGAAAAGCAGGGGCTGGATATAGTAGTAAAGGAGGTCTGTACCTCATTCCTATCCATTTTGTTCTAAGATCTCCTAGAATTTTGGCTAAGGCATCTGCTCTTCTAAAGGACCATCTAAGACCAAGAGGAGAGATCACTTCTCTTTTCTTTAAATATATGGGCAATGGAGTGTATCTCTCTTCGCATGCATGCCAAGCCTTGCCAACCAATTTTTTCCCCTATTCTATAAAATGATTATAGCAAACCCGAAGGTTGTTATCATACCTTTCTTTCATTTTCTCATCTAGCAAAAGAGCTACAAATGTCTTCTTAAAAGTTGTTGGTCTACTATTTGGAGATCTTATCTGAAGTCCTATACTTTTCTCTGCTTGAACATATTCTTTATTGCCAATGGATTTGATTCCGCATAGTAGACAATAGAGATCTTAATTGTACTTCTCCCACAAAAATATTAACAAAGAAATTAGTATGCTACTCTAACAAAAGATCATGGGTAAAGAATTCACAGAGCATAGCTTGCTCTTTAGGTTTTGAGTCTACAGACACTTTAACAAATTATTTATCATTCGATTCATAGGGTTGATCATTGTAAATCCTAAGAAATTTCCATCTAAAACATTGCTCATTCAAAAACATGGAATATAATCTAGATGGCCTTCTACAAGATAAAATAAATTCAGCTATTTGACAAGCATCCTGTTTCCCCTTATAAGCTTTATGAAATGCTTCTCTTAATAATACCATTTCCATTTTCAATCAATGATTCTCAATTTGTGCATTTCTGAGGAAATAACATCGTTCCATCCATTTCATTAATAATGGAGGAATCTGAATTTGGAACCATTTAGTTACCATTGGCTCGGTTTGAACTTCTCTAGATTCCACAATCTTACTAAGAGAAGTATTTAATTCTTCTTTTTGTCTTTTCTTTTCCTCTTCAAAAGCTGAAAACATAAGCATAAAATTTCTTTTTAAATTCTGAATTTGTAATTGTAGCTCACTAATAGATGTATCTTTTCCCTACATTTCCAACTTTAAATCCTAAATTTCTTGATCTCTTTCATCTATTACAGTCTTATACACCATGATTTCCTCTTGTTGTAATTCCATTCTTTCTTTATTTTCATGCAGCTGATTTCTTAACTCTTCTATTTCTAATTTCAATTTTTCAAACTCCATGTTAATATTTTCAGTTTCAACAATTTCAATAGCTTTATTAATAACTGGAGACAATTCCCCTAACATACTATCATCAATCTCCCTAAAAAGTGGAGATTGTTCCTTTTCTATTTCCTGTTTTTCTTGTTCTACAGCTTCCTCTTCAGATACCAAATGAAAATGCACTTCCTCAACAGATATTTCTTTTTCTGAGGATTGGTGAATTGACTCCTCAATTTCCAAATTTCTCTTTTGCTTTTTAGCTTTTGACCTCTTCTCTTTACTCTGTGCTGGGGTTTCTGCAAATCCAGAGGATAATATTTTACTCCTCCTCAAGGGAGGAGTATCCTAATAATTTAAAATAGTTGGATCATTTAAAATAATAGTTCTTCTTTTCCTCTTCTTAACAGGGTGAGTATCCACATTTGGACTCATTATCTCTACATCCTCTATCTGGGCCAGAGTTTCAAACTCATATTTTCTAAATTCTAGCACTTCCTCACCAACTATGGTGGGAATTTGGGGTTCAGGAGCTTTAGGGTTTTTGGGGGAAGTTGCTCCGGAAGGTGAAGCAACTTGTTTTGAGGATTCTCCTAATTCTATCTTCCTTCCTGATGTAGACATATCAAACTTCCCCAAAAAAAATTTCCCATTTGCTTTGAGGTTTCTTACAGAAATGATATTTACAGATCAATTGAATTAATCCATAGTGTTTTAATGGTCCTAAACCAGTTTTGTATCTCTCTATTGAAGAATTAATAGAATCATTTAAGAAATGAGGCAAATTAATTCTTAGAGCAGGGTTTTCCTTCCCATGCCACAAATGTGTTAATATGTGGAATGTTGGTCCTACCACAGTGGCAAGTTGACCTTCACAAGTAAAATATCTAATGATCCATGCAATAGCAGTACCCCAGGGTTCTAAGATAGAGGCTCTTTGAAACCCTTTATTCTATCCCCTAGTAGTGACAACTATCATGGGTTGAGGATCTCCCTGTCTAATGAATAATTCTGATAATTTTTGATATGGAATTTGTGTAGTTTCAGATATTTTAATACCAGAATCCTCCAACCCTGAAATAGAAGAGATAATTTTTGAACTCACCTTGAAACACTTCCCATGCAGCATCACCTGACCATTAGAGTAGCTTTCTGTAAACGCATTCACCAGCTTTTCATTATACCCTTCAAATCTCTTGATAAAATCCAACTAGCCTACTTCCTCAAACAACCGAGAGATATTACTTAACCCCAACAACTTTTCTGCAGAAGTCGGCTCAGATTTCTTCTTTGTGCCACCCATTTTCTTGTCTCTCTTGCTTACCACCCTACTGAAAAATTCAATAATACCAAGGACTTGTGCATCGATATTTTTGAAGATATGATCAGACTGATACCATTTATTCTACTCTTTCCCGGAGCTTACTATGTAATAATTTCAATTTGCATGAAGGGCCACAAAAAGAGTAGCGTACTTAGCAATTAATCACCAATTGGCATAAGTGGATAATTTCCAGAGCATCGCTAAAAGATGCAACCGAAATGGTGATCAAATGAAAGTTTTGGAGCATCGTTGAAGGATGCATCCGAAGCAACAAGAAGTTCTAGAGCATCGTCGAAGGATGCAGCCGGAGCAACGACCAGATGAAAGTTCTGGAGCATCGTTGAAGGATGCAGCCGGAGCAACGACCAGATGGAAGTTCTGGAGCATCGTTGAAGGATGCAGTCGAGGCAGCAACAAATGAAAGTTTTGGAGCATCGTTGAAGGATGCAGCCGGAGCAGCAACAAATGAAAGTTTCGGAGCATCGTTGAAGGATGCAGCCAGAGCAGCAACCAATGAAAGTTCTGGAGCATCGTTGAAGGATGCAGCCGGGGCAGTGACTAGATGAAAGTTCTAGAGCATCGTTGAAGGATGCAGCCGGGGCAGCAACAAATGAAAGTTCTGGAGCATCGTTGAAGGATGCAGCCAGAGTAGTAACCAATGAAAGTTTTGGAGCATCATTGAAGGATGCAGCCGGAGCAGCAACAAATGAAAGTTCTGGAGCGTCGTTGAAGGATGCAGCCAAAGCAGCAACCAATGAAATTTTTGGAGCATCGTTGAAGGATGCAGTCGGAGCAGCAACAAATGAAAGTTTTGGAGCATCATTGAAGGATGCAAACAGAGCAGTGACCAATGAGAGTTCTGGAGCATCAAGCGTTCAGATCATGAAGTTCTGGAGCATTGGCCAGTTGAATGATCAAGTTCCGGAGCATCATGGAACGGTGCTCCGGAAGTTGTTATTCCTTTATGAAAAGTCCTGCCAAATGAAAATATGTGTTAAATCTGAAATTTTATGAAAGATCCTAAAAAAAATGAACTAAGTACATTTTTTTTCAAATAACATATAATCATTTAAATCAAAATAGACTCTGCCTTAGCAGAGTCAATACATTGAATTACTCCTTGCATTTCTACCAGCTTTGTAAATTCTTCTTTATTAACTGGTTTGTGATAAATACGTAGGTGATGACCATTTACTAAGAGAGTTCGTAAATCACCATCGATAGGTTTTAACTGAACTGTTCCATTCGAGAAAACCTCAGAAATTTCATATGGCCCTAGCCAATGAGTTCTGAGTTTTCCTTTATGATCTTTATATCTTGAATCAAATAGCAGGGCCCAGTCACCATTATGAAATTCTCTTTCCTTAATATATTTTTCATGCCAAACTTTCCGTTGATGTTGAACTAATTCCGTTTGATGAACAACATCTAGACGAAGCTCATCCAACTCATTTAACTGTAAAACTCATTCTATTTGAGCTGGTTTCAAATCTAGACCCAATTCCATAGCTGTTCGTAGGGTTTGAAGTTCAAATTCAATGGGAAGAAGAGGTTTCTTTCCAAAAACAAGCTTGTGGGGACTGAATCCAATTGTAGATTTCCATGTTGTATTATATGCCCAAACAGCTTCAGGCAACTTCCTGGCCCAATCTTTTCTTCCTGACGAGAGAGTTTTTGTCAATATGTTTTCTAACTCCCTATTAGTCACCTCTACCTGACCATTTGCTTGAGGGTGATAGGGGGATGACTTCTTATGGCTCACTTGAAAAATGGTCTGTAAATGCTAGGAGGACTTTCGACATAAATTGGGGTCCCTGATCTATAACAATAGTTCGAGGGGCTCCAAATCGAAGAAAAATTTTGTTATAGAGAAAATCAGCAACTTGCTCTTCTCTAGCAACTTGTAAAGCTTGAAATTCGACCCATTTTGTTAGATAATCAGTACAGACTAATATGTATTATTTCCCTTGTGAGGAAGGATCTATGGGGCCGATAAAATCTAACCCCCATTTTTCAAATGGTTCCAAAGTTACTTGGGGTTGCAATGACATCTCTGTCGAAGCAGATGGTCTTCCTACTCTTTGACATTCATCATAATGACGAACATAATTTTTAACATCTTTATGCATTGAAGGCCAATAATATCCAGTACCTAGTATTTTATGGGAAGTTCTTTTTGCAAAATAATGACCCCCTGAGGGATCATCGTGACAGGCCCTCAGAATACTATAAGTTTCATCAGCCCTGACACATCTTCTCAAAACCATATCAGGTCCACAACGAAATAAAATCCCATTAATCCATTTAAATGGTGCACATCCTCAAATAAGTCGCTTTCTTTGTTTAAATGTAAATTCAGGAGGTACTTCAAAAGTATCCAAATAGTTGGCAATATTAGCAAACCAAGGAACCTTTATAGAGATAGCAAACAAATTTTCATCAGGGAACTCATCTTGTACAGGTGCTCGATCACCCTCTTCTTGTTTAATTCGAGATAGAAAATATGCCACCTCATTAAATTTTCCTGGTTTGTCAAGTATTGTCACATTGAACTCCTGAAGAAGTAATAACCATCTCATTATTTGACCATTAACTACAGGTTTATTCATTAAATATTTTACAGCTGAGTGATCTGTGTAAACTGTAACTTTATATCCTGTAATATAATGACGGAACTTTTTAATGGCATGAACCACTGCTAAGAATTCTTTTTTTGTTGTCGTGTAATTTCTCTCAGTAGACGTTAAGTTTTTACTAATAAAATATATGGCATATTTACCCCCATCCTCATCTTCTTGCCCTAATACTGCACCAATTGCATCATCTGAAGCATCAACATAAATGTGAAAGGGAAGACTCCAATTTGGTCCACGTAGTACAGGAGCAAAGACAAGCCTTTCTTTTATCGTTTCAAATGATTGTTGACACTCAGACGTCCAACTAAACTCCACATCTTTTTGGAGTAGAGAAAACATAGGGGCCGCTATCTTACTGAAGCTTTCTATGAACCTTCTATAATATCCAACATGTCCAAGAAAACTTCGAACATCTGTTTGTGTTGGAGGTATAGTTAATTGTTGTATGACTTCATTTTTTTTAGGATCAACTTTTATTCCTTCTGAGGAAATGTGATGGCCTAAGACTATTCCTTGTTCTACCATTATTAAGCACTTTTCATGGCTAAGGGACAGTCGATTTTCCTCACAAACCTGCAAAACCCTATCTAGGTTCTAAAGGGCTTCATCATAGGTTTACCCATATACTATGAAATCATCCATGTAAACCTCTACACAATCATTAACAGGTGTTGCAAATATAGTCAAAATGGCCCTTTGACAAGTAGTTGAAGCATTACAAAGTCCAAAAGGAAGAACTTGGTATGCATACATACCCCAAGGACAAGTAAATGTGGTCTTGTCTTGGTCCTCTGGTGCTACCTGGATTTGGTTGTAACCACTAAATCCATCCAGGAAAGAAAAATATTTCCTTCCAGCTAAATTTTCCAAAACCCGGTCAACAAATGGTAAGGGAAAATAATCTCTAAAGGTGGTTTTATTAAGTTCTCTATAATCCATGCAAATTCTCCACTTGCCATTTTTCTTTGGTACAACCACCATAGGTGACACCCACTTACTATCTGAGATAGGATAAATAAATCCTGCACGGAGGAGTTTCTCAATCTCTACTTTAACAAGATACTTTAATGCAGGGTTGAGTCGCCTATGTGGTTGATGAACAGGTCTTATATTATGACCAATACAAATGTGATGAGTACAAACACTCGGGTGAATCCCCCTCATGTCTGTATAATCCCAAGCAAAATCTTTAGACCTTTTTACCAACACATTAAATAATTTATCCTCTTGTATTTCTGTCAACCAACTATTGATATTCACAGTTTTTCCTAGTAACAACATAATTGTTTTTGTTCCTGGATAATCCGAAGTGACATTATGTATTGGTCATAACAAAGTGTTGAGAGGACAACTATGAGGTGTAAGTCGGTGAAACTTTGTAATATCATCAAAGAAATAACTCGTTCTAGGAATCATATTAGCCAAGGGACAAGGCATCCCCATGGTAACATAATTTTGTTCCATTCCACTTATATCAATCGGTTGTCCCAAAATTTTTGGTACATCCTCTATTACTTCTTCACTAGAACTTATAGCCAAATGTGCCACCTCATTCACTAACTCATCCTCTAAGTCTTCTCCATGTTGTTTAATTACTGCCATGGCCAAAGAGGCCAAAATTTCATGCCCACTAAATTCTTTTGGTTCATCAACCCAAACTTTATTATAATCCATTGGTTTAGTAGGAGGATATAAAAATAAATGTTTACTATCTGGACCATGTGAAATGGTCATACCTCTTTCTCGACAATCGATTTTAGCAGCGACAATAGCCAACCATGGTATTCCCAAAATTATTGGATAACTATCTTTAGGTGTAAGTGATTGAATTATTTGAAAGTAAATTGGATATTCCCATCCATCAACTTTAACAAGAACATTTTTTATAACACCTTTTGGAATGGCTATAGACTGATTTTCCATCTGCAAGACTATAGTTGTAGGACTTAAATCTATAAGACTTAATTTCTCCATTACATCCACCGTCATTACATTAATAGCTGCTCCCAAATCCACCAATGCATTAGGTATTGCTACCTTGTTAATTGTAATAGTAATCAGTGGACTCCCGGGATCATCATATTTTGGAGCAACCGTATTCCCAGACAAAAATTCAGCTAAATAACCATCAATATGCACAGTGTTTATTTTCTTTGGTTTCCTTCCTGGGGTTCTAATACACAATTGTTTGATCAACTGATTTAACTCAGGAATTTCCTTTATTTCCTGCAGCAAAGGAACCTCTATCTGCAATTGTTTAATCTCCTGAATTAATGCAGTTTCAGAAGCTAATGACATTTCCAGAGTATCTTTCAGATTTGTTGATTTTAGGCACTCCGAAAATGGTTCTTTAGTTTTCTCCTTTGAAAGCATATCTCTTTTCTCCTTTGGAGGAATATCTTTACTAGACTCATTCAAAGAATGACCTTCCTCCTCCCGAGGCAAACCAACAACTCCTGCTGCTGAAGACTCAGTAATATCCGTAGGTGGTGTAGTATCTTTCTCAAAATTTTGAGAAAGAGGTTCATCCACTACTTCCTGAATAGTGGGTGATTGAAGTGTCCTACCAGAATGTAATTGAACATTTCCACAATGAATTGCATTAAGGCCTGTGACATGATCTTGCTCCATAGTGTATACCGAAGTATTTTGTCTACTATTCTTTGGATTGGGAAGTGGTTGCGCCAGAAGTTGAGGTTGACTCACTTGCTCAGTCTGAGGAAGATTTTGAGGTGGTGGTAATAATTTCTATTGTTGATTCCTCCTAGGACCAGTATAAAATTGATTATGTCCTTGATTCCATTAGGGAGCAATATGTTTTGGGTAGCATTGTTGTTGCGACTAGTTTGGCCATTGCTGAGTTCCCCATGATTGAGTTGCCCATTCAGGAGATCCCCAATAAGGAGTTCCCCATGTAGGTTGTGGAGGAGAGGGTTGATTCCAAGAGGGAGGCCATTGATTACCAGCCTAGTTATTCTGGGGTCTCCATGCAAAATTGGAATTCTGGCCATAAGAAAAATTACCTCTCTGGCACTGATTTAGCACATTTATTTCTTCTTCAACCTGAGCAGTTTTTTTTTTAGTATTCTTAAGATCAGTAAGAAGCTCACATTGATTGGTAGGGTGGCTTTGCTCACAAAGTTGAAAAACATTAACCTTATCTAATGGGCACTCCCGTAAAAGATGTTTACTTTGACACCTAGGACAATAGATTGACAAAGTCTCAGGGTTATGTGTCTTTGCTTGTATACCATCCAACATAGTATTCAATTGTACCAGTATGTCTATCTTCAAATTTTCTATTTCTTCTCGAAGTTTACCTATCTTGTTATTCCCTTTGAAAAGATTTTTTTTTGGATTCCTTCACGAGTACGTAAAAAATTGTGACACAAATCACATATGTCTTCAAGGTTTAATTGAGACACATCACCTTTTCCCATTAAATCAAGACTTCTTGCATCATCATCGATTCCCTTAAGAAATATAGTCTTGAGAATCTCAACACTAATTTTTGTTTCCCCACATCGTTTAGATAAGAAAAGAAACCTATCCAAATAGTCTTCTAGACTCTCGTCCTCATTCTGTCAAAGTTTAAACAACTCTTCCTTACGATCACTCACCCTACAATAACTGATATTTATTCAAAAACACAATCTCCATTTCTCCCCAAGTTGTAATACCTCCAGACGGTAGTCCCATAAACCAGTGCATGGCTGAATCCTTCAAAGTAGAAGGAAACAACTTCAGTTTTTGGTTTTCATTTTTATATTCATAGGTTTGACAAAGGACCTTAAATTCAAAAATAAATTGGTCTGGGTCTTCCAAAGATAGACCACAAAATCTTGGAAGGAAAGCTGGAGAAATGTTTTTCATTGTTGTATCATCATTTGCATCGAGAGCAATAGGATAAGTGAACATCCTAGGTGGTGGAGGATCATTCTTATTATGGTTTCCACCATTATGGTTGGCTTCTTCCCTCTGATCTCCCATGATGTTTAGAGGAATATGCTCCTCGAAAAAAGGTTGTACCACAGGACAATCTTCTGGAAGATAGTGGAAAGCCTCTGGTGGGTTAGGCTCAAGTAATTCGTCAGTAGAATAATCTTTTGAGCCTTGGGCCTCCCTTTGTATAACTGGAACGTATTTTTGGGGGGTCTTTGGTATAAATCATCCACGAGGGCCTCTTTTCCTAACCATGCATAAAAGGAAGCCACAGATAATATTTTTGTCCTAAAAGAGGTATTCAAGGCGTCTTCTATTAACACTTTAAGCAAAAGAAGCAAAAGGGTCCCTGACAACGGCACCAAAAAGTGATAGGCTATCGTTAGGTCCCATTACTTTAGAATAAAATATTTAAATTGTCGACTGGGTAGTGTTCAAGGCAATCTGCAATAGAAGAATTCTGGAGTATCTCCCTCAGGTTCCTTAACTTTTTAAGAACAACTTTTAAATTAATTCTAACTTCAAACTGTTTAACTATCAAACTAAAAAGTAATCTATTCCTAAGAAAACAAAAAATGCTTGAACTGTAAACATGAGTATACTGATTTAGAAAGCATAATAACTAAGTTAAACAAACATAGAATCAATTTAAACTAAGAAACTGATTATAGGAACAAAAAATCTTATAACAATCGATAAAACATTTTCTTAATAGTCAAAGTTACAACAGTAAATAACATAACCTATGGAAGTTGAAAAAATAACAGATACTTCAAAACTAAGATTTCATAGCAGTGAATTCAAATAACTCTCTACAAAATATTAGTATGACAAAAGAAAACACTTATATACTCCCGTCGAGTGGCCAGCTTGTGGGACAACACATTCGTTCTCAGCTCACATCCACAACTATTTCAGGAACACCTTTATTAGCCATAGTTATCATCCATAACTCATAACTCAAATTTTCAGATAATAATCTCTTTATTTATAAACCTTGGAAAACATTTGTCAGCATAACATTGCTTCACTGTATATCTTACTTCCAACGACTGTATCTTTTATAGAAAAACTATAACTACATGCTATATTTCAGCTGGTATAGATAGCCACTGAAAAATATCTAAAACAAATCTACGTATAACTCGTCTATCTTTAATCCTATTACACAAAATTTAAGAGGCTCAAGTTGAGCCATAAAGTCTTTTATTCAAAAGATAACAAAAATAACATCTTTTAAGAACAATAGCATTTTTGGTCCATCATCCTGAAGTTTCGAAGCATATTTCCAGCATATATCTCTAACTGTTCTGGAGCATGTGCCAGCTGGATACTTCAATCTGTAACTTGATTGACCAATTATTATCTACAAAACACTTAAAACAACCCATTAAATCTATATTGGAAAATTACTTTAAGAAATCAAAAGAAATAAAGTTTATACAAGTTCTTACTAAAAGTAAGCAATTATTTCTTCTAAAATTTAATTAATTGGCAGAGGATAGAGATTTGCAAATATGAACCAGGTCTTTGTGGTATTATTATGATGAGGTTATTTTTACCTCATCAGGGCTCCCAATGATGTCTCAGTTGTAGCAATGTATAATAGTAGTGGTTTTCCTTTCGCTAGTGGTATTAGGATAGGTGGATTCATTAGATATTGTTTTAATTAGTTGAAGGCTCCCTCACATTTCTCATCCCATCGGAAAGAAACATTTTTATGCAGCAGATGAGTGAAAGGATGGATCTTGTTTTCCAATTGTGAAATGAATCTATGGATTGATTGAAACCTCCCTTGTAGATATTGGAGTTGGCTAATGTTCTTCAGCATTGAAATTTCCATGATAGCTTTAACTTTGGCCGGGTCTAACTCAATCCCCTTTTCTAAAACTATGTACCCCAGGAGTTTGGTTGATGTCACTCCAAACACACATTTCTTGGGATTTAGCCGTACATTGAATTTTTCCAATCTAGTGAAGATTTTATCTAAGATTTCCAATTTTCCTTCCCTGGTATATGATTTAGCCAAGAAATCATCCACATAGTCTTCCATGAAAGTATGCATCATATCATGAAAAATTATTGTCATGGTGCGTTGGTAAGTAGCTCCTACATTCTTCAATCCAAATGGCATGACGCTCCAATAGAATTTTCCCCATGGACAGGTGAAGGTTGTCTTATCTTGATCCTCTAGAACTATTTTGATTTGGTTATATCTGGAAAAACCATCCATCAATGGTAACATGCCATGTCCTACCATTAAGTCTATTATGATGTCTATGTTAGGCAGAGGAAAATTATCTTTAGGACAAAATTTATTAAGATCTTGAAAATTTGTGCAAATACAAATGTTGTTGTCAAGATTTGAAACTGGTACAATATTGGATATCCACTTGGCATAGTCAATGGGTTTGATAAATCCTACGTCTAACAACTTCTTCAGTTCTACTTTTACCAATAAGGTAATATGTGGGTGTATTTTCCTAAACTTCTGCTTGACTGTTTCACTCCTGATGGTAATGATAGGTGATGCATGATGAGTTCCAGATCAATCCCCAACATGTCAGCATATGACCAAGCAAAGTTGACTTGCTTTTCTATGAAAATTTTGAGAAATCTTGGTTTTTCCTGGTTTGTCAAAGATGTCGCTAGATGAATGGTTTTTACTGTCTCTTCATTGTCGATGTTCATAGAATGTGTGGGTTCAATCAATACCTTTGATTTTTCCTAAAATATTTCTAGGAGAGTATCAAATCTTCCATCCTTTGACACCTCAAAGAGGTTTTTGCCATTGGATGCGCTCTTTTTTTTACTTTTTCTGGATCTAACACTGCTATTGAATGGTTTTCAGCATCAGATCTATTTCTTGTATTATTCATTTTGCAGCTAGAAAATTTGATACCTCCTTGCGTGGAAGCCTTGTGACGATGTTTGTTGGTGGAATCTGTTTCGGGATTGTTGGTACAGAGGAAGTTGACGATGGCATCATCGTTTGAAAATGTAGGGATGTCAAATGGCTTAGTTAGGTCCCACTCTATGAGCTCAGGATGTACTAGGGGTAAGAAGTCACCAGACTGGTTAAGGTCAGAGATGGTAAGAGTTCTGATAGCAGTGTCTTCAATTTTTCCAATAGAAAAATCAAGGTCTATAAGGTAACTCTCCTCTGAATTGTTTGTTTCACTCCGAGTTGAATCGTCTTCATTGGAATCATCAATTTGTTGTGATCCAAATTCAAACGGTCTAGAACCTAACCCTTATCCCTCCTCAAGTAGGGGTATATATTTGTGTACCACATCAATGTCCTTGTTGTGACAAGACTCTTCTGATAGTGAATCCCACTCATATTCATTAGAATAAGTCTCATGATCATTACTAGCTTGTAATTGTAAAATTCTTTCAACCACTCTTTCAGTCACCTCTTCTTTTGTCTCTTCTTTATAACCCAGCCCAGTCTTGTCTTTTGGATTAATTAAGATGGGTTGAATTGGTTTTAAAATTCCTTCCTTTCTTTTGCTTACGGGACCTTTTCCTTCATATCCCATCTTTTCCAAAATAGTGAAACCTTTTCCATATTGGGTTGTTTGTACATTTGCAGTTGTTGTTTGGGATTCTTATTCATCCTTATAAAGCTAGTTTAGAACATCTTTGTCTTTTGCTTCATCAACCATAGTGCTTCCTTTTACAAATCGACCATCGAAGAGTGTGACTGGTTGTGATGTCTATTGTGTGGAGGTTGATGGTTGCCCATATGACTTCGGGGAAGAGAACTGTGAAAGACATAAAGATCATTCAAGGAAATATTCACCAACACCTTTGTCTTTGACTTTGAATTTTTCTTCAAATTGTTTTGACAAGGCATTCAATTGGGCTTCATGATTTGAGGAGGTGGAGGAAGCAACTTCTTCTTTCTTCTCAGATTGTTTAGACATGGAACTGCATTGACCTTCATGATTTGAAGAGATGATCAATGGTTTGGATGAGGAACTTGATTGGATTTGATCATTGGAAGGGGTGGGAGTGCAAGATTCTCTATTATGAGGCACAAAAACATCTTGGACAGATTTCAGGGTATTGCAATATTGAGGACTATTTGAATCAGTCGAAATGGTAATTTCTTGGCCACCACAAGGAAATTTCAAACATTGAGATAGGTTGACGAAACCGCTTGCATTTCATGGATCCATGGGAAACCCAATAGTATGTTATAAGTAAAATCCTTATCTAAGACTTGACAGATTACATCTTTCTGAATTGGTCCTACTTGAATAGGTAAGACAAGCAATCCCTGTGAAGATCTTTCCTCATCATCATATGCTTTTATTGTAATCTTTTTCTTTGAATCAGTTGCATTCTCAAAAAATACTAGGGCACAAACAAGCTTTAGAGTACATATATTCAGGATGGCTCCTCCATCTATTAGGATGTGTTTGACATGATGTTTATAAATTAGGACTTCGATATGAAGAGCAGCATTGTGGGGATGAGAAATAGATGCATCATCATTTTCTGAAAAGGATAAGCAATGGGGTGTGGTCAAATGTCCCACCATGGCTTCAAATTTACAAACTTCTAGATTCGTTGGTACTGTTGTGTCCACTAGGGATTTTTCCAAACTCTCTTTGTGGGTAGGTGAAATTTTGAGCAATTCCAATATTGATATTTGTGCAGGGATCTTTTATAACTGGTCCACTATGTTATATTGATTAGATGAGGTAGCGGGTGTTTTAGATGAACTTCCTTTTAGGACATATTTTGCATGTGCTCTCATGGTCGCGTTTACTGGCATGTTGTCTTGTTTACCATTGATTTTAATGACATTGATTTGGGTATCCATTGTAGTCATATCTAGTTGTGTGTCATTAATTTTATTTTCAAGGATGGTGATGTCATGTTCTTGTTCAATTGGAATGTCATAGATTGGATTATTGTTTGTAGTAATGTCTTGGTTATTACTGGTTTCAATGGTATTCATCGGATCTTCAGCTACTAAGATATATGATTTATGACAGTATCGTGGATGTAGTTTACATTCTTCCCCTTGTTTGTTGTAGAGGAATCCCCTTTTTCATAATTTGGTAAAGTATTTTTAAATGCTCTATGATTTGCATTTGTTTGGGGTCCCTCTATTTGTATGACCTTGTCATCTATTAAGTCTTGCATCTCGTGTTTCAATTTCATACAGATATTTTTTTGATGACCTTTGCACCAATGAAATTCACAATAATAGGCATCATTCCACCATGCCAATTTTACTTTTGGTTCAAAGCCTCGAGTGTCAGGTAGCGTTATGAGGTTATTTGCAAGAAGTTCCCTCAATGCAGATTCATGTGATTGAACCAAAGGTGTGAACTTCCTTCGGTTTGATTGTGTTTGATACAGTGGAGGTTTTGATGTAGTGTTACTTTGATTGTGACTGTTTTGATTGTTAGATTGGTTGATATTTTGATTAGTGCCTTGATTGATGTTTTGATCAGTCTTGGTTGTGGTTCCTAATAGATTAAAGATTGGTTTTGTATTATGTGTTTCGGTGGCACCATTGTTGGCGTTCTTGTTCCTTGTCCAAAATTTGGGTTTCTCATGGTTATGATGGTTAGAAGAGCTAGCATTGTTTGATCCTTCATTATGAATCTTCAATACCCCTCTTTTGACCAAAGCTTCTTCAATTTTAACGTTGTTTTCTATCATCTTCTCAAAGCTAGGGGGGACATTGTAACTGCAGTCTGTAGCTCATTTCACTGTTAAGGTTATCAATGAAGATCTCCATCTTTTCTTGTTCAAGTATGGGACAAGCGTATCAAGCAAATAACCTTCTCCACCTTTGTAATAATATGAGAAAGGTTTCCCCTTGTTTTTGTTTGGTATTAAAAAGATCCTTCATGGTTATCTCATGTGCAATATTATATGAATACTGAGTAATGAATTGGTTGAAAAGTTCTTGAAAGGATTTTATGCTCGATTGTTGTTTTGAAAACCATTCCATACAATGGCGTCCCAAGCTGTGAGGGAAAAGTCTCATCAAATATGTGTCTTCATGAGCAAATTCAAGAGTCATGGTTTGAAATTCTCGCACGTGGTCTATGGAGTCCGATTTCCCATTGTATTTGTTGTATTTTGGTAAGTCACAATTTGGGGGAAATGGTATCATGTTTAACCTTCTATCAAAGGGATAGGGACAAATATCTTGTAACAAGTATCTTTTTGGAGTCCCTCCTTGCATATCTTGCAACTGTTGTTGAAGGTTCTACATTTGATGTGTTAGGGCGGCCATTTGATCTGTAGGGGGTGTTTCAATCTCAGTTTTCTTTGAGGTTCCCTTCAATTTATTGATGTCAAAATCACTTCGTAGTTTGACCCCTTGATTTGCTAACATTAGAGGGTATTTTCTCCATCCTTCTCAAAGATTCTTTCTATTAATTTATGAAATTTTGGGTCTTGATTTGCTAGTTTGATTTCCTCCTCTATTATCTCTTCTGTTTCATTTTGCGAAATCTTGTGAAAGGGGTTTTCCTCTGGTTCACCCATGCTATTTTGAGGTTCAAGTTCCTTATCCTTAAGTTTTTGCTTTTGGGACCTTGTTAAAATGGGCATACAAGTGATGAAGGTTTGCTAAAGTTTGATCTTATGTTTAGAAGTGCCAAAGGAATACCAAAGTGATAAATTTGATGTAAAGTGTATTGTTTCAAGATGAAGGATGATAAATCCTGATGGGGAAAATCAACTTGATGATCAAATTTTAGGTTTTGATGATGATTGGGCACTTTGAGATGTGTGATCAAAGTTTAGGTAAAGGATTTCACTTTGCGGAGGTCAATTTTTAACAAATTTAGACTCTAAGGAACTTAAGGAATAATTTTGAACTTGAGAAGATTCTGCAATTTTGGTTCCAATTGTGAAATGGGGGACAAATTTCCTTCTCAAACAAGATGTTCAAATCTTTGGAAAGTCTTGGATTTTTGCAATAGTAAAACAAATACAAGTTGGGCTTATTCTTTGAAGCTTTTCTATAGAAATTGAAGAGAAATCTGTCTCTAAATTCGTAGAGTGTTGAGAGACATTTTTTATGAGCTTTTGGACTAAGAGCTATGGACTTTGGTTTCCAAATTTTAATCTTTTGTGAAATCATTTGACAAAGAACATATTTTGACTCTGTTGTTCCTAAGGATTGATTCTGAATTGGAAAGGATCCCTAAATCTGGTTTCAAAATTTCAGATAGGAGTCAAATTCATCTTTCTAGTTATGAATTTTGGTGAATGCATCGTTACAGTTAGTGTATGTGCTAAAAGGAAGACATGCTATAGCAGGGCTTGGATGCGCCAGAGAAAGGTTCAAATGTGTTGAAGAATTAGGTATATGCACTGCACAATAGCTTAGATGCACCAAAGTTTCTGGTGTATACGTTGGGGAATAGCTTGGATGAGCCAAAGTTTTAGGTGTATGTGTTATAGAAGTTGGTAAATGTGCCACAAAAAGCAAGGGATGCGCTGATAAAAGTTTTGAATGTGCTATAACAGAGGGTGAGTGCACTGGAAAAAGAAATGAATGTGCTATAACAAAGGGTATATGTGCTGGAAAAAGCAGTGAATGCGCTACAGAAAATAGTGAATGCGCTGAACTGGGTAATGTAACAATTTGTTACTAGTTTACTTGATTTTTTTGGTTTTTGGTCAGAGAATTTTTTGTTTCAAGTGATGTGTTCTGAATCATAGTTTTCCACTTCTCCAGTGTGTAAGGTTTTGTTTGAAGTTTGTTTTGAAAACATTTTGAAAAACACAATCAAGTAATGTACACTCCTATGGCTATGAAAGACTATATTCTTTTGGATTCCACGCGGGTTTTACCCCAATTGCACTTATTTTTAGAGGATGAATTTAGAATCTTGGCCACATGAGCTCCCCCTTATAGTGCACTCACTTCTTAGGTCAGCCAAGCTTCCAATCCCCATAAAACTCCCATGGCAAGCTAATCATCTCTTGTAAAAACTGCGAGAATGTGGATGCCTTTGCAACGACCGTTGCTGCACCAAAGAATAGATAAAGGTTTTTGGCCAATCTACAGCAAGGGTTCTAGTATGGTCATTTTGTTCATGGGGAATAATCCATGCGGTGAGAGACCATTTTTTCCCTTCTCATTGGAACTATCCTCGTGATATTGGCCTTTGTTCCAATACCCACATTTATATACCGGCTGGAAGTTGCTTGGCTTTAGCATGTTACCGGTTGGGTCATTCCCTTGGGTGAGTACTTTTTTCCACAAGGCAGGCCCTTTAAGATAAACAAAAGCAAGTGAGTATACCCATAGTTCGATCCATCTTTATTTCGCATGAATAAAGAGAGAACACATGTTGTATACCCTACTCACACTCACAGATAAACACGAATGGGTCTGGCTTTTTGGTCACCCAGTTAAGGGGAGAGCATATGCCTACCATTCACACACACAACAGACATGGTGTTCTTTCCTTCCTAATTAGTCTAGATTCCTAATTTAAGCAAGAAGGAAATAAATCAATCCATCCCCTGCATCAAATTTATCTATAGTTTGCAATAAATGTTTCTTTGACAACGTTCTTGGGTTTTAGCAAAGTCTCTGACAATGTTTATGAAGCCTGCACAACATAAAAACACCCATTAGTTTTTAGACTCTGGAGAAATTTATAGAGAAAATCAAATGTGTCATTATAGTAAGTTGATGTGTTGAAAAGGTAAATAAGCTACAGAAATAATTGAATGCGCTGCAGAAATAATTGAATGTACTGCAGAAAACATGAAATGTGCTACAAAAATGGGTGAATGCGCTATAGAAACCCCCTTATGCGCCACAGAACGGCGTGGATGCACTGGAGAAACTAGTGGTTGCACCGGAACAGTCAGTGAATGTGCCAGAGAATCTTTCGTATGTGCTAGAGAAACTCACGTCTGAGCCTATAAAAACATACTTTCCATAAAATATCAAAATAATAGGGGCTAGGCCCCACGGCGGGCGCCAATTTATGTGTGTGAGAAAATATGTGAATTAAACTAATCAATAACACACAACAGATGCAATGTATTACAATAAGGAAATCTAAATTAACATAACACAATTTGATAATATGATTCCTTAAAAACACTTCATCTTCCTCTATTCTTAAATGTCTTGGTAATTGTGCTCTCGAATCTTAATTATGCACTAAATCATTGGGATTCCATCTAAGAAATGAGTAGTCTCTAAGCTAGAATGCAGAATCTATATCTACACCTACATGATTTTGATGTTTTCGGTTGAATGATGAATTAAATGATATGCAAAATGGTAATTTGTTGTATACATAATGCTATTAAAATGATGCACTACTAAATTAAGCTAATGAAATGATATGATAATGATCCTAAATGCTATGAACAATCTAAGATATATGTAAGAATGCAGCCATAATTCTAAAATACTTGCTATGCTATTCTAAATGCTGACTCAAAATGCAATTAAGCTCTCAAAGGCTAAATGGATTTCTGTAGAGTAATGTTATGCAATCTTCTCTTATGCAAAAGTTGTAAATGGGCCTCTATTTATAGATTTCACCAAGGCATCAGGTGAGTTGGCAGCAATGGACGATCAAGATTCGATCTGGAGAGATCAACAGTGAGAAATGAGGAAGTTGGAGAGAAATAAGGAAATTGTCCCCTTTAGTAGAACAATCTAGCTAAGTGTAGAAAATAATCAATGGAGAGAAGAAGCCATGTGTCTCTGAGTCAACTGGTTAAAATTGTTGAGAGTAAATATCCATTTTAGAAATTAGGAATAATTATTTTCATGTGACACATGGTGAGTTGGAAGATGAGGTGGAAGGAGTGAAGAAGAATATGGAGAAATGTGACAAAATTCAAATTAAAAATTCAAATTTAATGAGGGGGGATTAACTAAATAAAACAAATTAGTTAAATTTATTTATTTTAATTAAATCATGAAGAAAGTGGTTTAGAAAAGAGGAATTAAGAAATACAAACTATGTAAATACATTTTGCAATTTATTTATATAGTAGAGGAAATAAAGATTTTATTAATTAAATAATTGATATTTAATTAATATTCTCTAGACCAATTTTGGATGTATACATACTTTAATCACATGGACTTAGTGGATGTCGTTTAGGATAGAATTGAAAAATGAACTTAAATGATCCAATAGAGCCACTTTAAGAAATCATAAATTCAAATTCCCCTAAGCACACTTTTCTCTCGCCACCAAATCTGCTAACATTGGGAAGGTATCTAGTTTGAAGTTATCCTTTGTAATAAACACTTCCTGTCTTTGGCACCCCAAGTTTTCCAGGTGATCTGCTAAGCTATTCCCTTCTCTGTAGACATGTGAAATTTGAAAGGTATCGAATTTATCAAGTAACCCCCAGACAATCTACATTACATACTTTAAATGCCAGTTATAACATGATCTCTCTTTGCATGCATTGACTACTATTCATGAATCCCCTTCTATATGAATTTTGGATATACCTAATTGCCTAGCTCGTTTCAAACCATGAAGGACTACCATTGCCTCTGCTATAGTATTTGTACCTGAAGTTAGAGAAATTGACTTGGTTGCCTTCAAAACCCCACACAAACCCCTAATACAAACCCCCGCCCCAGAAACTCCTAGATTTCCTTTGGAGGTACCATCAAAATTCAACTTAAAAAAGTTTGAGATCAGAGGTTTCCATTTAACCTATCCCCTATCAACTTTAGACTTGTGTCGCTACTTCAAACTACCTTTGAATGACAGACTTATATTTTTACAACTCTTCAAAATGCTATCATCCCAGGCCATGAAGAGAGAACTAACATTCTTACAGTTTTGAACATAAGCATTAACTGATTCTGAAACTAATTTGTTAATTATACTTTGAACATTCTAAACTGAAGAGGAAACCTTTCTAAAAATGCACTTATTATGTTCCCACCATAATGACCAAAGAACTGTAGTTGGTATTAGATGCCAAATACATGCAAAAAAAGAGGATTTATACAACACAGGACAAGCTTGAAAAAAATCCCAAATTGTCTTTGGCAAAGGAGCAAAAAGCCCAATTGTTGAAGCACAAATTTCCAACATTCCTAAGAAAATTCACACTGCAAGAACAAATGATCCACATTTTCTAATTCTTTTTCCCATAGGGTCCACATTTAAAGGGATCAACAATTCCTAATCTCATAAGTCTTTCACTTGTTAGCACCCTTTTACACAATACCAACCAAACAAAACTCCCTACTTTCGGAAAAACCATATTATTCCAACAAAAATAAAATGCTCTTTGTGATTGAATTTGAGCATCTCTATTAAGAATTTATTTATACCCTTGTTTAATTTTATAATTACCATCTTTAGAGGGAAGCCAAATGATTTTATCATAATATTTTGATAAAAAAACTACTCTTTATGCTAAGGAATTATGCATGAAATCCTTTTGAGCCTCTATTATTTGCAGTTTCGAAAATTGCTTCCATTGTACTTTCCTAGTCGCCAAATCTACTGAGTCAAAATAATCATTCAATATCTACTACCCCACAACTGAGAAAAAATTGGGATAGCTGATTGCAACTCTTGAAAATCTTTGAAGGGAGGGTAACCATTCCAAAAGTTATCATCTTCACCCTTATGCACTTCCCAAGACAAGTAATAAGTGACCACCTTCTGACAAGACACCATAAAAATCCACATAGAAGATCCATCTAGGAGATTAGATATTGTAAAAATTCTTGCCAAACTTTGACTATCTAAGTATTTTTCCTGCATTAAGTTACACCACTTTGAATCAGATTTCTTATACATTTTCCAAATCAGTTTACCCCCAAAAGCCATGTTGCATTTAGAAATATTGTGCAATCCCACACCTCCTTTGAGTTTTTCAGAGGACATGCTATCAAGAGATATTAAAGGGTTTTTTTTCCCATCATTCATATTCCCTTTCTATAAAAAAACTCCTAATAATCTTTTCAATCTAATCAACAACTGATTTAGGAGCTTTAAGAATTGTTATAAAAAAGTTAGGGATTGTTGCTAAAATAGTCTTGATTAACAAAATATGACCTGATAAAGATAACCAACAGGATTTCCATGCAAAATATCTAGACTTAATCCTTTCTATGACCTTAGACTAGTAAGAGGTCTTGTTTGTTCCCATAAAGAATGGGATCCCCAAATATGTACACGACAACTCTGCTACCTGAAAGCCTAAAATCTGGACAATCTTCCTTCTAATGGTTGCCTTGGTGTTAAAAACATATATCTTGGATTTTTGTGCATTTATCTTTTTCCTTGACACTAAAGAGTACATTTCTAAAACCCCTTTTATTTCTTTAGTTTATGCAATATTTTCTTTCCCATATAGCAAAGTGTCATCTGCAAAGAGAGTATGTGTAACTGAAATACTTGTATGAGGAATACTAACACCTTGCCACCGACCCAAATTATGCCTCTCCTTTATTTTTCTACTCAAAGCCTCTGCCATAATAATGAAGAGGAAAGGGGATAAATGATCCCCTTTCCTTACCCCCTGTGTTACACTGAAAAAACCTGAAGGTTCCCCATTGATTATCATTGAAAACTTGGGTCCTGATAAAAAAGAAAATATCTATTTGCACCACTTGCTATAGAAACCAAATTTGGCCAATAATTTCATTAAAAAGCTCCAATCAACCCTATCATACGCTTTCATCATATCAAGCTTTACAATGAAGGAAGATATATGATTAGTGTTAATAGAATGAAGCACTTCATGTGCAATTAATGCACCCTAAGCTATTTCTCTTCCTAGGACAAAACCCTTTTGCTCTTGTGAGAGGACTTTAGGAATGAGATGTTGCAACCTTAAATAAATTTCCTTTGTGAAAATTTTATAAATTGTATTGCATAATGAGATGGGTCTAAAATCTGCAAAAGTCTTTGGCTCATTTTCTTTTGGTAAGATTGCAATATTAGTCACATTAAAATTACTCAACATTGTACCATTTTTCCATGATTCTTTCATGGCTAGCAGCAAATCAAATCCCAATACATCCCAACATTTCTAAAAAAAGAGAGTTAAAAATCCATTCGGACTTGGGGCCTTGTCCGGAGAAAGGGAAAACACTACCCTCCTTACTTCTTCCAAAGTGAATGGTTTCATCAACCCCTCATTATCCTCCTGAGAAATGATATTTGGAATTACAACCAGCAAGACATGCTCATCTTGATTTCCCTGAGCTGGTCCCCTCCTAGGCGGGGCTAGGAGATTCTTAAAAAAATTAACCCTTCATCCTGAATCTCCTTTGCATTTATAATCCAATTACCCGTTACAACATCCTGAATTGAGAATATTGTTTGTGTAGCTCTTTTAAATTGGGTAGAAGCATGAAACTACTTTGTGTAACAGTCCCCTTCCTTTAACCATAATTTCCTAGACTTTTGATGCCAATAAATATCTTCTCTCTTGCCTAACTCTTCTCATTTCAATTGAAAATCCTTTTTTTTTACATATGTAACTGGATCCAAACCATGTTGAATTATGTGTTCATGCACATCCACTAGCTCCTTTGCCACTTCCTCCTTTTGGGAAAAAATATTTTTAAAAACTTGCACATTCCATGTTTTAATATGATTTTTAACATACAATAACTTTTTATAAAATTGGAACATTTTAGTGCCTCTCTGAAATGGTGCACTAACCCACCATTGGTGGAGAAGTGGGAGAAAATGGGGATGTCTAAACCATATTTTTTCAAACTTGAATGAAGGCCTATGCTCAAGAGTGGGATTCAATCTTGATATCTCTAATGAGACTGCATAATGATTTGAGCTCGCAAGTGGCAATATTTTTTATACCAGTTTATATAATGAAATTATCCAGTTTTGAGACACTAAAAATCTATGTAAATGTTTTGCAATTTGCAGAAAATCTTTCCTCCAATTAGTCCATGTAAATTTACCCTTTAAATGAAAGATATCTCTTAATGCATTATCAAAAATAAAGCAACTAAAATCATTCATTACTTTTTGTGGTGGACATATACCTCCCTGTTTTTCTTGTAAAGATACTATTGCATTGAAATCTGCTACCATAATCACCTTTTCATTACCAAAACCCTAAATGATGCCTATCAATACTTCCTACCTCCCTGTTTTTCTTGTAAAGATACTATTGCATTGAAATCTGCTACCATAATCACCTTTTCATTACCAAAACCCTAAATGATGCCTATCAATACTTCCTACAACCTCTTCTTTTCCTGTGTAGTTGTTGGCCCATAGACATTAAATAACTTAAAAGTAAGGTCAAAGATCACAACATTCAACAACTTCCAATTACTGCCCTTTTGAACCACATCAATAGACACCTTTTTTGAATCACATAATGTGACTAAACCACTTGAAGCCCCTTGAGTTGGCACATGCACTGATTTCCATTTTTTCCACTTCATAATTGTTGCCTCAAATGAATCTTAAGACTTTTTTTTTCTTGCAGCAATATGATATCTACCCCACAAACATCTACTTGACTTGGGCTCACTTGTCAGAGGCATTAATGCCTCTGACATTCCAAGACAACACCCTCATTGTGGTTGACGAGAGAAACATGCTCTCCTCGGTCTTTTAGTTACTGATACACTACCATCTAGAGTAGCTTGAAGTCCTGCCTCAATTTCTTCCTTTAATTTGGCGGCTTTAGACTTCCTACCTCATTTCCCTGGGGACTTTTTGACTGATACTTGAGAGGTTGGTGTCTATGCTAAAGATAAAGTTTGTGAATAGTCAAATTCTAGAACCAAATTTGAATCAATTTCCATATTCTCTCCCTTAGGCAGTTCCTGACTGCAAGGCCCTTGGAATTGGTCCTCCTGCACTGGTACAAAGTCTTCCTCCTCAGCTAGAATCCCATCTGCTATCTCATCAAATAAATATAAGCCTATTGAATATAGGAGCTTGTCTGCAAGCTCTTCCAAATTATCAGGGAAACCCTGCTTTTTTAAGCAAATTGCAAAAGGGTTATGAGTAAGAGTTGTTGAAACATTAATTGTTTTTAAATAATTTCATTTTTTTAGTAAATTGGCCTCAAAGTGGTCCTACATATACATTTCACCAACAATTTTAGTTGGAAAATTTGTGGACATATGTTTGACCAAATTGATTTTTGGTTATAAATACTAAAATTTACTTGTGCTAATAAGTTGGCCAAAAGTGTGACATGTCAACTTTGTACTTTTACCCTAGAGAGCAAGTCTTATTCACTATGTCTTTCATTGTTTGAAGATTAGTATTTTCTTGTATTCAAAGAGATGCTTGAGATAAAGAAATGTCCAATTTGAAACTTAGAAGGAAGAATTATGTTTTCATGAATTCAAGTTAATGAAGAAGGAGTTTTGGGTAGTGTATGTTAAAACTATGTGTGGGTTTAAAAAAAAAATGATTAGAAGAAAAGAAAGAAATGGTGTTTTATAAATTAGTTGGAGGAGGATGAGGATACACTTGTTCCTTATGAGTTTGTGATTTCTATTCTGCTAAGACAATTATGGAAATAATTACCTTATTTAAGAAATGTATGCATCACTTGATTTAAATTTACCTTCTGTTGCTAAAAAAGAAATGCATATATTAAAAATATCTGTTCAAACCAGTCTGTTATTATACAATTGCAATAGGTTGGGAACGGTGCCTTGGTCACCAATGCAAATGTTGGTAGGCACATAAGTGTAATTTATGTTTAGGCATGTATGAAGATAAAATGCAACAGTAGTATTAATACTGGAAAGTTATGGTAATTAAATAATAATTAAAAAAACTTAATGGAATGGCCAACCTGAATATTATTAATGGAGACACATATTAACATCTCCCATCCCTCATAAAACGGGTTTTAACCTGAGTTGGATTCAGAGAAAAATAATAATAATAATTTTCTATTGTTTATGAAAGTTTGGAGTGGAATAAATCTGTTCGTTCCTTTGTCTGTTGTAAGTGTATGAACATTGGTGAAATTTGGGGTGAGTATGGCGTTACTTTTATGGGCTATTAACATAACAATTGAGAACTCTAATTGACATTTTAAAGGAAGCTAATTTTCCTAGAAGCAAAACCCACATGAGAAATACGGCTCAAAAATATTCCACATGATGAACACGGCTGAGAAATAAAACTGCACTCAAAACAACAAATTTCCTTATATTGCCATTGCAATCAAACCTGCATATGGAAAAAATGCATAACCTAGAACTATTTATGCAAGATTTTGAAAAGTAGCTAGGTCAGGCATATCCCATAATCAACAAATATTCTATGATGCAGAAAGTTACTTGTAAAGGAAAGTTCAAATAGCAGCAGCACGGTTCTGGGAAGATGGGTATAGAAAACAGAACACAGGAAGACAAAATTTTGATATGATTATAATCAAATTGCTACTCAAACACAAAAAAATAGATAACTCGACTTATAAAGTTTGATATGATTAATGTTACCATGGAGTGGAGTGACCAGAAAAAGTTACAAGATTTCAAGTCAAGATATAAGGCCTCCTGAATGAGATTAATTGAAATATTGTGTTGTGATACCTTCTTTATCTGTTTTAACTAAGGAAAATTATTAGTATGCATGGCAGTGTGTTACGGTTAAGCAGTGTTATCATTGCAACAAATTTGAAATGTGTGTAGTGTAATGACATGGATACCTTAAAAGTAAAGTAATAACAAGAAAAAAAATTATTGGGTTTTTCTAGCAAAAATGTTTTGGGCATGACAGAAGCCATACTAATGGTGTCATCTTAGCCAAGATGCTCATCAAAATAAGTTATTATTGGTCAAATATATGACAAGATTCTTACTAATACATGAAGAAATGTGTAGCTTGTTAGAAGCATAAGGATTTGATTCACGTTCCATCTCAAGATTTGAAATCCATCACTACTCCTTGGTCCTTCTCTTGGGGTCTTGACCTAAATATTAAAATTAATCTTTCTCTTCTAATGGCTAGAAACATACCATCACCACCACTAAATACTTCACAAAGTGGGTCAAAGTAATTCCATTCACTTATGTGATTAGATTACAAATATCCAAATTCATTATAAATCACATCATTTTATGATATGATATTCCCATCTTCATTATCATAAACAATGGGAAATCCTTCAAAAATTTGAATTTTAGACCCTTTGCGAAAAAATCCATATCAAGCATAGATGGTCCACACCATATTATTCCCAAGGTAATAATCAAGTTGAGGCCTCTGATAAAACCCTCATTAAGATCCTAAAAAATATTGACAATGATAGTGTCCATGATTGGCACCTCTAGATCCATATCACCTTATGGGAATACCACACAAGCATTCACAATCCCATAGGAGCCACCCCATATTCCCTCATATTCAAAGCTAAAGAAATTTTACTGATTGAGGTTAAATTACCATCCTTATAGATTTCCTTACATAATCTAGTTAATTACAAGGAGTATCAAGTTGTACTACTACATATGTAGAAGATCCTTGATGAACATAAGATCAATACACTAAGTGATTTTATGTGTATCACAATCCACTCTATTATAGCTATAACAAAAAAATCAAAGCTAAAAAGGTCAAAGTGGTGATATTGTACTCAAATAATATCATAAAAATACTACTCAAGATAGAGAAAAGAATGGTAAGCTTGATCCAAATTGGTTGGGTCCGTATGTGATTTTTTCCAAATATAGATTAAGAGCATACATATTTGGCTACTCCTAATGGTCAAGAACTAGAGGACCCTATGGAAATTGTGAACCTCACATGCTTCCATGCTAAATAAAAGAAAAAATAGTAAATAGAAATTTTTCCCTATAGTGAAAACCATTTTTATGGAACCTTCATAAAGCGCCATTATGAAAACATTCTTGTAAGAATCGTGCATGAAAACTAGGTACCCACTTTCTATAAGAATTCCTCACACCTAGGTGAATCATCCATCCATCTCTCTTATTCTATCCCATCCCTCCCTTTTGATTTTAGCTATAGATTGGAGGCAACACCTTGATTCTATGCTTTAGGAAAACCCTTGGACCATTCCCCTTGGAATATTTTGGTACTATCAATATACACTAAGAAATGACTCGTTAGGCAATAAAATCAATCCAAACGTCATACAACATATTGCAACTATGACCAACACTCCTAGTGAAGTTCCCTAAATTTTTCCTTTCAAGAAGGTTCTTGCTCAAGGCTAATCAGTCATCAACATGAGTATCATGAAAATGTAATGCCATGGTCTCTTTTCTTGTCAAGAGGAAAATATTTTTAATTGTTTCCTTTATCCTTTTTTGATGTTTATTTTTTTACTTTGCGCATTTCATCCATCCAAGATACTCCACAAAGACCAACATGATCCATTATACCATGTTGTGTCTTAGAGATATGTATGTGTTTCTTTTTTATTTTTTCTTTAGTCTATTTATAACCTTGTTTGTTGTTTCTCATTTATTCGTTTGATTGTTTTTCATTTATTTGTTTGATTGTTTCTCATTTCTTTTTTTGATTGTTTCTCATTTATTTGTTTGATTGTTTCTCATTTCTTTGTTTGATTATTTTTAAATTAGTCCTTTATGCATAAAACATAATGTCACCTTAAGATCTTTTATATCCTAGTACAATTTTTTTCTAAACATTTAGAATCTTCTCAAAGATTACCGACATGCACTTAGAATCACCAATATGTTAGTCACATCACCATAATAAAAACATAGATAAATAGTCATTTAACTTATCTATGTTATAGACATCATCATAAATCACATACATCATATACATCATAATATCTAATCACATCTCTCAAATAATAAGCTACTATCACATAACTCACAAATAAATAAATTCATATATACATAAAAGAATAACACGTCACCACAAACCATCCATAACATTAATAACAACAAATAGTGAGCTCATCAACAGCCTATCATGGACTCCTTGCTAAAGAGGTTGGGGTGAGAAAGTTATGGTTGGAAGGGGACTCCCTTAATATTATCAACTGTTTCATGAAGGTGAATCCCCCATCGTGGTCCATATTGCATATCATAGAGGATTCCCTTTCCATTCTAAGTTCCTTTCATGATTAGAAAATCTCACATGTCTTCCGTGAGGCAAATAATCTGGTTGATGGTTTTGCTAATGTGGGTGTCTTGTCACATAAATGTTGGCATTCATATGATGACATCCTCGTTAATCTCCTAAGCATCATTTATCATGATCAAATGTCTTGTATTGGTGGTGGTAACCTTGGGAGATAAGTGTTTATTATTTTGGATTTATCTCATCTCTATTTGGTTTAGGAGTATAGAATTTAGAGCCTATTCGATTAATAATTACATATCTTATGGAAACGAGCTCATGGAAATGGTAATTATAGTTGGGTATACTCCCACTATTAGATTTACATGGATTATGGGGGCCTTTAGGCCTTTTTTCTAGATTTTTCTCAATTTTTTCTGCTCATCAGAATAAGGAGAAGATTACGATGCGGGTGTCTTTGGTTGCAATGGGTGGAGATCATTGCAAATAGGAGCCTCTCTCCTATGAGGAGTTTAGTTGTAATGCGGTTGTGTGGGAGCATCTGGAGAAAGGGGGAATTTTCCCATATTTGCTTAAACTACATGGGTTTGATTTTGAAGTCACTAAGGTATTTGTGAAGGGGTGGAATAATTGAATGTTGCACTATCAGGGGGTGGAGGTGAATGTTATTGAGGGTTTAATTGTTGAAATTGTGGGATTACCCATGAAGGGTAACAAATTTTACAAAGATCATGGTGTGCTCTAGCCAATTTCTTCAAGGGTAAGGAACATGATAAGCTCAGAAGTGTGGGAAGCAAAGGGTATGACCATTCTTCTATTAAGCCACTATGGAGAGATGTGGCACTGGCAATTATGACATATTTCACACTTGATGGAAGGTATTTTGCAATCTATGGATACCATTTTATGTTGTTGAATCATGTTAGACACAATAGTTTGATGTCATTTCCCTACTATTTGCTCTTGTCCATGGAAACTAGCATAGAAGATCATAGAAAAAATCCTAGTAAAGTTATTCTCCATGAGGGACTTATGCTTCTTATCATTGACTATATTAAAATGAAGTTTATTCCTGAAATCCCTAAGATTTCTAGTGGACGAAAAGGCAAGGGGATTGTCATGGTTATGATATGAGGGAATCGATAGATGATTGGGATGGGTATTATGAGGAGGATGGATTTGAAGAGTTGGAGGCATCAAATAAAGATGGTAAGACTGTGTAGGACCTCGATGCAGAGGTTTCTAACTCTACATCAAAAGACTATGAGACCGATACTAAAATGAAGGATGTGTCATTTGATGCAAAGAAAGGGTCTAAGGGGAAGTAAGGTGGTCAAAGGGATGAGAAGTGGGAATGTGGAAAAGGTAAAAACCTGGTTGAGGAAGAGGTGAAAGGTTTTGGTGTGTCCCTTGCTCATATTGTTAAGGGGAAACAAGGGAGCAATAAGGATGATAAGAAGCATCATGTAGAAGAAAAAGGTCTTAATGATGATAGTTTTAAGACTACTGGGGATGTTTTCCCTATGAAAACTGGGTTGGTGACTCTTTACTATAAGGGTTTTGATTAGGTTGAGGATAAGAAAGGGCTATTGGAGCTATTGGTGAACTCGCCGGTGAACTCTAATAAGCAGTGGGTGGAGATTGAAGTAGTTGATTTAGAGGATTCTCCTACTGAGGATGTTATGAAGGGTGAAAGTGTGGATTCAAAGTGTCATCCTAAGAATGTTGCTACCCCTTCTGTCGAGCCTTTGAACTGGGATGAAATTGACCTGGATGCTTTTTGTAGAATGGCAGAGGATGGGACAAAAAATATCCTTTCGTTGTTTAAATGGATTTTCTTGGAGGTCAAGGATCTTAATGCTAAGTTGAATGAATGGTAGAGTGTATGTGTAGTGTTGGTTAATTGTAACAAAAAGCAATGGACGGTGAAAAGAAAGTTTAAAACAATGAATGTTGTTCTTGACAAAGTGGTGGTGGATGTTGAGAAAATGGGTAGGGACCATGAGGAGAGGCTAGTGTCCTTGGAGGATAATATCTGTAGGGTTCATGAGGAGAAGCTTGTATCTTTGGAGGAAAAATTCAATAAGATTTGTAATGATTTGCAGTCCGTGGTGAAAATTAGTAACCAGTCTCTTAATTCAAGTGTGTGGGGACTTACATTACTGAATGAAAAAGCCCTTAGGTGGACTGGTAAATAGTTGGATCTCGACGAGAATGAGAAGGAAATTGTTGATGTTAATCATAAGAATCAAATGGAGATGAGTATGGATGAGGGTTCGTGTTTGTGAACCAGAAGCAAGACCAAAAAGAGGGCTGATATTTCTTTCCAAGAGCTTGAAGTGGTGGAGATGCATGATAATGTTATCTCTAGTAATATGGAGGCGGCCAAGGTTTTAGATAATCTACTTTAGTTTATGTTTGGTCATCTTTTGTGCTAATGTTTTGTTGTTTCTTTAGTTGTTTGTATATCTTGGTTTATCTTATAACATTTTTTTTGTTTTTTGGGGTTGGTTGGTGTTTTTTGCTTAATCTTCGGCATCCTTCTATCAATGTATAGGGTTTTGGGATCCCTTCAAAACCTACTTTTCCTTATAAAAAATAAATAGTGAACTCACACAATGGAATATCTTGTACATTCTATGCACATCATATATACAAATGTGTATATTCATAAATATACAATCAATATGACTATATCCACATACACATTAAAAATAATATGTACATCATATTTATGAACAAAATCTAGTCCACTAAGTTGAATAAAACTTCCAACCATCTCAAATATAGCTTGCATTATCCCTTTTCAACTCTACTAATGGTGAAAGTGGCCCCCTGCATGGATGCACCCATCACCACACAATGGAACATCTTGTATAGTTTATGGACATCATATATGGAAATGTCCATATTCACAAATATACAATCAATATGTCTATGCCCATATACACATTTAAAATAATATGTACATCATATTTATGCAAAAAATCTAGTCCACTAAGCTGAATAAAACTTCCAACCATCTCAAATATAGTTCACATTATCCCTTGTCAACTCCAGTGGTGGTGATAGTGGCCCCCTGCATGGACATACCCATCACCATAGATCTTGACCTATATTTTAATATTGATCCAATTTCCCATGAGATAGTGCACTCCACAAACATAGGTGCTCTCTGCTACTAGTAAAATATACTCACAAAGGCTCTTGTAATATCAAGCCTTATCTCTAGCTCATTTCACCTTACATGTGGCCCTCAACACATCAAACAAAGATTGTGTCAAAACTTGTAGATCAAGTAAATCCCTAAAAACACCCCTCTCCTACCTCAATCTCTACACGTTATTCTATATTCTATATAATTATACCTATAATCCATCCTTGTCAATTGAATGCTATCTTTATAAACCAAATATCCATCTCACTCTAATTTTTTTATAGCTAATGATTAAAAAGTTTCTCACTTGCTCAAGTTTGTAGCAAGTCATGCCCTTAATCCACCCCCTTATAAATGTAAGTACATATCCACCCCACTATGAGTCACTACCTCCTAGAGATAATCCTCCTCCTCAAGAGTGAGATAACTTACTATCCTAAAAGGCCCTACCTCTACACTTATGTCCCTTTCAACCCCAACTTCACCCTTAACAATTCCATCTCCACCTCCCTCCTACATCTCCACGTAACTCCTTTATCTCCATCATCTCACCCCGATCCCCTCCATCTCACCTAGCACCTTGACCACCTACTAACCTTGATGCCAATCTCGGTGCTCTCCCCTTCCCCCTCCATCTCTGAACTACTACCATTTTTACTCATACCCTATCTTGGAAGGTACCCTTAGCTGGCATTGTCTATTGTACTAGCCTAAACCACTCCCATGATGCATCATAGCCATCTACCACTCCAACATCAACCATTTCATCCCTATAATTCTAATCAATATTGTTGGATTGTCTCTTGCTATCACTAACCACCCTCTTATCCTCTAGTAGACTCCACTAAACTATCTTTCATAGCACATGCGTGAAAACATGTGGAGATCCTATAATCATCTACTTAATACCAAACTATCACAAAACATGATCAAGCATGTGTCTATCTACAATCTAGTATCATCACCTAGTAATATAGTAGGGAGTTTGTGCATAGCTTAAGTATGCATCATCTAATCCTTCCACATCTAGATAAGGACACCATAATATAGCACCTACCTGTAATTCATGCAATGATCACTAAACGTAATATGTATCTCATATATGATGATACTTGGGCCCCCTTTGCAAAATCTAGCAAAAACAATATGGCTCCTCATCCTCCCACTACTCCCATACACCCCTCCAGTCATGTTACCATTATATGCTCTCATGCCCATTTTGAAGCAATATCATTGATTGTATGCTTTGAACCAACTTATAAATAACCAAATATAAGTCTCAATATAGTTATGATAGCATACACATCACTAAGAAAATATCTTCTCATCCTCAATCATATTGTGCACACAACTAACCAATCCATTTGAGAAGTATAACCCTATCTATTTATGTATAAAAATACCACTGAAAATATCCATAATCATCAAGGCCAAATCCTCCACCAAATGCAATTATAGTGTCGAAAATTGCACACCGTTGCAATTTCACCTAAAATTTTGTATCCACTTTAGTGTCCACTCCCTTAGTATTTGTGTAGGCTCACCTTAGCCCTTGCATCATCCTTTTTCCTCTTGGGATGCTCAAGACCCCTTTTCAGTAGCTACCTTTGTGTGTTAGATTTGTGTTAACATTTTGTTTTCTCATCTCTCACTATTTTTTACAGAGAATTATCTGGACATTAGCATGTCGTAGGGACATCCACGCACTGTGCTAGCATCTTACAATATTTTAGAATTTAAAAAGTCATTCCTGAGTGTTTTTCCACTTTTCACCCTACCTTGGGTAGTGGAAATGGCTCAAGATGATTTGTAATGGCTCGATAGCCTCCTTTTCCCTCCTTTTCTCTCTTTTAAATCTATCTTTTCACTCCAAATGATCTCTCTTGAACATATCTTTCTCTCTTGGTCTCTCTTGGAAATTCTCTTTTCCTTTTCTCTAAATCTCTCTCTCTCTTAAGCTCTCACAACTTTCTCTCTCTCTCTGGCTTCCTCAAGCCTTGCAAGTAATATCTATTTGTCTTTTTTCTTTGAGAATCTTGGGTATCACATCCCTTTTCTATGCCAAGTTATCATCTTGTCTATTTATCTTTTGATATATCTATCTATTTGGTTGTCTATGGAGGTGGAAACTTTGAAACAAGGGTTTAATTAAGGCAAGCCCCTAAACAATCCCAACAGTTTTCATGTTCTTATGTGTGTAGGTATCAAAGGTGTAGCTTTGTTGGAAGATTCATTCTTGGACCTCTTTTGAGTGTCTCCTTTCTTCTCCATTTTTATCATTCTCTTTCCATTTAATTTAGTTTATGTTTGTCTTTATTTCTCTGTTATTTTAGTATATTTTTTAGATTTCAGTTATTGAATTGTTAGTAGGTTCTTTGTATTTTTTTTTTGGTAAACTCAATTTTTGTTTTGCATGAGACTATAGTACATCGCAGGGATGTCCATGCGCCACCCTGTCATCCTTGGCTAAGATATAATTGGTTGGTCGAGAGAACCTCCGTAACCTACTCTTTCAAATTCTAAAACTCTCCCCTTTTAATTTTGCGTAAAATATGAATAAATCTCCTTTATCATTTTATCCCATTACCTAATATTTGATCCTTGAGGTAGTCGAGGAACATTTTCCCCTTGAGATATCATCACCTTGAGGGTGTTTCATTTCCTCCTCTACATTTAGGTGAACTCAACGTGAACATTAAAAAATACAAATCAAATATTTGTGCTTCTACGAAAAAAATTTGGGGTGCTGCCCCAAACCCCATTCCATGCCATCAAAAGGGATATATATCTCTATTTAAAAATGCACTTTCTATTTTCATTCCTTCTATCCCTTTCCCATTTTGTTGGGAAACTTCAAGTTCTCTTACAAGTGTGTGAAAGTGAGTTCTTTTCTCCTTTCTTATTATTCTTTATTGACCCCTCTCCTGAAATTCCTTCTACTTGTAAGGAAATTTGGGTGCAAGAGGATGAAATTATTGATACTTTCCTTAACAAAACCTTACCCCCTTTTTATTCCAATGCACTCTCTTCTAGAGATGATGCATTAATGAATGAGGAATCTCCTCCCATATATGATCCCCCACAGATCAATGTTGGGAATATTTCTTCAAATAATTCCTCTATAAGTCATAATGAATCTGTAAATATAATTGTAGTCTTTTCCACTCCTCAAAGGCCTAAGAGATCAGTCATTTATGTGACTAGATAGTCCTCCTAAAAGGATTCATTCTATTCATGGGGTTCCTATTGAAAACAATACACTAGATCTTTATACAAAACTCATGCAATCTAAGGCTCCCTCTTATAGAGTAGTAGGCCATACTTATAATACTAGAAGGAATTAGAAGAATCTCAACCAAACTACTTCTTTACCACCTTCTCAACCAAGAATTCCTCAAGCACCTAGATTTGCAGCTAAGCAACCGAGTGAGTATAATCTTATCAAGCAACTTCATGTTACTCCTGCTAAGATCTCACTTTGGTATTTGCTTCAAACTACTCCAGATTACTAGGACATGCTTCAGGAAGCTTTGCAAAAGATTTTTTTTCCTTCTTCTACTAGGCCAATGGATGTTAATACGTTGATAGATCATATTCATGTAGATTCGTTGAATATTATGTTCCATCCACATGAACTCCCCCCTCCAAAAGTGCAAAAGCAAGCAGATCTTTTGATGATAATAGTTCACATTAATAATATTGACATTAGGCATGCTCTCGTTGGTACTAGTTCAGCACTCAATGTATGTAGCATTGATTTATTGCCTAAAATTAAAGTTGATTTGACTTCTCTTGTTGCTTCTTCTTTATATTTTTGTGGGTTTGATAATGTTGATCAACAAGCCTTAGGCATGATAATATTTCCTTTAAAGTTGGGACCCATTACCGTACCCACCTTGGCATATGTTATGCTATTACCATATAATCTACTCTTAGGGAGGCCATGGATTCATGCTTTGGGAGTTGTTCCTTCTCCTCTACACCATTCTATGAAGTTTGTTTCTAATAACGAAATGATCACAATCAAGAATGACCCTGATGTTGTACACTTATGTGAAATCGTAGTTGTTGGTCAAACTTTAGTTGCACCTACTCTTAAAAATCTTATCCCTTCATTATCGTCCAATGCATTGACATCTACTCCCATAGTACCTATCACCAAGGATACTCTTGAGATAGAGATGTCCCTAAAGAAGATCCTCCTGAAGCAAAGAGTCGTAAGTCTACTCCTTCTACCTCTTCTTCTGAATTGAATGCATATCTTGGTGATGGTTGGGGATCCTTGAACTTTATCGAATACTTCATTGGGGAATATAAAGTCAACCCTATCCAGCTTGACATCCTAACAATATCATTCACACCCACTATCAAAGATGATTATTATTTTAATTGTAATGTCCTTAATGTTGATCCTCCCCCTTTTAAGGAGTTGCAATCACTTTATAGTGTGGGATTCAATATTATTTCTAAGCATGGGAACAAAGGAAATGGTATTGAGCACATGTAACAAGGAATTAAGGTTCCTTTGCAACTAACACTGCACTCTTTTAGAATGGGTTTAAGTTACAAGCCTTCGCCTTTGTCTCCATCCCCTCCTCCATTGTTTGTTATCCTTATGTCTTCTTGTGAGCATTCAAATTTTCTTCACAAGAGAAAAGTTTGCTACTCCTCATCCTTTATCTGAATAAGAGCATATCTTGTTGAGGCTTCTCAAAGCCCACTTGATTACTCTTCCTCCTACACATAAGATGTTTCACACACAAGATAAAGAAAAACATTCTTTTTGTACATACCATCAAGTGCCTAGCCATTCCACTAGTGAATGTAAGGCCTTGAAGGATAAAATATAAATTCTTGACTCTAGTGTCATCAATCCTTCATTTATTGATACATTTGTCTCTTCTTCACATAACAAGTGATATTGAGGTTTATCTCTATCCTATTCATTATATCTAATAAGCATATTCTCATGAGGTTCTTACAACTCTCTTCTACTGTGGTGCTACCCACTATGTGGCATTTGTAGCTTGGCTTTCTCATTTCCATTCATGGTGGTGTAATATTGTGTGAAACCATACTTTCTTTGTGGTAGAAACACAATAGTATCTAGCATGGTTATCCTCACCTATCCCCTAGGGGCAAGGACAACTTGTTTTGGAAGTGTGTGTCCATTTTTAGGATTTCTCTCTCTTGCTTATCATTTTATCAATCTCATCTATAATCACATTTATTTGATCTTGCCTAGCATCTTTTAATTGTGGCATGAGTTCTCCTCCTTGTGGGTTTGGTTTCTATCACACATCTATTATAATTGTGATAAGGTTTTTCCTCCATATCGAGGTCAGTTTCTATCACACATTAGTAGTGGCTTTCCTCCACATAAGGGTTCGTTCTACTAATCTATGATCACCTAGCATAACACAACTTGCTAGATTATGTTTTTTATTTAATCATTATCATTTGCATGATCCCTAGCAACATAATAAGCTAGTGACTAAGTCATGTAGTCTCGTCAACATTGGTTTCTCCCCTATCCATTGGATGCATTCCTTCCTTGAAGTAATCAATCCTCATATTCTTCTCTCTGTTTAATAATTCTTCTATGTGTTACTTTTTGTTATTTTGGGGACGACACATAGTAGTGAGACAACCTCCTCCATCAAGGTCTCTTTCACTTTGTTGATTCAAATATTTTAGTTTGTTTGTTATGTACCTTTGTGTATGTGTTACCCATGTTTTTATTTCTAAATACTTATATGTTCATCATGTTCTAACCCCGTGATTTGGTAGCCTTTTATTTTCTAACCTTTTTTTCTTTTGTAGATCTTCCCTATCTAATACATTTGTTTTGTAGGTCGTCACCCTGGTGGCATGCTTCCTTGGTCAAAAGAGTTATCTGCTTCCTCTACAATATCCTTTTTAAATTATGATGTTATTTATTTTAGTAGCCTTACTTTATCTTGCATACTCATGTAGATTCATAAGCCCACTAAAGTGGGGGGGAAATGTAGTGTTGAAAATTGCATACCCTTGCAATTTCACCTACACTTTTGTATCCACTTTAGTGTCCACTCCCTTAGTATTTGTGTAGGCTTGTATTAGCCCTTGTATCATCATTTTTCACCTCAAGATGCTCAAGACCCCTTTTCAATAGCTACCTTTCTGCGTTAGTTTTGTGTTAACCTTGTGCTTTCTCGTCTCTCATCATTTTTTAGTATGAATTTTTTGGACACTAACATGTTGTTGGGATGTACGTGCACTACCCTAGCATCCCAAAATGTTTTAACATACAAAAGGTCAGTCTTGAGTGTTTTTCCACTTTCCACCCTTGGTCAGTGGAAACAACTCACCTGACTATTTGTAATGACTCAGCATCCTCCTTTCCCCTCCTCTTCTCTCTTTTCACTCCAAATGATCTCTCTTGAATATATCTTTCTCTCTTGGTCTCTCTTAGACATTCTCTTTTATTTTTCTTTAAATCTCTCTCTCAAGCTCTTACAACAGTTTTTACAAATCTCTTGGCTCTCATAGATTTCTCTCTCTCTGTGGCTTCCTCACGTTGATGTTATAGCGTCAGGATTATCCTTCACCTAAATTAAATGTTAATCAAATAAATAAAGTCATGACTTCTTATTTATTTGAGGCAATCCTAAGTGAAGTGACACCTCCTTTTAAATTTGTAATTTATATTTATTTTGTGATAGTTGACTTTAATTAAAAGATCACCACCTTTTGTAAGAGACGCATCTTCTTGAATGAGGCCGAACTTTTCATGAAGAGACACTTTTATATGTATAAATGCAATTCTTCTCTTCCATTTGGCATCAAATTAAGTTCAAGACAAGTTTGCATAAAATTCTGAGAGGAGATCGCTATCTACAATAGTTCGATTTATTGCTTCAAGAAGATCGACTTTGAGAGAAGTCATTATTGGCATCTAGAGAGGTGTTGTTATCATTGCATCATATCGGCCTTGTATATTGGCCATATTGTAAAGCAAAGTTGCTGCTATTTTATCAATATATAAGTGGTATATTGTTGTTGGGTTTTTCTCCCCCAAGGAGGGTTTTCCCAGGGTATATGTTGAGTTTTATTGTTTGAATTGTTTTATTTCTGCTTCATTTAAATCTAGTTATAAAACTAACATGGTATCAAAGAGAGTTTAAGCAAGATCGTGATCAGACTTGTTTAAGCAGCAAAATATTCATCTCTTTTTTCATCTAAGAGCATCTATCTTAGCTTTGAAAATGGTGAACAAACCCAAGGTTGAAGATAGACTTGATGGCGCATCTAACTTCACCTCTTGGAAGTTTAGAGTTCTTATTGCATTGGAAGAAAAATATATTCTCGAGTTCATGGAGAGTGAGGTGCCCAAGCCTTCTGATGAGACTAAGAAAACACAATGGAGGAAGAATGGCACAAAGTCCAAGAAGATCTTGATTGATTCCGTGAAGGATCACCTTGTGCCTATTATCTCCAAGTTGAAGACAACTAGAGAGATGTTCAAGACTTTGGAGGGATTGTATGAGATCAATAACACTAGTAGAGCTCTTGCTTTAAGGAAACAACTACATCACATCAAGATGGCTAAAGGAGATTCAGTCATCTCCTTCTTTATGAAGATTACTGAGTTGAAGGATCAACTATATGCCATTGGAGATATAGTTGAAGATAGAGACTTAGTCATGTTAGCTCTAAACGGTCTTCCTCAATCTTGGGATCCTTTTATCCAAGGTATCAGTGGAAGATCTAAGTTACCAAATTTTGATCATCTTAGAGAAGATTGCATTCAAGAGGAATCCAGGTTGGCAGCAAGAAGTAATGGTCGAAGCTCTCACAATGAAGACAATCATGTTCTTGTTGCTCAAACTTCAAGAAGGGAAGAGAAGGAAGAAAAGGAAATTTCAAGAGGAATAGAGATAGGAAATCAGATTCTACTCTTGAATCAAAGAAGAAGAACAATCTCTCCCATATTCAATGCTTTAGATGTGACAAGTATGGTCACTATGTTAGAGATTGTGCAACAAGACCAAAGAAACATGCTTCTACTGTGGATATTGATGATGTCTCTCCTTAGAAGGAATCAAGAGACAACTCAGGAGGTTTTCTATTCATCTCTGCCCTATCAAGCAATGTCCCAACCGATAGTAGCACATGGTTTATTGATAGTGGCACTTCTCGACACATTATAGGATATAGAGAGCATCTTTCAGATTTGGTAGAAACAGAAACCAACATTCAAGTGATAATTGGAGATGATGCTTTATATTTAGTGAAAGGTGTTGGTGCCACCTCTCTTCACCTAGATTTTGGCATCCCTCTTCATTTGAGTGATGTCTTGTTTGTACCAGGTATCAAGAGGATCCTTGTATCAATTTCAGCTTTGGAGGACAAATGATATCAAGTTGCATTCTCTGAAGGAAATTTTTTTGCTTGGCCAAAGAACTCTAGCATCAAGACAACCCGTGTGATTGGTGTTCGTCAAGAGAGTCTATAGAGACTTTCTATTTGTCCAATTCAAGCATTGTTGCATGATTCCACCAGTTCAAGTGAGCTTTGGCATAGGAGGCTTTCTCACCTTCATTTCAGAGCTCTTCCATCCATGGAGAAGATGGTTACTGGCCTTCTGAAACTCAGTCAGGAGCATGATGGTACTTGCAGGGGATGTGCAATGGGTAAGAATACTAAGATTCCTTTTCATAGTAGTGAAAGTAGATCAAAAATTATTCTAGATCTTGTTCATTCTGATTTGTGTGGTCCAATGTTTGTGGCATCCTTGAGTGGTTTTTGGTATTATGTGATTTTCATTAATGACTATTCTAGAAAGACTTGGATTTAATTTTTAAACTCTAAGGAGTCTGAAGAAGTACTTGATAAATTTAAAGAATTTAAGGCTCAAGTTGAAATTTTTTCTGGAAAGAGGATCAAGGTCCTGAGATCTGATAACAGAGGAGAATACACTTTTGGAGGCTTATGTAATTTCTGTAATGAGGTAGGGATTAAGAGGGAGTTTTGTGTTCCATATAATCCTCAGCAAAACGGGGTTGCAGAAAGGAAGAATAGATCCATAGTTGAGGCAGCTAGAGCTATGATTCATGACCAAGACTTACAAACCTTCCTTTGGGAAGAAGCATCTAGAACTGTAGCGTATGTTTAGAATAGGATCCCTCATCAAATATTGGAAAATATGACTCCTGAAGAAGCCTTCACAGGTGTCAAGCCTAAGGTTAGTCATTTGAGAATCTTTGGTTGTCCTATTTATATTCATGTGCCTAAGGATAACCAAAGGTTCTAAGGATAAACAAATTGAGAATCTTTGGTTGTCCTTAGAACCATCTGAGAGAATCCTCTAGCCTCATATCAGCCTTGTATATTGGCCATATTGTAAAGCAAAGTTGCTGCTATTTTACCAATATAAAAGTGATATATTGTTGTTAGGTTTTTCTCCCTCAAGGAGGATGGTTTTCCCAGGGTATATGTTGAGTTTTATTGTTTGAATTATTTTATTTCTGCTTAATTTAAATCTGGTTATAAAACTAACACCTCAAACCTTGCAAGTAATATTTGTTTGTCTTTTATTTGAGAATATTAGGATTTGTCACATCCCTTATCTATGAATTTATCATCTTGTCTATTTATCTTTTGATATATCTATCTATCTGGTTGTCCGTGGAGGTAGAAACACCAAAATGAGGGTTTGACTAAGGCAAGCCCCTAAACAACCCCAACAATTTTCTCGTTCTTATGTGTGCAGGTATTAAAGGTGTAGTTTTGTTGGAGGCTTCACTCTTGGACCTCTTGTGAGTGTCTCCTTTTTTCTTCTTTATTTTTATCATTTTATTTCTATTTAATTTTATCTGTGTATTTATTTCTCTATTATTACTATGTTATTTTAGTATATTTTTGACATTCCAATTATTGAATTTTTAGTAGGTTCTTTATATTTTTTGTGGTAAACTCAGTTTTTGGTTTGTACGAGACTACAACACATTGTAGGGATGTTTATGTATCATGCTATCATCCTTGGTTGAGAGCTTACTGGTCAGTCTAGAGAACCACTATAACCCACTCTTTCAGTTTTTGAAACTCTCCCATTTTAATTTTGCATAAAATATGAATAAATCCCCTTTATCATTTTATCCCATTACTTGAGCTTTGATCCCTAAAGTATTCGAGGAACATTCACCCCTTGAGATCTTGTCACCATGAGGATGTTGAATTTCCTCCTCTACAACAATCAACATCATTATATGTGCCTTGATGATTAGAATGGTCATAATGTGCCACATGCATACCAACCCCCATGCTACCCACTATGAATCCTCATTCCATTTGGTATAAAATCATCAAACACCTCTCCACGCCCATCACTATTGATAATCACTCTTGCATCCAACCCAAATGCATGTTAACCTTAAGCCTTTTTCTCAACCAATGCATATGCCATGTTGAGAATGTATGAATTGTAAATTGCTTCCTATGTATTAAAGGGCCAATAGATGAACTTAATTAACACATGCACCACATTTTCTAATGTGCATGCCTCACTTTGTAATATATATGATCCTCAATGTATACACTTAATAATTTAACATATATGCTAGGTTTTGCTACACATATTCCCAACGATGAGAATCACACTAAAGTGCATGTGTTGTGGCCCTTTTTGTTACCTTGATCTAAGAAGTAAATGAAAAATAAATGCTCAACCTAAGGAATCACTAGTGGTCCACTCACATGTCACCACCTATACTCCCTCATGTGCTCATTTCAATTCTTGTGGACTAGTACATGATCCATTTTTCTCCTAGGGTTCTTTACTTTGGCTTTGGTTTAACATTAGATTAGGTGAAAATGAAATTTTATACCCCCTACCACTATTTATTCACCCTCCTTCACCCATTTTCATCATATTTCTTCATTCTTTTTCTCTCTATCCATTTTCACCCTCTTTTTCTTATTTTTTCCTTGTCCCCCCTATTTCCCTTTCTCTTCACATTTTTAACTATATGTTTTTGACCTATTCCTTTTCTTCCCACCTTTCTCAAGGGGGCATCTTCTATCTATTCACTATTTCATCTTTCATTCGACTAGGAAACTTTTCCATCCCCTTAACCTCATCAACCATGTATATTTTATTTTTCTTTGAAATGGAATGACTTCTTTAATTCATGAAAGGTCATTTCAAAGAGGGACAAAATATAGGCACCTAAAATCTATCTCTACATTTTAACCTAACATCACTTGCATTATGTCACTAATCCAACATTGCTCCTGCACTAATTACTTAAATAAAATATTTATTTAATTAACTAAGCTAATTCCACCCTCATTCACCATATCATTTAAAAAATTAAACATTTATATCCTACCTTAAATCCCAAAAAATTACATTATCTATTTAAATAATTCAAAATAGGGATAAATATTTTAAAAAAACAAGAAAAAGTTATAAAATATTAGCCAATATTGTATTACTTTTGGAAAAAATATTAATTTTATTGGAGTTTTATTTAAATCACTAGAAATTTATAGAAAATCTTGACAAAGTATACTTGTATTCAAACAAATAATATAACATTGTTAGTGAATTTCGCTTGTATTCAAAAAATAAACTGATTTCTTTAGTGAATTAAACTTGTATGCAAACAAATACAATATTTTTGTTGGAAAATTAAACATGTATTCAATAAAATAAAATATGTTCATTGGTGAATAATAAAAATATTTAAAACTATAAAATTAATTATTTGGCGAATGTTCTAATAAGTTTTTTGAAAAATCAATGTGGGTGCCAAAAATATCAAATGCTAAATGATAATGATTAAGTTACTTGGTGAATTTATAAATTTAAATAGATTTGCATTCCAGGACAAAGTTGGGACACACCCAAATTTATAGATAAGTTCTCTAAAATAGAGATAAGTGTTAACAAGTCTCTAGGAAGTGCTCAATATATCAATAGTGAATTAAATGTTGAAGGTGATGAGTCCAATCAATGGCTCAATTTTGATAGGGTTTATTATGTATTTTTTGTTGTCACCATAGACTTTGGTTCTTGGTTGTTGACATTTTCCTTGATATTTCCTTGAAACCATAAACCTTGGGCATAAGTTTATCCTTGTGACTTTTAATGACATTATCATGCTATGTGAATTATCTATGTTGCTTTTACATATGGTTGAATGGATGTTACTTTAAGGTAATTATAGATATGCAATTCTTTGTGTGTTCTAATGTTATCATGTAGGTTTACACTAAGATGTTGATGTCAACAAAGCCTGCAAAGTGGAAGGAACTCCTACCAGCTAGTCGATTGTCAAGAAAGTCAAGAAGATGATCATTAAGAGGTCAAAGGCGGAAAACTCTCAATGGAGGGAAATTCGTAATTCGAATAAAATATTGTAACCACCCTTTTAATAGTCATGTTTGTTTGTTGAATAATTATAGGGAGTGTGTTGTGCTAGATTCCTGTTGGAGCAAGTCTGCTTTGACCAAATTTGGTGCATGCATAACTTCGTCCATCTTTTTCTATGCTTTCAATAAGTGACATCCTCCTATTTTGATGGAGTCAGTTTCCTAGGTAGTTAGGGTTAATCAATAGTTTTTCTCTATATAAATAATGGTCAAATGCCCCTTTTGATAAGGTTGGATGTTTTGAGATTGTACTTGCATTTTCTAGTTTTAGTAATACAGTCATATCGTTGAGATGTTGTAATCATGTTTTCAAGAAATAATATGATATTCTGAGTTGTTGAATTTGAGTTTACTTAAGGGAGACTCACTCAAGGGGGTCCACTTGGTGAAGATTCCACCTACTTTGTTTAAAATTTATTTTCTATTCAATAATTAGTTTAATTTCAGCAACTATTTGTTCCTGTAGCCACTAGAATTTTGTTTTGTGATTGTGCCTGCAGCTAAGGCAGACATAGTAGTTTCATGTCTGTTTGATGAGATTTCAATTTCTATCTTTCATTTCCAGTCCAATTGTTAATGCTTAGTGCAGATGATTTATGCTCAGTGTTTAAGTTGATTTATTTTCAAGCAGTTCATTTCCAGCATTGTTTCTTTCCTAGTTTATGGATGACTGTAGTAGAGTCCTAGTGCACATACAGTGCTAACCCATTTCAAGTTTATGTCCCTGGGTTGAAAATGAAATGCACCTTCATGATGAGTAAGATAGCTACTTAGTGTAGATGTTCAATCTCTAAGTCACAACTCTAAGGGCTTAGTTATTAAACCAATAAAGGAGGCCAACATTTTTGGCGTCATTGTCGGGGATGGTGTCAAACTAGGAAGTTCTTTGAAGTCATTGATAGTTTCCTTCTTGTTGTAGTATTTTTGAAGTTTTTTCTTAGCATACCCTTCATTTGGGAAAGTAATGACCTGCTATTCTTTCACCAATTCTTCATGTGAATTGGTTGATATTGAGTTGATACCACATGCATAGAGGAAGGAGGAGAGATGATCATGGGAGATTCCTTCCTAATGACCCTGATCCATTTTAGCTACTTGAGCATCAAAATCTACCAAGAAATGAAGAAGAAGAAGAGGCACACCCTTTTGCTGATGCATTTCCCAATTTGACCAGTTCTGACACTTCCTCTTAAGACCAAAATCTAATTGAAAATCCATTTTATTTGGAACTCCATCAAGCAAGAATGGCTGATGCAAATAGAAACAGACCCAACCAACCATCTTTTCCATTTCCTATCACTCATTAGAATGAGGTTGATAACCTCAAAAACATCCCTACTTCAGTCCTTCCTAAGTTCTATGGGCTTGTCACAGAAGATCCTGACACTTTCTTGTTTGATTTTGAAATCCTCTGCAGAAGATATGACTATACCACTAATGCTCATAGGCTTAATTTGTTTCCTACCACCTTGAAAGAAGCTACATTAAGATGGTTTATGAGCTTAGGTAGGAATACTATGGAGACTTGGGAGGATATGAAAACAAAGTTTCTTGAGAAGTACAAATAATATTGTAGGGGCAGTGATATGAGAGGAGATGACATCTTTAGGATGTAGCAAAAGGAAGATGAGAGTTTAGAGGATTATATTTCAAGTTTTTTGTTTTTCTTGTAGAAATCTCCACATCATACACTCAATGAAGAGTCTCAAAAGTTTCTCTTCCTTAGAGGGATCAATGGCAGTTGCATTGATTCTTTGGACTTGATGGGAGGAGGAGATATCACCCAAGTTCCCTCGGATGATATTAAGAAGATTTGTAAGAACTATTCCATGGAAGCTTCAAAGAAAGGAAGAGGTTACCAATCCTCTATGGGAAAATCATCCACCAATAGAGTTTCAAGGATGGAGATTACTCACTTGTTGGAATATTTCAAGCAAGACATCATAAATAATCTGGCTACTCAACTGGATACACTTCAAGCAAAGAAGAAACATGAGGAGGCAGAGGCAATGTTGGCAGAATATTTCCCTCATTGCAGACAAAAGAAGGACTGCAGATGCAAAATGGTAGCTAACATTGATAGTAAGCAGATTCCACTTGAGTTCAAGCTAATCCAGGGTGATGATGATCAAGACCAGTTCTGACACTTCCTCTGAAGACCAAAATCTAATTGAAAATCCATTTTCCTTCTGGAACTCCATCAAGCAAGACTCATGGCTGATGCAAATAGAAATAGACCCAACCAACCATCTTTTCCATTTCCTATCACTCATTAGAATGAGGTTGATAACCTCAAAAACATCCCTACTTCAGTCCTTCCTAATTTCTATGGACTTGTCATAGAAGATCCTGACACTTTCTTGTTTGATTTTGAAATCCTCTGTAGAAGATATGACTATACCACTAATGCTCATAGGCTTAATTTGTTTCCTACCACCTTGAAAGAAGCTACATTAAGATGGTTTATGAGCTTAGGTAGGAATACTATGGAGACTTGGGAGGATATGAAAACAAAGTTTCTTGAGAAGTACAAATAATATTGTAGGGGCAGTGATATGAGAGGAGATGACATCTTTAGGATGTAGCAAAAGGAAGGTGAGAGTTTAGAGGATTATATTTCAAGGTTTTTGTTTTTCTTGCAGAAATCTCCACATCATACACTCAATGAAGAGTCTCAAAAGTTTCTCTTCCTTAGAGGGATCAATGGCAGTTGCATTGATTCTTTGGACTTGATGGGAGGAGGAGATATCACCCAAGTTCCTTGGGATGATATTAAGAAGATTTGTAAGAACTATTCCATGGTAGCTTCAAAGAAAGGAAGAGGTTACCAATCCTCTATGGGAAAATCATCCACCAATGGAGTTTCAAGGATGGAGATTACTCACTTGTTGGAATATTTCAAGCAAGACATCATAAATAATCTGGCTACTCAGCTCGATACACTTCAAGAAAAGAAGAAACATGAGGAGGCAGAGGCAATGTTGGCAGAATATTTCCCTCATTGTAGACAAAAGAAGGACTGTAGATGCAAAATGGTAGCTAACATTGATAGTAAGCATATTCCACCTGAGTTCAAGCTAATCCAGGGTGATGATGATCAAGTCTACTACATTTCACAAAGGATACTATGGGCCCCAAGACAAGGTATGCCACCAGATCCATTATCTTTTGTTGGGACTCATTTTAATTCTTATGCATCTAGTAATCAATGGCAACCCCCATACCCATCCAACTATGGATGATATCCACCTCAACCTTGGAAAAACCCTCCAAATACCTAGCCCAATCACTAAAACTCTAATCCCCAATAGCAACAACCTCAGGGGAATTGGCAACAGTTCCAAGGGAATTGGTAGCCACCTCTAGGAAACTGGCAGCAAACATCCCAATGGAGGGGAGGACAACAATGGCCAAATCAGACAAATAATTACATGCAGCCACCTCCACAGCCTCAGTAACCTGTTATAATGCCTCCTCCTAATAGCTCAAGTTCAAGCACACCTAGACCTACTCAGTTACCAACTCAACCCATACCTAACCCAAATAACAAACCATAGCAGCAGCTAGTCTACTCTACAAATCCTAATTAATTCCCTCCATATGTTGTGAGTGTGAGTGACATCCATCTGCGTTCAGGAACCACTCTGCTAGCTCCTTCCACTCCTATCATCATGGAGCTTCTTGTGGAAGATGAGGAGCCTCTAAATGTCCCCATTCAGCCAAGTGTGCCTAAAAATCCTGAACTAGTTCAGCAGACTGATCAAGATCCACCATTTCCTCAAAGGTTAGAAGTTGTTAAAAAAAAGGAAGAGAAGAAGGAAACAACCTTTGACATTTTGGATCAGTTGAAGCACATATGTGTTAAGATACCTTTGTTTCAAGCCATAAAAGATGTCCCTATATTTGGCAAAGCAATCAAGGAAGCATGCCTCAAAAAGCTAGGGAGGAAAAATAAAGACCCCACTAAAATTCATGTGGTGGGACAATTGGTAGATATTATGCTTGGGAAAGTTATAGTTCCTAAGTACACTAACCCAGGTAGTTGTATGGTAGGAGTTATTATAAATGGAATCCAAATAAAGAATGCTCTAATTGACTTGGGAGCAGCAATAAATGTGATGACTAAGGATATCTTATAGAAACTAAATGTTGCAAACATGAGACTTACTCCTACTGTCTTGCAGCTTGTTGATAGTTCCACTTTCAAACCTGATGGTATAGAAGAAGACCTTGTGGTAACTCTAGACTCTTGGGAGTACCCAACAAATTTTATGATCCTTTATCCTAAAGCTACACTAGAAGGGTATCCTATTATTCTAGGAAATTCATGGTTAGCCACAATAGATGTTTACATTAGATGTTGATCAGGGGACATGACTATTTCTTATGGGAAAAGCACCAAAAATCTTGTTCTCTACCCTCCTACTCAGCCATCCCATGATATGGATAACCCCATATGGCCACATGTTGGAGAAGAGGCCGAGGAATTCAATTATGTGGAACAACTCATGATGTTAGGCAGAAGTCCTTTCATCTAGCTTTGAGAAGAAGATGAAGTGTTGTCCCACATAATTCAGAACCATTGTGAAGTGCATGAAGAGTCATCCATGCATGAATCTGGTTTTGCAGGTCTAGTGAAGACACTTTTTCCCGCTCTTCCTACAACTGAACTTCCTGCGCCAACTGATATGCTTCATACATTTCTGCCACATGAACTAAAAATGCCAAGTATTAGTGAAACAACTATGATTGAGTTAACCACACAAGTGCAAGTGTCAAAAGGGAAACATATAAATATCAATAGAAAGTTGAGTCAAGAGTAGCAGTTGTCCCTGAAAAACCTGTTGAAGACCCATCAGCATGCATTTGCATGGGAACATCATGACATGAAAGGATTGGACTCCAAGCTCTGCACTCATAGGATATATCAGAGATGACTGCACACCATTAAGGCAGCCACAAAGGAGAATCAACCTTGCATTGAGGGAGATTGTTAAAGGGGAATTACAAAAATTATTGGATGCAGGATTTATCTACCCTATCTCAAACAACCAGTGGGTGTCCCCATTGGTAATTGTTCCTAAAAAGGGAGTTAAATGGAGAGTTTATGTTGACTATAGGAAACTCAACTCTATCATCAAAAAGGATCATTTTCCCCTTCCTTTTATAGACCAAGCACTAGATTCACTTGCAGGAAAGCAGTATTTTTCTTTTCTAGATGGATTCAGTGGCTATAATTGGATACAGATTGCACTTGAGGATCAAGAGAAGACAACCTTTACCTATCCATGAGGGACTTATGCCTACTCAGTACTTCCATTTGGTTTGTGTGATGCACTTGCAACTTTTCAAAGGGTAGTCATTAGTATATTTTCAAATATCTCACATGATTGTATGGAGATTTATATGGATGATTTTACTACCTATGGTGCTGATTTTGTAGAAGCATTAGAAAATCTAATGAAGGTTTTAAAGAGATGTGAAGACCATAATTTGTCCCTGAATGGTGAAAATGCTTCATGATGATGCAGGAAGGAGTATTCCTTGGCCACTACATCTCTCAAAAAGGAATTCAAGTAGACCCAACCAAGATTGAGGTGATTGCCAATCTGCCTATTCTTGCAAGGAAAAAGATGTCAGAAGTTTCTTGGGACATGCAGGATACTATAAGTGTTTCATCAAAGATTTCAGAAAAATGGTAGCACCACTGTACAATCTCCTAACTAAAGATGTTGAGTTATAGTGGATAGAGGATTGTGACAAATCATTCTTTGATTTGAAAGCAGCATTAACCCATGCTCTTATACTCAAAGGACCTAATTGGGAGCTTCCTTTTCATATTCATACAGATGCATCAGATTATGCTATAGGAGCCGTGTTAGGACAAAAATAAGGAGCAATTGAGAATGCAATCTATTTTGTCAGCATAAACATACAAGGAGCTAAATTTAATTACATAGTGATAGAGAAGGAGATGTTGGCGGTCATCTATGCCCTCAACAATTTTAGGCACTACATAACAAGCTATCAGATCTTTATTCATACAGATCATGCAACCATAAAATACCTCATGAATAAGCCCCTGATTTTAGGAAGGCTAGCAAGGTGGTTGTTGTTGATGCAGGAATTTGACATCACCATTATTGACAAACTAGGAAAGGAAAATGTTGTAGCAGATTTCCTCTCAAAATTGACTACATCAGAGGACACCCAAATCGTTGATGACTATTTCCCTGATGAACATTTGTTTTCCATCAGTGTGCACACACCTTGGTATGTTGATATAGCCAACTATATGGTTATAGGGAGAGTTTCTCCTCATTTATTCCTAAAAGAGAGAAGGGTGCTCATTAAGAAAACCTTTCCTTTGTCGTGGATTGCAAGATGTTTATTCTACATTGGACCAGATCATGCCATGGGGAGATGTGTAAGGGAAGATGAGACATATTATATACTACATGCATGTCACAATTAACCCTATGGAGGGAATTTTTCAGCCAAGAGGACAGCAATGAAGATTCTTAATACAAAATATTACTAGCCCACACTTCATAAGGATGTGGGCAAGTATACTAGGAAGTGTGATAGATGTTAGAGGATGGGCTGGCCAACTAAATCTAATGAGATGCCTCTTTACCCCCAGGTAGTCATCACTCCATTTGATAAATGGGGACTTGATTTTGTAGGTCTGATTGATCCTCCATCAAATGGAAAATCCTACATCTTGATTTGCACTGACTATGTGACCAAGTGGGTTGAGGTTAAAGCTATGAAGCATGCCAGAGATAATAAGGTTGTGGAATTTCTTTATGAGAAAATCTTCACACGTTATGGGGTTCCAAGGGAGATAGTGACTAAACAAGGGGCTCAGTTTACATCATCCCTTATGACAACACTAGTCAATGAATACAGTGTGAGGAACAGGAAATGTACCCCTATCATCCTCAGGCCAATGGCCAATCTGAGGTGACCAACAGGGAAATTGAGGCAATTCTGACCAAAAAAATGGCTGTTCACAAGAAAGACTAGGTAAATAGGCTTCCAGAAGCTGTTTGGGCCTATAGTACCACCTGGAAGACAACCACAGGTTTCACTCCTTTTGAATTACTATATGGGAAGATAGCTCTAATGCCCATTGAATTTGAGCATAAAAATCTTAGGACTGCATTGGATCTTGTGATGGACATATCCGAGGCACAAAAGGACTAGAATTATGTAGTTGAATGCTTTGGATGAGATGAGAAAGATAGCCCTGCATCATACTAAGGTAGTGCAGAATCAAAGGGTCAAATGACATAATAGATACATAAAGGAAAAGAAGTTCCAGCCTGGTGACTAGGCACTCCTTTATGACTCCAAGTATCAAGACAATGCAAGAAAGATGCAGACCAGATGGTTGGGACCATATGAAGTTGCAGAAGTATTCCCCAATGGTGTTGTACAACTCACAACCATTGACCCTGTCAGATTCAAACTCTTGGTCAATGACCATCATCTAAGATTATATCATAAACCAGCATCCAAGGAAGAATTCATGCAGCAATTTATTCAACACCCAACCTCTGAACTTCCTGCAGGTGAAGGAAGTGGACCTAGTGTCCCTCCTTCTGACTAATCCAAGTACACATGCAATCACTTCATAATAAATATTTCCACTTTTGTGGGAATCCACTTCTTCACCAATAAATTCATCCACCCATCCATCTCCATCTTCTCTCTATTCCATAACTCCACCATCACTTCACTTAGCCACCATTCCATTCCATCATCACTACATTAATTGCTCAACTACACTTTTAAAAGGTAACTGGTACTTCCTCCACGTTCCTTGCAAAAGATACTCCACATTTTCAAGTATGTGCATGACAATTTGTTATATCTTAATTATCTTTAGTGCATTTATTTAATTACTGTAAATTAATGTTTATATTTCGCATGGCATATAATTGTAACCTACCCTGTCAAATCATAATTACTAACATGCTCTAATTTAGGTTGGGGGGGAGTGTCAACTTACAAGTCCACATGACATCCATGTCAACAAATTTGAAATAAGCCAATTTGAATGATAGAGTGAAATGACGGCTTGCATGTGTGAAGGACACCAAACTGCCACCATTTTTCTTGATGATACCCTTCATTTATTGTTCTTTATTGCCTAGTCATAATCTTAAAATGTCACCCAAAAGGTAAATTGGTGAACTACATGACATTGGTGTCAGCACTACAAAAGAATTGCAAGAAGAAGAAATTGGGGTTTTTAGAGAGAGATTGCAGGAAAAGGAAATTTAACATAAGTGCTTGTTTGATTACGGGCAGTTGAAACAATGGGAGGCCAGCTAATTAGGAATGAACCCACAGTTAATGATCTGGTGATGTAGGATGCACTTTCTCTAACTGAGACCAAGAATTGTGGATGGTTGGATTATTTCCTAAAACTTGATAGCTACAATGAGGACATTGCACTAGAATTTGCACAGACAATCTCTTTGGAGAAGGCAATGGTAAAAGGGTTACAGGTGATTGCTACTGAGGAGAGAATTTCAAAGGTAATAGGTTTACCTGTTGATGGAGATCCATACCTTGCTACCAGAGATGCAAGGTTAGCCAGGGCTGAATTTACTGAACCCAGTGACCCTCCATTGGTTGTAGATAAGCAAGGTATGAAGAGAACTTCTCTACCAGAGCCATGGAAACAAGTAGTTGTCCACATTGTCAAGTATGTTACTTGTGAGGGCTGCCAGTCATACCTCCACTCTGTGCATTTCAAGATCTTGAAACATATGAGGCATGGGAGAAGAATGAATGTGCCCAATGTGCTATATCACCTCCTTGCAATCATGGTGGCCAAAATGTAAAAAGGTAGGGATAATTTTGTCTCCCACCATTGTTTAATAAAATTGTTAGTAGAGAAATCTTTGCAAGAGGTGTCTGATATGACATGGGAGGAATTTGTAAACATTGACCTGTTTAGACCAAAAAATGTACATCATATAGATCAGTCTCAACCTCGTAGGGTTAGTAGGGGAGAGAGGGTTGTTGAAGCCACTCCTGGAGCTTCAAACTTTGGTGCAAACCCTAGTTCAAAATCTCCTGTAGCTGAACAAGCTATAGAAATTGTTTCTTCTGAGTCAAAATATTCAGATGAGGAAAGTTCATCCTCAAACCCTGATGTTAATGCTCTTCCCAAAACCCCAATTTGAACTAAGGCTGCCATTAGAAGAGAGGAGGCACAAATGAAAGAGGCAAAAATGAGAAAGGGGAAGGCGAAGAAGCAAGTGCCTAAAAAAGTAACACCAAGCCCTAGGAAATGAAAAGTTGTTGAGATTGTTCTTCTTGTAGCCGAAGAAAAACATGAAAGCCCTCTTAAGAAATAAAAACCAATTGGGCCATCCATTGGTGTACCTCTAAAGAGAGAAGCCCTAGGCTTAGAAAAACATCTAGGGAGGAAACAGAGGCCCCAATGGGGCAGGTAAATGTTGAAGAAAAATATATTTTTGAAGAACAAGTAAATATAAGACTAGTAGAGCTTGCTGCTATTGTGAAATATATTAGAGAACAAGCAAGGATTCTACTAGGATCCCAATTCAGACACTGCAGAGACCGATGTGGGACAGTTGGCAGTTGGTGACTTCAAAGCATTGACTGGGAAAAAGAATAGTGCTTCTTCTGCTGGAGGACCAGCAAAACATTAGGTTGGGGGGAATGATGAGTCCAATTAATGGCTCAATTTTGATAAGGTTTATTATGTATTTTTTTGTTGTCACCATAGACTTTGGTACTTGGTTGTTGACATTTTCCATGATATTTCCTTAAAACACTAGACCTTGGGCATAAGTTTATCCTTGTGACTTTTAATGACATTATCATGCTATGTGAATTATCTATGTTGATTTTACATGTAGTTGAACGGATGTTACTTTAAGGTAATTATAGATATGCAATTGTTTGTACGTACTAATTTTATCATGCAAGTTTGCACTAAGATGTTGATGTCAATGAAGCCTGCAAAGTGGAAGGAACTCCTGCAAGCTGGTGGGTTGTCAAGAAAGTCAAGAAAATGATCATTAAGAGGTCAAAAGGGGAAAGCTCTCAATGGAGGGAAATTCCTAATTTGAATAAAAGATTGTAACCACCATTTTAATAGTCATGGTTTTTTGTTGATAAATTCTAGGGAGTGTGTTGTGCTAGATTCTCATTAGAGCAAGTCTACTTTGACCAAATTTGGTGCATGCATAACTTCCTTCGTCTTTTTCTATGCTTTCAATAAGTGGCATCCTCCTATTTTGATGGAGTCAATTGCCTAGGTAGTTAGGGTTAATCAATAGTTTTTCTCTATAAAAATAATGGTCAAATGCCCCTTTTGATAAGGTTGGATGTTTTGAGATTGTACTTGCATTTTCTAGTTTTCGTAATACAGCCATATCGTTGAGATGTTGTAATCATGTTTTCAAGAAATAATATGATATTTTGAGTTGCTGCATTTGAGTTAGCTTAAGGGAGACTCACTCAAGGGGGGCCACTTGGTGAGGATTCCACCTACTTAGTTTAAAATTTATTTTCTATTTAGTAATTAGTTCAATTTCAACAATTGTTTGTTCCTGTAGCCACTAGAATTATGTTCTGTGACTATTGTTGCAGCCAAGGCAGACAGAGTAGTTTCCTATCTGTTTGCTAAGATTTCTATTTCTATCTTTCAATTCCAGTCCAGTTGTTAATGCTTAGTGCAGATGATTTATGCTTAGTGTTTAAATTGATTTCTTTTCAAGCAGTTCATTTCCAGCATTGTTTATTTCCTAGTTTATGGATGACTGCAGTAGATTCCTAGTGCACATACAGTGCTGACCCATTTCAAGTTTGCATCCCTGGGTTGACAATGAAATGCACCTTCATGATGAGTAAGATGTCCAATCTCTAAGTCACAGCTCTAAGTTCTTAGTTATTAAACCATTAAAGGAGGCCAACAGAAGGGTTGAGTATTGATGTCTTAGATGTATATATACTTTGTCTGAAACCAACTTGGTGTTCTTAATTTAATGTGTCAATGGGAGATCTTTAAGAAACAAGAAAAAATATTAATCTACTCTTCCTTTTGGAAGCGAGCAAATTTTATTGAGATCTGATATTGAAAACTACATGAGGTATAGCTAGCTATTTAATTATTGTAGTCCATTGTATCCTCCTTCACTATAGTTAAACACTCCCAATAGATTTCATATCTTTTCAATGCTTCAAGGTACTTTTCCTGAAGCTAGATGTCAATTCAAGTAACATATACAATGGCTCTCCCATTTGTTGATGATGCCTCCAAAAAGAAGGAATTATACCTCACATGAGTAAATACCATTAAATTCTAGCTTTGAGTTTGGTAATATTTCATTAGTTTTGTTTGGTTCTTTGCAAGCACTAGTGAAAAAATTTTGAGCATGTGTGCTAGAATTTCAAGGCTCTAGAAGAATCCAAATCACATTGATTTTGAATATTTAATGATCACATGTGATTATTGATCAAGTTTTGGGTTAACCTCAACAAAAATTTATAAAGAGGGATGGTGAGTTCAACTGAAATCATTTTTATGTCCATAAAATGATTTTGAGTGTACTATTTTGAATTCTAATAAGTATTTTGTGAGATAAAAAGAATGATGTCATGGTATTATTGGGGATACTTAACATTATATTTCCTCGAGTTATGTAGTTTTTGAGGAAAAGAGAGACCAATTCCCTTCAAAATGGGTGGAATTGGAAAGAAAATGATTTGGTTCGCTTGACCCTTGTGCCCAGTTTTGGACTAGGATGGTGAGATTTGATGGAGATAAGTGATTTTAATAGGTGTGCAAGAGTAGAAGTTTTTCAATCTTTTTCCCATGGAAACTCATCAATTTCTTATACTCTATTTTGACAGAAGCCCTCAATGAGGAATTATGGACTTTCAATGTCATGTTGATCCTTCTTGGTGGCTTGGTCCTTCACAATGATTGGGGTAGCATATTTACTATTTCTTCAACATCTTCGCAAGACCTCTAGCTGATATCAAGGTTTCAATATCATTGACAAACATATTCATATTTAGCAATGTAGGACATATACAGTTTCTATGTTCACAGCTCTAAAGCATATTTGGCAAGCCTTGTGGCCTAAGGATATGATCTCCTTTAAAACTATTAACTCCACTACCAATAATGCTTCAACCATAACTCATATTGCTTGGTGAATCTATCACCTTTGTTTCAAGCTAGAGAAAATTCAACACACTTTTACCCATTCCATGACACCACTACCAGACTGGTATCAATTGTGTCAAATGTAAAAATGACATGCGTCATTTATACAAGAGTTTGCACTCTACTCATCTTTAAAAATGGATGTAATATTATAATTCATTTGTAATACAATAAATGGTTGTGTTATTCTTAGTTATTTATTTGCAATAAAGAATTATTTTGTGTGTTAAGTGTTTATTCAAGTTACAAGTAATAGTATAATATCTTTCATGGAGAGTAAGTAGAATGTTTACTCTGTAAATCTACAATATGATATATAATAATTAATATTATTATGAAAAGGATTTTCATTTCATATGACATAATAATATATCCTCAGAAAACTAGAAATACTGTATAAAAATATTTCATCATCCTATGAACATTCTATGGACAGTAGTAGTTGAATTTCATAATGAAATATATTATAGTTACATTTATTATAGCTATTTTTTTTTAAGTTCAAGTTCAAGTTAAATTTATTAAAATTAAGTTAACTTCATTACTTAGTTAAATTCACTAATGTTTAATTATTTAAATAAATTGAAAAATTATTTAAAATAAATTATTATAATTAAAATATTTAACTTATTTTTTTATTTAAATAATTTGTATAAATTAATTATGAAAGTTAAATTATTTAAGATAAAATAAATTAATTAATTTTTCATTAATTTAATTTAATTAATTTATTAAAAAATATTTGAATAAGTCATTAAAGTGAAGTTCTTTAAATCATTTAAAAACAATAATTTAAATAATTGAGTTAAATTTTTTAAACTAAAATTAAAGTTCAATTAAATAATGTATATAAATTTAACTAAATTTATTAAAGTTTGATTTATTTATTTTTTGATAAAAGGTGTTATGAAAATGTAAATATTATTAATAATAAAAAGAGTACATGATAAACACTATCAAAACATATAATATAGAAAAAAACTACTATAGTCATTACCAGAGGGAGCAAAAAAGACATCCCTGAAAAAACCCATTATAGATACTATTGTTGCATGAGAAAATAGTGAACCCAACAAAGCTAGATTTAATAATTATCATGGCCACTGGAAGTAGGTTCTTCCTCATCAACCACAAGCACAAGGTTGGGATCTATGTTGTGATGTGCACCAACAAAACACATTAAGCCAAGAGTCGGCACCCTCTTGAATTCTTTGATGGGAGTAGGTGGAGGATGACCTAATAGAGTGCAAAGGGCATATAACATCAACTTTATTTTGTTCATAGTTTCTAGTTCAAAGAGGTGGTAGTGAGAATCCAATACAAAATTAAAAAACTAAATGGAAATTCTTAAGAAATCCATTGAAGAAAGCATCATGAACATGCCTAGCCTTAGAGGAAGAGATGAGAAGGGTATTAAAAAATATACCACCAATAGGGTAGATATATTTATAACTATCATAAAATTCAAAATATTCTTGCAATTGATCATCACTAAATATGGAATTCTAGACATATTTTTGATAAAGGAAACAAACTAGGGATGAGAAGTTTAGAGGTCCATCGAATTAGAAAAGAAAGCACAAACAATCTCAAAAGACAAATAAAAACATAAAAGATTCAATAGAAATTTACCATTAATCACTTGGTGGATTTCTTTTCCACTTTATCACAATTAAATTGAACATTGAAGCATAATTTCTCTCTGTTGAAGGGACCAATCGTAGCAAGTACCTCTTGATCAAGCTTCCTACATAGGAAAATTTTGTTCAACATTCTAAGAGAGAGATGTGAATTGGTTGTGAAGGAATGGAATTGATATAGGTGAATATGGAGAGAGGGTACAATAGATAATAAATGAGGAGAATAAATTATTCATATTGTATTTGGTATTCCCATGGAGATTACAACACGATCACCAACCAGACATGACAAAAATTTCTCCAAATAGATGCCACCTATTTAATGGTAATAATTAGTTTGTACATGGTCAAGATATTATCTAGAACATTGAAACCGAGACTAGTAGCAAGGCTAAAAACATTTTATTTATCCCACACATGCTAGAAATTAATGCCCCCACACACAAAATATGGCTAAGTTGTCAAACAATGTCTTTTGGAATAAATGATAATGAATGGTATTTATAGAGTTAAATCTAACATCTAAAATTATTGGTGTATATTGCAAGGTAGTTTGAAGCTCAATTCAAGATGAAACATGTATACATGAAACTTGTAGAAAGGAAGCTTCTAGAATGAATGAAGTGGATCTTGATGTGGTGCTTACCACTAAAATACCTAGGAAAATTAGGCTTAAAATTTTATCCAAGTGTAGCTACAAACTTGAAATAATACATTTCTATTTGAACTCTCATATATTTGTAATGAGACTTGGAAATTGAATATGCCTTTATGGTGGGAAGAAAAATTTGTGATAATATAATGATGAAATATTATTAGAAACCTATAAACAAAAAAAAAACATGTGAAAGAACATTTTTAGTAGATGATCCTACATCAAACATCCAGGGTAATTGAAAAGTGAGTTCCTCACTTTGGGATAGTTAAAGGGAAAACTAAAATGGTTTATCAACTTCAAATATCCATGAAAAGAATTCAATAGGCATTCACTTCCATTTCAACAAATATTCTTCGTATTGTTTATTTTTTGTGTTCCTTCCAACTCTAATATTTAGTATCTCTACAACTTCTTCTCTATGTTGTTGCAACATTTGTTTTCTCCATTATACTTTTGATCTACCTTCTTTAAACTCTCCTTCATGATATTCATACAAATCTACAATGTTGAAGAGTGGTATGCATTTCCTAAATAAAACTTCCTGACAATTATGCAAGGACCAAGTTTCTTTATTCTCAATGTGTTGTATGTTCCAACATGTGAAATATTTCTTTACTCAAATATTACATCACTTAATCTCCTACCACAAACTAATTTTATCTATCTTTTTCTCATTGGCATTCTCTTTATATCTACCATTCAACTTTTCCAACTAATTTCTTACCTCCTCATGTACTATCTTCTCGTGATCTATACATTATTTTACTTTTACACTCCTCTTTTATTCACTACTAATATATCTCAATTCTAACACATTCCTTATATTTTTTCCATAAAATACCTCAAATGGTGTTCTTCATATACTCCATTCACTATTTTTTTATAATATAACTTATATTATGGTAGGACCTCATCTTGAATTATTTTCTTCTCTACTACCTAACAACTTAACAAATTACCTAAACTCGTGTTCACTAGTCTAGTTTCTCCATCTATCTATGGTTGATATGTCAAATTGAATTGTAACTCTATATTTAACTTCTTCCACAATGTCTTCATAGTTATCCAGCAAATTTGGTATCTCTATCCAAAACTATAATCTTTGGTAACTCCTATAACCTCAAAAACTTCCCTAAATAATTAATTAGCTATGAAAACTATATCATTTTTCTTACATACAATGAAATATACCATCTTAGAAAATATGTCAACAACTATGAAAACATATTATGACCTCTCCGTGTCTTAGCGACCTCAATACAGAATATATACTTGTATCATTTCAAGGTCTTTAGAATTTTTAATGGATTATGTAGCCCGACTTTTTGACTCCTCCATTTTACAACTTGACAAGTTTGAATACATCCTTATAGAACTATGTCTAAAATTAATTCTTATTCACCAATTATATATCTTATCCATCCAAAAATGTCTTTTTAAAATATCACTATGCTTCTCCTTTATTAGATTACTATCTCATTGAGCTTCTAAGAATACACAATTGACTACCTTTGAACATATCATTCTAGATCAAGTAATCAATACACTTCTATCCATACTCACTAGTTCCTACATTGTTTCCATGGTTCTATATAATTAAAATTATCTTCATACAAGTTATTTAATTCCTCAAATCACACCACTTTGATTTTTGTCTCTATCAACAAGTTTTGTTTCCTACTTAATACATATTTAATTTTGTTTGACTTTCCACTCCTATGCTTCAATGAAAAAGAATAAATTTGCATAAATTCAAACCATTTCACATGTCTCTAATAACTAACTTTATTATTCAAATATTACAATGTTTTATTATCTATATACAAAAAAATCCTTGGTAACAAGCAATGTCTCCACATCTTCAATGTTTGAATTAGGGCATAAAATTCTTGATCATATATTAAGTATATTCTCCTTGCATAATTCAACTTTTAAATATGATAATAGTCTTTTTTTCTATATTATTATTGCTTCAATTACACTTCCACTTGCATCACAATCAATGTAAAATACCTTACCAAAATCTAGCAATACTAATACTAGTTATTCCATCACATTTTTCTTCAATAACTTGAGATATATTTTCACATGATGTCCACTTTAGTTCCTTCATGTCTCCTCTCATAGCCTCAATTATTGGTACACAAGTATCATTGAAATTTATAATAATTTTTTTGAAAATCTAGCTAACCCATTGAAACTTCTTACTTCTCCAAAATTCATTGGTGTAGGCCATTGAATAATTTATCACTTTGTAATAACCCTCCTAGTTGCTAGTTGGGCTCAGTAGTGTTATGTTTTGTTTTGCTACTCAGATACTATGATGATACTGTTATTGTTTGATTTGGTTAGTTAGACGTTAGATGATGTTATTTCATTATGGACATGATTATTTCATATGACATCGTGGTTGGTGATGTTAGTTGATTTTCAGAATTATATTATGATGCAATGATTTAATGAATTATGTCATGAGATGAATTGTTAGTTTAGAAATGTTATTTTATCAGTTATATTATAATTGTTAGGATAGAGGTGATGAAGGACAGTGTAGCATCACTCGCTTGCGAGTGCTCTGTTGCACTGTGATTCCTTCTCACAATGCAATGCTTCGATTTAATGCTTTGATTATATATATATATATATATATATGTATGCACATGTACACAACTTCGTTTGTATGCAGGTATTGCAGGTACAAGTCTCGATTCCACCTGTTTCGGCAGGACGGGGTGAGCACCAATAGCCCAACGGTTAAATGTTGAAACAGAGGTGACGATGAAGTCATCCCGTCCCATGATGTCAGACCATCTTGTTTGATTGGTATTGTTCATTTTTGTAATTGTCATTAATTGTGGTTTGTGTTTTGTGTTTTGTCATATTTTAATTAATGTTGGTACTTTATATGTTGTGGTGTGTACGATTTAAATGATGGAAATAATTGTTTGTTTTTAATGTTAGATTTAAATTCTATTTAAATATTTAAATGATTTAATTATTTTTGAAAGTCATATATTTCAATTAAATGATAATTAAATATTAAATGTGTTTTAATTATTTTAATCAATTATCTGGTGGAGGATAATTATTAGAATAATTTATTTAAATTAAATAGATAATGTGGTGTGCAAGAAAAGTGGCTAAAATAGAAATTAAAACAATAAAACAAATAAAAGATTGAAAAGTTGTGAGAGCAAATAAGAATACAGATCTGAGTAAAAAGCTGGCTTTTAAAGAATTATTTTTCTTTTATTTTTGATTTTTAGATTTTTTAGAAGAAATTGTCAATATCTTTTATTTAATTGGGAATTGGGTGAAGTTTTTCACATAGAGGATTATTGTTACAGAAATTGAACAAGATATTGGTTTTGTATTTTGGAATTTTAGAGAGGATATTTCAATCTTTTGTTGTATTTTGAGGAGAGTTTTAGAAAGGGGTTTTCAATCTGTTACTGGTGTTGTCCTGGAGAGTTTTATGAAAAAGAATCAGATTTGAGTTCGAAGGCAAAAAGCTGTAGAGGAGATTTGGAAGCACGAACAGGGAGCTCTTCGAGGTCATCAAAATCAAACGGGCATCATCAGATTTTCGAATAAGCGTTGGACACCAGGTTCCACTTGTATTTTCCTTCTCGTACTATCTCTTCCATCTTTCTGCTTCAGAGAAAAATAAAATTTGTTAAATATGATTTGTGTGAAGAAAGAAAACTGTTGTTTGAATTGAAAACTAGTGAAATATATTAAATTAGAATTTAAAAAAAAAAGAAAAAGTTATTGAACTGCTTCCAATTTGTCAAAACAAAAACCCTTATCTTCTGAAATATTCAACGTAAAAAAAAATATATATAGGATTTTAGGAAAGATGATTTCTTTGTTGAAAATAATAAATTTTGGGGTTTTGGATATATATATTTAAGTATGGCTGAATCTATTCATTGTTCTGTATTTTTCTTTTATTCTGTTATTTATATTTACCCTCTGTACTTTTACTCAGTATATTAAAATAAATAAATATATATATATATATATATTAGTTTATATTGTTTTATATATAATGTAATTGTGCGTCGGCCGTACGCCTTATTATTATTTTTGTTCATGGAAGTGAAACGAATTTTAAATTCATTCTGAATTCGAAATACTGTATTTCTAGTTATTTTGAAATGTTTTAAAAAATATATATATATGAAAATTTTAAATGCAGGGGAGGGTTGAAGGAACGGCTAAAGCCGTATCCTTCTTCCCTCAACCCCACTGTCGTGGGTACTGCCACAGCAGTCTTTATGACTGCTGTGCGCAGGAGTCAGCAAGACTACTACGGACAGTGTACCGTCAGACTTACAGTTAATGTGTCCTTTTTATGTTTATTTATTTATATATATAAAGATAAATATATATGTATATATATATATATATATAATTTGTGGGAATATTAATATTTATTAAATATAATAATTATAATTTATTTTATTTTAAATATAATTATAATTATTTTATTTTATTTATTAAATATAATAATTATAAATTATTTTATTTAAAATATAATTATAATTATTTTATTTAATATTATTATTATTATTTTTATTTTATTTTTAAAAAAGAAAAAAAAAGAAAGATGTAATTTGTGCATCTTGGTTAAATGATTAATATTGCTTTTATTTAGGTATTTATATTTTGGAAGGCGTTATTTCATTATTCGATTTGGTTGAACAAACATTTTTTAAACAGAAAATAAGTTTTAACTCGCTGTTGCGAATTGCATCGAGACAAATGTATTGGTTATGATTAAGACTTTGAACCTTTTAATGATTAGTTTTGGGTGTTTTAATTTAAATATTTGTTTGGGAATAAAAGTTAATGGTGCAATCTTGCAAACGTAATTTGAGTTTTCTTTTATGTTATGGTTTTCTTTGTTAGGGTTGTCGATGTGGGAATCGTTGTTGTTTGAGAACCCTTGTTCCAGAGGCTTGTTTATTTTGAATGATATTCTCATCTTGGTTCTATTCTTTTGGTATTGAAACTTAATGGTTTATGTTTGGAAGGGTTGAACGGGTTGTTAAGACTTTTGGTTATGAATTATTACGAGAGGGTTAATGCCTCGCGTGTTCTTGTTGTGGTATTATGCTTTTTATGCTTTAGTTCAACCCTTTCCTAGTTTTGATTTATGTTAGGGGTCATAGGGAGAGTGGCTCTTCGTGGGCGCCGGTGCCTCGGGTAAGAGGAAGTGCTCTGGGGAACCCACGTAAGAGTAGTTAAAAAAGTGATAACCTAAAAATAGAAATTAGGGGGATGGGTAGTAAAGCACACAAGATAATAAACATTGGATTCCTTGTCTATGCATTAGGGTTGTCTTAGACTAATGATAGACTGAGTAGGTCGTGGTCAGCAAAATCATAATCTCGTCTTCATGAGAGGTTATTGACTCCGCATGAGCTACCCTATGGTGTCGGCGCCTCAAGTAGGAGGAAGGGCTAGGGGATCCATAGATGGGTGTCAGCGCCTCAGTTGGAGGAAGTGCCAAGGGATCCCATGAGAGCTATGCGATGACACTCTCCACTAGACACCCTTGTTCTTGTTTCTTGTCGCCTCTGTATATTGTAATCTTTATGTTGTTTCTGATTATTGTGAGTTTGGCTTATGATTATTATTTAGTTACTTGTTTAATTGGTAATGCTTTGTTTAATTGTGATGAGTTTCATAGTTTTAACTTGTTATGTGATTTTGTGATCGTTGATGGTTGTTCATTGCATGCCTTGAGTTGTACTTGTTTTGTACCATGTTGTTGTTGAGTTGGTTTGGCATTCATGGTCGGGTTCTCTTCCTCGTCACCTCTGAGCACGGGGGGTGAGTTACTTGTAATTCACATGGTTGGGTGGAACGTGCTCCGCACCCGTTGGGTTCCCCATCAGCATCCTGTCTTCTCAGCATTTCCGTAGTGGAATTGTACCAGTATTCACTTGTATTTCAGATTTCATTATTCTTGTATCTATCCCCATGTTGGGAAATTCAATGTAATTCATTTATCAAGAGATTGTAATGTAACATTAAAATGATGATGTAATAGTTAGGATCATTTGTATCTTTATTAAGAAATTTATCATGGATGTATTATGTGATGTTTATTATTCTTGCATCATGGTTATTATTATATAAGTGGTTATGTTGTAATCTTTATCTTTATTTCCGTTTAGTTGTTGCAATGTAACCTCGTGTGCCCCAGAGAACTACATGTGTTAATGCTATGTAATATGCTATGTGGTTATGGTTTAATGTTATTGCATGTTTAATTTTATTATTTAAAAAATATATATTATTTGCTATGTGTGTGTTCTCTGGGGTTTGCACGACGGGCGTTACACACTTTCTCAAGATCAATCTTCAATCCTTCTACTAAGTTTAAGAATCTCAAATTTAGCAATTCTAACTTCATAAAACCAAACTTCTTAACATTGATCAACAAATTTTATTCTCTCTATCTCTACAACACTAATATGATATGCTCTGGATGTGTCTCCTTAGTCTAATTGAAAATCAAAATATCATCCAAATAAATAATTATAAACTTACACAAATATTGATTCAATGTTTCATTCATCAACCTCATAAATGTGTTAGGTTCATTAATCAACCCAAAAGACATAACCAACCACTCATATAGTCCTTCCTTTCTCCTAGATATAGTCATCCACTTATCTCTTTCTTTGATTTTTGTATGGTGATAACCAATATTCAAGTATATCTTGGTAAAGTACTTTGTGCCACTAAAAAATCCATCAAATCATCCATCCTTGGCAATGGCAGCTTTATAGTAATTTTATTTATTGATTTAGATTTTGTACACATTTTCCACTCATCTCCTTTCTTTGGTGCTAGTATCATAGGTATCCCACGTGACCATAAACTATCTCCGATGAAACCCTTATCTAGAAGTTCTTGCATTTGTTTCTTCAATTCTTCAATTTATACTAGTGTCATTATATGTGTAGTTTTGTTCAAAAAACTTTCTTCTAGGATCAACTTCATAATATCACTAATACTTCTTACTATCAATAATCCATCTATCATATTGTTTAATATGGTATCATTGTATTTTATCAAAACTCTAAAATTTACTTTTGTAACACGTGTTTTACATTTATGCACCTCTAGAAACCCCTCCCATCAACAATCTAGTTAATGTGTTCCTACAAGTCTTGCCTTAAGCTAATAAGGGGAAGAACCCAATGAAATAGCCTTCTTTGTTCAAAAGGACATCCTTCAATTTTTTTATCATAGATGGATGAACCCCATATCTGTAGGTCACACTCCAACATCCCTAAAAAATGATTTAGATGATGCATATTTCCTTATTTGTGCACGTAAAAGGAAAAAATAAACTTGTGTATTGTATAACTAGCTACATTTCACATATAGATAATAGGTTGACCTCATTTTAGCATTCATTCCCCACATGTTTTTAGGAATCACTTAACCCTACTTTGGCTTTTGTCTAACCATTGGTGCCAATGCGATTTAGTGTTTCTACATGTTCTAAGTATTTTCTAAGTATTTGTATATGTCCTTTGTGTTTTTTTTTATGTCAAGTTTCTATTATGTCATGATTTTGGCCTTATTGTACTTGGATGCTAGAGTAGGTGTGCAAATGTCTACATAGGTACATTGTTGTCCTTTGACAATGTAGTCATATAGTAGTTACTTCTTACCAAACTTGTAACCTACCACCTATTTTTTTCTCAATAATTATGGTGTGATTAACTGGATGAATCTCAACAAGCATATTGCCTTGTGTATGCCCCTTGATCTCCCTCCAATAAATTTATTTATATCACATCCTTGTATGCAATTTTGAATTCTACAACACTCTTCAATATTTTTCTGATTTCTTTGAGTAAGTTTTACAAACATTTTTTTATGAGCTTGGACATTGGAATTCTTCAACATTTTCACTTCTCACAAGCTTCCTTTGTCCAAGTGTTTTCTAGTTTTCTTTAGCTTATTTCTATTTTGCAACATATTTGAATAGTGCAATACCATTGCCATTATCTTTATAGCTCTATTGTTCTCACCCTCTCTCTTCTTGAAGGGTTTTGTAGAAATTTATTGTGATTGTCACTCTCAATGTACCTTCTATTTGGCACCTTGGGATTTTCATCTCCCACTTGTTCTCCATACTCACCCTAAGGTCCTAAACCTTATAGACCTAAGGTTTTGACACTTATAGATTTGTTTTTCTTTATTGCTATTAAGTACTAGACACATGTAGGCTTAAGAAGACACAAAAAATCTGATTTCCTCATTCTTTTGACTACCCATAGAGGTTAAAATCCTAAAGCAAGGTCTTGACCAATAGGAAAACTCCAAAACAATCACTAGCTTCTTTCCTATGCCAAAATAGGTGTTTTGTAGCTTCACGATCACATGGAGGTTTCATATCTCTATCCCTTGTTCTTTTTATTTTTTATTTTATTTGAATTTGTTTAATTAGATCAATTTCCTGAAATTGCATTTCTTTTTGTATATTTTCACCACTCTTTGTTGTGTTTTCAACTTATTGTGTGCAAATAGTACCAATTTTAGAAAAAACTATAATTATCTAATACTCTAAGATGACAATGTGAGCACACTCATCCATACTAAACTAACTCCAAAGTTATATCATCTAAGTTCTATGTGATTTCATATTTGAATTTTTGTTATCCATTTCTATTTTTAATTTTTATATTTCCTAGCTCAAGTGTTTTTGCTAAAAGACATGGTTCAATTAAGTAACAACGCATTTCAAATAAGGCTAAATATTTCATTGTTCTCTATAATGAAATAGTAAATTTCTAAGCTCTTTGACCTTATCTTGTTAGGATATTAGATGAAAATTCAAGTGCAAGAAAAACAACTCTTCAATTTTAGACACTAGACCCTTAAGATTTGCAAGGTGAATAGCGCACCCAATCCTTAGAAATGAGACAATCATTCACTTCAAGCATAAGTCACTCCAATTCTTTCACACTCAAAGAAAACTAGAAAATACATGTCACATGAAGTAATGACATATCTATATCAATTTCATCTAGCAATCAAATAGAAGGGGAAGGACAAAAAAGAAATCAACTACCTCAGTTGACCACTAGTGCACATGCCCAATACAATGGTGGACTCACATAGTCACAGCTTCTCTAACTTAGAATCCATCTACTCAATAGACATGGACTTCACACAAACATACATCAAGCTCTTGCAAGGAAAATGAACTAGCAATTTGTACCTATCTAACAACCTTCTCTACAAGCTTGGACATCTCTATATTCCATATGACATAGCACACCATAAACTCATTTAGGAAGCACAATATGCCAAAAAACTAGACACTTCAACATTTCTAAAACACTAGCAACAATTATATTTTCCTCACATGCATGCAATAATTGATCTCCACATCATGTCTTGCAATCCTTGTAGCATTGTCAACCCTACAAATAGGTAGCTCAATCTCTACGCCCATCTATTGTTTCAACACGGCCTTAGGAATCCATCAACATGGAATTCTTAACTAAACTATACATATGACAAAATGCCAACACAAATCGAAATCTATTGTGGTAGAGTTCTCCAAGATGACCATCATGATTGCATATAATAAAATGCTCGCTATACCAAACATAACATGACTTTATTCACCCATGTTTAGGTCCATTTCAACTTACCCACATCCATTATACTTACCATGACCCATGAATTGTTGATAACTTCTAATAGAATTTGTAGACCATGTTAGATACACAACTAGATCAATCTAAAACCTAAGATACACAAATAGATAGCCAAACAAAGGTGGCCAACTACACTCTCATGCATCTATATTAGCACACACTCGTGCACTTGGGATGATGACATCCTTTAAATTCAACATGCCTACAATAGAGCTCTCCATGGTTCTACGAGGCATAGTCCTTTCCAAACTTGTCTTGGGTTCCAAGTTGCAACACCCCTAGACGTATCATATCATGCCCCATCCACATTAGATTCACATACATAAGAACAAGCATTCAACAAGGCATAACTTTTCTTGTAGTACATCCAAAATGTGCACCAACAGGTTGAACAAATACTGACATGCCAACAAAAAAAATATAGTGTCATGACACTCACCACACACATCACAAGTTTTGGTTTAATGACAAATTTTGGTTGCATCTTCAAAAGGAACAATTCAAGGGTATAGAGCCTCTATGTTATAGTGCTTATACTATTATTTGTGTAGCTAATGAAAATTCCTTCATTCTCAATCACCCCCAATACTTGGGCCCACACTCAATAGTTGATGTGGAACTCCTCAAACTATATTTCCCCCCTTTACTAGACCCCATGATTGTCCAACATCCTACAAAATTAGAACTAATACACTCCCAACAAACAAGGGATGACATTATCAACACCACTATCACTCATCCTCCCTAGGATGCTCATCAACTCTTTTGAGTAGTCAAGACCAGGCAGGATGCAAATCAAGGTAAGCGCATGGAAATGGAGGACAAAAAGGGGGTCAAAAGTGGTCACTTTTTTAAAAAATCAGCTAAACCTAAATTTGAATGATTAATCTGATATGATGCATTCAAAATTTTAAAAATATGACAAGAACGAAAATTGTAGTACTTTGAATCTAGTTTCTAACCTACTAAACTTTTTTTAAATGGTTAAAGATTAAAAGGGTCAAATGTTGTGTGCACACAAAAGCACACAAAAGTGTTCCTATTTTGCTTACTAAAATATAACAGTGTTTAGTGTGCACCCTCGCCATTTTTTGCTGCATTAATATTTTTTAAAACTACTAGGCAGAAATATAGTTAAAAGTGAGTACTATAAATTATGTATTTTTTAAAAAAAAATTATTAGTTTTTTTGTGATTTTTCAAAGTTGATGCATCTTGAAAATTGCATCATTGAGCATGCGCCACATAACTTGCAGAAAAATAATTGAAAATGCATTTTTTTTAAATTGTGTAAAGAACAAAGTGTAGAGTAAATCCTATATAATTTTTTTCAAAATTCAATAAGCAAATCAAAAAGTTATTAAGAAAAATCAATTATTATTTAAAAATTATTTCCATGAGGATTATTTCTTTGGGGAATTTATTTAAGAATATTGCAATTAAATTTGGAAATTGTTCTCATGAGTTAATTAAATTTAATTGTTTGTTAATTATATTTATACGTTGTTTTATTAATTTAATAATGTTGGATGTTGCTTAATGTGTTTGCAATTAAACCAATTTTGATATTCAACTTTTTTAGTGATTAGTTTATAACTTCTTTTTATATTCAATTTCTTGAAAATATTAATTAATTAAATTTTATTAATGATTATGGCAAAATGCTATAATTATTATAAAGTCAATTAATTAGCGTTCTTTAAAATTGAAATATTACTTGAAAAATTAAGGCATAGGTCTCGGCTCGATGACTAGACCTCCATGTTACATACTAAACCTTACTAGGAGTGTTTGTGGAATTGACTTCAAGGTGTCTTGCTTAGACACCTAACCTTATTATATTACTATCAACACTAGAGTGTGTGGAATGGGTTCTCTCACACCCAAATACATTTTTCCTTTCCTCACCTTTTGGGCAATGTGCTTATGATGACACTACACATTGCTTTGTCCCCAGGTGCACAAAATAATTATTAGGCTTTAATTTTTTTTCTTCAAAAACAAATTGGGGTTGTGTCACTATTCATTTGTGTAAAATGTGAGTGTGACAAATCCTATATAACTTTTTTTTTAATTTTGATAAGCAAATCAAAAAGTTATAAGAAAAACCAATACATATGTATTCCAAGAATATAGAAACATTAGTGAAGGAAAATAAAAATAAATATGTTAATGTATTCCAAATAGAAAAAATATTATAGGGTTAGAAAGCTAAGAAGACACGACATTTTGGTGGTAATTTTATCAAATATTATTATAAAATGAGTAAATATGATGACAATGAAGTTGAAAAATGCCACTAAAAATAAAAAGAATGTCAAATGGGGGCATATTAGAAGCTTCGCCCTTTAAGCTCATTATCCAAAGCTATTCCAAAACAAAAAGGGCAAAAAATCACTCATGATCATGTTATTTCAACCTTTTAATGATGCAAGTAGGTTTGTAAATGTAATCAAAACTATCAGATTTTAATCCTAAATGTACCTATGGAATTCTAATTATGAAATCTTGATTTTACTTCTAAGTCTGATTTGAATTCGATATGGCAAAATGTACTGATTGCAGAACATTCATCGATTTCTATATTATGCAAGTAAGGGAAAAGAAGTCCCTTAAATAAGATGAAGACGCATCTCAAGGAGAGACACGTCCCTTGAGAGGACGTGTCTCCACAAAGTGAAGACACGTCCACTCATGGGACGTGACCCTTGAGCGCGCGGGTTGCTTAACTAACAGAGTCATTCAGAGTTAACCAAAACTAATGTTTATACAACAATCATCTTATATGAAATTCAATTTATTCAAATTCAAATTTTGATCATCTACAGAAGTTTGAATATTCAAATTTGAATTTTGATCATCTACAGAAATTCAAATATTTAATTTGAAGGATTATATATTAATAATAGTTTAGGTTAAATATAAATGATGATAATGCATTAATGCAATCATCATTTATATCTGACCAAAGCTATCTTAAATCAACACTCCCTCTTAGCTAGGGAAGATATTCCAAATTAAATAAAAGGAGATATCACCTATACACGTGATATCAAGATATGATATGTTTTCATAAGATTGTCAAGTCACGTGGCATTCTTCATAATCACATCTTCATTATGATATGTGCACTGACATCAAGTCACATGATGTCTACCATAATTCATGGCATATCCATGGATATAAATATCCACCATGATTATCTCTTAAGGATCACAATGATCTTCAGATGATATCAAGTCCCATGATATCTGTCAAGGTGTCCAAGAGATACTATCATGACATGTCCACAGATATCAAGTCACATGATATCTATCATGATAGTTTGTCATTGTAGAGTCATCACTTTACAATGTCAAATACAAGTGTTCATTATTAGAAAGATCGTCACCTTTCAATAATGTACACAGGGGGAGTAGGCCCATAAAGTCATGGAGTCACACACATGACAAAAGAGTTTACACATTAAACATCTTTATATATTAGTACAATTTTATAAACAATTTTGTATTTCAAACATAAATAACAAATTACATTTCAACCATACCAATTTTCTTCCTGAAGTGCTCCACCTTGATTCGGGAGAGAGGCTTGGTGAGAATGTCTGCAGTTTGATCATTTGTACTAATATACTCACCCTGAATCACTTTCCTTTCCACAATATCTCTTACATAATGATAGGGGATCTCAATGTGCTTAGATATATCATGAAAGACAAGATTTACAAAGAGTTTGATGCAACTCTGATTATCACAATGAATAATTGTAGGATTCAAGGGCTCACCAAAGAGTCCCATGAGCAATTTACGAAGCCAAACTGCTTCTCTTGCTCCCATTGAGGCTGCAATGTATTCAGCTTCTATTGAGCTCTGTGCAACTGAAGATTGTTTTCTGCAAATCCAGGAGATCATAGTTGATCCTAAACTGAAGCAACATCCTGATGTGCTTTTCTGATCGGTTACACTTCCAGCCCAATCTGAATCAGAGTACCCATGTAGATCTAGTTGATTATTCTTGTAAAGAAGACCATATCCAATAGTGCCTTGAAGATATCTCAAAATATGTTTCACATCCATTAAGTGAATTTCCTTTGGTTCACACATGAACTAGCTGAGAACATTCACTGCATAGCAAATATCAGGTTTGGTGTTGACCAGATACATCAATGATCCAATCATCTGTCTATAAAGGGTTGGATCTGCACACTTGGATTCTGCTGCTGCTTCTTTCAATTTGTGAAGGTCGGTTTCCATAGGTGTAGACATCGGTCTATAGTCCAACATTCCAAATCTCTTCAGAATATCAATAGTATACTTCCCTTGGTTTAGTATAATGCCCTTTGATTTCTGCCATACTTCTAAACCTAGGAAGTAGTGAAGAATGCCCAAGTCTTTCATGTCAAATTTAGAAATTAGATCCTGCTTCCCTTGAGCAATGAGGTGATCTTCTCCTGTTATCAGCAGATCATCAACATATAAAATAATTATTAGCATATCACCTTTGATTACCTTGAAGTAGAGATTGGAGTAGCATCATTCTTGGAAAATCCTAATCCCAAGAGATAGCTGTCAATTCTTTCATACCAGACCCTGGGAGCCCGTTTAAGTCCATAGAGAGCTTTCTTCAATCTACATACATGTGAGTCAGGTTTATGTATCACAAAACCTTCAGGCTGTTCCAAATAGACTTCTTCTTCAATGGTTTCATTCAAGAAGGCAGTTTTCACATCCATTTGATGGATCTTCCAACCTTTAGCTACTGCAATGGCTAATATTGCTCTCACTGATGTGTAATGGGCAACAGGTGCAAATATTTCTTCGTAATCAATACCTTCCTTTTGAGAAAAACCTCTTGCCACAAAACGTGCTTTATGTTTTTCTATACTGCCATCAGCAGCATGTTTGATTTTGAAGAGACATTTGGAAGAGACAACAGATTTCTCTTTTGGTCTAGGCACTATATCCCAAACATCATTTTTTAGAATGGACTGATATTCCTTTGTCATTGCATCTTTCCATGCTTGATGTCTGAAGGCTTCTGTAACACTGATAGGTTCTGAATTTATGATGTTCATTAGAGCAACATAGCTAGAGAACCGTTTGGGTCTTTTACTTTCCCTACGTTCCTTTGGGTGCTGCATGATTCTCAGCTTCTTTGATCATCTTTCTAGCCCAAAGTGTCCTCTTTCTACCATTGTCATATGTATTCTCATCTGAAGTAGACAGAAGTTCATTTGGCACTTCCTCAGGATGCTCCCTCTGAATCTCAGGAGCAGGTTCTATTTCAAGTACTCTAGGGGAATAGGTTTTTGTCTCACTAGAACATCTTGCCCTCTTGAATGCAATGTCTTCTTCAAAGATGACATCTCTACTCAATTCAATTTGTTTCTGCCCGGGTATGAATATTCTGTAGGCCTTGGAGGTTTCACTATAACCCACAAATATTCCCTTCTTTCCAGAAGGTTCTAGTTTGAATCTCTTCTCTTTAAACACATGAATATAGACAGGACAGCCAAAAATCCTAAAATGACTAATGTCAGGTTTTAAACTGGTAAAGGCTTCTTCAGGAGTTTTGTTATCGAGATGAGAATGAGGACATCTATTCTGAATATAGACAACAGTCCTAGAGGCTTCTGCCCAGAAAGAGGTTTCAATGTTTTGGTCCAGCAACATTGCTTTAGTAGCTTCTACAATGGTTCTATTTTTCCTTTCAGCAACCCCATTCTGTTGAGGGTTGTAGGCAACTATGAACTCCCTTTTAATTCCAACACTTACGCAAAATTCTTTAAAAATTTCAGAGGTGTATTCTTTCCCATTGTCTGTCCTTAAGGTTTTTATTTTCTTTCCGAAGAAGTTTTTAGCAAGGGCTTTAAACTCTTTGAACCTTTTGAGGATTTCTAATGACTCTTTACACTTAAGGAAATAGATCCAAGTTTTCCTAGAGAAGTCATCTACAAATATGGCATAGTAAAGAAATCCTGCTTTAGAGGGTACAGACATGGGTCCACATAAATCTGAGTGAACCAATTCTAACACATTTAGGGTTTTGCTCAAACTATTGGGAAAGGACCCCTTTGTATTCTTTCCTAAGGCACAACCTTTGCAAGTTCCTTCATGAGATGATTTTACTTAGGTAAGCCTGTCACAAGTTTTTCTACAGAAGGTAGGGCACGGAAATGAAGGTGTCCTAATCTTCTATGCCAGATCTCATTTGAATCAAAGGTGTCAAGGGTAAGGGCTTGTTTGACTTCAATGCATAGTTTGTAAAGGTACCCTTGTCTCACACCTATGATTTGGGCTTTCTTGATTGTTGAGTTCTTAGGCCATGCTAGAACTTTCCCATCCATAAAGGTAACTCTATAACCATTGTCTTCAAGTGCAGAGATGGCTATGAGATTCCTCTTTATACCAGGTACAAATAAGACTCTAGTGAGTTGAAGGGAGAGACCAGATTTCAATGTGATGGAACAAGTTCCAACCCCTTTTACTTGATGTGTAGAGTCATCCCCAATTGTTACATCTTCATTAGACTCTTTAGTCATAGTGTCTAAGTGTTCTCTAAACCCTGTGATGTGCCTCGAAGAACCACTATCAATTACCCAGTTGTTGAAATTGTTAGATACTTGACTAGATAAGGCTGAATAGAACACAAAGTTCTCAGATTCATGATCTGAATTTGACTTTCCTACTTTGGCAAAAGATGCTTGTTGCTTTGATCTGTCAGGGTACTTCATTGCATAGTGGCCATATTGATCACACCTAAAGCATTGCACTTGAGAGATGTCTTTCTTCTTAGAAGATCCCTTTCCATTGGAATTTCTCTTTCTTTTAAAAGATCCTTTCTTGTAGGAGTTTTTCTTATTCCTTTTATTAGACGATGTGTTGAGTACATGAATGTCTTCATCTATGTGTTTTTGTTTATTCTCTTTTGAGGAAAGTCTTGTTTCTTCTTGAAGACAGTCAGTTCTTAGCCTGTCAAACTTAGGGAGTTTAGATCTTGCACTTATTCCTTGAACAAATGACTCCCATGAGTTTGGTAGGCCTCCTAGTGCAATTAGAGTTAACTCTTTGCTATCAATTTGATATCCAATTGTGGATAGTTGATCCCTTAGTTCAGTGATCCTCATGAAGTATGCATTAATAGACTCTCCTTTGTTTATTTGAGCATTGTTGATTTTCCTTTTTAATGCAAGAGTCCTACTGGTGTTGTTGACCTCATAGGTACTCTCAAGAGATTTGTACATATGGTATGCAGTTTCATGTTTTGCTAGGATAGGCACAATATGATCCCTAATTGCATCTACTAGGATTTTCATGCTTTTTCATTGTTTTCAATCCAATGGGTTTTCTCAGGTTCAGCCTCTGGTTCCCTTTTATTTTCTTTAACAAGTGAGTCTAGTTTATTCTCTCTAAGGATCATCATGATTCTAAATTTCCATGATGTGAAGTTGTCTGCTCTTGCAAGACGATCTTCAAATCTTATCACACTTGACATTATGAAGAATGTGAAGTGAATTTGAATTTTCTTTTTAAAATTACGAATTTTCTAGACCAATCTGATATCTAGTTTTGAATTGGATTCACACAACGTGGCTCTGATACCATGTAAATGTAATCAAAACTATTAGATTTTAATCCTAAATGTACCTATGGAATTCTAAGTATGAAATCCTGATTTTACTTCTAAGTCTGATTTGAATTCGATATGGCAAAATGTAATGATTGCAGAACATTCATCGATTTCTATATTCTGCAAGGGAGGGAAAAGAAGTCCCTTAAATAAGATGAAGACGTGTCTCAAGGAGAGACAGGTCCCTTGAGAGGACGTGTCTCCACAAAGTGAAGACACGTCCACTCATGGGACGTGACCCTTGAGTGCGCGGGTTGCTTAACTAACAGAGTCATTCAGAGTTAACCAAAACTAATGTTTATACAACAATCATCTTATATGAAATTCAATTTATTCAAATTTGAATTTTGATCATCTATAGAAGTTTGAATATTCAAATTCGAATTTTGATCATCTACAGAAATTCGAATATTTAATTTGAAGGATTATATATTAATAACAGTTTAGGTTAAATATAAATGATGATAATGCATTAATGCAATCATCATTTATATCTGACCGAAGCTATCTTAAATCAACAAGGTTCTTGCCAAAATCACTCATTTGGTCATTTTTTGTCCCCCATTTTGGTGCACATACCTATCATGCTAGGTACCCTCCAACAATTGTGTGAGTGGTTTCCCCAACTTACTAACAACACAATGTAGACCATTCCTCCTCAAGAGGGGATCTGAGCACAACCTTGCTTGTCCTATTAAACTACTTCATCAACAAACTTAGCATTGCTCAAACACACAATATAATACTCATGCACCTATGTATCCTTGAGAGGATGAATGATCTAAGTGCAACCTCACACGTCATCTTCAACTAACTCAACATTGCTTAAATGCAAGCAACATGGTACTCATGCCCCTACATGCAATAATGTCTTCACACCTTTTCATACAATTCACAAGCAACCACATAACACTACTTACACATTTAGTGTGGCCCTAGACATGCTACCACTCAATCATACCATACATGTGTGAGACATAGAACATCAATGGCCACATTTTATGCTTCCATATGTGCATACCACATGACAACCTCTATGCCATATAACATGGTCATACAAGTGACACCATACACATTCGATGCAGGGAGACATCTATGTGACATCATAGTGATCCAACTAGCAACATATGTGTTTGTTATCTATTGTCATCTTGTCACGTAAACAATGTGCCATACACATTGGACACTTGTCAACATCTATATGCCATCTAGCCAATAGCCTACTTGTGTAAATACTTGCTTTGTACATTCTATAGAGTAGAAGAGACATTGCTTCTTATCTCACTTCTTCGTATATTTCTCCTGTTTAATATGAATAAAAGTGGCATTTTGTCAAAGGTCTTTTGCACTCAAATGTGTTTTTGTTTGCATTATATGATCTTGTTAGCCTATGCCTATAAATGGGGACTAATGTTTTCATGTGGATGAAATGGTAATAGTGTTGAGTTGGAAAATGGGCAGGAAGAAAAATTTACAGTTTTCCTAAGGCTTTCTTTATGTTTTCTTTTCGCTTGCATAAAAATGAATATTTTTCTAGCTCCTGATTGGACACTAGCTATTTTTTCATAGTTAAGGATGCTAATGTTCATTTGTGGAAAATCTCCCAAAAAGTAATCTAATGGGGAAGAGGGCAACTACTTTTCTAAGGTTCTTTCTTACTCAGCACATACAAGCATGTGTTGAGGTTTGTTGTTTTTGCATGCAAGGCATGCGCAACTGGTCGCATTTGGATGTGGCAAGTAATACTAATGTATTTGAGCATATGGCTACAAATAGTTCACATGCCTTGTTTATGCTTTCGCATTTTGCATAAATGCCTACTAGGGTAGTTGCAACAATAACATGGGCAAAAATATCCCTCCCTTTATTCTTTGATAGATGTCCATACCATGTCTAAAGCTTACATTTGGGCATAGGCAAGTAGGATACTAGTGAATGTTGCAAGCTTGGACTTTATGGCTACTAGTTGCATTTGCTTGAAAGTTAGCTCTTGGACTTTATGGCTACTAGTTGCATTTGCTTGAAAGTTAGTAAGCCTTTTTAAAAGTCCATTTTAATGTGCACTCACGGAATTCCATGAGATTACATTTCTTTGAGATGTTTTGTCAAATAGGTGGCATGCCTATGTTGGTCCCTTCACATTGTTGCATGGCAAGGGTAGCCATGTTTTGTATTTCCCCCAAAGGCGCATGGAGCAAATCATGATAAAATTGCCCTTTATTTTGGATCAATGTTTTCCTTTGAGTCCACTCTCAAAACAAGATTTGTTTTTGAAATTTTGATCTGCATTTGCAATGTTTCTCATGAATTCATTTGGGTTTTTCTTGAAGATAAAGAAAAATTTAGTTTCTTGGAGGATTATGATTCTAATGCTTGAAAACATGACATTCGTGTTCAGCTAATTTATGTTGTTGCAAAATATAAGAAAGTGCTACATCTTTGAACTAGGGAGCAAACCAATATATGCCTTCGTATAGCATTCCACCCCAAATCTTCTACAGGGTCCCTAGTGTGAAACTTCATGTGAGTTCTAGTTTCTACACATTAAGTATATGAAGAAACAATTGAGTTCCCATTGCACATGCTTGAGAATTGGGTTGGAGGTCTTTGATTTTCTGAGATTTGATCTTTCATTTCTAAAATGGGCAATTTAACTCTGGCATTTGCATCACTGTAATGGGCCTTTTTTGCATGTTATCAGGCTGATCAAGAAACTAATGAGGTCCAGGCACAGTTGACATTAGTTCCTATTCCTGAGGTATTTTTTCTCTGATACCAGAATAGATGCTTTTTTCCATTACTTTTATGAAATAAATGGAATATTTGTGATGGGATTGATGTTTTTTTGTCATCGCCAACAAAGAAATGCTTTGAGGCAGAAGTGGATAAGTGATCTCATCGGCTGCATGGCCTCATATTTTTTGTAAAACCTTTGACAGTATCTAATACAAGCACTCATGGTGAATCTTGTCCCTAGAAGGGAAGCAGAGAACTGCTTTCCTCCACTCATAAGAATTTTTATCCTCTTAGCATTGCAAGTGCTTATTTCCACTTTGTATTAAGTGAATGAGTTTAAAGAGCTAGATGTTGTACAAGATAGCTCTTTTGCAACTGTACCGCATGAGTGGTTGACTATACATTACTATTTAATCTCCAAAGAAATTTTGAAGCGCTTTGGTGTTTCTTAAAGTTACTTTTTTGGAGCATTATAGAAATATCTATGGTATTTGTGACCTGTAGTGTTTAGCTTTCACTGCGCTCAGTTTTATATGTTGTTTTAATGGATAATAAATTTGTAGACCTCTAGCACGATTATAATCAGCAAAGCCCTTCTCAAGAGCTTGTGGCAAAGGATTTGCAAGGTATAGAGTGAAATTTTTGGCACATTTACAGGATAAATACCTGCGATGGTGAATGCCTCTTTTAGTTTTTTTTTCTTTGCACATGACATTTAGATTCTGCATTTGTAAAAGGTGAGGTGATTGGAAATAGGTTTTATCTTGGTAATGTGTATCACTGTAGCTGGTAATTTTATTGTTTGATTAACTGGTTATCATTCAAGCATATTGGTATAATAACAACCAATGTGCAGGCCAACCACGTAGGAATTTGCTGACTATAGGATGGAGCGTTTTTGTTAGTCATAAAAGACTTGTGTCTAGAAATGTAGTACTTTTTTTGTAGTATGTAGAATTACTTGAGCAATTTGCAATTTATTTTTTGTTGAATGCAAATTTTATTCAATTGAACATTATGAGTAATTCTTGCTGCCCTTTTGCATTTGAAGAATTGATACTGTTAAAATGAACAGAGGTGAAAATGGAGAGTTAATTTTAGTTATTTGAATAACTGCACAGTAGCAGAGGCAGCAAAGTGATATTCCTTCTTCTGTGCTTTCTATCCAAAACATGCAATTGGGTTTACTTGCTGCTGTAGCTCATGCAGTTGCCACAAAGAGTATGTTTCATATTTTCCATAATCCAAGGTATGTGCAGTAAACAGCTTAAGGTATTTTCACTCAGAAATGGAGACTGCACATGACTAGGATTGGATTAAAAAAAATTGCTGATTAAAGCTTGGAAAAAATCTGGAAATTTTGTTTCATGTTCAAGTGCAATGGCATCTAACTGTAAACTCATTTACTGCAGAGGATCAAGGACTGAATAATTCTTGAATAGAATTTAGTTCTTTTTATAGTTAAATGGCATTACATGTCAAACTATGGAAGATCGTGAAGCCTAGTATTTTCTCGTCCATTCTGGAATCTGTGAGTCATTGAATCTAACTGAGATTTAGAGATATTTAAAAGTAAATAAGGCTAAATAAGGCTCATATAATGTTTTCCATTTTTATCTGATATGAATTCTGATCTAATGAGTTCCTAGTAGTGGAAATGTCACTTGCAAGATTCATTCAACAAAATTAGTTTGTCCTGTGTCTAAGTTTTTTTGAAAGGTATAATGATTGGATTTATTTTGCTTTTCCCAAATTTTATCCCAACCATGTCGACCAGTTTTTAGTATTTTAGTGTATGTGAGTGGCTGTGCATACATACATCTAAACCAAAGCCCATATGCATGTGCACGTAGAGATTATGTGCCAATTTTTAAAATGACATATCCACATTCTAATCACATAGGCTTCTCTTTTTAGTCTGTGTTTGTGGGGGCATACATACATACATGTGCTTGTGCCATGTAGACTCTGAATAACAAAGAATTTTTAACTTTTTTTATATTTGTTGCTGTGAAACCTATCTATAAAAATGTGCTGACTTTTGGAGCCCTATAACATGAAATAACAATTATTGGTTTTAAAGATTTTGCAAACTAAAATATAGTATTGGTAAATGGCAGCCAACTAAACTAAACTATCAGCATTTGGGTCCTTGATTAACCTAGCCATATTCCTTGCACCTTTTAGCATTTGGCAGGGACTCCTGCTGCACTGCAGCCCTCGTTGCATTACTAGCTAATCAATAGGATCATCCCTCAGGTCACCTTGGAAATCAAAGTAAACAAAGTTAGAACGATTAACTATTAAGCAATGAATGGTAAAGGTTTGTCATTTAAAAGAGTTGTGCTGATAGGAGGACCTTAGGTAGTTTGTAGTGAGCATGAAGTTGTTTTTCAGAGTTTGGCCTCAGAAAACTTGACCAAGTTCTATAAGTCCTTAAAGTTGGCACCTCCATTTGTTGGATCTTTTGAGATCCTTGGATTTGGGTTCGTGAATTCTCCTTTACTGCAATAGATGATGAAATATCATTTACCTTGGATGCAACCAAGATTCAAAATAATCCAAAGTTCAAATTTATCGAGTGACAATTTGTGAGACTCATTATATTATCAGTCTTGTCGTGAATTGATGAAGCAAGACATGGCATACCATTCTTTTCTTGACCAGCTACACACAATTCAAATTAAGCACATCGTATATCTAAGTTTAAATCTACCATGGGTTTTATGCAATCAGCTTGGATTTAGCAGCATATTATTCGACACAGGTTCAGCAGTAGCTTCACGAGATATCAAGAAACAGATGACTATTATCTTATCCCCCACAAAAGCAGGATGCAGAGCACTGGTCACTGTATCTTATGAAACTATCTGGCTCAAGAGAATACTTCAGAGATGAATCTGCATCAAATGGAGCCAACAATCCTCTTTTGTGAGATCAAAAGTTCCATAGTGATGACCAATAACCTAATTTTTGAGCCAAAATTAAACAAATTGAGATCCAACATCATTACATGCGAGGTGAGGTTCAGAGCAGAAGTTAAATTGATTTGTTTCAGTATGCAGGATTAGCTTAAAAATATCTTCACATTTGCCATTAAGCAAAATCAAAAACTTGAAATATCCAAATTTGCTTAGTAAAAGAAACTAAAATGGTTATTAGGAGACGCTATCAGGAGTTTCCATTTTTAGATTGGGGCAAGTTTAAAAATTGAAAAAATTCATAGTTACCCAAAAACTTGTACCTTGAGCCTTGGTAATTGTCTCCTGTCCCACAAAAGCGACCCTGCCTTGGAGACATATATGGGGACGCCTGCAGACATCATGGGACTTCAACTGGTGTATCCAAGCATCTCCATACACCTCCCAAAAACATCCTTTGAAAACAAGGAGACTTCCACAGAAGTTTATTAAATGTCACATTTATTACAGTGAATTTTTTCTCTTGTACCAATAACTTGTTGAAGAGAGGCAAAACAACTAATGAAAAATGCTAAAAGGTGGTTATTTGCCCATTTTTGCAAGAAAATTAACGACATGTTTTGTAGTACAGAATTTTCTTATCAAAGCTCAGTAGTAAGAACAATTAAGATGACTGTGTACAGCAGCTGCAGCATTACAAATTGATTGAAGTGGGAACGGAATGCTCCATGTCAGTCACCTATGCTAATAAAATAAAGCATTCCCTGCTCTGCATTTGCAATTTTCTATAACTGAAAGAAATACAGTTAGAATGATTCCTATATGATTATCAGTTTCTACAAAAGAAAGCCTTCGAGATTATTTATCCACTATTGAAAATATAAGTAGAGTAGGAACGTAACACATTATGAAGTGTAGGAGGAGAAGAAATAGTCAGTTTCAAAAATGTTGCTTTTGCTTAAAATAGCAACCATTTCCTTCATTAGGAAAAGGCGCCCTTTCTACGGGGTATTTGTGCGTATTGCTAAGTTTAGGACCACTTCGAGGGCTTCTGAGTGTAGAACTTTAAAAAATAGGACAGTTGTTAATAACCTGATTTGTCCTGTTAAGATTGTCACTATAGCGACCATTCAGTGTGTAATGAGTACGCAGAGAAGTGTTGACAATACATTGATAAAATCTTTCATACAATTTTGATTTTCCAAGAGTTATATTGCTTCTGTTGTTATTTCTTTTTATGATAGGTACTGGAACAAATTGAAAAATTAAGAGAAATATGTGGTAATAAGTTGCCCCAAAAGTTTCTAAAATTGTTTAAACAGGACCATGCTCATGACACACAAGCAGTAAGAAGTTTCAATACTCACAAATAAATTGATTTAAATATAACTATAAGTATGATTCTTCTTCAGCAGTTTAGTATTCCAACGCCTCCTTCCTAATGTGAACTAAAATATGGCTCCTATGTTGAAACTGCCACTTAGAAAAGCATAGTAAGACCGCATCCTGTTTTTGTTTTCTTTTTGTAGTAGGTACTGCTATCAATTGAAAATTTAAGAAGAATGTAAGGTAAAAGGTGCCATTGAAATTTCTAAAATTTATTTAAACAGGGCTATGCTCGTGACTACAAGCAGTAAGAAGTTTCAAAACTTACAAAAAATTGATTTTTAAAAAGACTATTATTATGATTTTCCTTTGGCAGCTGCTTAGCATGCCAAAGCCTCCTTACTAAGTGGAACTAACAAATGGCTCCTATGTTCAAATTGCCACTTTGTACTTAATAACTCTATTAAAAAAACTAGTATAGAATCACCCAGACCTGGCATGGCTCACGAGTCCAAAACGAAACTGCACTGAGTCTTGACTGAGCCCTGTAAAAATCTTGCCAACTCCTGTAAAAAACTCTCCAAGTCCTGAAACGAAGGCATAATTTATTGGTTTGATGACCATGACACATGTTTTCTTTGAATTATGTCATACTGATGATCAGGATAGGCTTATGTGTTCTCGAAAAGCTTTAGTTTGTTTTTTTGAGTAGTTTCTGATTTTTTGAGTGTTTTTATTTTCTAAGTCAAAAGTTTGGACTGCTGAGTCTGTGCGGAGCCTAAGTTTTCCAACTATGCCTAATAAAAGCATAGCAATATGCAGTTTTAGATATAAATCTATCTTGCTCTTTAGTTTTCAGATGTGCAGTCCAATGTAATGTCCCCTAATTGGGAATGCCCTAAATTTGCCCTAATTCCTCAATTTCCAAATAAACAAATGGGTTAGAGAGTACCTTTCACCTGATTGAAGCCCTGCAACAAATTAGAAACCATTTACCAAAATCACACTGATTAGCCGATTATAACCATCTACCACAATAATACTAATTAGCAGATTATCATAATTAAATATTAGTAAACTCACGGCTGAATTATTAATTCAATCACAAAGCATTTTAATATCCTTGGAGGGCTCAACCATAGGAGAGCATGGGAGAACGTGACTTGATGGGGTGCCTAGACCCTCTACCCTAGGCCCAAGAGTTGATATACCATCCCTCTTGGCCTCATGTGGCCCATGCCATCCATATGAGATGATCTACCTAGAAGGCATCCCTCTCCGTTATCCCCTCATCTTGCCAACCATTTCCCTCTCTATGATTTGACCTCTTGTGCTGATTTACCGTGATGGAGGGGTGAGATTACAACGGGAGCCCTAAAATGCCCATCTCTCCTAAACTCAAAGCACAGTACCCTTGGTACCCCCTTGGCCTCCTTGGGACTACTTGGTCCCCATCTCAAGACTATTGGTCCCCCATCTCGAGGTGGCGTACCTAAGAGAGTGCCCCATCACCGTTCCCCTCTTGTAATCTCAGCCCCTTCTATCATGATTTAAAACATTCAAGACATATGACAAACAAATATTAATCATATTTACTGATATAAGGAAGCAGTCACAACAGCAATACATCATTAGTACCTTGAATATCTAATCAAACAATCACAATCACTTATATTAAATTGTGCTACAACTACATTATTGTAAATCAGATTTCATACCCACCGATTCAAGAAATCAGACTGTCGTGCACATGCCAATTATTTTCAATTTAGAGGGTGCAGACCTCTATTTCCCTTTTATTAGTTTCAATTGAATAATGACTAATAAGGATCAATAATTGCTGCAAGCACCATATTATTGCATAATCATATATAATACACAGAACCACATATATAGATATCCTATATATATTATATATATGTGTGTGTATATGTAATTATATTTAACTTACTCCCCTCATTGATTTATCATGTATCTTCATCTATCTTCCATTGAACTATCTTCTTCTTCATACACTCTTCCATATCAGGCTTCTTATTTCTTCTTCCCAAATCTGAGTATATCATATTAATGTATCTGCTGCTATGCTCAGGAAATACTCCTATTTCTGTCCCTATTCACTGTCTATATCTCTGTGTCTCCTAATAATGTTCTGGCAGCAAACAGTACTTATCTACAGCAGATATCACATAATTTATTTTTTTATTTCCTTTTTCAGATCCCACTGTTCTGCTCCCCCTTGATATCACAAAATGTTCTCCCTTATATATTCTCACAATGGATATGTTTCTTATGCAAGATTGTATCTCTTTCCAAAAGTTGTCTCTTACCAAAAGTTATATCTCTCCAAGGAATCACACCTCTTTCAAAAGAATTGCTGCCTTTGAAAACTAATTCATAATCACCTTTTTGGTCTTTTATGGAGCGCTGACTTTTCTTTAATATATTTGCAACTATTTCTATTCAATCCGTACTTTCTTAACATGGGTAATTACCGCTGCTTATGTCTTTTGTTATTATCCAACAGGGGGGTCGGCTCACAGCAATAAAAGTATTTAACTTTATTGCAAAAACAAAGAGGTCAGCCAGCATATTAGTTTGGTCTTTGATTGATCTGTTGATGTATACAGTGTCGGTCACTTTATTCCAGCCCAGATCGAAATCAATTAAATCATAGCCTTACGGCTATTTAATTAATGGAAATGATTTAATGAAAAGAGACGTCACTCGATAAAAGATGATTATTATTCATTTAATATAATTGGCTTGATTTCCTTAGAGGCGCAATTATTTATGGAGGCCGACTTCTTGCTTGTAAAGGACATGCCTCTTGGATGAGGCCGACATGTTGTTTTTCGAGAGTCTTGTCTCTCCCTCCACTTTGTATATATACACCTTCATCGCATTCCATTTGAGATCGATTCATTCATAGTTCAGGCAATACACTTCATTCCTACTTGGTGCAAATTCATATACAAGGCAGATCGAGTTATATGCAAGATCAGTTCGGCATTGTTGAAGGCTGTTGAAGGCTGAGAGTTCATCAGCGAATTGTCTCTTTATAATTCTGTGTTGCATCATACTTTGGTGCTTGTATTTAGGCCTTCATATCGGCCTCTTGTAAGGAGATCTTTGTTGTTGAAATTCAATATATAAGTGATATATTGTTGCTGGCTTTTTCTCCCTCAAGTGGAGGGTTTTCCCAGGGTTTGTGTTGAATTTTGAATTAATTTTCTGTGCTCTAATCTGATCATAAAACTAACATGGTATCAGAGCAGGTTTGAAGAAGATCTTGATCAGATTTAATCTAGCAGCGATACTCTTTAATCTCTTTCTCATCTTTGATCACATCTATTTGTTTATCAAGATGGTGAACGGACTCAAGATCGAGGACAGACTTGAGGGAGCATCAAATTTCACTTCATGGAGATTCAGAATTATGCTCACCTTGGAGGAAAACAAATTGGTTGAGTTTGTCAAGACCAAAGTCCCTGAGCCTACGGATGAGGAAGAAAAGGTTCAGTGGAGGAAGAAAGATATCAAGGCGAAGAAGATGTTAGTTGATTCCGTGAAGGATCATATTGTTCCGATTGTCTCCAAGTTAAAGACGGCAAGAGACATGTTCAAAACATTGGAGGAGATGTACGAAATCAACAACACCAGCCGGGCACTTGCACTAAAGCAACAACTCCATCATGTGAAGATGGCGAAAGGAGAAACGGTCATTGCTTACTTCATGAAGATTTCGGAATTGAGAAATCAGCTCTCTACAATTGGTCATGTGGTTGATGACAAACACTTGACCGTGCTTGCTCTCAATGGTCTTCCTTCATCTTGGGAGTCCTACATACAAGGAATTAGTGCAAGATCAAAACTTCCTAAGTTTGATCAATTGAGGACAGATTGCATTCAAGAGGAGTCTAGGTTGGCTGCTAGAGGAGTGGGTCAAAGCTCTGCTAATGAAGACATCCATGTCTTCGCCACTCAATCTTCAAAGAAGGGAAAAGATGGGAAGAAAGGATACTTTAAGAGGAACAAAGACAAAGGAGCAAATGGTGCTCCCGCATTCAAGAAGAAGAGGAACCTTTCCAAAGTCCAATGCTTTAGGTGTGACAAGTTTGGTCACTTTGCTAAAGATTGTCCAACTAGGCCTAAGCAGCAAGCCACCATTGCAGATGTTAATGATGCCTCTCCACAGAAGGACTCATGTGAATACTTGTTCTATTCGGCATTATCAAGCAGTGTACCTACCGACACCAACACTTGGTTGATTGATAGTGGTGCATCTCGCCACATCACCGGATTTAGGGAGCATTTAACAAACTTGGTGGAGAGAGACTCTAGTGAACAAGTTATTATTGGAGATGATGCTAGTTACTTGGTGAAAGGATTTGGGACCTCCACTCTCCACTTGGATTCTGGCATCTCCTTGCAGTTGTGTGATGTTTTATATGTTCCAGGCATCAAGCGAAACTTTGTTTCCATTTCAGCCTTGGAAGACAAGGGGTACCAAGTAGCATTCTCTAAAGGAAAAGTTCTTGTGTGGACAAAGAATTCCAACTTCAAGATTGCTCGGGTGATTGGAGTTAGACATGAGAGTCTCTACAAGCTATGCACTCGTCCACTTTAGGAACTAGTACATGATTCTTCTAGCTTGTGTGATCTTTGGCACCGAAGATTGGCTCACCTTCACTTCCGAGCTCTACCTATCATGGAGAAGATGGTCACGGGCCTTCCAAAGTTCAACCAGGAGCACGAAGGTACTTGTAGAGGCTGCGCTTTGGGTAAGAATACTAAAGGTCCATTTCATAGTAGAGAAAATAGATCCAAATGTATTCTAGATCTCATTCATTCTGATTTATGTGGTCCAATGTTTGTTGCTTCTTCGAGGGGTTTCTTGTATTACATTCTTTTTATTGATGACTACTCTAGAAAGACTTGGATTTATTTCTTGAAATCTAAAGAATCTGAGGTATTAGAAAGGTTCAAGGAGTTCAAAGCTCATGTGGAGAATTCATCCGGGAAGAGGATCAAAGTCCTGAGATCTGATAATGGAGGAGAGTACACTTCTGGCAACTTTCGTAACTATTGCATTGAAGTTGGGATTAAGAGGGAGTTCAGTGTCCCTTATAATCCTCAACAGAACGGTGTTGCTGAAAGGAAGAACAGATCGATCGTGGAAGCAGCCAAAGCCATGATTCATGACCAAGATCTGCATACCTTCCTTTGGGCAAAAGCATCTAGGGCAGCAATCTATATTCAGAATAGAAGTCCTCACCGAATCCTAGAGAACATGACTCTTGAAGAAGCTTTTACTAGGAAGAAGCCTGAAGTGAGTCATATGAGGATCTTCAGATGTCCAGTGTATATTCATGTATCGAAGGAAAAGAGGACAAAGTTGGAACCTTCTGGCAAGAAGGGGATATTTGTAGGTTACAGTGAAACATCAAAAGCCTACAAGATCTACATCCCAGGTCAGAAGTTGATCGAGATCAGTAGAGATGTCACATTTGAGGAAGATGTTGCATTCAAAAGATCCAAGGGCACTCACATGGAGATTGATAATGAAGAGTCTCCTCAGGATATGGAAGTTGACCATGCTCCTGAGATTCAAAGGGAGACTTCAAAACCGAAGGAAGATGATGATCCAGTTGAGCCCTTGGAACCTACTGATGGGCCTACCGATATTGTGATTGGGAGAAACAGACCTCTCTGGGTTAGGCAAACAATGCAGGAGGCAGAAAGGTTTGCAGCACCAAGAGGAACCTTCAGAGAAAGTAAGAGACCTCATAAGTTCTCCAGTTATGTTGCTTTGATGAGTCAGATTATTGAGTCTGAGCCTTCCAGTGTTGAGGAAGCTTCTAGTCAACAGGTTTGGAGAGATGCTATGACAGAGGAGTATCAGTCAATTCTCAAGAATGATGTTTGGGACATCGTTCCTAGACCGGCAAATCTGTGTATCTTCAAAATGGCTCTTCAAGATCAAGCATGCAGCTGATGGGAGCATTGAGAAGTACAAAAGCAAGATTTGTGGCTAGGGGTTTCACAAAAGAGGGAGTTGACTATGAAGAAACATTTGCTCCTGTTGCTCACTACACTTCTGGAACCATCATTGCCATTGCTGCATCTAGAGGGATGGAAGATTCATTAGATGGATGTGAAGACAGCATTTCTGAATGGTGTAATCGAGGAAGAAGTTTACATCGAGCAACCTGATGGATTCGAGGTACATGGGAAGGAGTCTCATATTTGCAGGTTGAAGAAGGCCTTGTATGGTCTTAAGCAGGCTCCTAGTGCTTGGTATGAAAGGATTGATCATTACCTGTCAAGCTTGGGCTTCTCCAAGAACGATGCTGATTCTAACCTGTATTTCAAGGTAATTGATGGTGAAGCATTGATTTTGGTTTTGTATGTTGATGATCTGATTCTTACTGGAGAAGAACACCTCATTTTCAAATGTAAGGAGTTGGCTTCTGAGTTTGAAATGAAGGACCTTGGTCTCATGCATTACTTCCTTGGCTTAGAAGTTTGGCAAAAGCCAGACGAGATGATTCTAAGTCAAGGGAAGTATACTATTGATATACTTAAGAGGTTTGGTATGATGGATTGTAAATCCATGTCTACGCCCATGGAGACCAACTTACATAAGTTGAAAGAGGTTGCAGCTAAATCAGATCTAGTGGATCCTACGTTATACAGGCAGTTGATTGGATCATTGATGTATCTAGTCAATACTAGACCGGATATCTGCTATGCAGTAAGTGCACTCTGTCAGTTCATGTGTGAACCCAGGCAGATACATCTAGTTGCAGCGAAACATATCCTGAGATACTTGCGTGGCATAGTTGGATATGGGTTGAGATATTCTTGGTGTGGATTTGAAGTTGCATGGTTATATTGACTCTGATTGGGCAAGGTGTGTCATTGATCGGAAGAGCACCTCTAGATGTTGCTTCAGTTTGGGGTCTGCTATGATATCCTGGTGCAGCAGAAGTAGTCATCTGTAGCATTGAGTACAGCAAAGGCAGAGTATATTGCAGCTTGTGTGGCAACTCGAGCGTGTGGCGAAGCTCCTTGTAGGATTGTTTGGACAATCAATGGAGCCTACTATCATTCATTGTGATAACTAGAGTTGTGTGAAACTTTCTGTCAATCCTGTGTTTCATGACAGAACCAAGCATGTTGAGATCAAATACCATTATATTAGAGATATGGTATTGAGGAAAGCTATACATTGAGGTTGAGGTATATTAGCATTGATGAGCAGACGGCAGACATTCTCACCAAGCCTCTCTCCAAGATAAAGTTTGTGTACTTTCGAGACAAGCTTGGTATGGTGGAGAATCAAGCCCTAACTGAGAAGGAGTCTCAGTATCAGTGATCCTCTTTAATGCATTTCTCTTTGAGAGAGATTTGAGGTGCAATCCCTTGTTAATGCATTTCTCTTTGAGATTTGAGGTGAAAACCCTTGTTTCCACCCTCTGGGAGAGCCATGGTGGATGTCATGTGTGTGACTCCATGACAGCATCACATGAGAGAGTCCGTGATGATATTCATGTACTTGTGTTTCACCCTCTGGGAGAGCCATGGTGAACGTCACGATGAGGTGACAACATCACGTTAAGTGATGAGCACTTGTACATACCATTCATGGGTGTAGCCATGATGGTTGATATCACGATGAGGTGATATCTTTCTTTTCCACATATGGGTGTAGCCATTGTGGTAGACATCACAATGAGGTGATATGTCTCGTGCAGCTGGAAGTATTCTCCCTAGCTGAGAGGGAGTGTTGATGTATAGAGGGTCGATCGCTTTATTCCAGCCCAAATCGAAATCAATTAAATCATAGCCTTACGGCTATTTAATTAATGGAAATGATATAATGAAAAGAGACGTCACTTGATAAAAGATGATTATTATTCATTTAATATAATTGGCTTGATTTCCTTAGAGGCGCGATTATTTATGGAGGCCGACTTCTTGCTTGTAAAGGACATGCCTCTTGGATGAGGCCGACATGTTGTTTTTGGAGAGTCTCATCTCTCCCTCCACTTTGTATATATACACCTTCATTGCATTCCATTTGAGATCGATTCATTCATAGTTCAGGCAATACACTTCATTCCTACTTGGTGTGAATTCATATACAAGGCAGATCGAGTTATGTGCAAGATCAGTTTGGCATTGTTGAAGGCTGTTGAAGGCTGAGAGTTCATCAGCGAATTGTCTCTTTATAATTCTGTGTTGCATCATACTTTGGTGCTTGTATTTAGGCCTTCATATCGGCCTCTTGTAAGGAGATCTTTGTTGTTGAAATTCAATATATAAGTGATATATTGTTCCTGGGTTTTTCTCCCTCAAGTGGAGGGTTTTCCTAGGGTATCTGTTGTGTTATTGTGCTGAATTTTGAATTAATTTTCTGTGCTCTAATCTGATCATAAAACTAACATGATCGCTGTCTTTTAATTTCTGCTTCTTTTGGAGAACATATTCGCAGCTTTATATCATTTGCTATCCTTCATTAATTGTTGGATATTATAGAATATGATTGCTGCTGTAATATATTATATATTTTTTCTTATTTTAATATATTGGTTTTTTATATATTTTTTTTTAATATTTATAATATTAAATTATTAATATTTGTATTTATGTATTTTGTTATTTATTTAATTTATTTATTTATTTGTATTTCAACGTTTAATTATTTTTATACTTTGGTGTTCTATTTCCCAGACATGACATCCAACCCTAATTATCTGCTAATAAAGAGTTTCTAACTCTCTTCTTACCTGCAAATGATGTGCCCAAGCAGAATGATTGACTGTCAATGAAAGAAGAACTGCTTATTCTATGTTCTTCCTAAAAAGACATGGAACTCGCCAAACATGGGCATAATGCCATTATAAGCATCCTGCACTAAGAACTGGCATTGTTGCTTTACTATTTAGGAAATTTGCCATACATGGCCATAATGCCTTTATAAGCATCTCGCACTAAAATTTTTTATAGTTTCTTGACTAGTTATGAATTTGGCATTCACCAATTCAGTCAGAGATTCAAAAAATCTAAACCTGTCAAGCAATTTTTAATATATTTGAGCTGCATATGCCACTTGAACACTAGTACATCTACAGTGGAGAAAGGGCCTAAGCACGTTAGTGAGTTCATATGGAATTTTTCTTACAACACCACAAAAGCCAGCATATTACCTCCTCAGACTATTAAAAATGATGGAACACTACTGTACAGGTGAACTTGCAGTACCTTGTAAATAAAATTGCAGGTTTTATTTGTCTTTAGTATCAAAAGCAGAGATGGACCTGTACCAAGCATACTAAGAACATTCAAAAAGGTCAACAGGGTGGACCTCAAATACAGGAAAACATGGTGAACACAGTTTTTTTGCTATTGCATATGTCCTCATGCAGTCACAGAAACTGTCCCTTAAAATACCTACACAATCTTTTGCATATATTAACATATAATTTTCAAATTTGCCTGACTCTAAAGAATATGGTACTGCACTGCATGACTGCCATTACAGAGGATCAAGCTTGAAAAGGGATCAAACTAAGCATATTATGATTGGTCATCAGTTTGTTGATTGAATATCTGTTTTTTCCACACATAAACATGTGTTAAAAGTACAGTAAAAAGTTCTTGTACATCCCATAAGCTTTGATATATGCAGTTTTCCAAACTTCAATATTACAGCCAAGAGAGATGCCTGATTAAGTTTATTATGACTGGTTATGAATATAGGTTCAGAGTAATGCTAGCTAGGATTGATTAGCAAATAATTAAGGAATGGTGCTTCATTATGTTTGTTGTTGTTTGAATTCGATGATAGGCATATTAAGTAGATGAGAGAGCATGACAAGGGTTAACTGTCATGTTTATACATTGTTGTACCATATTTCACAGAAAAAATGTGTAATTGGTTTGGGTTAGAATTGATTTAGTTAATGGTTTAACTTGGTGACACCAAGGAGGTACTACAACAACTTATTCAAGTGTCAACCTCAAAGTCTTGGATTCCATTCTCAAGCTCATGATCCAGGCTACCAACACTAAAAACTTGGAAAGCTTCATCTAGGATATGTTTCCCAGTATCAGATTTGATTCTTCTAGTATTCTACAACTATGTAGTAATAGAAACTACTCGCTATGACATGAAAATAACAGGCTGGCCGAATGATATCATCAATTAAGTATTGCCATGAAATGCCAAAGCCTTGAAAGGCAGCCAAATGTTGGCTAGTTTGTTTACATTGATAAGATAGTCAATGCACAAGTGTACACATACAATTCAATGTATACATGAGCCTATTTAGGACTTCCATTTCTGCCAGGTGCATAAATGCATGGGAAATGAAGCAATGTTTTTCATAAGATATGTAACAAGAGTTCAAAACTCACAGGCTTCACAAATACAGAGAGAAATAAATGCACTAATACAACAGAAACAACCTATAAGCTGGGTTGCTGTGATAAACAACTAATAGCTATGCTCAAAAGTGGTTAACAGAAACAATAAATAATAGTACAAGTTTGAGAAAATGAGCTACAAAGAGGAGGGAGTATGAATCTCTACAAGAAGTTGAAGTAATATAATAGAAGAGATCGAAAGAAAGGATAGTTTATGCAAACATTACTTCTTAAGAAACATACAAGAAATTACAAAGGAATAAATGGCTACGGCTTATCTGCAAATGCATCAAAATCTATGGACCCCATAAAACTTCTGAAAAAATAGTTGCAACATCTGCATCCGAAGGTGCCACTTGTCTAACTCGTTTCAGAATTTCCTGCTTCAGTGCTCTCTTTTCCCTTTTCCTTAAACCTTGTCCAATCTCCAATTGTATTGCAAACCTGGACACGGCACTCGCAAAGGGATGCTTATGCCAATACTCTTCAACAGCCCTATAATGCTGCTCATCGCCTGACTTTACAGATTCCAGGAAGCTTTCTGCTGATCTCCTGGAAATAGAAGGAGAGGATTTTGCCTCATTTTCAGATTCATCCTCCAAATTCTCCAAACAGTCCTGGGGATCCTTTTGGGGCGAAGTACTGCTGCTAGACCCCATTGAATTTCCGGGACCCAAACCGGATTGTGAATGCTGGTGAGATGACAATGGTGATGATGATGAATCCTTCCTTTCGAAGTGCATGGGCAAATCAATGAGATCACCTCCAGATTGTGACTGCTGAAGGTGTGCAAGCTTCCCCACAACGTCCTCCTCCAGCATGGCCTCTATTACCTCCTTCTGACCATAATAAGCTATCTCAAATACACACTCAATTGCAACCACCCTCATCTCTTCCTGCTTATCCTCCAACAACCTCACCATTTTCCTTACTCCTCCATGGGCATGAATTTCATCCACCACCGCGCCCTTGCCCGCTGTAACCAAACTCCCTAGAACACTTACAACCGCAATTGACAAATCACTGGAATCCTTAACCATGCTTAACAAATTCTCCACAACACCCAACATGAGAACCTGACTGACAAACACATCCTTATTAAAGTGAACCAGAGCAGCCAAAGCAAAGGCAGCCTCCCTCTGAACCCTAGGACTCCAAGACGCAGACCTACTGAACAAACAAGGGAGGGAATCAAAGACTCTCAGAGACAAAATAACATCTTGCAGCTCAGGATTGTATCCTTCCTTAACCTTGGCCTCGAACACACCAAGCGCATCAATTATCTCTTCCTCTTTACAACCAGGGCTTTCCAGAAGCTTCAGCAAGTGCTCAATATTCTGCCGATCTAACCACAAGTGGATCTCAGATTCCATTGCGTTGGCCACGTTACTGATATCATTCCCCAAAACCTTTCCCTTGGCCCTCGAAATATAGTATCTCAAACCTCGTCTATTAGCAAGCTTACGAGCCCTCTCCAACTGGGGTTCCATCAGATTGCATAAGCTCAGAAGCTTCCGCCGCAGCTTCGGGTCCTTCAATGCCCCGCTCTCCTCCAGGCGCTTAATCCCTTCCACCAAGTTTTCTACATTCTTTGCGTTCTTGGGTATCTCCTGAGAAGCCTCTTTCAGAGCTTTCACCATGCCCAACACATCGTCTGACGCTACTGCCTCTCCCTTCGGTAAACTCATAGCTCACTGGTTCTTTCTACCCAATAATTTTCAAAGATTTCTCTTTCCTGTATACCATCTGTAACCCCTTTAGACACAGCTGAGATTTACCGCTTATACAAACTGGCAACTAGCTAATTTTGCAAGCTGCCCAACCACCATTCTTCCTGAACCAACCGAAACATGAATTTGGAGTTTTCTAATAAAGTGTGGTAGGAAATTACCAAACACCCATCTCACGAGGACAGACTGATCTCCAATGGTGAAAACAATTTGCTTGACACATCACTCTAAATAAAGCAGGTTTGTCCAATTTGAATACTTGCGTAGAGAGCACATAAAAGAAGTCAAAACACAAGGTCAACTTTAATGTCCGGTACTTGCCCCTGGATCAGCAGCCTTAGGATTTATTTTTTATAATAATAATAATTGGTATATGCTGTGTCCGATACCTGTGATGCCATGCCGCGATCTTCCTGCAGCAAGTTTGGGAACTTTCTCATGTTTTTCACATGCATTTCGTTTATAGTTGCAAGTTTGATGTTTCTTTAAATTACGTGAAGCCCCACAATTATTGTGAACCTTGATTGGTCTGATATTTTTTTTGTTTGAGTACTGTTGAAACTATAATAATTATTTTAAAAATTATAGAGGCTGAGAAATAAAAATATTAAATTAAATAAAATATTTTTTTTATAAAAATCAAAGTAGAATTTTCATAATTACATCTCATAAGTAATGTTTTTAAATATAGACACTTAAAAATTATAAAATGTGATCTTCAAGCAATGCTTTACAAGTATGTTGATTTAAAAAAAATATACTAATAAAATATGATTTTCAAAAAGTTAACTTAACTTAGAGAGACGGAAGTGACATGGTATTCGGGTTTTGAATTTATTAGTTTCTGTGATGGAATTATAGGGAAAGGACAGTTTGTAATTGGTGATTAAATTGTGTAGTTCAAACCAATCAAAAACATGAAAATATTGTTCCAAAGAATTTGTTTAAAGTTTAAAATAATGATTCAAATTTATCATTTTTAAAACATAATAAGATAATAAACATTTTTTCTCTATTGTCATTGGACAAATTATTTTTTCTCTAAAAAAAGACAAAAAAATCTAGAATAAAAGTAAATTAAGTGACTTCAATGTTCCAATTTGATGAGATTTTCTCCTATTATCAAGAGAATTTTTTTCCTCCAATAAATAGCACACATGATTTTTCTATGAAATCTTGTATATCACCTAAAGCATTATGAACTACATGATCCACTTGCTTGAAATTGACTTTTCCTTCCATGAGTATCTAAATCCTAAAAATAGATCTCACACATCAGGCTAGAATTTGATGGTCTATTTGACCGTTTTTTTGACTTGCTATATTTTTATATCACTGTAAATATGACACTTAAAATTATTATCAAACGGTAAAAATTTATTGTATATATATAATAATGTTTGATAAAAATATAAATTAGTTTAGAATTGGAATAATTCTTTCTAATTTAACTTTATATTAATATATTTGATTTATTATAGATATATTTATTAATTCAAAATCTGTCCAAAATATAATATTTTCAAGATTTAATATAGTTCTTTCTAATTTTTTAAAGATTTTGACATTTTTACTAATAGTTATCATTGCTTTTTATTAATATATGATTTATAATATTTATTATAAAAATATATATTAATTCAAATAAATCTTTTCAAAATAGAATAATTGATTTTTAACTTTTTGAATATTTTATCAAGATTTATTTTCTACATAATTTAGAAACTTCTTGTTACAATTAACAGTAAATTTAAGATTTTTAGATTTATTTCTAATTATCAATATTTTCTAATCTTACAATTTTTTTTAATATATATATGATATCCTTATGAATAACATAATGCAAATTCACTGTTTTTTCAAAGCATTTATTTTATAGCATTGTAACTTGTTTTTTCTACAACAATTTACAGTGATTCTTTGTAACACGTAATATTTGCATAGAAGCTATCCTCATATGATGAAGTTATGGCAAGTTGTGCTTACTATTCCTGCAAGTATTGTTGATTGTGAAAGAGGATTTTCAAAGCAAAACATCATCAAAGATGTTAGAAAGTCAAAGTTGGGTTTGGATACATTGGATGCATTAATGAGAGTGTCTTTAAATGGACCTCAAGAAAGTGATGCAAATTGGAATAAAGTATATCAAATATGGAAGAATACAAAGTCAAGAAGAGTTCTTGACCTTTGATAACATTTATTTTTGTTTATTTTCTATGTAATGCATCATTAATTTTTGCATCTCAATTTAAAAATAATAAAAGAAAATAGTTTGTTTCTTTCCAAAAGTTGTATTTTGTGTTTAAATATATGCAAATTATATAATGAAGGTTTGTAGCAAATTATTATATTTTTAATTGTTTATTGGGTATTTTTAAGAATTATGATTCCTATAAAAAATACTTATTTAATTTATACCATACATAATATTTTAAAAAATAAAATTATTTGTGTTACATTAAAAATATAAATTTATATATAAAAAATAAAATTATATTTAATGTTTATGATTAATAAAATCCATAATATTTTAATATAAAAGATTTTTTATAAAAAAATATAACTTAAATTTTTTTTGACAGTTAATTTTTTTCATAAAATGTAAAGTGACAGGAATTTAAATAAACAAACCGTTAGAAAATTTTCATATGACAGGTAGGGGTGGCACATTAAAAATCCCTTTCATCATGAGGGTGTTGAAATTAGCACTAATATTTTCTTAATGAGAGATAAGCTTCGTTCTAAATCATAAGAAATCATTGTGTCAATGGAATATTTTACATTTTCCTTCATTCACGTCCATTTGAAATTCATATTTGTTATGTCAAATGAATTTTCATTATATACATATATGAAAATAATTAAAGTATTAATACTTCTTTACTTTATAAATATTTTGGAGAACATAATTTATATTAAGATTATTCTTGTATTTTGAAAAGTTATTTTGACCCTATAATTATATAATCTAGATATTTTATATATATATTTATGTCTATAGAAAACTATATGTGTGTTAATATGTTAAAAGTACATGTTTGTGCATGGGTGTGTATTCATACCATTTGTATGTTAAAAGTACGTGTTTGTACATGGGTGTGTATGGATACCATTTATTGCAAATTCTAATTGTTGGATTAAACAATTAATAATAAGTGCTAAATAATGGAATGAAATAAACTTAGACAAATCTAGATTTTTTTTCTTAAAAAATTAAGTATTATCTAATTTTAAAATATTTGCATACAGATTTAAAACATAAAGCAATGCAAATGAAAAAAAAAGGTTACTATTAAATTGACAAAAAACATTGCAATGGAAATAGATTGTTCCCATCTAGTTAGAAAATCAATATTTCTCTGGCTTTTATGTGGTAAGTGAGATTTTGGAGGCTTTCTCTAATATTTTGGAGGTTTTTACAATTGGCGAATAAATATATTAAAATAGCACTTGCACCTAAAGGAGGTTCAAGGATATGTATGTTAATATGTTAGAGTACGTGTTTGTGGATGGGTACATGTGGATTAAACAATAAATAATAAGTACTAAATAATGAATAAAAAAGTTGTCATCAAATTGACAAAAAAAGCATTGCAAATGGAAATAGAATGTTCTATCCAATTGGAAAATCAATATTTATTTGCGTTTACATGATAGGTGAGATTTTGGAGGCTTTTACCATTAAATGGCATACATTTACCATTGAATGGAAGCTAAAACTTTGTTTACGATGATTAAGAGTGGTTTGGAGGAGTGCAACTTATTTCAGGCTCAAATCTCACACTATATGTAGCCTATCAGCAAAAAATAAAATAAACAATATAGATATAAACAATAAAAAGATTTGGATCAATTTAACATTTTAAATATGAAACCCAAAATTTTAAATTTAAATTTTAAAATTCAAATCCATGTGTTTTATAAACAGCACATGTTCCCTATAAAATTTAAAATTTAGAGCACATACATAGAAACAAACAAATTTCAAACAATATAATTTAGTGAGATCAAGTGTGTGAATTACAAATTTAGGTCCACACTTCAAGTTCAAGTCCAAATACATAAAGATCACTTAGATGACATTAAAAATGAGCCAAAATAGTATACAATCAAATTGGTGATAATCATTAATTTTTTAATTATAACGTATGAAGAAATACATTCCTATATAATAACATTTTCATTAAATTTATTTTTTCATACTTCAACTCATTTTGTTAACTAGTTTTTAATAAGTTGGTTTTGAACCAATTAAAAACTAAAAAATAATTATTTTTTTCTTGTAGGGAAAGCAAGATAAACTATTTTTTTAACATTTTTTTTTAAAATGATTTTTCATTTTTTGCTTTATAAAATCATTTCATTAAATCTTTCTAAAATAAATAAATGTTACTTATTTTTAATTTTTTTAAGAATGATTTTTAAATGTATGTAATTGTTATTTTTTTATTATAAAAATCTCATAAATTAGCACATCCATAAATTATCATATAAAGATAATCTTCTAGGGATTTAATTTTACTCAATTAAAATAAAAACTTAAATCAAATATTAAACTATTTAAACTATTTGATATTGCCACATTTTTTATTTTCCAAATTTTTCTAAGTATCGTATAGGTTAATAAGAAAAATTGATCATCATGTCAGTCAAGTGGATTCAATGCAGACCTCAACATGGTTGAAGAAAAGAGTAGGCACTAGAACTTTAGGGGAATACATGGTGGACTGAGTTTTAGAAGTTTTTTGTTATTTTCAATTTGAAGACTGTATGGCTCATCCCAAGCCCTTTAATGCTTTATGAAGTGGACTTTAAGTCTATTAGTTTGTTAAATTCAGTTGAATACTTTTTGGATGGTAATCTTTACCATCTAAAATATAGGATTTTATTAGTTGTTTTTATATAAATATGTAATCATCAAAAGCAATAATACAAAGAGATATTGTTATGATGTCATAATGTGTTCTTGAGTTATGTTTCTGAAATATACTTTCAATATGAATAAAATAAGTTTTTCCCTCATTTTGAGCTACTAGTATTGTGAATGGAATCATCTTGGATGGAGTAATCTTGAAGTTACAAAGTTGATGTGATCTGAGCTAACATAGGAGCACCCGAGAGCTGGCCACTCAAGGGATTGCAGATTAAATAGATAAGTATTCTATTTTTAATTCTATTATTTTCATTTTGCAAAAGATAAACATAAGTGAGGCCTATTTTCATGTTTTGAGCTCTATTAAAATAATCTTGCAAGCCGTAGTAGAGTCTGTAATTTTTAGTTTTGTTTTTTGAAGTTTTGGAGCACCAATCTTCATTGTTAGTTTCATGTTGAGTGTTTTTGTTAATTGTTAAGTTTGTTATCTATTATTAGTTAGATGTTTCATAGTTTCTTTACAAGTATTTTTGTTTCAGTAATTTACATGCTTAGTTTAATTATCTCCATGGTTTCTAGTTTAGTTGTTATGCTTTTTATATTAGTAATTTCCTACTTTCTAGTTTAGTGGCCTTTTAGTTAAATTTTTATTTCAGCTGTTCCAAATACTTAGAAAATCTGAGAGAGATGGTCAGGATGTCTTCTATTGCATATATCCTCTAAACACTATCAGTCAATAATTGATACATTTTCAACTAAAGAGATAGGACCTAATAACAACCTATCACTTTTTGGCACCGTTGTTGGGGAACTTTCTTTTCTAGTGTTATTATGAGATACCTTGAATACCACTTTTAGGAACAAAAATAGTCCTTAGGCTTCCTTTTCTAAATGGTAAAGAAACGAGGCCCCCACAGAAGATTCATACCAAAAACCCCCCCAAACAATGTACCAACCACAAGTAGGGAGGAAGAAGTCTCAGCTCAAAAACTTTCTGAAGAATTGATCAAGCAGGATCAACTTGAGACCTCCCCACATACCCTAGAAAGAGATCACATAGTTGTAGAGGATCATATTCCTTTGCAAACCCCAGAACCTCACCCATTTGAATGAACTTTTAAAGAGGAACAAATTCCCTTCAACATCATGGGTGACCGTAGAAATTTCACAAACCCTCCACCACCACGCAGATTCACTTATCCTATTGCTATCGATGCAGATGACGAGACAACCATGCAAAATATCTCACCAACCTTCTTGCCAACCTTTCGAGGTTTGTCTTGTGAAGAACCTGATTAGTTTCTATTCGAGTCAAACAAATGACTACAAGAATGCTAACAAGAAACTAAATATTTTTCCCTCCACTCTAAAAGATGTAGCAATGCATTGGTTCATGGGATTAGCTTCAGGGTCGATAACCTCCTAGGATGACATGGATTCTACCTTTTTGGATAAATACCAGAGTTACTATAGGGTCAATGACAAAAAAGAAAAGTTGTTCAAACTAAGACAAAATGAAGATGAAAGCCTAGAAGATTACCTAGAAGGGTTTATCTTCTTATCTAAACTATGCGGTGGAGAAGCCATAAGCCTGAATATTTTGAAGACTATATTTTTCAAAGGTCTTGATAAAAATGCTCGAAGGAGACTGGACTTAATGGGAAAAGGAGATGTGTCCCAACTGGGACTCAATGATATCATTGAATTATGTCAGAATTCATCTTGTACTTGAGGAGGTATTTGAAAGTCTGCTATTTTTAAAGGTTCTAATGAAATAGGAAAACTACATGAGGAGATAGCCAATCTTAAGACTAGCATTCTTGTCCAGTTAAACACCATGTTAGATGGAATATAGGCTAAAACATGAAACCCCGAGACCCTATCCATTTACTACCCAAGGTGTCGAAACAAACATCTGTTAAGAGAATGCCCTTTAGAAAAAATTGACAAAATTGATGTTTTTCAAGTTTGTGAGAAAAGCCATCCCACTAGCCAGTGTGATATTTTGAATGCCATAAAAAATTCTAAGAAAATAACATCTCTGGTTGAAGAAGAGATCAACTTTGTAAATCAAAGAACTGGAGGAAATTTTTCTTATGGCCAAAACTCAAACCCTTCGTGGAGACCTCAAAACAACTAGAATAAAAATCAATGGGTAGCACCCTGTCCTCAGGCACCACCTCCACCACCACCTAATTGGGGAACTTATCCTTGGAGACCACATGAATGGGAAAATCAATCCTAGGGAAACCCTCAATGGCCTAACTAGTATCAACAATAATGGTATCCTGAGAATCCTACTCCTTAATGGAATCAACCTCAAAATTAGTTCTATATTAGTCCCAGAAGAATGCCTAATCAATAGAAAAATCTTTTACCACCTCCCCAAAACACTCGAAAAAATGAGCAAGTTAATTAACCACAACTTTCGATGCAACCTATTCCAAACCCAAAGAACAATTGTTAGAATACCCCAGTGTATTCCACAGAACAGGACAATGTTACTGGACTCACTATCTACTATGGAAATTTGTAATTAAGATTTAGAAAAACACTTCAGCCACCTACTATTGAAGATATTTTGGATGAACCTATTAAAGAATTTGTTGAGATGGTTAAAACAAATCCCACATCTGTAGAGAAAGCCCCAAAAAGTACCCAAGACAAGACCTTCCCACCATCTCCAGTTGGAGCTTCTGACCTACCTCAGGAGGAGGGGGGTTAGTCTCCAACTAATTCTTTAAAGGATTCTACTCCTAAAGAGAAAACTCAAGTGCCTTTTTCAGAGCATCTGAAACCAACTATCTTGAAAAATCCTCAAGAAATGTCCTATTCCACCAAAACTGTGTTGATACAAGAAATCAAACAGTTACAGATTGAGGTTCCTTTGCTACAACTAATTAAGGAGATTCCTAAGTTGAACCAATTGATCCAATAGTTGTGTATAAAAACTCCAGGGAAGAAACCAAAATGAATAAATATCGTTCACATAAATGATTACCTAGCTGACTTTTTGGCTAGAAAGACCATTACTCCAAAATATAATGACTCGGGTAGCCCACTTATAACAGTCACAATCAATGAGGTACCAATACCTAATGCACTTGTGGACCTGGGAGCAGACATTAATGTAATGACTGTTGATGTAATGTAAAAGTCAGGGCTTACTGATTTACGTCCCACAACTACAGTCTTACAAATGGAAAACCAATCCATAGCCATTCCCAAGGGTGTCATCGAAAATGTTCTTGTTAAGGTTGATGGATGGGAATACCCAGTGGATTTTCAAATAATTCAGTCTCTTATACCCAAAGATAGTTATCCAATAATTCTAGGAAGACCATGGTTGGCTACTATTGTAGCCAAAATTGATTGCCGAGAGGGAGGAATGACCATTTCACATGGTCCTAACAGAAAACATTTATTCGTGTATCCTCTCACCAAGCTTGCTGACTATAATAAAGTATGGGTTGATGAACCAGAAGGTCCCAATGGACAAGAAAATTTAGTTTCACTGGCCATGGTAGTCATCAAATAGCATGGTGAGGATTAGAGGGTGAATTAGAAAACAACTTGGAAAAACTTACCATGGATTTGAGTGATGAGGATATTTTGGACATAGAAGAAATCCTAGACAGCCAATCAACATAGACCACACTAAATTTGATAACGAACTAGTTTCATGGGATTACCTTGTCCTCTAGAAAATATAATTCCAAAAACAGATCATTTCTTTAAAGATATTACCATACTTCATTGAACCATACCTCATATATGTCCCCTTAACACTTTGAAAAGGCCAATGTACATTGTCACATCCAACCATCCTGGTGTTAAAACCATTATGCTGCTACCAGGAAGAACTTTGAAAATTAACAGTTGGTTGACTGAGTCAGAAGAATATAAATTATTTGATATCCTAGTGAATAGATCTAAATATTTTGCTTGGGACTACATAGATATGAGAGGAATACACCCAAGTGTATGTACTCATCATATCTATATTGAGGATGTTCAACCTATTCGCCAACCATAATGGAGACTTAATCCTGCCTTGAAAGATATCATTAAAATTGAATTTGAGAAACTTCTACAAGTGGGATTTATTTATCCCATTTCTGACAGTAAATGGGTTTCACCTTTGGTTGTGGTACCTAAGAAAAATTGGAAGTGGAGAGTGTGTGTAGACTATAGGGAACTTAACAAAGCAACACAAAGATTATTTTCCCCTACCATTTGTAGACCAGGTTTTGGACAACTTGGCTGGGAGAAAATATTTCTCATTTTTGGATGGATTCAATGGATACAACCAGATACAAGTAGCAACAAAAGACAAGATAGAATGAATTTTACTTTCCCTTGGGGAACATTTTCATATCGATTTCTTCCTTTTGGGCTATGTAATGCTCCTGCAACATTCCAAAGAGCTATCCTAGCCATCTTTGTTGAGTTGGTAAATGAGTGTGTGGAAGTTTATATGGACAACTTCACTGTGTATGGTTCAACCTTTGATGAAGCCCTCCAATGTCTAGACAAAGTGTTGAAGTGATGTGAGACTCATCATTTGTCCCTAAGCCACCAAAAATGTTTGATAATGGTAGAACAAGGAATAGTGTTGGGACACCATATCTCGGCTGAAGGAATAAAAGTTGATCTTAAGAAAATCAAAGTGACACAACAACTTGTGACCCCAAAAACCTAGACTGATGTTAGAAGTTTCTTAGGGCATGTTGGATACTATCGAAGATATATAGAAAACTTTAGCAAGATTGTGGCCCCTATGGTTTCCCTTCTCTAGAAGAATGTAGAGTTCATCTAGACACTTGAGTGTCAATCATCATTTGAAATCATTAAGGAGAAACTCATCTTTGCTCCTATCCTTTGTGGACCTAATTGGAAACTTTTGTTCCATATTTATGTTGATGCATCTGATGATGCTATTGGAGCAACATTTGGACAAGAAGATGAAAATGGGGGAAAGTATGTTATATATTTCATTAGTAAGAATTGGAATCCAATAGAAAGGAATTATACCACAATGGAGAAAGAATTCTTAGCTGTAGTACATGAAATTAAGAAATTTTGACACTACATCATAGGATACAAAGTAACGATGTACACAGACCACTCAGTCATCAAATACCTCATGAACAAACCTATAGTGAATGGGAGGATAATTAGGTGGTTGCTGCTTCTCTAGGAATTTAAAGTAACAATTATTGACAAACCAGGAAAGTTTAATGTAGTTGTGGATTTCTTATCTTGAATTAAATAAGATGATGGTGATTGTGCTCCGATATAGGATGAGTTCACAAATGAAAATATATTTTTCATCTCTACTAAAACTCTTTGGTTTGTCGATATGCCAACTACTTAGCCACTTCAGAAGTACCACTTGATTTTACATCAAAACAGAAGAAACACCTTGTTAGAGAAAGTGCCCCTTTCAAATGGATTAATGGGATCCTATTTCGATGTGGACCTGATATGGTTCTATGAAGTTGTGTTAGGGCATATGAGACCTATAGTATCCTTAGAGCTTGCAATGATGATCCTTCTAGAGGGCATTACTTTGCTAAGAGGACATCCCATAAGATTTTAGGTGTAGGATACTACTAGCCCTCTATGCATAAGGATGTCAAGAAATACATTTACCATTGTGATGAATACCAAAGGGTAGGGAGACCAACTGCATCTAATGAAATTCCCTTGCAACCTCAGGTAGTCCTTGAACCATTTGAAAAATGGGGATTGGATTTTATCGATTCTATAGACCCTCCTTCACAAGGAAAAGAATACATTCTGGTCTATACCGACTATCTAACTAAGTGGGTAGAAGTTCAAGGTCTACGAGTTGCTAGGGAGGAACAAGTAGTTGATTTCTTGTATGATAAAATTTTCCTCAAATTTGGAGCCTCTAGGACAATTGTCATAGATCAGGGTCCTCAGTTCATGTCTAAGGTTTTGTTGGCCTTCACTGATCATTTCCAAGTGAGTCATAAGAATTCATCACCCTATCACCCTCAAGCAAATGGTCAAGTGGAAGTCACTAATAGGGAGTTAGAAAACATTCTAACAAAAATTGTTTCGTTAGGAAGGAAAGACTGGGCTAGGAAACTACCTGAAGCCGTTTGGGCTTACAACACAACTTGGAAATCCACCATTAGATTTAGTCCATATGAGTTAGTTTTTGGGAAGAAACCTCTCTTTCCCATTGAATTTGAACACCAAACTCTTAGGACAACCATGGAGTTAGTTTTAGATCTTAAACAAGCCCAAGTAGAGAGAGTCTTATAGCTTAGTGAGTTGGATGAACTCTGTTTGGATGTTGTCCATCAAACTGAGCTGGTGCAACAACAACACAAATTATGGCATGACAAACATATCAAGGAGAGAGAATTCCATAATGGGGATTGGGCATTGTTGTTCGATTCCAGATACAAAGATCACCAGTGAAAACTTAGAACTCATTGGCTTGGCCCATATGAAATTTTTGAGGTGTTTTCAAATGGTGCGGTACAACTCAAGCCAATTGATGGTGACACCCAAACTCTCTTAGTTAATGGACATTGATTACGTATCTACCATAAATCTATTAATAAATAAGAGTTTACAAAAATGGTAGAAATGCAGGGAGAAATCCAATGCATTGACTCTGCTACGGTAGAGCCAATATAGTTTTTATTTTCCATTACTATATGTTAAAAAAAAATGCATGTGTATGAATTTATCTTTCTTCAAAGCATTTCTTTTTAACTTTTCATCCTTTGGACTTGGCTAAATTTCGTTTCCATTTTGCAGGGCTTCATTTTTTGGCAAACACAAATTCTGGCACATCTTGTGGCGGTGCTCTAGAACTTGTTGGCTCGGTTGTTGTAGTGCTTTTAAACTTGTTGGCTTGGTTGCTGTTATGCTCCTGAACTTACATGAATGACTTGTACATTCCTTGTTTTGTTCTTGCATTCTGTTGCATCTCTCAATGATGCTTCAGAAAGTCAAAGTCCAAAGACCTACACTTTCCTTCTTCTGACTACATCTTCCAATGATGCTTTGAAAAAAAAAATTCTGCATTTTGGCTACATCTTTCGCTAATGCTGTATAATTTCATTGTTTCTTCCTTTCAAAAACATCTTTCAACAATGCTTATGAAGTTTTTGGTTGCTACTCCAACTGCATCTTTCGACGATGCTCCAAAAATTTTTAGTTGCTGCTCCGACTGCATCTTTCAACGATGCTCCAAAAAAATTTGGTTGTTGCTCTGGCTGCATCTTTGGACAATGCTCTAGAAATTTTTGGTTGCTGCTCCGATTGCATCTTTCAACAATGCTCTAGAATCTTCATTTCAGCGTTTCGATGGCATCTCACATCGATGCTCTGGAAATTTTTATCTTTCACCTCGGTCGCATCTTTCAGCGATGCCCCAGATTTTTAAAAATTCCTTCCTTTTTATGATGCTTTGATTTTTCCAAAGTTCTACACATGCCTATTATTCAAAATTTGTCACCACCTTGAAATCCACGTCCTACATTGTCATTTCACCCTATATTATCATATCATTTCATAATAAATGAAAATTATTATGACAACTTTTTCGTCATAATAAACTCTGCCATTAATTAGCCATCCCATCCATGTCATAATCAATCAGTTGCCATCCTCACCAAATCATGCAACTATTTTATTATGTCAACAAAAGGTAAGTGATGTTGAAGTAATGACAGGATATAAGGTACGTACAGTTTTCGCTTAAAGTAAGTAATTGTTTTGAATAAAGGTTAATTAATTGGCATGAGCCATTCCCTCTCTTAATTTTGTACATTGTGTCATTGTGTGATTGCAAGAAGTACAACAATATTTATGCATCTTCCAATGCAAAACCATCATGATTATATAGTAAAGCCCAAGTAAGACAATTAATTCATCTTCCATTGGTTATATCGAAATTACATTTCCTTTCATCTGCAATTTAGTTGTTTAAACTAGCTTCTTTGAGTATCACAATATTTACACATAATTGACCAGAGTAAAAAGGTAATATAGAATGGGAGGAGCTAAGAAGTCTGAACCAGCTTCAGAGGATAAATTGTTTGCATTCACCAACATTGCAGGCCTATTTCAAAAAGATGGGTGGCTGGAATTTATGAAGAAGTTTGAGGGGCATACTGAGCAGGTAGTAAAGGAATTTGTAGAAAATTTTGTAGATGAACAAACTGTGGTACATGGCAAGCATTTCTGGGTAAGTCCCAAAATCATTTCCCATCTTTCTAGTTTGGAAAATAGAGGTATAAATTTGACTAAAACTACCAACATTACTTATCAAAGAATGGTAGAATTATTCCATAGGGAAGGGGAGCCTCAACCTATGATAACTATCATTACTAGAGGACAAAACAAAGGTTTTCATAGAATGTCTATTTTGAAACCCTGGAGGATTGTTGTTGCCTGGATAATTAAATACTTTACCTATGAAGAACAAGTAGCAATAGTAGTAGGTCCCCCTTTTCATTTGCTTACTTGCACCATGGCACTAAAGACCCTTCTCTTAGGGTTAATTTGTCAGTATTCTTGTGTGATTCAATTATTACCATGATAGAAAAGTATAAAATTGGCACAGAGCCACTCAAACATCATGGCCTTATACAATTAATATGCAAATACCATTTCCACAAGAAACCAAAAAAGAAGTGGCTGAAGTTTCTACAAAAAAATGAGAATGTGAAGTCTAAAATACCTCTTGAGGAGGGTGAGTCATCCAAACAAGTAACCCAATATTTAGAGGAACCCTCCTCTGAAGCTTTAGGTGCTCTTGAATCTCAGCAACCCTCAACAACTCCTAGCGGTGAAGTGCCAGAAGTTTTACCTGATGTGTTAGAAACCCCAAGGCAATCAAAAAATGTAGAAATTGTACATTCTAGAGATGAAGAGGAGCCTCCTCACAAGAGAAAGAGGAAAACTAAAGTAACCTTACATACAACTCCTCCTTTACGGAGAAGGAAAAGGTTCTCTATCGAGTCTAGTGAGACTATGGCTTATGATACAAGAAGTACCTCTAAAAAGAAGAAGCCTAGGACTAAATCACAAACATTGGAAACTGAAAATCAGCCTAGTGAGGAGGAAATAAGAGAAATAGAGAAACAAGCTAGTCAATCTCCTAGGGTTGAAGAAGAGAAAATGTCATCTCCAATAGAACAAGAGGAGGAAAGGGTGCAATCACCACATTATGTGGATATTGAGGATGATCTTATTGAGTTGTTGTCCCCCTTAATTGATAAAATTGTTGAGCCAGGTTCGTTTGATGTGTTTGATAAACAAAATGTACTTAGTGCTGAGGAAAATGTGATTAATGATAACATGGAAATCCCCAATCTTCCTTCTTATGTTAATATAGAGAATGAGGAATTTGTCCAGAGGGGAGTGGAATTAGAAAAATTAAAAACATAAATTGATGAATTAAGATCTTAGTTGCAAAGAAATTAGGAATAAGTTAGCCAACAACAATAGGAAATTGAGGCACATACTACAATTATAGGAAAAATAGATCAAGAGATTATGAATTTAAAAATGCAAATGGAACAAAAAGACAAGATCATTGAACAATTGCAATTTCAAATTCAACAAAGGAATAATGAAGACAAAAAGTATGTGTCTAGTATATCTAAAAAGGATGAACAAATTAACAGTTTAACAAACAATTTTAAGAAAATGTATATTGCATTTGAGGAAGAAAGGAATAAGCAGAAAACTAAACTTAATGCCTCTTTGAGCAAAATTGTTGAGCTAGAACAGGATTTGCAGGAAAGTCATACCAAGCCTATAATGGAGTCTAAGGGAACACAAACTGAACCCACTATGATGTTGTGGTTCTAGGTGTGAATACCTCCATTACTAATGAATGGATGGAAATATGTTATTTTCTAAGGCATGTAAAATTTGAAAATTCCAGGTTGAAAAAGGAGTTAGTTCTATTGAAAGAATCATTTGACAGGGTGTATAGAGCTAAATAGGATGCTTGCCAAATAAGTGAATTATTGTTGACTTGTAGAAGAGCATCCAAGCTATATTCTATGGCTCTTAATGAGCTCCTCCTAAGATGGAAATTACTCATAATTTAAAATAACCAACCTCATGATCTTGATGACAAAGAATTTGTCAAAATATTTGTAGAGTCAACTTTTGATCAGCAAGATTTATTATGTGAATTATTTATCCATAATTTGTTGTTAGAAAGACACATAGATTTTTATTTCAATTTCTTTGTTGGTGAAGTGTAATTGAGATCATTTTTATCCACCATGCACAATCAAATCCAATGGAAAGATCAGACAAGAGAATACTCACAAGCATAGAAAACTATTGGATTACAAATGAGGCATCCCCACAGGAAGCCTTTTGCTTTCAAAGCACAGTTCCATGACATTAAGCTTAAAGAGATTGTAGAAAGTAAATACAACAATAACCTTTGATTGTGCTTTGAACATTTTCAAGATCATGGACTGAGATTGATAGGGAGAGCTTGGCATGCATGTGAAGAAAGATATACTCCTCTCCCTATGCATTTAAGAGAAGAGAGACAATTTCACCTCTTAACATTAGATGGTCCTATAGAAAATTTGTAGCCTTGGTTGGTATCCTACAATAGCTAAAAACTGATTGGATTGGAATGAGGTACAAACCTCCTCTACTTCATTCACCAACCCCTACAATATATGTCAACATAGATCAAAGTGATGAAAATTTTGAGAGATGGACAACAAGGGTTAAGCTTCATCAGGGTTTTCTAAGACAACCTGAAGATCTAGACACAAAGGCATATGATCCTTATTACCTCAATGCAAAATATGAAGAGTTGAGCAGAGACAAGGAAAATGAAGAACAGGGAGCACAACACAAAGCAAGAGGACTTGCTCGAGCTTAGGAAGGGGAGGAAATGATGAGATAAAAATAACCTCATCAATATAATGAACTAAATACCCTTCCTCATATCTTCCAGTTACCTTTACCTTGCTAATTAATTGTCTTTAGGATTAATAATTGCTTGTTTTATGTGAAAAGTATAAACTTTATTTCTTGAAATTAATGGAAATAAGCTAACCCACACTAACATAATGGTTTAATTTCCAAGTACATTGTACAGGTTAATAAGAACAATTGGTTATCAAGCCAATCAAGTGGATTCAACACATAACTCAACATGGTTGAAGACAAGCACCAAAAAATATAGGCACCAAAAATTTAGGGGAATACATGGTGGACTGAGTTTTAGAAGTTTTCTGTTATTTTCAATTTGAAGACTTTATGACTCATCTCAAGCCCTTTAATGCTTTATGCAGTGGAATTTAAGTTTGCTAGTTTGTTAAATTTAGTTGAAGACTTTTTCAATGGTAATCTTTACCATATGAAATATAGGATTTTGTTACTTGTTTTTATATAAATATGTAATCATCATAAACAATGATACAAAAAGATATCATTATGCTGTCATAATATGTTCTTGAGTTATGTTTCTGAAATATGCTTTCAATATGAATAAAATAAGTTTTTCCCTCATTTTGAGTTACTAGTATTGTGAATTGAATCATCTTGGATGGAGTAGTATTGAAGTTACAAAGTTGATGTGATTTGAGCTAACGTAGGAGCACCCGAGCGCTAGCCACTCAAGGGATTGTAGATTAGATAGATAATTATTCTATTTTTAGTTCTATTGTTTTCATTTTGTAAGTGATAAACATGAGTGAAGTTTATTTTCATGTGTTGAGCTCTTTAAAATAATCTTGCAGGTTGTAGTAGTCTTTAATCTTTAATTCTGTTGTCTAAAGTTTCAGAACACCTATTTTCATTGTCAGTTTCAAGTTGTTGAGTTGTTTTATGTTAATCGTTAAGTTTGTTATATGTTATTAGTTAGACGTTTCATAGTTTTTTTACATGTATTTTTGTTTCAGCAATTTACATGCTTAGTTTAATTATCTCCATTCTTTTTAGTTTAGTTGTTATGCTTTTTAGATTAGTAATTTCTTGCTTTCTAGTTTAGTGGCCTTTTAGGTAAAGTTTCATTTCAGTTGTTCCAAATACTTAGAAAATCTAAGAGAGATAGTTAGGATGTCTTCTATTGCATATAGCCTCTAGACACTACTCGATTGATAATTGATGCATTTTCAACTAAAGAGATAGGACCTAACGACAACCTATCAAACTTCGCAACAACACAACCTTGTTTGGATTGGTCTTTGATGGAAAAGGGCTTATTAGTAGTTGACTTATTTTTAATAGCTTTTTATTTTTTATTTATAATATTATAAATAAAATGATTTTTTAATATAAATATAGATACATATAGAAAAATCATTAATAATATTATATTTTAATTTTTAATGATTTAATATATTAGGTGTTTTTATTATTTTATATATTTTAAATGTATTATGTAATATTTACTATAATATAGTAATATTCTATTTTAATTCTTAATCATTTAGTATATATATATATATATTATAAATTAATATATTTTAACCATATTATATATATAGATTGTAGGAATCGAGTAGCACGACCCCCTATAAACTGCAGTGTGCCTGGTAAACTTTTTAATGTGATCAGCAACACTGGCACGACACACCCTTTGGTACCATGGGGGTGGGGGAGACTAGACCTCATGACCAACCTCCTACAATAGGAAAGATTTAACCAACCAAGCTAGGGTCCCCACCCCAATAATATATTATATTTTTTAATAATTTAATACATTTTAAATATATTATACAATAAACTTTAATATATATTTAATATTATTATATTTTAATCAGTGATTAACTATGAATGTTCCTAAAGTTTTAATATTAAAAGCAAATTGTGCTATGAGTGAATGGTAGAGTAGTCAAGGGAGGGAAAAGGTCCTCCAAAGTGAACCAAAGGCTGTAACTCAAGAAGTGGAAACAAAGGAAAATGGCACTCAAGCTATGGGTTGTATCTTCTCAAAGGAAAATGAGGTCCTTAATGCACAGACTAGAGGTAGGAAATCGATCTAGATGGTGGCTAGAAATGTTAATATTTTTTTATCTAATGAGGTTACCATACTAAACATCCCATGCAAGTTCCTAAATTCAAAGGTGGAAATATTATGGAGGAATGTTGTCATAGCCAAGTTTATTGGGATTTGGCTGTCCCTAGAAAAAATCAAGTCATGGATTGAGAGTAATTGGTTTGGCTTTAAGCCAGAAGTGAGCTTCCTAGCGTTAAGGTTTCTCTAAATCATCTTTGACTTAGAAATGGATAGAGCTAGGGTTCTTAATGGGGGTCATTGGTTTATGGGGAATTTTGTTCTATATCTTAAGGAATAGCATCTAGGATTTAATCCCGTTTCTAAGAGAATTGAGGTTGACCCTCTTTGGATTCATTAGTACAAGCTACCACATGAATTGCAGTCAGGGGAAATATTGTGGTTCATTGGAAATTCTTTGGGGGGATATGTGTGTAGCTCTAATGCTCCAATTTATAGAATATTTTCCCCTTATGACAGGATTTGTGTAAAAGTGAATCTATGTAATCCCCTTCAACACTCTATTAAACTATCATATATCTTGGATGAATGGACTCAGGCATTGGAGTATGAGTGTCTTCTGATTACGTGCTTCAACTATTGGCATGTAGGGTGTACTACAAGGTACTGTATGAGGAAGGTTGGGTCAACTACGCCAATCAAGGTTGCCAATGCTTCCAAGGAAAAATGTGATATACAGGATGTTGAGAGAGTTTTATCTTTCCCCCCTCAGCCGACTAGTGGGTTAATTAAGGTGGAAGATAAAAAGGTTTATGATGTCCATGGTATTCCCCCTTTTGTTCTTGCATAGTAGGTGAGATCTAAAATCTAATTTGGTTATAGGTGATGATGGAGGGGTCCACTCTCCCCTTAGTGCCTCAAGTGGTGGTAACCTCAGTGGTTCCATGGGAAATTTGTTGGTCTCCTCCTTTCTCAGGCCTCCTCTTGCCCCTACTATTGCAATCATTGATTTTTTTAGTGGCTAATATTAGCCAATTAACTAATAGTTGAAATTTGAGAATCCAAAATTGGCTAATAGTTCGAGCTACAACGTGACTTGAATCACCACACTTTTACAAAATTTTAATATAGTCTAATTTAAATCACCAAATAATTTATTTTATTAAAAAATTTAACTCAAAAGTTTACCACAATATTTGATACATGGTTAGATCAGATTCACCTAAATTTTATAAATTATAGTAGAAATCTATTTTAATTCACCAATAGTATATCATAATTATTAGTTGCTTTAGGACCATATTTTTAATCTTTAGTTTCCACCATTGATTTATAATATAATCTAATGGCCCTTGTTGTATTCCACGAGGTGAAATGTACCCATGATCTATAATGCTCATGGGGCCCACAATTTTGGGTCTCATGAGCATTATAGATTGTGGGTAAATTTTACCTTATAGAGTACAACAAGGGTCATTGGATCAATGACCTAAAATAAATTTTGAGCCCCATGAGAATTACAAATCATTGGTACATTTTACCTTGTAGAATAAAATGAGATCCATTATATTATATTTTAAAACAATGGTGGAAAGTAAATATTATAGTCTACCCCTTCAACCCATCGATAATTTCCACACTCGGGTCCCTACTTTTCCATGAGAATTATTTTTAGATTGGATAAATTTTCCATCATAATTAATGCATTTCCATAATATTTTTCAAGGTTCGTCAAAATTTTCTTCAAAATTTTAGTGATGTAAAAAAATACCAATAAAATTAACTTTTTTTTTTGAAAAATGGAAAGATTCGCCAATAGAAATTAATATTTTTTCCTAAAAAAGTGAAAGACTCGCCAAAATTTATATCTTATTTTGAGGGGGGTTTCTTAAAGTTATCACTGGTTTCAATTGAAGCAAATAAGAACTCTAAATTTTGAGGGGGGTTTCTTAAATTTATCACTGGTTTCAATTGAAGCAAATAAGAACTCTAATCAGGCCCGCTCCTTGAAATCTGGGGAGGGAAGTGACAGTGAGTGGTTCAAGGGAGAGGATGAAGAAGATAAGGAAAATTAATGGAAGATGGTCACTAGGAGTGGTAAGAGGTCTGATGGTAAGAATTTCATTCTGGTGGATGTCGATTATGCCTCTGTCAAAGGTAGGAGATTTGAAGTAAGGAAAAGAAAAGGGCACTAGAGGAAGTGGTGAAGGGGACTCAAGAGTCTCTATCTAAGTTTGTTAAAAATGGAGGCAAGCATCTCCCCGTGGGCAGGAAGATATGAAGGTGATCAGTTGGAATGTTTGCACCCTTAATAGGCCAAATAAATTTCATTTAGTTAAATTACTAATAGAAGTTGAAGGTACAAATGCATGTTTGTTGCAAGAAACTAAAATGGACAGTGATAATTTCATGAAATTGATCCCCTTAATTTGAAGGAATGGTGACGGTTGTGTTGTTGATGCCATTGGTATGGTTGGTGGTTTGGCTATCCTCTAGAACAAATTTCACTTCTCTAGTGTAAGAGTGCATTCTATTGATCACATTCTTTCTATCAAGCTCAAGGATCTTAGGGGTAGCCATGATGTGCCCCTTTCTAATGTTTATGGCCCTAATTCAAAAAAAGATAGAGTTATATGTTGGAATGACTTGATCACTTTTAGGAAAACTACATCGAATGGTAACTAGATTGTGGGTGGAGATTTCAATGCCACCTCATTCCCCTTAGAAAAATATGGCAGTAGAAGCATTTATGCATCTGGGTCCTTGGAATTCAGAAGGTTGTGTGATTCCCTTTCACTAGTTGATATCGTGTTGAAGTTTGGTTGGTTCACCTAGAGCAATAAGTGTCTAGATGAGGAAAAAAAAGTGTAGACTAGATAGATTTTTGGTTATTTTTGATTGGATTCTCTCTTCATACTACTTTCATTCAGTTGTTAGTCAGTATAGTGGGTCTGATCATTGCCCTATAATGCTGAGTATTTATGTTGCCCATAAAACCAAAGGCATCCCTTTCAAGATGGAAGATTTCTAGTATGAACACGCAAGTTTTAAAAGAACCCCAAAGGTGTGGTGGGGTATGAAGGTTAAAGGAAATAAAAGATTCATTATTTATAAAAATTAGGTGAGGTCAAAAGGTTGGATTAGTCTTGGAATAAGAATGTGATGGGTTACTTATTCGAGAATAAACTCAAGGTTGAGGTAAGACTCAAAGGAATTGAGGAGGTTATATCTCAGTCTGGCTTAACTATTGATCCCAAAGCCAAGGAAAGAGATAACCTTGAGGAACTTAATAGGATTTTAAGGATGGAGGAGATTTTTTGGAAAAAAAAATCTTGAATCAAGTGGCTGCAAGAAGGTGATAATAACACCAAAATTTTCCATTTAGCTACTAAGGTCAGAAGGCAACACAACAAAATCATAAAGATCGCTCTACCTAATGGCTCAATTGTGGAGGATATCCAAGTAGTTAAACAAGAGGGGGTTAATTTTTTCAAAGGTATACTAGGTGTTGTTCCAATGGACATTCAAGCTCAGGAAGATTTAATTAGTGTGATCCCCAAGTTGGTTGACGATGCTACTAGTCATAAGCTTATGGATTCCTTCTCTAAGGAGGAGATTAGATGCCCCACCTCTCTTGGTGCCAACAAGGCTCTAGGCCTAGACGAGTTTCAAATAGGTTTTTTCCAGATATTTTGGGATATAGTGAGTGACAACGTGTGGGCTATTGTGGAAGAGTGTAGATGTAAGAGGGTTGTCTTCAAAGCATCCAGAATGCTACTTATATTTCTCTTGTACCAAAATGAGCCAAATTATTTTGGCTCAAAAGCATCCTATCACACTGTGCAATGGGATTTATAAGATTGTTTCTAAGGCAATGGCCACCAGACAAGTAGTGTTTAGTAAATATTGTTTCTGAAGGACAAAGTAGTTTTATGAGAGGTAGAAAAAGTTTGGATGGTATTGTTCTAGCTCATGAAAGAATTCATTCCATAAAAGCTAAAATGAAAGAGGGTATGATTCTTAAACTTGACATGAATAAGGCATATGATAGGATCTCTTGGTATTTTCTCATCAAAGTGATGAGAAAGTTTGGATTTAGTGATGATTGGTGTAGTTGGGTGTTGATTTGTATCTCCTCCATTGCTTTTGTTGTTCTTATCAATGTTTTTTCTTTTGAGTTCTTCTCAGCAGGTCGGGGGCTAAGGTAGGGGATCCTCTCTCCCCTTTTCTTTTCCTCATTGTGGTTGAGGTCTTGGGTAGGCCTCGAGGAGGGAAGTGGATAATGGAAACATCAAGGGTCTTCAGGTCTCTAGTTGCATATACAATCTCTCTCATCTCCAGTTTTTTGATGACACACTTTTATTTAGGGAAGTCACTGCTAAGGAGGATAGAGGTTTCAAAAAGGTTTTAAAGTCTTATGAGGCTACTATAGGGATAAAAATGAACATAAAAAAATATAGGATCTTCTTCCTTAAAGATCTATGTGCTGATTTTTTGGATATAAAACATATCCTTGGGTTTGATGTAGATCATCTTCCCAACATTTATTTAGGGATGCTTCCTGTTGACAAAAGGACTTCAAATCTGGAATGGAGTAAAGTATTTTCTAGAGTTCAGGATAAGTTGGATTTGTGGAAGGGGCAGTGGTTGTCTCTTGCTGAGAGAATTACCTTGATCAACTCTTCCTTGGCTTTTGTTGCTTACTATGTGATGTCTATTTTTCAAATCCCCAATAAGGTGGCTAATACCCTAGAAAAAATGCAGAGGTTATTTCTTTGGAGAGGTACAAATGATGCCTTTAAATATAATTTAGTTAAATAGAAAGAGGTATGCAAACCTAAGCAATTAGGTGGTTTAGGAATTAGAAATCTCAAACAAATGAATGTTTCCCTTGGGGCCAAGCTTGTATGGAGGATTTACGATGAGTAGGGTAGATTATGGAGTAAATTTTTACAAGCTAAACATCTTCAGTTTGATACAGAGAATTTACTTTCTACTTCTTGTGTTCTACCTAATGGTTTAGGTATTTGGAATTTATTAAGAGCTTGTTGTTCTTAGCCCCACTTTTCTTGGTAGATTGGGAAGGGTGATAAGGTTAGATCTTGGGGGGATAGTTGGGCATGTGAGATTTCCTTCAAAGATATTCAAGCTCTTATGACTTTGGCTTGTAATATGGAACTGAGAATGGGCAAGTTTGCTAAAGACTATATGAAGGTTGATCTTGGTCAACAAAGTTGGATTTCTTTTGAGGAAGTCAGTGAAGGTTTGGCAGATACCTGTAAGGAGGTGCAACATAAGGTCACAAGTTTTCCTATCTTTGATAAGGGGGAGAGAAGGGTGTGGAAAGGTAATTCAAATGGTTTTGTCATAGTCAAGTCTGCTTACTCCTTTTTTCAGTCTACACCAAGTATGTATAAGGGGAATTTAAAGATTATTTGGAAGAATGTTGGCCTCCCAAAAGCCAATGCATTCTTGTGGGTGCCTTGGAGGCATAGGGCCTTAACTTGGGATAGGCTCCAATCTTTGGGGTGTAGGGGTCCCTCTAGATGTGTCCTTTGCAAATATAAAGGAGAGGACAATGATAATTTTTTCTTCATTGTAGTTTTTCTATTGAGATTTGGAAATTGTTCTTGAGTAAATGAGGGAACAAATGGATAATGCCTCATAATCTTCCTACTCTTTTGGATTGTTGGTTTTTGATATTGGCAGCCCTGGTCTTTGGTTTACATGGTGTAATGCCCCTACTATTATCATTTGGAATCTCTAGTTGGAGAGGAATATAAGGTCGTTTTAGGATAAGGAGAAGTTTGTCTGCAGAGTTTGGGATCTTATTGAATCTTCCTTGGCTAAACTTGGGATGATGAAATGAAAAGAGGAATGGTTTAATGGAGAGTATGAGAAGGTCTTGGCTGATGATTGACAAAATTTTAGATGTTTAGATGGTAGTTGGAAGTCTGGAGAGGGAAAATTTAGCCTTTTTCTTTGGCAACACCCTCGTGTCAATTGGATTAAATGTAATTTTGATGGGGCTACTAAGGGTAATTCAGGTAGAGCTGTTGGTGGTGGTATTTTTAGGAATCATCATAGACAACCTTTGGGTTGGTTTGCACATGAATTTTGTGTGGAGACCAATAATGTGGTTGAAGCTAGTGCTTTGTGGTTTGGGATTAAGATTGCTAAGGAGCAAAAATGGGATTTGGGTGGAAGGCGATTCAAAGTTGATTATTGATTTACTGAGGGAAGGCACTTGACATCATTAGAAGTTGAATATCATTATGGATGTTGTTCTTAGTTTGAGTTCTTTCTCTCATATCAATAGGGGTAGTAATTATGTTGTGGATTGGGTTGCTAATGTGGGTGTGGGGCTTCAAGACAAGGAGGGTTGCATCAATGCAAAGTGGATGGTATCCTATCCTCAGTCGGTTCTAAAATTAATACAAGATGATATTAAGGAGCACCCTCCAGACTAACATTTTGTTTGGTTCTTCTTGCACCCATTAACTTGTACTACATAATCTAAATACTCTTGTTCTTTTCTTTGCTTTACTCCCATTCGTTTATTCTCTATCTTTTGATATTTGAGGGTTGATTATATTTATGAATACCTTAGTAGGGTTATTGGTATGTCACCACAGGACATCTTCTCCTAGGTCAACTCATAGAAATGTACATACAAATTGTCAAAAACATAATTATTTAGCTATGTAGATACTCCTAGAATATTTTTAGAAAACTAGGTTCCATTTAGTGTACCAATTAAAATGTGTAAATATGAATGGTAATATTTAGAATGTTTACAAATGTTTGATGATTAGGAGATGATTAAAAAATAATACACTCAATGTTTTTAAATATAGGAATATGACAACATATGATGCAAATTTGTGTTTTATTGGCTTTAAGAAGGAAGGGTATTTAATATACTTATTTTAATTTGGGAAGGAGGATTCTACAACTATAAGGATGTCACCATGACCTTGAACTAGTCCTAGAACATGAAAGGGCCAAATCTCAATGGATAACATGTGTATGGAAATGTGTGTGTACATAGCTACAATAAATAAGTAAAGGGGGTGAATGTATAAGTATGTATGAACTATGGATTGGATAAAGGGGTAAGTGTATTGAAAAGTGTTTAATGGATAAGTAAGAATCATAGGGAAAGGGACCCGATTTTGCACAAAATTGTGACATTTATCAATATGTCTATGTATCAAGGCACTCACCTCAAAATATTCCCAAAATTAAATGGAAAATGGCATGAGTATGTAAATTCACCATTATAATTTTCCCCCACTTTTAATTGTATGTGAATTCTAGAATGATGAAGTGATATCAAAGTAAGTAGCACTGACAAACATGCATGTAAAGTAAATATTTAAACATTAAAAAATATCATTAGAGGTCCATATGTAGTAATGGACCCTACAACATATGTAATTTTAACTTGTATATATACTCTCCATATGAACTAAAGATGAGTCTTTGTAAGCACCTACAACTATCTACAAACATTAAGCATGCGAGTGTTGGTGGAAAGATGTGCTCACCTACAACTAGTTGCATCCAAAAGATATAAGGAATTATAGGAAAGAGGAAAAACAATACATGAAAAGTAAATATAATATAAGTATGTAGGAATACAATCATATAGGCATATATCAATGACTAGAAAAATATACATGTATAACAATCATATAAATATCTTAGAAGATAAGCATGGTGAGCACATGGGCTAGAGATAGTATTAAGGAATAACATGGGAAAATAATGGTAATGTAGCACTCAATGGATAGGAACACCCACGATAATACACAAGGAACTATGACATGAAATTGGAAAAAGGGCATAAAGTTAGAGCAAAAGGTATGAATTCATAACAAAGGAATGAAGTCCTAGGGTGGAAGCTTAAAGGTGTGTCATTGTGGGACATTTCACAAAAAAGAAAAAAATATTGAACACCTTCAAATGAAGGTTTCCCTTTTAATGAAATCCCTTCATGCAAAGGTATTTAAAGATAAAGGACTTGTCACATGTCAATGGAGTTTGAATAAACGTCAAGGGGGTTCGAATGAAGCTGCTTATTAATAATTGTAATGTTTCAAATCAAAATATATATGAAAAAGGGCCTTAGAATAAGGTCCTTCATTATAAACCTTTATGTGTTCCTTCAACTTTCAGTCACCTTATTTTTAATAAAAATGTTGATTCAAGGCAATATTTTACAATCAAATAGAGTCATCATGAAAAAATAATTTGTATAATCATATCCCTCATTGTAAACTTTCTAAAACAAATTAACTACAATATTTTTGTTTAATTATCATATTTATTTTCTATTTTCTAGTGAACATAGGTTTTTAACCAAAAATAAAGGTTTATGTTTGACACACATAGAAGAATAGAAGAACATAGAAAAAATAAAAAAATACACTCATCTAATGTCCTTATTTCGACAAACAATTGGATATATATAAAAGAATATGTTGTTGCAATGGAGTGAATTTTTACCCCTTGCAAATTCCCTATTTACATCACTCACCTTAGAAAAATTAAACCCGATGATGCTTTTCCAAATCATTTGTTTGCTTCCCATCCACTTGTAGGGTGTCTGTAGTGTTGGTGGGGGAAATTTTGTCAGGGACACTAGCATAGTGTGTGGACATCTGCACAACATGTTGTCATCCTAATAGGATTCTTGCCTATGGAATCTATGGAGGTGTTACACTTCTCTATTGGTGATGAAGAGTAATGCCCTTGCGCCATTTACCAACCTTGAATGACTCTTTTGGGATTCTATTCATGCTAAAAAGATCCCATTATTCATTCATTCAATCTCCTTCATTCTCACTACACAATTCTACACACTACTTGAGCATTAGGCACTTCATTTTTGCAACATTATCCATTGTTGAAGCTCCATGATATTACTATACTAGATTTTCTTCTCATGTTGTTGTGGAAAAAATAGCATCTATAGGCTTGCAAGCTCTCATCTCCCTTCACATGCTCAAGGGCATCTTTTTGGGGAGGTGATATCCATTTCTTTTAGCATTTTCATTTGATTTCGTAGCATAGTGTTGTTACCATTACTTGGAATTTCTTCCATTTCAACATGTTCTTTATCACATTTTCTATATTGTGGCTATTTTGGTTGTCCATGGAGGTGGGAACACCAGAACAAGGGTTTGACTTTGGCAAGCCTTGAAACAACCCCATCATTTTTCCCCGCTCTGCTGTGTGTAGGTGGTCGCATTCATGTGGAGCTCATGGGAGACAAGACTACTTGTGAGTTACATTTCTACCACCATTATTCTCATCAACTCCCATTTCTTAAGTTAAAGTATTCTTCTTATCACTTTCAATAGTTTAGTTATTTCCAATTTTTTGTTGTTGCTTAAAATCACATTTATCAGGTAGATTAGCTAATCCCCTACTAGTCTTAACTATATTTGATACTTTGTGTCCATATGAATTCCAACACCTGACTGGGACGTCAACATGTTGTGTTGTCATCTGTCTTCTATGATGAGGTTCTCTGACAAAGAGTTGCTAGGGTTACAATTTTGACTTAGGAATTCACTCACCTAGCTACCTAAACCTCTTGGGTTGATAGAAGGATAGTGGAAGGTTAATTTCCCTTCCTTCTCACGCTCCTAAAGCATAAAAATTACCTCAAACAATCCTTAATGTGAGGTAGATCAACATAGCTGATTGTTCTAGACTCTCTTGTGACCTAGGGTCCCAAGTGGTTGGTCCCCCTCTACATTTTAGTGAACCTGACGTGAATTGTTCTAGTTTCATTTAGTAGTGTTGATCAAAGACTCTTCCCTCATATTCTAGGAGTGTTATGGGTGTGTGCATTGTAGGGTGCTTAGCCTTGCAACCCAACCTATGACCCCTAGTGGCATAGCTAGAAGGATCCCTAAGTGTTGTGAAGTGAAACCTTGAGTATGCCACCATCTAATTATGAAACCCTTGGGGGCTTCTGCAAAAGTTTTATCTAGTGTACATAAAGATGGATTCCTTCCTACATCTACCCATCTCATATGTACAACCTATGAGTAGATATCTTGCTATAAAATTTACCTCGCACAATTTGTCAATGAATTCTAACAGAGAGCCATGTCCTTTGTACATTCCCACATGTATCAATGTGAATACTATAGCTAGAGTTCTCATTGACCGTACATGCTAGGTCAATGTTATCATAGAGGAGATCATGTTGATAATTTTTTTACATAATGATAGATATGATGAGTCTAAAAGTACTATACATACACATGATGGGATTTCCATCCCTCCCATCAATTCTATCACCTTGTCAGTCCTAGTTGGGACCAAGAATGTGAATGCACTCTTTGATATTATCCTAGGATCCATATTGTTCACGATGAAACTAGGCATTCCCTAGCTAGTTTACATGAATGCAGTTCCCTCAATAATCCATAAGTGCTTGAAGTTATCTCATGAGGGTTCACACGTCTAGTCCATGACACAAATTATAAAATGATGATTGTGCGTGGGGGCTACTCACTTGATCACTTATGGCCTACCCCTATTGGTTCGTTCCCTCCTAGGATGGACCTGCTATATCAAACCTATGTGAAGTACAAGAATGGGGGCATAACATTAAAGGTGACCTACCCTCCTTCTCCCTATGCCATATCAGTTAAACCTTCCATGGTAGCATAGCATAAGGCTACCTCTACCACTCAAAAAAGGGAGGAGGAGAAGTCCACTCAGGGCTCTTCTTCTTCCTTCACTGTCCCACATGCTAATTCCTCTTGTCCTACTATGAAGCCATTGAATTCCCCTCCTATGTGTCTCTTTGGGAGTGTGATGGTGCCCTCTTGGCGGAAGGCCAAGCATCAATTGTTTGAACTTCTTGTCTTACCCATGGTACCTTGGCCCATTTTGTATGGTAAGGGGAAGGGTCCCCATGTAGCATCTTCTGTGTCTCAACCTCTGTGGCCTCCTCTACTTCTACCCCTAAGGTAGTGAATGGGAAGAGGCATGTCGCTGAGGCACTTGAGCCTACCCCCCCTCTGCTGTTGTGTCTACCTCTCCATATCTTCCTACTATTCCCATCCAAGAGTCACTCCCTCTGTCGAAAATGGTTGTGATGGATACTCTGATGGATGAATAGGAGCCTTTTGCTCCTTCTTAGGTTGTAGCCTCTAGCTCTTAGAGCCATAGAAACTTCCTTGTGCATGAGTGAAAGCATTAGAGGAAGGCTCTAGCCATTGAGCAGGCCACCTTGTAGAAGAAGGAAGGGGAGCTAACAACTCAGGCTTTGGAATCTTCTGTGATGTCCTCCCCTTCTGCCCCTTCTGCTTTAGTTCTCTCTGCCTCAATCTTGCTTCAAACTCCCCTTGTGAGCATGAACAATCCTTACCTCAAGAGGGTGCAAGTATTAATTGCTCCTTTGGCCAAGCCTCCCCTTCTAATGTCCCTTCTGAACATCCCACCTTTTCCAAAACCCATGGACATGTCGAACAACTTAGTGGTGTCCATTGTAGTTTTCTCCTCTTCCTTCCCACCCTTTGCTTCATCTATTGGGATCACACATCCTCTGATGAAGTGAAATATGGAGGAAAAACCTACTTGCAATGGGGGTTGGAATAAGGGCTCCCCTCCTTCAGAGGGTGGTTTTGTGTTGGCTTGCATCGTCCTAGTGATAGAGATAGCCTCAATGTCTCCAGAGTTTGTCAATGCTCCCAAGTCTTTTGGTGAGGCTAGCAGTGGATCTTAGGTGCCTCCTCCATCACCCATTGAGTTGACACATGGAACTCCTCTAAAGTGAATGTTCAACTCTATACATGATGTCCCAACTCTTTCGGCTATCTTTGCGAGATCACTGACGTTTACCTCATAGGAACTAAGGAGAAGAACTCAAGAGGCCTTCTTCCTTAGCTCTTGTTGCAGGAGGGTCAAAGGGTACCCACTTGATATTTCACCCTTGTAGGCTCATCCACCCTCCCCTTATGATGTTCTAGATTGGGAGAACGACGACCTCTTGGTTGATGAGGACTAGGGGGTGCCTCTTCTTTATCTATAGATTAGTTTGTGTGTGTGTGTATTGTTTTCCCACATGCTTGTTTTATAGTTCTTGTAAGACCCTTGTCACCATCATAGGTGCTTGGATACATGAGTTTTTTTGTGTTGTAAAACTTCTTCTATTTGTTACATCATTCTTCTCTTTGTTGTTCTTTGATTTTTGATAATTGGGGACGATGCAAAGTGTTGGGGAATTTAGGCCTCCCTTTCATGTTGACCCAATTTTTTATTTTCATTTTATTTTCACATGCCGTTCTTCACATGGTCTGATATAGTAGGCGGTTGATCACAGTTCATTTATATATTATTATATATATTGGTCATGCCCACAAAAGGATATGAAAATCACGGCAAAACCTATCCTGGGAATTGGACATTCCAGCAGGTGACTAATACCTCTTTGTGGTCGTTCATTTACTTGTCAAACCAGGGAACGTAAACTTTAAATGGAATGGCACTATATGTGCACTAAGAATTGGTTTCAGTCAACCTATTGAAAAGAAATACTTGGAAAGAAATTCTACCTATGCTACAAGAAGGTAATGCAAAATTCTCTTAACTCAATGATAATCTAACCAAAGCAGAAATCATAATGGCTACAATTGAGAGACAAACTATAAACTGGCCTTATGCTGCAGGAACAAACACAGGGATGGATTCCCGATGCTGTAGGAACAGTATAAGACTGAGCTTGTGCTGAAACTTCTAAAATGAAATCTAACTTGAATTAACAAAGGATAAACTACTCTCCTACAGATAATTACTAAGTGGCACCCCTTAGCAAGCATCAACTAATTTACACAGAAGACTGTGCTTAGAACTCTATCAAATTTTATTCATAATGTGAAATCATTTACATTGATTGTTCTACTTCAGAAAACTAACAAAAAATCTGATTCATATTATAACTCTAACTCTTACATAATCTGCTTCTCTATCTATCTTCTTCTTGTTCGCCTGTGCAGGAGGAACAATTATTTTAAATCAGGAGAAAAACTAACTAACTAACCCTAACAGAGAAAGACGTGGATATAAAATGTATCCAGAAATTGAGGAACAAACTTCATAAATGAGTTTATCCGTTCAACCCGATCCAGAGAGAATCTAGCACTCCACTCTTTCCAGATTAAATGTCATTTAAAATCCTTCCCAATAGTTTCAGTCAAAGATTCTTCGCCAGAGCTTCCTCAAAGTCATGTAGAAAATGGACTTTACTGCAAGGCCGAGATTAGCTGCGCTTGACTTGATCATACTTTCTTCAACAACCTGCGAAACACAAGGTAACAGATGTGAAAGAATAGGTGCATGGAACATACACAATATCTATTCATTAATCACATATTTAAATCTATTTCATCATTCAAGAACTACATGCGATATACCAGTCATTTGGGAAGTCAAACAGGGTAATAAATATAGACATGTCAACATGATAGGCTGCAAGAACATAAAAGTGTATTGCTACAGGATATCCCCCAATAAAAGGTTTCAAGAGAGTTTCTATTCATGCTAAAAAGATCCCATTCTTCATTCATTCAATCTCCTTCATTCTCACTACACAATTCTACACACTACTTGAGCATTAGGCACTTCATTTTTGCAACATTATCCATTGTTGAAGCTCCATGATATTACTCTGCTAGATTTTCTTCTCATGTTGTTGTGGAAAAAATAGCATCTATAGGCTTGCAAGCTCTCATCTCCCTTCACATGCTCAAGGACATCTTTTTGGGGAGGTGATATCCATTTCTTTTAGCAATTTCATTTGATTTCGTAGCATAGTGTTGTTACCATTACTTGGAATTTCTTCCATTTCAACATGTTCTTTATCACATTTTCTATATTGTGGCTATTTTGGTTGTCCATGGAGGTGGGAACACCAGAACAAGGGTTTGACTTTGGCAAGCCTTGAAACAGCCCCATCATTTTTCCCCGCTCTGCTATGTGTAGGTGGTCGCATTCGTGTGGAGCTCATGGGAGACAAGACTACTTGTGAGTTACATTTCTACCACCTTTATTCTCATCAACTCCCATTTCTTAAGTTAAAGTATTCTTATTATCACTTTCAATAGTTTAGTTATTTCCAGTTTTTTGTTGTTGCTTAAAATCACATTCATCAGGTAGATTAGCTAATCCCCTACTAGTCTTAACTATATTTGATACTTTGTGTCCATATGAATTCCAACACCTGACTGGGATGTCAACATGTTGTGTTGTCATCTAATGATGAGGTCCTCTGACAAAGAGTTGCTAGGGTTACAATTTTGACTTAGGAATTCACTCACCTAGTTACCTAAACCTCTTGGGTTAATAGAAGGATAGTGGAAGGTTAATTTCCATTCCTTCTCACCCTCCTAAAGCATAAAAATTACCTCGAACAATCCTTAATGTGAGGTAGATCAGCATAGTTGATCGTTCTAGACTCTCCTGTGACCTAGGGTCCCAAGCGGTTGGTCCCCCTCTACATTTTAGTGAACCTGACATGAATTGTTCTAGTTTCGTTTAGTAGTGTTGATCAAAGAATCTTCCCTCATATTCTAGGAGTGTTATGGGTGTGTGCATTGTAGGGTGCTTAGCCTTGCAACCCAACCTACGACCCCTAGTGGCATAGCTAGAAGGATCCCTAAGTGTTGTGAAGTGAAACCTTGAGTATGTCACCATCTAATTGTGAAACCCTTGGGGGCTTCTGCGAAAGTTTTATCTAGTGTACATAAAGATGGATTCCTTCCTACATCTACCCATCTCATATGTACAACCTATGAGTAGATATCTTGCTATAAAATTTACCTCGCACAATTTGTCAATGAATTCTAATAGAGAGCCATGTCCTTTGTACATTCCCACATGTATCAATGTGAATACTATAGCTAGAGTTCTCATTGACCCTACATGCTAGGTCAATGCTATCATAGAGGAGATCATGTTGATAATTTTTTTACATAATGATACATATGATGAGTCTAAAAGAACTATACATACACATGATGGGATTTCCATCCCTCCCATCAGTTCTATCACCTTGTCAGTCCTAGTTGGGACCAAGACTGTGAATGAACTCTTTGATATTATCCTAGGATCCAAATTGTTCACGGTGAAACTAGGCATTTCCTAGCTAGTTTACATGAATGCAGTTCCCTCAATAATCCATAAGTGCTTGAAGTTCTCTCATGAGGGTTCACACATCTAGTCCATGACACAAATTATAAAATGATGATTGTGCGTGAGGGCTACTCACTTGATCACTTCTAACTTGCCCCTATTGGTTTGTTCCCTCCTAGGATGGACCTGCTATATCAAACTTATGTGAAGTAAAAGAATGGGGGCATAACGTTAAAGGTGACCTACCCTCCTTCTCCCTATGCCATATCAGTTAAACCTTCCATGGTAGCATAGCATAAGGCTACCTTTGCCACTCAAAAAAGGGAGGAGGAGAAGTCCACTCAGGGCTCTTCTTCTTCCTTCACTATCCCACATGCTAATTCCTCTTGTCCTACTATGAAGCCATTGAATTCCCTTCCTATGTGTCTCTTTGGGAGTGTGATGGTTCCCTCTTGGAGGAAGGCCAAGCATCAACTATTTGAACTTCTTGTCTTACCCATGGTACCTTGGCCCATTTTGTATGGTAAGGGGAAGGGTCCCCATGTAGCATCTTCTGTGTCTCGATCTCTGTGGCCTCCTCTACTTCTACCCCTAAGGTAGTGAATGGGAAGAGGCATGTCGCTAAGGCACTTGAGCCTGCCCCCCCCTCTGCTGTTGTGTCTACCTCTCCATATCTTCCTACTATTCCCATCCAAGAGTCACTCCCTCTATCGAAAATGGTTGTGATGGATACTCTGATGGATGAATAGTTTCCTTTTGCTCCTTCTTAGGTTGTAGCCTCTAGCTCTCAGAGCCATAGAAACTTCCTTGTGCATGAGTGCAAGCACCAGAGGAAGGCTCTAGCCATTGAGCAGGCCACCTTGCAGAAGAAGGAAGGGGAGCCAACAACTCAGGCTTTGGCATCTTTTGTGATGTCCTCCCCTTCTGCCCCTTCTGCTTTAGTTCTCTCTGCCTCAATATTGCTTCAAACTCCCCTTGTGAGCGTGAAAAATCCTTACCTCAGGAGGGTGCAGGTATTAATTGCTCCTTTGGCCAAGCCTCCCCTTCTAATGTCCCTTCCGAACATCCCACCTTTTCCAAAACCCATGGACATGTCGAACACCTTAGTGGTGTCCATTGCAATTTTCTCCTCTTCCTCCCCACCCTTTGCTTCATCTATGGGGATCACACATCCTCTGATGAAGTGAAATATGGAGGAAAAACCTACTTGCAATGGGGGTTGGAATAAGGGCTCTCCTCCTTTAGAGGGTGGTTTTGTGTTGGCTTGCATCATCCTAGTGATAGAGATAGCCTCAATGTCTCCAGAGTTTGTCAATGCTCCCAAGTCTTTTGGTGAGGCTAGCAGTGGATCTCAGGTGCCTCCTCCATCACCCATTGAGTTGACACATGGCACTCCTCTAAAGTGAATGTTCAACTCTATACATGATTTCCCAACTCTTTCGGCTATCTTTGCAAGATCACTGATGTTTACCTCATAGGAACTAAGGAGAAGAACTCAAGAGGCCTTCTTTGTTAGCTCTTGTTGCAGGAGGGTCAAAGGGTACCCACTTGATATTTCACCCTTGCAGGCTCATCCACCCTCCCCTTATGATGTTCTAGATTGGGAGAATGACAACCTCTTGGTTGATGAGGACTAGGGGGTGCCTCTTCTTTATCTATATAGATTAGTTTGTGTGTGTGTGTATTGTTTTCCCCCATTCTTGTTTTATAGTTCTTGTAAGACTCTTGTCACCATCGTAGGTGCTTGGATACATGAGTTTTTTTGTGTTGTAAAACTTCTTCTATTTGTTACATCATTCTTCTCTTTGTTGTTCTTTGATTTTTGATAATTGGGGACGATGCAAAGTGTTGGGGAATTTAGGCCTCCCTTTCATGTTGACCCAATTTTTTATTTTCATTTTATTTTCACATGCCCTTCTTCACATGGTCTGATATAGTAGGGGGTTGATGACAGTTCATTTATATATTATTATATATATATATATATCTATATTTATGAGTAGTTTTGACCCCGAAATATCAGATCCCCATGTATCTTGTTCATCATGTCATTGTTTCTCCTTTCTTTTTATCTTTCTCTCATGTATGCGACAACACTACCACATTTACATCTCGTCATGTTCCATGGGCCACACCATCAATCTCATTCTTTCTTTTCTCTCCTTAGGATGTCAATGCCTTTATGCTTAGCACACACCATCCTAAGGGGGGGCTATCATACTATCACACTACTTTGATTTTCAAAAGGTGTATTTGGTGGCCAACAAATCCCTTCTTGAAAATATCTATTTTTTTTAAATATACTTTTTAAAAATTGCATTCTTCAACATGGATTCCTAGATGAATTTTTCTTTCATCTCAGATTCATAAGATAGAATTCGTACTTTCCCTTGTGAGTGAATATTATTTCTTTGAAATACCTTGATGAAATGAATCTTTTAGAAGGAATCCTTGATGTTAGAATCATTGGCAAAATATGTTGTTTCATTTCAAAAACGTTATCAATTTTGAACTGAGTGTCCCTTGAGTTGATCCCTTTTTCTTTTGAAGGGTTGTTGATGGACCCCTCTGAAAGCTCTTCCTTCAATTGTTGAATTTCTTTATGACTATCTTCCTATCTACTCCTATGGATTCTTTTTGATATCTAACATGTTGCTTTGCAGGTGCACCTATGAAGTTGCTTTTCAATTGACCTTGCAAGACTGAGTACCTATAAGGCCCCATCAAAATCTATAGAGCATATTACATCTGATTTCCTTAGGACCAAGCACCTAGAGGTGCCTCCTTTGCGAGTCCAAGGATGAAGCCTCTCACATCCAACTTCCATTCCTCCATACTTCTAAGAAACTAGCTTCTGATAGCCACTAGCCACTGTGAAAACCCCCTTAAGATCAACGCTCGAAGCCAAAATATCCCTCTCCCTGAGAGAACTACACTCTCTACCAACAAGAATATTTTTTAGCTCAATGTGGTCTTCCTCCAAACCCTCAACAAGGCACTCACAAGGGTCCTTCCATCTAAACACTTCCACCTACCCTCAGACTATGTAAGAAGTTTTGAAGTCCACCACTTGGGACCAATCGACCTCCAAGAACTAATGACAAAGATACTGCAGATGAGTATGCTTGACCATGATAAGATAAAACCCATCCTAGGAATTAAACCAAAAAAGAGCCTCGAACCCCCTATTACATATCCAAAAGAAACCATCCTTAATCATCTTAGCACCTTTTTTGAGTGAATCCTAGATCATAGATCCTTTCCCTAGGAGTGTATCCAAGGTACCTCCTCCTTAGAAACACCCTTCATATACTTTTGAGAAATAATATTGGCTTAGACATGATACTGTTCAATACACCATCTCTAATATAGCTTGGAAAACAAAGCCATACTATAAAAACTAGACTATTGCAAACCAAGACCACCCAACTATTTTGGACAACAAACAATATTCCACTTCACCATAATCCACTTAGAAGACTCGAAGCTGCCAACCCATAAGAATTCCCTAGTCATAGAGTCCAAATCCTTAATAAAATACGAAGGAGAAACATGAAGCATACACCTATAATTAGGAAAAACCTGCACCACAAACTTGAGAAGAATCACCCTACCTACAAAAGATAACCACTTGTGAGTCCAATGGTTCACTTTCACTTTCACTTGTCTAAAATAATTTGTTAGGTTCCTCTAGGAGTGGTACTAGAAGAGATAGGAATACCAAGACAAGTCAAAGGCAATTGAGAAATTTGAAACCTTAAAATGAAGGCAATACTTTGTTGAATAAGAATAGGGGTATTAAAGAAAATAATGGAAGATTTACCCTCATTGATTTGTTCATCGGAAGCAACAAGGTAAATATCCAATGCCTTATGCAAATTAGTAGCCTCCCTAACCTTGGCCATACCTATCAGAGTAGTGCCATCCACAAATTATAGGTGCGACTAAGGGGGGGGACCATTAGCCCAATTACAACCAAATTAAAACTTGATTAAAATGGCTCTTAATAATTCTCCCTAGGCCTTCAGCCATGAGAATAAAAAGATAAGGGGAAAGGGGATCCCCTTATCGAAGACCCCTAAACGCACCAAATAAGGAAGATGATTCCCCATTAACCAAAACCAAGAAGGAAGTGGATGTAACATAGCTCATTACCCACATAACCCACTCCTCAGCAAAACCAAAAGCCATCAACATCTTTTGTAAAAAGGTCCATTTGACTCTATCATACGATTTTTCCATGTTAAGTTTGATGATGATAGCCTTTTCTTTTGAAGCTTCCATGGAATGGATAGTCTCAACAGCAATAACCACACCTTCCAATATTTTCATTTCTATCACAAAGCCCCCTTATTCCTTAGAGACCAGCTTGCTAATCCACCACTTTAGTCTTTCAACAATCAACCTAGAAAGAATCTTATAAACCACATTGTAGAGCACGGGCCAAAACATACTCAACCTATCAACCCCATCACACTTGGGAGTGAGGGAAAGGAAAGTGGAGTTCGTATCCCTTAGCATCAGTTTGTTCCTCTGTGATTCACACACCACCTCTAATAAATCTAATTTTATGATGTTGTAGAATTCCTAAAAGAATTCAGTAGGGAACCCATCAGGACCTAGGGCCTTCATTTTCTTCATTTGTAAATAGTAGTCTCCAATTCCTCCAGGGAAATACATCACAAGAGGTACTCGTTCATTTCCAAAGAAACCAAAGAAGGAATACAAGACAAGACACGATTCTCTTTAGCCCATACAATTGGGGAATCCTTCTTCAACAAGGTAGCACAATATTGAGAAGTTTCTCTCGAGATATCCCCCAGAGAAGAAAAATTCTCACCCCTAGAGTTCAAAAGAAAGGGAATGGAATTACTACATCTCTTAGCCTTTAAAGAGTTGAAGAAAAAAATAGTGTTTTTATCCCCTTCCTGCAACTACTCAACACACACTTTCTATTTCCAATAGATCTCCTCTCATAATTCACACTCCTCTAGAGCTTTCAAAGCCTTCACCTCCTCCTTAAGAGAGTCCTTAGGTAGGCCAAACTCTCTAATCTCATGAGTAATAGCATCCAACCTATCTTGAGTAGTCACCTTAGCATGAAAGATGTTGTCAAAACTCTACCTATTCCACCTTTTGAGTTGATACTTCACATACTACAATTGCTTAACAAAAGAAACCATTGCAGTACCAAAATTAGGTCTACCATGATGCCATTAATCAATAATACAATCCTTCAGCTCGAGGGATCCCACAAGCACATAAGTTAAAACTTGAAAGAGGGAAACCAAGCAATACAAACCAAAGTAGTAGAGAGCTTAATTGGCTAGTGATCATAACCTCTCCAAACAAGAATCTTAGAGTTAATTGATTAAGACCACTAATTCAAAAATAAGAAACCAGGAACTTGTCAAGCCTCTCAATAATATAGTTTGTACCACATCTCCTATTGTTCCATGTATACTATCCATTACTAGGTTTAATATTGACAAGATTTAAGAAAGAAATATTATCTCGAAGAAGAAAAGAAGAAGGTTCTAGCCTCATCACTCATCCCCTCTTTTCATCCAGCTCAGTAATAGCATTAAAGTCACCAACTATAATCCAAGGGTAAAGAGAGGTAGAACTTCGAATAAAATGAATATGAGACCAGAGGCGCAACTTACCCGACAAATCTATAGGAGCATAAATATTGGACAAAATAATAATTTACCCAGTCTCTAAGCTTGAAGCAACCACAAAAATAGAAAACTTATAGGACATCAACCAAAGAGGAAAAATCTTCATTGGATTCCACAAGCATGCTAAACCCCCATCATTATCCTGAGCAACAATACATTGACAATTTCCACGACCCCAAATTTTAGGCACCAAACCACACATGCTCTCAATTGAAAGCTTAGTTTCTTGAATGAATAGCATATCAGGAGAATGACTTCACACTAAATCATGAAAAAAAAATTGTCGAGGGCCTCTATTCAAGCCCCTTATATTTCATGAGCTCGAATAATCATTTCTAGGAATTGGAAAAATGGGAATCAAGAGTTTTAGCAGATCCTAACTCCATCAACGTTTCCCCCAACATCTTAATTTTATCCAAATCCTTCTTTCTCCCAGCCTTGGATGGATTTTCAGGAGCCCCTTTCTTTTGATTTTTTTTTGAAGCCCCGAAGGAGGAGAATCCTTGTTACCCTTCTTTGAATCAAACACCATCTTCTCCAAAGGAAGAGAGCTTGTAACCTCACTCTTTTCCATTACAATAGGTTCCACATGAGCAACAAAATCCATGAGGCTTAGATTGATATCCATTTGAACCAAAGATAAGCCACCTTTCTGCATACTCTAAAGATTATCAGAAAGATTACCCCCTTGATCTCCCCCCAAGACACCCTAATCCAGAGCCAACATACTAGGATTGAACTCCTACTAACTAAGGTCATTCAACACATCAAAATGATTAAAAGTTTCCCCCTCCTTCCTTTCCTTGAAGGTTCACATCCGTCTGCAGTTCCTATTACAGGGCTTAATAGGAATATAACCCTTTTGCTACAAGTCCTTCAAAAGAAGAGTCTTTCCTTTGTCAACCTTAGGAGGAATCTGAGGGGGCTAAGAAGGTTGAGGCTTAAAGGAGAAAAACCTAGGACATCTTCTCTACAAATAGTCATACTCATGGCACAATTGACACCAAAAGGGAAGAGTCTCATAATCAAGTTGTTGCATCTAAGGAAAAAAACCACATGAATTTACAAAGAGTCTAGAAGAGGGTTACTCAAATCTATTTCAACACACATGTGAGCAAAGATCATTACCTTTCTATCCTATGTTTGTTGAGAAGGACCCACCAGTTTCACCAGTAACAAGGCTACCAAATGCAAAATGTCATTCCACCAAAATTCAGCTGGAAACCAAGGAAGGCGCACTGACACAAGAACATGATTCATGAGTTCCTTTGAAGTGTTAAAACCCATTTGTCAAGGATTGATGAAAAGACCAATCTGGTTATGAAAATAAGGTCCTCCTTCAAAGACTCTATTGTGATCCACCATGCAATTAAAAATGACCATGAAATAACTATTGACCAACAATCTTACCTTCATTTCACCCTTCAGATTCCAAGCCCGCCTAACCCATGACTCCAAAAATGGGAGTGAGACCCACATTCCCATGAATTTGCATATTAAAGCATGATTATAAAAATATTCAACATCCTTCACAATTGAATTTGGTTGAATCACCAAGATAGGCCTCTCTTGGTTCCTCTCTGAACATCCATTAATTTTTGAGATGTGAGGGCCTCCAGATGGAGCAAACCCTCTCACCCTTGAATCTTTTGATAATAGATTAAGTTCTCACTAGCCTGCATTGACAGAGATGGAGAATTTTCACTTAAAGATGCACAAACATCCATGATTGGGCTTGGAGCTTGTCGCTTCCCTTGAATCCATAACTCAAAAATGCAAAGGCAAAACCACCTTAATACTAACCAAACACTTGTGATAGGAAAAGAATAACAAAATAGATGAGCAAAAATTAAAAAACACCACACTTCTTCACCCCCTCGAACACAAAGAGAGCTCCCTCAATAGAGAAAACTGCACAATAACCTCATACCAAGTAGATGCAACCACAGGCACAAGGAAATGAGAGCATGTAGATCGCGATTTCATTAGCCGTGGGCCTGCAATAGACCCTCGCCTACACACACCATCTTGTCCATCCCCTTTCTTGCCTCTTGTTAAGCCAACTCTAGCTTCTTTTTAATAATTTTTATTTTTTTATTACTTTATTTTTATTTAACTTAAAATGAATTGTTGTAATGCTTTTATTTATTTTTCATGATTATAATTCATTTAACTTAATTAAAAAAAATAAAATTTAGTTTAATTTTAGAATATGAAACATTTTGTGTGCAAACAAAAAACAAATAGAATAGAAAGGTTGTTTTTATTATTAGATTATAGTTCTTTATTTTAGAATTGTAATTAGTAAGTGTTGAATTATTTTTACCTTGACTATATGAGGTAAACGAATTGATTTTGAAAATCAACGGTTGAAAATTATAAAGAAGGATGCAAGACCATTAAATGATCTCAACCATGAGATTTTTTCAAATATTAAAAAACATAATATATAATTAAAAAAAATTTTGCATTCTTATGCACTTTTAGTGTTAAATTAAAAAAAAAAGAAAAGATAGGATAAAAAATGTTTTTTTCTTTTAAACTTTTTAAAATTAATTTTTTAGATAAATAATAATAAGTTTTTAATAATTATATATATTTTTCAAAATAAAAGATAAAATTTTACTTTGAACAATTTAATACTACAAACCACTCTTGTTTTCGAACCAATAGCGATAAAAGCCTCCAAAATCTCACTTATTGATTGGACAACTAGATGGGAACATTTTATTTCTATTTGCAATGTTTTTTCATATGTATTGCTTTATATTTTAAATCAAATATTTCATAATCATATAATACTTAATTTATTTAAGGAAACAATTTGGACTTGTCTTAGTTTATTTTATTCCAGTTATTTAGTATTTATTATTAATTGTTTAATCTAGTCATATGCACATTTTATATCAATATCTACATTATAATGTTAGATTATAATGAAATATATAATAAACCATTATAAACTCTATATTATATACAATCAACACTTATATTATATATTAGGTTATATATATTAATAATAAATTAAATTATATATTTGGTTATTTATATGTGTATTAAAAATAATTAATAACCCTATAATATATGGTTAGTGTTACTTAAGTTTTTGAAATTAAAAGCAACAAATAAAGGGTGCCATCCCTTTAGTACAAGGCCTTGCAGGCCAACAACCATGAACACAAGAAGTGCAACAAAACAAGGGTGAAGACCCTTAAGAACAAGGCCCTATGGGCCATCAACAACAATAAGACACAATAGAGACAACAAAGGAACAAACAACACCTAGTCACAAAAGATTAGGAGTGATAGGAAACCAAGGAACCAAAACAATTCAAACCAAAGATAAACTTGCAGCCCATTCCTAGCACGAAACCAGGAGCAACCAAACAAATAAGACCAACACCCTACAATCACAAGACAATAACATACCTTCCACTCAGAAGGCCACCAACCATTTGCAACAACAGACCTATAGTAGGTCTTCCTCTCAAAAGAGACAAACCAAAGCTAAACGTAAACTTAGCCACAAAGGGGAAAGAATCACCATTCGCAGTAGATGAACGTTCATCTAGATGCACCAACCACCCAAGCACCAACCCCAAAACCACCTCAATAGGATGGGGCTACCTTCTATAGGAGAGGAAGAAGTGAAGACCAACACTACAAATAAAAACTCCCTCCAAAGTAAATACATTCCACCTCAATAGGAATCAACAAAGGAAGGAAACACCTCCCACCAGGCCTACAATCACCAACTCCACCTTAATTGGAGAAATATTCACCTCAATAGAACATCACGATTGTAGACAAAGGTAGCAAGTAGGAACATTAATAGAACAAGCCCACACTACCTCCCAAGGCATCTGAGTGAAAGAAATAGAAGGAAGGACAAAAATAGCCTCCCACTCCTTAACATAGACCACTGAAAACACCATCTGACCAACTAGAGCACCATTCATTTTAAGGGGCACCCATCAAAGATCTAGCAATGAGGAACACACAACACAGATCCTCCAAAGAAGACCAACCTGCAACCCACCACCCACACTTCCCCAACACACCAAAGGTGGGAAAAAGATGGTCACACAAACCTCTTGCCCCAATAACAAGAGGGAAGTTATCAGGAGCAAAGAAACAAATAAGATCATCACACTAAAGAGAATCTTCAACCAAGCTACTAGGTAGCTTTTGTCCATCACAAACCTACCCTGAAGGCTGCAGTACACCATTCCGCAAAAGGGAGTAAAAATAGAACCCATCTCTAATGAGAGCACCAAGAACAAGCCACCAAAAATCCCTCTCTCAAACACCACCACCAAAGATAAGTGACACAGAGCCACCAAGGAGACAGGGCAGTTGCCCTGAAGCCACCACCTGCCACAAGATAGAGAGAACACCAACCCACCATAGAATAGACAAACCAAGAATCCAACCTCCAAAAGGCTAGACCAAGAGAGCCTCAACAAACCCAAGCCGAGTAGGATGCAGCCAACCTCCATCCATAACATCGATAGCACCTAGCCATGCACTATCAACAACATTGTTCGAACCAATATTATAGTCCCCAAATCCATCAACTCCGACCACAACAACATAGAAGGGAAAAAATAGGAAACAAACAAGCCACTCCAGCCATCCAAAAAACATCAGAGAAGAGGACACAAAGCCTCATCTAGCCCAATACTAATTGCAGAGCCACCAAATCCCAACACCAATTGTGGAGAAAACCCACAGGTGCCAAGCTAACAGGGGACAAACCAAATCCCCCCTAAACAAGAACGCCATCAATCTCAGACTCCCCCCACAAAATCTTCACTAACATTGAAGTAGGGAACAAGGACAAACCCGCCATAAGTAGCAACTGAGCTCACACCAACAACAGGAGTAGCACGAAGAGAACTCAAACCTCCTCTATACCCTCCCACACACACCAAACCAACACTCCTGGTAGGAGTCCACACAAGGTAACAAAACCACCACAGTTCACTAGGTAGGCTAGGCACCAAGGAGAGAAGCCAAGCAACCTCCCCAAAACAAAGATGCCAGGCAGAATCCATCCTAGATTACGTCAAAATATACCAATGCCACAGTGACCCCCACCCATGATATCCATCATCTTCATCCTCCGCATCAAAATCCCCATCCTTTGCAGACCCAGTGGAATTCAAATTTCTCTACCCGTTGCTGCTCCAGCTCATCACTATCTCTTAGTGTTCCTTAAGTTATTTATATATATTAGTAATAATTAACTAGCATACATTTATTAAATATTAATATATATAAAATAAGTCAAAAGTTATCTTGTTTGAGGCGCATATTTTTCATCATTAAGGGTATTTTTTTATTTAATTTCATAATGTGATGTAATTTATTTTTTTAATAATAAATTCACTTGCAATTGTATAATTTTTTCCTTATGTTCCAATAATAATATCTATGTTTGATATAAAAGTAGTAGTTGTTTACTCTTATATCTATGTTTAATATAAAAGTAGTAGTTGTTTAATATTTATAGCTTTGTAAGTATTTGTTTTTAAGTTTTATAAAGCTTTTAACTTGAAATCATAGGAACTTATATATAGAAAAACATAACATGAACATCAACCATTTGCATTAAATTAGAACACACATACTTTCAATTTGTTAACAAAAATTGATATAACATAGTTTTTCTTTAACACGTTCTAATAAATAATAAAGTTTATGGATAATAAATAATTTGTAGTTTTTTTAATTGTTGTTAAATAGGTATCTTAAAAAATGCTTACATCTTCGTTAACATTCATTTCAACAGTAATATATATGATTTCATTATATTTTCCATGATTGTTTATTTCAATTGCCATATATAATGCTAAACACTAAAATTTAGTGGAATTCCTCCCCAAACTTAAAATTTAATGTTTTTATTAATGATAACTTTGTAGGTATTTGATTTTAGTTTTTATAATTATTAACTTAAAATTATACCAACTTTTATATAAGAAAAGATAACATCAACATCAACCATTTCCATTTAATTAGAACACAAATAGTTTTAATTTGTTAAAAAAAAATAGTTTCACTTAGTTAAACATTTATGCACTGGTAATAAGTTTTGAACAATATTTTAAAAATATTTTCGAAATTGAATTTAGCCATAGATAAAATGTATAAATATTTTGCAAACATTTGTTAAATAATATTTCAAAAATAATTTCAGTTTGTTAACCATTTGTGTACTGGTAATTGTGCATTATCACTATCGTGAATAATAGCTCGAGCTTTAATTGTCACATTGGACTTGACAACATGCAATGTAGGTATCCCATAGTGTGCATGTAACAACCTGAATGATGGCATGACCTAATGCACAATGAATATGATGGAGTAGTTGAACATTAAAGTAGCAAGCAACCATTCCTCAGGTGGTCCCGTGTGATAACTAATTTGTGATTGTCCTTTAAGAAATCTCATGAATTTCACACTGAGCTCATCACATAGACTATTCTTTTTAATGGTTACTATTGGCCTGATAGTGACCTTCCAAATGCATCCTGCAAGGTAAAGATCATGAACCTTATGGTATAGACAAACTAACCAGTCACAAAAATCTACAATTTCAATCTGAATATTGTTAAATTTTATATCCAAGTTCATTTTCACCTTGGATTCATAGAGAAAGTTAAAGTACATAGCATAATTATTAATTTTTTTTTGGCTGTTTTCTAGTTCATTATTGATAATTTTCTTGACCATCTTCTCTCTCAACCAATAACGGGCACTCAACTCCTCTATACGAAGGAGGACATTGAATGGAAGATGACAGTGATACTTCGATAACCAAATGGACACCCATGATGTATGCACATTATGTGACATCTTCCTCACCTGTAGGAAAATCATTATTTTTTTTACATTAGTATTAAATAGGGCAAAATATATATTTTTCAACTTTTGAGAAAATTGCATATAAGAGATTAAACATTAAGCAAATTTATGATATCAAAGAAACTCAAAATATATTAAATTCAAGTAGTAAAAAATAATTGAATATGTGAGAAGCAAATGAAACATACCAATTTTTAAAATTATGTGGTGAAATATGAAAAATCCACATGGGTAGCAAATGAATTTTAAATTTTCTACAACTCACTAGAAACATTTGAAAAGTATCATAATTGTTTTACATTAAGAGCATTTGTTTGTTGAATTTTCAATGCATTAAACATAAAATAATTTTTAAGTACCATAACACATAAAATCATATAAATACATTACATTTAGAAATTTGAGTATAGTCATTGAAACAAAATTGAAGAAAATATATTTCATCAATTATCTTCTAAAATTTTAAGTCTATTTTCTTCAGCCTTTCTTTTGGCAAGTTGTCTACCCTTTTTCATGTTTTCATAATGGTCATATGTGAATGGTGGCATAATTCTTAGGCCATGTAGAGACTTTACACGAGAAATGGCAACAAATGTCAATCTTGTTCTTTCTCTTAGTCCAATATCAATAGTGGCTTTTGAAAGAGTCAAACCCTGTGATTTGTGAATTGTTAATGCCCAAGCCAATCTTAATGGCATTTGGATTGTACTCCCCTCTATATTGTTGTAATTGGAATTGTATTTGGATTATGGTCATCAAATGGTATTCCTGAATAGCTGTCAAACTCAACCATTACATATGTTGGTGGTTCTAGTGGACCACTTCTAGGTTTGTATACAATCTTTCGAATATATCCTAGAGCTCCATTTACAAGACCTTCTTGTAGCCAAATATTTGAAGTCAACAATACCCTAGCATCTTTACTAATCAATAATTCTAGATCAAGCTCATCATTTGAGCATCCTTTTGCTGTGCATTAATACTTCTTGATTTTGTTGTAAGACTATGTGCAACATGATGCTTCAATGAGTATAGTATTTTCTTGTTATGTTTATGAACATTATCATTTATTGAGAACAAATGAACACAATTTTCAAACTCCTCATTACTTGTTTTATCAATGGTAATAGCGGTTCTTGTCATAAGTAATCTCCAATCATCAATTGTTGGGTTTGCATCTCTAAGATTTGTCAAAAGTTGACAAAATCTCTGTTGGTGGATGTTTTCTCCATCTTGTCTAAATACTTTATCTAAAGTAACCACAATTTTGAATTCTTCCCATAGAAACCTAGCTCTTTTGTTGTTGTCATATGTTGGTCTATCATTAACAGGAGGCAACTGACCCAAATCTCCAACCAAAATTATAGATATACCTGAAAGATAAACAATGATTTTTTTTAGCTAATATATACCTTCATATCTATATAAACTCCATAAAATGAATTACTTGTATTAGAATATAAATTAGTCATTTTTGTTAATCATAATCATGTGTATACTTGCAAAGTTAATGTTTGCATTTTTTTGGGAATGCTTGTCGAAGTCGAGAATCTATGTTCTGACCTATGAAGCTCATTTCATCAATAAAAATGTATTTGATGTGTGTTATCTCTTCTTGAAAGCTTGTTAGCCTTGCTCCTTCTAGTTGAGAAAAATCTCTTATTGGGATTCTCAATTTTGAATGTACTATGGATGCGCCAATGTTGAATGTTGCAACTCCAGTTGGTGCAAGTAATAGAAGGGGAGAAGAACTCAGAGTCGCTGCATTTTCAAGAGTTTGTCTAATAGAACCAATTAGATATGACTTTCTTGTTCCTATTGTTCCTTGAATTATCATCTGCAAGGGGGGTGGATTCTGATTATTATGGTACTAGTGTGCCATAATTATGTTGAGTGCCTTCCTTTGTTTATCACTAAGATTTGAATAGTCGGTACACTGTGGTATGCCATCATGTATGAGACACCCATGTTCTCTCATGCTTCTAATGAAATTCATTGCTTGATTTGTGTACACTTCACCTTGGTATTCATTACACCAATTTGTTTGTCTATCAATATCTCTTCTACCCAACATATCTATTTCTGAGATTTTGATATTTTGAACTTTATGTAGTCTTGATATTATTTCTCATTCATGCTCAATAATATTTTGTTGAATAGTTTCATTGTCTTCAATTTCAGAATCACAAATGTTTTCAATATTTTCTATAGTTTCTCTTCGCTCCACGTGCCAAGGGTTATACTGAAATGACTCCCAATTTTCTATTATGGAGTCATTATCGTGACTAATATCTCTTTGTACATCACAAAATGGTTTGTACAATAATAAATTTGATAAGCAAAAGTCATTCCGTTTTTCTAACTGACATGGAGGAATGGATAAAAATCTAGGGAATACTCTGACAATAACAATTGTTTGTCTTCATTCCCATTTGTTATCTCTTTTTCTTTTAGGATTATATATCCATGAATTGGCTGCATCAATTAGTGTTATAGCTTCCATACATAAAGGCCTTGTTTTGTATCCATCGATGAAGTTTATCGATTGTTCTTCATTGTTTTCTTCATCATTTATACTTATAGGTTTGAACACTTCATGTGATACATTTAGATTGACAATTTTTTTGCTACTCTCTACTAATGGAAGTTCTAGTAACATGTGACATGTTTCTTGAACTCCAATATCCCTTTCTATAACAATCTCTGTCAAAAGCCTTCTATATGCTCTTGTAGCTAAATCATCTGCATTTTCTGTGTTTGTAAGACGCATCAACATTTGTTGGTATGTTTCAGAGATTTTCTCTACTTTTGCTGCATACTTTGCAATATATTTTATCACAACATGTTTAGAAAGAACAAGTTTCCAATCTATATTTTCTCTCCACAATTGCAATATGTAGTGATTGTGTTAGTTTACTCTATCATCATTTCTGGCTGGCTCAAATTTATTTTCACCTATTTCTATGTCTTCATATAATTTTGACCCCTCTAAATTCAATGCCCAAGAGTATTATACCTACAATCAATATAAATATGCCATCTATTTTAGTATTTTACAATTATGTTATATTCCACTTTGATATAAATATTTTAACTTATTAAAATAGTTACCTGCAAACCATTGTTCCTCTCTTTTTTCGTAGGCATGCACCTTCCCTGCACATTGTGTGTCGTTGTACATAGTTTAGGATTTCTTCATAGTCCTGGTCAACATCTATCTTTGTAAGTTGTCTTGTATCTCTAAGACATGGATGTAGAGAATAATTTTGGAATGCCTACAGTTGGAAATGAAAATATATTAGTCATATTGTAGACTATAAATAGTTTATTTAATATATTGCAAGTATACATCCAAACTTTTTAAAACATGCCTGTATGTTTGGTTGATGTGGATCTGCTCTAGGATTTCATGCCTGAACAATACAATGGAAATATCTTTCAACACTTTTTCGTTGTTCTTCATTTGACCAATTAATATTGTTCATATTCGTGCTCCATGTATCCATATGAATCCATGGACATGTGGTGATCCCCTATGTTGCCACTCACATCTACACCAACAATCTTTTACTTTCATTCCTTTTTCTAGTATTTCTTTTCTGAATATTGAATGTCTCAAGTGCATGTAATGTGCAACTATATGAGGATAGTCAATAACATTTTGTTTTCTCCAATTTTGAGCCTCCCTTGGAGTAGATGGTTGTGTTCCTAACATTAATGCATGCAAATCAGGCCAATACATGTCTGCAACACTTAAGGTGAAGAATATTTTAGGAGAACCTATTTGATGAATCATGTCAGTCAGTTTTGCACGACATTTTGTCTAGTATGGCCTTGTACCCCTTAATTTTGTTCCAAACCACATCAACCTATCGGCTAGATGAGAGTGTGGCATGTTTTCCATATGCTCACGTAAATCATTGATGGTGAGTGGCATGTCTTGAAAATTTCTTTTTATGAATACTGATGAATTTTGTGCATGATGTCTCATTATCATGTTGATCATGAAATATTTAAACCGTGGATGACTACCAAAGAAATGAAAATATTATAAATTAATATGTATTTCCTTAACAAATATTATAAATTAAAAATCATGTAAAATTATATATATTAAAATTAGAATACTATATTATATTTTCTTTAAAATTTCATACATAGTAGAAGTATAAAAAGATGATGATAATGCATGCTTTTAAAGCTTACAGATATAAAAAATCTTAAATATAATATTACTTTGAGATGGGTGACTCCATATAAAATAAAAATAACAACTTTAAAACTAAAAATAATACTAAAAATAAAAGTTTTCAAATAGCTTTGAAAACAAAGCAAAAGTTTCTTATCTCCATTGCTAAACAACGATATATTATATATAATATTGTATTTTTTATTTTTTTTATTAGATATGCAAGATAATCTTGTTAAAAATCTTCTTCAAATTATAAAAGCGTGAAAATATTGAAAATTAATATGTATTTCCATAACAAATATTATAAATTAAAAATCATGTATTTTCTAAAAATGTATATTTTTGTTTTTTAAAATATTCTAAATTAATATGTATTTCCATAACAAATATTATAAAATGATATATATTACTATTAGAAATTAGAATATTATATTATATTTTCTTTTTCTTAAAAAATTCAAACAGTTTTAAAACAACTTTAAAAAGAAAGCAAAAGTTTTCTTGTATCTCCTTTGCCAAACAAAGATATATGTTGATTTCAATATATATAATATTGTATTTATTTTTAATTTTTTTTATTAGATATTTAAGATTATCTTGTTTAAAATCTTCTAAAAATTATAAAAGCATGAAAATATTATAAATTAATATGAAATATTGTAAATTAATATGTATTTCCTTAACAAATATTATAAATTAAAAATCATGTAAAATTATATATATTAAAATTAGAATACTATATTATATTCTCTTTAAAATTTCATATATAGTAGAAGTATAAAAGATGATGATAATGCATTCTTTTAAAGCTTACAGATATACAAAATCTTAAATATAATATTACTTTGCGACGGGTTAGTAGACGCCAATTTTAATGGGGAGAATAAAAATGTACACATACTCATTGATGTGAGTGTAATAAGCCTTTCGGCTTAATAACCCCCTAAATATTACAAGTTGTATATATAATTAGATTATAATGAGATATATAATAAATTATTTATAAATCCTAATAAATTCCTTTTATTAATAATAATATATTGATTTAATTTTCTATTAATATTTTGTAAATTATAATATTATATAATTTCTAAAAATCAATATTTAAGTTTCTCAATTTTTGAATTAATAAAAATATTCATTAAATCTTTATTATTTTATCTATTTGAAAAAAATATATTTAAAAAAACAAAATATTCATTTAATCTTATTATCTTATCTATTTAGAAAAACTTTAATTATGTTTCAAAAAACTAAAAATTTAAAATGGAGAGACAAAAAATCTGAAAACACCAAATATTCATTAAATTTTATTATCTCTTCTGTTTAGAAAAAAAATATAATTATGATTTAAAAGACAAAAATTTAAAATAAAAAATAAAAAATCTTAAAACAAAAAACAAAGAGATTGCTTATATCTTTATCTATTTAGAAAAACTTTAATTATGTTTCAAAAAACCAAAAATTTAAAATCCAGAAACAAAAAATCTGAAAACATCAAATATTCATTAAATTTTATTATCTCTTTTGTTTAGAAAAAATCTATAATTATGATTTAAAAGACAAAAAATTAAAATAAAAAATTAAAAATCTTAAAACAAAAAACAAAGAGATCTATTTATATCTTTATCTATTTAGAAAAAAATTAATTATGTTTCAAAAAACCAAAAATTTAAAATCGGGAAAAGAAAAATCTAAAAACACCAAATATTCATTAAATTTTATTATCTCCTTGTTTAGAAAAAATCTATAATTATGATTTAAAATAAAAAAATCAAAAATCTTAAAAACAAAAAACAAAGAGATCTGCTTATATCTTTATCTATTTAGAAAAACTTTAATTATGTTTCAAAAAACCAAAAATTGAAAATCCAGAAACAAAAAATCTGAAAACTTCAAATATTCATTAAATTTTATTATCTCTTTAGTTTAGAAAAAATCTATAATTATGATTTAAAAGACAACAATTTAAAATAAAAAATAAAAAATCTTAAAACAAAAAACAAAGAGATCTATTTATATCTTTATCTATTTAGAAAAACTTTAATTATGTTTCAAAAAACCAAAAATTTAAAATCGGGAAAAAAATAAATCTAAAAACACCAAATATTCATTAAATTTTATTATCTCCTTGTTTAGAAAAAATCTATAATTATGATTTAAAACAAAAATTTAAAATCAAAAATCAAAAATCTTAAAAAAAAAAAAACAAAGAGACCCTCTGCAATTTACTTATAAATAAAATCTCACATTAATTCATACATCATACAGAAAGAAAAATTTGATTCAACAAGTACAAAAAGGACAGTTTTGAAGCAATTTTTTGTAATCGAACGGCCAAAATTGAGGTTTGTTTTTATTTCCAAGCTGAATGTTTCATAAATTCTTAAAAATTTAATGGCATAAATGGGGGTTTGGGGGCTGCAGAGTAATATGTTGCATATTTTTCACTGAATATTCCAAATTCATTAATGGAGAATGAAGGGCTCATGCAATAATTTACTGAATGGTATTGTTTCATCTTCGCTTTTTGTACTAACTCAGTAGAGTCTACAACTTTTGCAAGTATAGGTGGTTTCTCAGACTCAGGATATCAGTTCTGAGAGCAAACCTGAAAATAAAAAAATGTTAATATTAATTTGTAAAGGTGGAGGGATATATTAATTTGTACTCATGCACAAACACATACTTTCTAACATGTTTTAAATATGTCTGATAAAAATGGCGACTCCTAACAAGTTTTTCTTTCCTGGTCTATTTGTTTTATACGTCACAGGTTACATCGAATCTTATAAGGTCACAACTTACCCAAAATTGAGAATTAAATCGATTTGTTGCGACGCGAGGATGAGTCTAGCTTCGGCAGCTATGCCATCTTGTTTGGTGCCTTCAAAGAGGAGTGGATTTTCTCATAAGAGTGTCGGTGTAGTGCCCTTAAGTGTAGGCACAATGCCCTTAAGCGTAGGGCCTGTAGGCACAGTGCGCTTAAATTTAAAGACTGTAGCTCAGGATGGAGACCATTGTCCTAAAAGGGGAGGTCGCCTGCAGGCTGGAAAAACCCTGTTCTCATGCTATGGGGATAACAAGCCAAGGAAAGGAGCAGACATAATTGTAGAATCCCTGGAGCGAGAGGGCATTGAGCACGTGTTTGCATGCCCTGAAGGGATACCTATGAAGATTCATGAGGCACTCACTCGATCCAAGGTCATTAAAAATATACTCTGCCATGAGGAGGGAGTAATATTTGCAGCAGAGGGTTATGCACGATCTACAGGGAAGGTGGGTGTGTGCATTGCAACAGGTGCCATGGTAAGTGGTCTTGCCGATGCTCTACTTGATAACATTCCTTTAGTTGCCATCACTGGTCTGGTGCCTCACAGAATGATAGCTACCGATGCCTTTCAAGAGACTCCAATTTTAAAGGTCACACATTCCACCAAACACACTTAATTGATCATGTATGTTGAGGAGATTCCTCGTGTTATAAAGAAGGCCTTCTTCCTTGCAGCATCTGGAAGGCCGGGTCCAATTTTAGTTGATATCCCAAAGGATGTTCAGCAAGAGATGGCAATTCCCAATTGGACCATGCCTATCAGTCTTAACTCATATATTCAAAGACTCCCAGAGTCTCCAAATATTACTCGATTATGGAAGATCCTGCGCTTGATATTTAATTCTAAGAGGCCAGTCCTTTATGTTGTGGAGGTTGTCTAAATGCAAGCCAAGAACTCAGACAATTTGTCAATTACACTGGCATTCCAGTGACTACTACTTTGATGGGTTTGGGATCTTTTCCATCATCAGATGAGAGAAGTTTGGAGATTCTCGGAATGCATGGTACTGCAAATTATGCAGTGGATAATGCTGACCTGTTACTTGCTTTTGGTGTACGGTTCGATAATAGCGTAACTGCTGGGAAATTAGAGGCATTTGCAAACCGTGCTAGCATTGTTCACATTGACTTAGATCCAGCAGAAATTGGAAAGAGTGCATACGTACAACTTGCACTGCAGGGCTTAAACGATCTAATGAAAAATTTGGAAGACAGTCCAGATTTCCAGTTGCTAATAGAAAATTGGGAAGACAGGCCAGATTTCCAGTTGTGGAGGGAAGAACTAAAAGAACAGAAGACAAAATGGCCTATGAAGTATGTGAAATTTGAGAATGCAATTTCTCCTCAACATGCCATTCAGTTGGTTCATGAACTCACGAAGGGGGATGCTATTATTGCCACTGGAGTGGGTCAGGATCAATGGTTTAAATATGACCGCCCTCGACAGTGGTTGACATCCGGAAGTCCTCGTGCTATGGGCTTTGGATTGCCTGCAGCATTAGGGGCTGCTGTGGGTAATCCTGGGATGACTGTTGTTAATATAGATGAGGATGATAGTTTTCTGATGAATGATCAGGAATTGGCTACCATTAAAGTGGAGGATTTGCCAGTGAAAATTATGATATTGAACAATCTATGGGAAGATCGATTATACGAAGCAAACAGAGAGATCTTCCCTGATTTTTTGAATTTTTTGAAGCATACATACCTTGGAGATCTCTCACAGGAAATTGAGAAATTTCCTGATTTTTTGGCAAAGCATACATACCTTGGAGATCTCTCACAGGAAACTGAGATCTTTCCTGATTTTTTGAAGATGGCAAAGTTGTGCAAGATTTCTGCAGCACAAGTCACAAATAAAGCAGATCTAAGGGCTGCTATTTCTCAAATGCTAGAGACACCTGGGCCATACTTATTGGATGTGATTGTGCCTCGTCAAGAGCAGTATTGCCAATGATACCTACTGGTGGAGGTTTCAAGGATATTATTACAGAAGCTGACGGAAGAAGTTCATATTAGAAAACTCTTAAATTGCTCAATGTATCATGTCATCCTCAGTGCATATATGATTTTCAGTCTTAGTAAATTTTGTGGTTGATTTTGCTTTAGTTTTTCTTATATCCTGCCAGAACTTCATTTGTAAGGATGTTTAAGGCATGACCTATATTAATAGGTCAAATAAAATTGCCTAAGATTACCTCTGTTTTTCAAAATGCATAGTAGTGTAAATTTTAGACTTTTTTAGGTATGGAAGCCACCATTATCTCTATTGGATGCAATTAGATAATAGGGATCTAGTAAAGATGAATCATTGTGTATTCTCTTTTGTGAACCATTGTATTGTGAGATATTATGCTCTTCTTTGGTTGTAAAGATGTATTAATCTGGAATGATCCTTCTAATTATATTATTTTATTTCTATAATATCTCTCTATTTTTCTTACATAAATTTAGATTTAACTTAAGATAGATAAGGATTCAACCTTCTAATCTCACATATTAACTTGTTATTCATGTCCACACTAGTTTGTATTTCTAAGTGTTAATGTTCATGCATGGTATATTGATCTCAAATAGGACTAGAGACTAAATCAATATTAGTTGTGTGTGTTTTAATTATCATGCATTCTAATGATAATTCACATGCAATTCAAAGTGGGGGGAAAACTCTATGATGTAATTTGTATACCTTTTTTTTTTTTTGACATCACTTCCCTACTATAATAATTGTTATATAAAAAATGAGTATTTTGTGTGGAAGTTGTAAAATAAAATTGCTCTTAGATTTTTTCCCACCTACACTCATTCTCAAGGTTTGAACTCAATCCTCAATTTATCCTTATTTCAATCTTGGGTCAAATCCATAGTTGTAATTTGCACTTATGGAAATGATCTTTTTATTTCAAAAATAAAATTCAAATGTTGGGCCTGATTGTCAATTGACCATTATACTCAATTATAGGTTTATCCTTATTTCTATCTTGGGTCAAATCCATAGTTGTAATTTGCATTTATGGAAATGATCTTTTTATTTCAAAAATAAAATTCAAATGTTGGGCCTGATTGTCAATTGACCATTATACTCAATTATAGAGTTTTATTTAGCTGATAGGCTATATTTAGTGTTGGCTTCTAGCCAAAAAGTTGTCTTGAGTCAGAAACCTCCTATTTGATAAACTTCGCTTGAATACTTGCTACAAAATAGAATCTGATAAAATCAAATCTTCGATAGGGATGAAATCAAATTTTAACTCGCAATCAATATTTTGGTTTAAAATACTACAAGAATCCAATATTTCTAGATTTACTTTTGGTTGTTATAAATAGGTGGAAGAAATAGCTGTAGGGAGATTATTTTTGGTTTGTTTTGTCTCAAAGAAATTCATGCTTTGATACGGTTCCATAATATTTTTGCTGCAAATTTTCCCCAATTTTTCTCATTGACATTGTTGACAGGATGACACAATTTCTGCGGAATCTTGAGGTAAGTCACTTGATGGTTCCAATAAGTGTTTTATTTGGGAATCTGTATGTAGCAAATCACTTTATGTTGAGTTTTATTTCATTTTAAAATAGTAGTGTTTTTATCTGTTAAATGAAGGATTTGTGTTTGAAAAAGAAAGGCATGTGGCACTGCAGGAATTTGTTTTTTAGGGGACCGGATCATTAAAGAAGTAAATCCAAGACACCCTTTGATAGTACCATATTACCTATATGCCATTTCCAGTGCATTATTTCATGAAGAGAGAAAACATCTAGACTAAATTTTCCCTCAATTGACTGGCTGAGAAGGCCATGAATTCAAACCTTTTGTTGCTAGGGCTTTGTAAATTTTTCAAATTCTTCTTTTACTAAATTTATCGTTGATGAAACCCTCTAAATTCAAGCGGTGGCATATCTAAAATTCATCAGCAGCGCACTGTGTATTTTCCAACTTTGCTATAGTTAGCCCAAATGGCTACATCCCATACTTATTATGTTGATTTGCTTTATATATTAGTTTTGAGTACTAAACTACTTTTATTTGTTCAAGAATCAATGATTCTTAGATGTTAGGAGAGGCTCTAGGAGGAGTCCTTAGATTCTTGGGGAGCACCCTGCCCATTCTGGCCCTTCCCTTGCCCTAGCAGTGGTCATTTTTTTATTTTTTCCTTTTGTGGTGATACATGATGACATTGTTGGTCCTTTTGTTCTGAGTCTTACTACAGACATGCTTCAGTCTGGTGTCCTTTCATGGTCCATGTCTTATTCTACATTAGCCCCATGTTTCTGTGAAGGGTCTTTCCCTATGCTGTTTGTACTTTTACTATCAACCATCGTAGCAAATTTTGTTCATGAGAATAAAATGGAAAATGAAAAGATAAAGCTTCTTCTCAATTAATTGGGAAAAAATTAGGTTAGGGTTAGGGTAACAATTAGAAAAATCACTACAAAAATCAGAAAACCCCCCAAAAAAAAGAACAAACGTGATTTTCCAAAAAATTGAAATCCTACTAACCAAAAGTTTGAAAAAATGGATCAAAGTCTTGGTCAAACCCTGGAAAATAAAAAATCACGTTTGTTTGGAAAAAAAATGGCACAAGGTTGAGTATTGATAAATCACTACTTCTCACATTTTTTTTTGCTGATTTTGGTAACCATGCTATCAACTGCCTTATGACTTGGGGTTTATTCATTTGTCTATTTTATTCTATTACTTTTCACTTATAATTGATTTTACATTTTGATTTCATTGATTTATTTTGGTTAATTTTGGATGTTAATATAATTTATTCTTTATTTCTGCCATTTATTCATTTCAAATAAGAAACCATAAGATAAAATTGCATCTGCTTATTCATATTAGAGGAATTTAATTTTAGAGGTTCAAAAAGCCTTCAAACTAGCAGGAGGTCCACTCAGTTTAGCCCTAAGGGGATTTGAACTGGGTCAATTTAATCTTTTCCTTCATAATTCATCCATATCCAAAAAGATGCCAGTGGTGGTATGCTTTTCCTTGACCAGGTGCCATCTGAATTTAGAGATATGACTACACACTCTTGTTGATACAAATAGTCATGTTCACTTTGACATATTGACTGCCACCACAAAGATCTCTATATGCATAACATATAAACAAAGTCTCCTTTAAAAAATGGTCTTGAAGAAGATGAGTAAATAATATAGGAAGTGAGACTAGCATATCCTAAGTAATAGATCCAAGCTCATTCCTTATAATAAACAGAGCACAGTTGAATTGTTGTTGCTATTCCTGCAACATTTGTATTGGGGTTTTTACTATAATTGTCCATCATTCAAATTCATGCATCCAGTAAGAGTTCATCTTAAACTCAATGTTGCCCATCATTCTTTGAGTATTGTAGTTAAATATCCGAGTCTAGTGTTGTATATTTTATGTAGACCCTTCTTTGTAATTCATGTTCTTGAGGGTCAAACTTTTTGCAGAATAACTGATGATGTTAGAGAGCTGGATTTGGGTTGGAAGCAATGATATTTGAGGTGCTATTGGCAAGCTCACTTGTTATGACCTTGCTAGATTTAGACAATCTTCAACAATGAGATTACACTTATTTTTTGTGGTAAATGAATCTTGAATTTGCTCATAACATAGTTGACTATGTTTTCTTAGCAAAATTCAGCTCTATTGGGTTTCTTTGAACTTGCTTTTTGTTTACCTAGAATAACCATGTTTCTTGGCATGCTTCCCTTCATACCGTCTTTCTAAAAATGAATTGAGAGCTGCATGGAATAGAAGATTATGAGATAATTAAAAAATCAATATGATGAAGGATGCATCCTTGACATCATTCCTATCAAATATAGATGTTGGCATCTAGATCTAATGGAATCCTCTGATTGCTTGAGAAGGAAGGAAAAAATATTAATATCTTAGATAATATTTGTAGATTGTTTCCTCAAAGCACTCAAAATCGAAAGCATTAATATTTACTATATGGTTGGTCCTTTTTAAAAATATCCATTTGCCATAATATTCAGTCAGTTATTGTAGAGTGTTTTAAACTTTTAAATGAATAAGTATAATTTAATGAACTTAAAAAAGTAAAAAGAGATTTTAGTGACCTCACTCATTACAATTTTAATATCTTGAGAAAATCTCCTCTATGTGAAATTTCTTGATCTCGAGATTTATAGCTTGATTAATCTATTCCAAATTTCTAACAAATCTTCTATCACTGTTTGTTTTTTTGTATCATAGCACAGGTCTGGAGCATATCTATAGATCATCTTGTGTTTAGAGCTCTTTTATTCTAAGAAATGTATCTTGTATTGCATCATGGAACATGAAATTACATAAATGTAGCAAAAAGGTTACAAGGGAAATCTTCCCCTAAGAAGGCCAAAAAGGCTAACATCTGAGCTTGTGTTCCAAGAGGTAATGAATTAACATCTTATGAAGAAACTTGCCTTTTAATTTAGTAAGCAAAGGAAATTTCTATTTGTAAATTCTCAATTCCCCTAAACTAGAAATGAGGGATTCTTGTGAAAAGCCTTGCATCTTGCTTTCCTTAGAGATCCAATATTAGTCAGCTGTAACATATGTTGTAAACAATTGCAGCTTTCTATACACATTTAGGTGTCTTCAAGGAGAAGTCCTTGCCAAGAGCAGTTGTTAGAATAGTAATTAAATTCATCATGAAATAAAACTAGAAGGTCTTGGCAGAGGACATCTCCACAAAAATAATTGACAGTTTCTTCTATTGCACAAATTGCATATATAATTTGTAACACTAACTTTGAGAACTCTTGCCATGGTTGCAAAACTTTGATGGAGCATTAACCACCCCAAAATATATGCTTGATTATTCCATCTCTTTTTTCCTTACTTGGATTTCCATTGCAATTTTATTTTTAAGATTTGAGGAGCATTCATTTTTATAATCTCCAAACTTACTACCCCTCTAGCAAGCAATAATCATCAAGGGAAGAACTATGTTTCAGTTTTGAAGAGACTACCCATCAAATGTCGACAATTTTTTGTTGCATATTATAGTACCTTCCTTAGTCGTCATTTGTTAAGTTGCCAAAATCTTGATTCAAATTTAATATATACTTTTTGACCTGAAAATATTCTTTCATTTCTTTATAATAGTGGAGCTAAGGATCATAGACCCCCATTTGTTAAAATTTAGACCATGGAATGCATATTCTGCACTCAAGGAATTGACCTAAACTATCTAACTGAAAATTTAATTAAAACCTACAACTCTACTATGTTAAACCATAAAGACAAATCTGCTGAAAGTACAAAAAATAAATAATATTGAAATCAGACATTTTGCTGGCTTAATAATTTTATTATTCTACAAAAGAATTCTAGCTAAAAATATATGGATGCCAAGGGCAAGAAGTAACCCACAAATTTGATGTACCAAGGTCTTATTTTTAGTTTTTTAATCATAAAAATCTATTCTAAAAATATTTTAGAGTATCCCAACTGCTTATAATTAATAAATTAAAAAAGTATTATTTTATAAATCGTAGTTGTGGGCACCATAGCCACTTAAAATAAGACAACCTCATTTAAAGCCCGTGCTCTAAATAAAAACATCTAATTTTTTTTTAAAATAGAAGTAATGCCTAAAATTTGCTAAGAAAAGCATGGATGTTGCTGGCCAAAACTCTGGAAATGATAGGGTAAAAGCCATGCTAAAAAAAACTACATAGCTACACCTAGAAAAATTGAATAGTTGTGCTTAGAATCAGATTTAACACCGAAATTGAAAAGATACAAAAATGATCATAAATATTAGTGGAACAAGACTGCAACTCATATTGATAGTCTTTTGTGTTTAGTATTTTTGTAAAGCTTAAATGTAAATACTAGAGATTGAATATGGTGTAGAAATCACAAGTAACATAGTTAAATGAGAAATCAGTGGGTAGTGAATCCCATACAAAACCATAAACAATTTAGTCCATAAGAATGACAACAATTCTTGAAAGGCATATATAACCAATCTATCCCAATCCATCCATCTCCTATGAAATTTGGACAATCAATTCAAAACCAATCATAATGGATAGATGAACATGAACTACATATAATTTTACTATAGATATTGCACATGAATTTGTGTTTCCACAAAATAGCTTCTTATTATGCATCATTCCTGCATAACATTAAACCTATACTAGAGTAGACTTTTAAAGCATAGTGTAAGAGCAAGAATATGGATGCTCTCAAACACACTATATGCCTAAAAATCACATGAAGATATTTCCAGGTAGTCATGACTGCAATAAAATATTAATTGATGTAATGTTTTAGAACTGTAGATGCTGTAATGCAATGGTTATCATGAAATTTTTTGCACACTTCTCTTCATACATGTATGGTTTAATAGTCACAATGTAAAATAGAGAACTCCTTAATAAAACACCTTCAAATTTCTAGGTACCCATATAATTCTATTGGCGTATTCCTTGCACCTCCTCCGAGTGCAAGTGCTAGTATTTATAGACAAACACTATTTTTTTTTTTACGCTAAAAGCGTATCCTATTTGAAGTTTTCCCAACTAACTTTACTGATGAATGGAGTGCAATGCTTTAGAGGGGATGCAAGATGATTAGAATGATATGATCCATTCATCCAAAAATGTGTGGAAACCCTAAGTAACCCATTGTTTGTCGTGCCTACTTCACTAGTTGAAACATGAGCAACAAACTATTCTTCTGCTTACTTGTGCCGCTTAACCTGTGTTTCAAACACCAAGCCATTTTCACTTTAATTTCTCAATTCTTGGAAATATTACTGTTAGAAAAAAAAATGCCCCTTCTGAAAATCTCTTTGCGCACTTTGTTACCACCAAATTTAACATATCTTCAATCAACATTGAAAAGTTCCCCTGCTTAAGCGTGATACTTCTATTTTCCATGGCGGACAAAGATTGCAATGATTACGAGACAAGAGATGTTGGGTGAGAAACATGCTAGGTTTAGAATGTCTCACATACTTACAATGTTTTCATAGGTTTTCTATTGTAGGAAGGCACAATATTTTTCCAATTCAAGATTGTGGGATAGTTTACTTGTGGAGCTATATGGGTTCCTTTGCATTTTAAAGTTGTACAACACTGGTAGAAGGATGGCCTTATACTTACATGGCACAATCAACATGTTGGCTTGCATTGAATATGTCTTCATTATCAATTTTTCACAAATTCACCTAAACCCAATCTCATGAATGGCTCATTTATGTAAGTTATCCACTATAAAACTTTCTTTTGTACAAAAATCTTCATAAAAATGGTTTTGTATAAGTAGGGGTTAAAAGACGGTGAGTGAGAAAATAAAACATTAAACACCCACCAAAGACCAAGTATAAACAAAATCAAGAGATAAATAAATGAAACGTAGAACACCCACCACCAATCTAACTCTAGACCAGGACCTAGAAGATCGATGAATGAAAAGATTAACTATGAAGAAATCAAAGGGGGTAAACAAACAGAGGCTCTACATAAGAATCTAACATGGAGAATGAAAAAGTTCAACTCATCTCCTTTATAATGTATTCATCTAGTTTCATTATTTCTTGTTTGGATGAAATTTTTAGAGAGTTTACCATCAGTGAAACAAATATCCAAAAAGTGAAAACCAATTTATCTACACATTGGCACCAGTAACAATGTTGGGCTTGCCAATTGGCTTTCCCTATCCCCTATGCTTGTTTTGCCACTTATGCTTGAAATCCAAAATAGCCAAACATAATAGCCTTTGATGATCCAATTGTACTAACACAAACAACTTCCTCTTTGTCTCCCAATGGAGTGTTAAATAAATTGGCTATTATATTCCAACAGTGATTTTGCAACCCATAAAGGTTTTTGAATAGAGTTTCTAGTTAGAGATTTCAAACTTTTGCAATACATATAGTTAAGAGAAAAAACTTCAAAGAAAGAATAGTCTAGCTACAAATTGAAAGTTTTTTGTCAAAGCCCATCTCTTAGATCTCCAGAAATCCCATTTATGAGATCTACGAAAGGTAGAAATAATAATGTAGATTTGGGGTTGCTTTAAAATTTAAATGTAATAACCTACAATTTTGTGGTAACTGGATACTCATCCATATCAACATAATTCTTATTAAATCCTTGCATGATTAGCTTATCACATTCAACCTCCATCCAAGTAGTCACAAAAGAGGCCAAATTTAGCCTAGGGTTTCTATCCAACATTAGTTCGTCGCTGATAATCTGGTAAGCAACATCATTTGTAATTGACATATCAGGCACCCTAAACCTGTACAAATTTAAAAATAATTTATATAATTATGTGGTATTATTATAGAATTCAACTACAAAGTTTCTGAATTAAATTTATATGAACCCATACTTTACCAGAACTCATCTATCATGAACATCCACTTAACAAGTACTAAATGTAAGGGCCAAAATTTTGAAATCTCTAACTGTAAGCTTCTTTAAAAACTTTCTTATTGCCCTTTAAGAATTGATGTCTGAACATTATAGTCAATGATTATAATTCTTTATTTTCTGAAATTTAATTGTTGGCAGTGTGTGAATGTATAAGGGACTACTGAATCAGTCTTTAACCTAGGAAAAATTATTAAAAATTATAAAATAAATAATTTTTTTAATTATTTAGTGTGTTAATGTATAAGAGCCTTTTAGATTAGATTGCATTTATTCTTAAAAAAATAGTGTTAGATTTTTGGATTAAAATTGTGTGCAATCTTTTTATATCAACATTTTGGATCATACTCCATTATCAATGATCACACTCTTCTCTCTATCTGCATATCATCTTGATGATGGATCATGATTCATGGAATATGATTCAAAATGCTGATGTAAAAAGATTATACACAATTCCAATCCAAAAATCTCAACACTATTTTATCATTGACTATGGAAACTTCATGCTTAAAACAACATTAAAAAAAAATAGCAGATGTAATAGGCTAAAAAGTATACCTAGGAAAGGATTGTTGCACATATATGGATCCAAATGTACAATGCACAGAGCCATCAAAATCTAATGTAGCTTTGCTCAAAGCCATGGTTAACAATTTATTCATGTTCCAATTCTTCTCAAGTTTCACCCTTTAAAATCATGGTCCTGATTGTTTCAATTGGGATGTTAATCACAACACACAAGTTAATATTGTGAAAAAGGAAAAAAAATGTATATTTCAAAAATTACACTATGAATTTTTATCATGATTCCTCAAATGCCAAGATAATCAAAAGCTACCCACTCACACTAGGAAGATTTTGGTTTCATCCATTTTCTTTACCTTTGTCTGTCTTTTCCCAACATAGGACAAAAAGGGAAGATCCATGCATCCATTCAATCACATATTCACATGAAACATAACCTAATTACTTTGAAAAGAAGGCCCTGAATCTCCATCAATTAGAATGCACTATAGATATGTGAAAGAGGAAACTAAAGTTTCAAAAATATCCTGAAATGTAAATGAATAACTTGCATCTAGTCCATCTTCAATTTGGTGATCCAAACTAACTAAACCATAAAATACTACATAGAGGTGCTTCTAATGCAAAGTACACCTTTGTGTAATAAAGGGTACCATCCATACAAAATATAAGATAAAAGTAATAAAGAGTTGAACTTAATCATGGTAGAATTCAAGCATTTCTATAAGTTCACAAGTAGGATTCAGAGACAAAAACATGTTTACCTGATTAAAAAAAATACTTCCTCTATAGGAAACCTGATTTATTCACCATACCCTACTCTTTTAGGTAGCAAGTATGCTTTGTGGGAAACAAGCATCCCTACAATTTATCATCCCTAACTCTTTTAGGTAAAAGGGTATGGTTTATGAGAAACAAGCATCCCCAATTATGAAGTGAAATGCTAATTTAGCTTCAGGTGAGGCTGCTTATAATGGCTGGAAAATTGTTGCATTAAACAAGAGTGGCTCCTTTATAAGACTAGAGATAGTAGAAAGACATTTGAACTTTACAAAATGAAGAAAATTTGGTGGACAATCAACACATAGTGCTCTCCACTTGGACAATAGTTAGAAGTACCAATCCACAAGTACAACAAATTTAAAATTCGATTTCAAGAATTAAAGAACAGTAAGTAAAGGAAGAACAACCAACATGCTTTAAGTTGATAAATGGGATTCAAATGGAAATTTTTTTGCAATCATCTTCCTCCGGGATTAATCAGCTGTGAAATTACTGTATTTGTAGTTGCACCTTTTGAATAATGTTCACTTACCCGACTATGCATGGCAATGATACTTTCTTCAAGATGCTCTAGATAAGGAACATGTAAGGGAATATCATCAATTCAATTGGTGCTATTTTTGTCTGGATCACTTAGCCTTACAGTCTCCTAAAGTTGAAGGGCATACTCCAAATTCCATAACATATCCCCCTTGGAAGGCCTATCAATACCTTGATTTTCCAAGCACTTTTCAGTTGTCTCTCCAAATTTTCTCAAAGAGTTAGAATTGATGCTTCCAACAAGCTAAGGATCAATTATTTGGTCAAGCATGCCTCTTTTCTGCCAATGCATAGACCACTCTGCTATATTTACTTGGTCCCTTGGCAACGCAAGATTGATGTCTGGCCTAGCACATAGTACCTCCATTAGAACTACTCCAAAAGAATAGAAATAAAATTTATCAGTCAATTGTTGCCTTCTAAAGTGCTCAGGATCAAGGTATCCAAAGCTACCCTTAACAATAGTACTCACTTGGGTCTAGTCCAGAGTAGGTCTAGTCTTTGAAAGCCCAAAATCTACTACCTTCGCTACAAGATTTTCATCTAACACTTCTCTTTTGAGACCATTGTTGCACAAAAATCATTTTCATGATTCAAAGGTTTTGATTTAGTTTGTTTAGATCCCTATAAGTGGATGCATATTTGATTTGATGTATATTGCACAAATGTATGCAAAAATTAGACCAAAATTTTCCCTAATTGACCTTCCACACATCTTCAACATACCCATTGCACACCAAGGTGTGATTGCTAGTTATTTTAGAACATATAAAAAATAGATAAATTGAACACCTTTTGGCATATATAATATGAAATGAAACACATCATGCATATCTATTATCTTAAGCTATAAAAATTTAAATCAAATATAATTATATAAAGAAAAATATGCCCATAAAGTGGAAACATGACATATATTTATTGCATTAATACTAAAAGGAGAGGATTGCAAGATATCAAATCTAAAATAATTTTAGCAACATATAAATCAATATTAAGAATTGAATGAGAATGAAAGAAGAAAAATATAGAAGAAGTGTGACATAGACATGCCCCAAGAAAACCATAGATGAGGAAAAACTTGCTTTCACAACACCAAAATAATGTATTTCTAGTAACAATAAAGTTATAATATAATATCAAGATTAGAACCTTAACATGAAGATATCTTGCTCATTTGGAGAAATTTTCATAGCATAAACCTTACAATACAAGGTCTCTCTCTCAACCTCAACCCAAATATCCAATATATGCCCAAAAGCCATAAAACTACAAGTGGTTTTTGGAAACCATGTACCAACTTTCAAGTATGGCATCAAACTTCTCATGACACAAATTCTAATGCCCAAGTCTCACGATGGGTCTCCAAACTAATTTTAAAATATTCCCCTTACACTTGTTTTGATTACCGGAAAAACAAGTTTTGAATGGACCCGAAACCATTAACATGCAGGTTTTGATAGGGACTTGAAATCCACACAAAGAATAATAGCCTGCACAAGGAATCAACATAGATATCCTATAGGAAACCAACAACATATCAAAAGAGAAACAAAATGACTACCCATATCTACTTGAAATAGAAGGTTTTGATGGGCACCTTAAACTTGAAGTAACTAGGAATTACAAAGTAACTTGAATCCAAGAACCACTTGAGATGGTCAGGCAACCATCAGCCTGAATTAGCTAGACTACAACATACCTCTTGCTAGTACTAACCAACAACAAACAACTAGATACAATTAGGAAACCATCAGCAAGAACTACCTAGACACCAGAGACATCCAAGAAACCATCATTTGGAACCAACCGAACATCAACAAAACACTTATTAGCACCATCCAACAAAACCAAACTCCCCATCTCAATAGGAGAGTTAGGAATCACAAAGGAGCATTGATGATTCTCAAAACAAAAATCAAACTAGTCAACCAACAACACCAACCCAACCTCCAGCTCAATAGGAAGGGGCTCCCCTCTATAGGAGAGGAAGAAGTGAAGCCCAAAACACAGAAAGTAGACATTCCCAACTGATCCACAACCCACCTCTTCACCTCAATAGAAGAGGGCTTCACCTCCAAAGAAGTAGTCTCCACCTTCAAAGAAGAACATAGTTGAAAAATTTGACAGGAAGCAACCACGCCCATAGTAGAGAGTACAAAAACCTCCTTTGGAAAAGAAGACTGGAGTAGAGAGGAAAAAATAGTACACTCCTCCACGAGCTGTATAATCCCAACCGGGATCAAAAACATAAGGACCAATGCAACCCAAGATAAAACAAGCTCACAGATCCGTAACCATAAAAAAGGAAGCTCAACACTCCGAGCCAACAAATCCCCATCTAGAAAAATGAGCAAAAGGACCCAAGCGGGGAGGAGAAAAGAGAGAGAAAAACATAACTAGCCACCTAAGAGAACCATGGTAGCCATCAAGACTAGTAGCCACAACATCCACCCAGGAAACATGAACAACAAAAATCCAAAGGAGACCAAAATAGGAACTAGCTCCAAAGAAAAAACCAAGGGTCCAAAAGGAGGAAGGGAAAGGCAAGGAAAACCTCCAAACAACAAGAACATAAAACTGACAAGACAATGAATAACTACCTCCAACCCTACATGTTATTCAGGGTTTGAAACATGCCAAGAGATTTCCACCAACAAATCCTCCAGAGGCAGACCAACAACCGCAACCCAAAACCATGAACACACCCTCATAAGAGGTAAAAGAGCCCAAAATGCTAGCTGAGAAATAAAGAGGAGCAAAGACACGACAATGAAAAACCACTTCCAACCCGACATACCAATCAAGGTCTGAGATAATTCCATCTAACTCCTCAAACAACCCTTCAGTAAGAACCCCAAGCCCCACAACTAGCACAACAAAGGGTCCCAAAATAAGGAGGATAAGGCATAGAAAACCACCAGAAAAAGAGTGTAGAGAGCCGACTAGACAATAGAGAACAACCTCCAACCTTGAGAGCTACACATGGTTTGAAACAAGCCATAAATTGTCCACAAACCACTCCACCAGAGACATCCTAACAACCACATCCCCAAAAAATGAAAGCCCCCTCATAGAAAAAAAATGGCTTGCAAAAGGCCATAGAGGACTAGGAAAATCTATCTAGACAGAGAGTAAGGAGAGAGTGCACAATAATACAAAACCACATCCGACCCTGCTTGCCCAACAAATTCTAAATACATGCCACCAAACTCCTGAGAAAAACTATCAGCAAAAGCACCTGACACAAACTCCAAAAACACACACAAAGGATAGAAGAGCCACACCTCAAAGATGAACCCCCATCACACATAGTCAAGCCATAGGGGAAACCACTACCAAAAGCAGCAACAAACACACAAGAGAAAGGGTCCACAGAGAAAGCAACACCCACAATAGCTACACAAAGAACAAATTGCAACTCAGGAGAAAGCCCAATAGAAAACGGGCCTCTCCACACCATCCGCATCCTCATGAGGTTCATCTCCATCACTATCGCCACCATTGTCCTCCTGGGAATTCAAATTCAGACCCTTGCACCCTCTCTCACCTATCGAAACCATTTTTTAATGACTTTTCATAGCAATAATGACTTTTCATAACCTATCCACCAACTTGGGCAACCCATTTTGGTGTTATTCTCCCATTTAAAAATGCTTAATGGCATGTATCATAGACTCAAAAACTTGGTCAAATTTCCAAGTCTACTATGTAAGCTCCCTCATACATACTCTTACATGTCATTAAATTTATTATGTACTTATAATGTCGTAGATGCTCTTACATATTTTTACACACATGTCATACTAAGGAATACACATGATATAATGGACAAGTCATAATTGGGATGCTATTTTCCATAAGGTCACATAAAATATTATAAACTAATAAATAATTAAATAATTTAAACATTAAGGCTTGCAAGGTGTAACACATACCTAATCCTCACATCATAGACCTAAAAATTAACCATATAGTGATATTAGCACTACGTCAAAATTCTAGAGAACACATCAATAATTACTTAATCTCCTTAATCTTGTTCAAAATTATTCACTTGGCATCCTTTACATGGCTTGACATAATTTTTCATTTTGTCAACATTTTGGTTTACACTAATGCTATTAATTTGGACATTGGCACACAATCTTTTTATTGTTGACTCATTGACTTATTTTATTTTAGAATCTTTCTTGATTTGGGAGTTCACTATGATTTTTTCTATTTCCTTATGCTTGATGTAAATTACCATATCTAATAGGAGTCTTTGTCAAGGGATATAAGGAAGATGATGGCTTCAAGAATTTATTCATGAGAATGAGGGCTATTGGCACAATTATGGGATAGTCATAATCTATTCCCCTTATGCATCTGTGATTTAGTTTGTACCTCTCTAGGAGGATAGTCCCCCTAAAAAAAAGATAAAGGTACTTGTAAATGTATGGACCTCGATGAGGGTAGTGATACCACTTTTCTAATCGGTTCTATGGTTACTCGCTATTCGATTCTTGAACAATTGGCAATACTCTTGTCATTATGATTGAATCAACTATTTTTTTTCTCTTACGTTTCCTTACAAAGGGTTATTGGGGGCTACCAATGTGTTTTTTTCCAGTAGATATATATTTTTAACCCTATGATGTGAACCTTATGATGCAGTGATTAAGATGTGTTGTTAAATGTATGCAAATATGATTCACATTATTGAAGAGATAATTTGTTTTAAAGATGATGTTAAGGAATGCCTACATTGCTTATATATGTATGAAAGTGGAAATGAGAAATAATTATGGTAGAATAATTATTTATATGCAATGTGCTTTAATATTAATGAATTTGGTGATGACTAGTTTTTCCTCATTTTTTATTCTATTTATGTTATATTCTATGTGGGCGTTATTATGTATGAATGATAAAATAAATGTTGGAAAATCTTGAACCTTCTTCTAGAGTTATTCTTTGATCTTTTCTATCACACCCTTTCGTAACTTCAAGGAGGAAGTTTAATTTAAGAGAATAGGATGTCATGCCCAACCATAGTGTAGCCTTAGTCTCACTTTCCTTGCATTATGAATCTCATATTGTTAACTAGTTCTAATCATAGAAGTAAATATTTTGATACTTAATGTGTCATACTTTTATTTCAATGATATTAAGCTTGAAACCCCTTTTTTATTGGTAACTCATAGGAGTGACAGGTTCATAAGTGATGACCATTAACTAATAGTTAATCATGCTTAACCCTAATGTGTGATTTTGTTAACAAAAATCAAAGTCCCAATTGTACTAAAAAATATGTTCTTAGTTTCATGAATATTTTAACATACTAACTCATATAACACATGCTTAACCCTAATGTGTGATTTTGTTGACAAAAATCTAAGTCCCAATTGTACTAAAAAATATATTCTTAGTTTCATGAATATTATAATACATACTAACTCATATAAACATAGTAATTAATTTGGTTTTACCATAGAAGTAAATAAAATCATTTAATTTAAAATAAGAATGTAAAAAAAAATTCAAATGTCTTTTGAAATTGAACAATATTACATTTCAACTTGAAAATGAAATAAAACTTTCCATTTAAAATTCATACATAATAAACTATCAAATATACAAATTTACAAATTACAAATTATTTTCAAGGTCAGTTCTTTCATATCTAGACTATTCTTTTGTTTGAAAAGCCTCGATATTATAGTGTACAAGAGGGAGAACATCACCTGAGTGCTTTACCTCCAACCATAGACTAGTGTTCCCCCACACACCTTCCAACTAGAAGTGGCCTTACCGTTCACAAAGAGTATAGATTAAGGAACCTACAAGTATACCATCTAAGTTTCTAGTGGTGTGTTCTACAAAACCAATTGATCATACAACTATATACTTCTCTACATATGATCCATTTGACTAGTTATGCAATTTGCATAATAGTAAACCGATTAATG